>CM070552.1:28740416-29340416 GCA_036346405.1 Phyllostachys edulis
AGCTTCGGCAAAGGTGCAAAACGGAATACCGGTGGCTTGGTGGTGCTAAGGGAGGTGGCGACATGACGAGGACGATGACGAGGCGACGACGGTGGTGAGGAGCTTCGGTTGTGCAGCGGAAACAGAGGCTCGGCGATGCTCTGAGGAAACGGAGGTGAGCACGGGTACGACGACAGCACAAGGATGCTCTGATCTGACTGGGACCGAGCACAAGCCTCATGGCCTCGGAGGCGACGACGGCAAGCTGGAGCGCGATGCTGCTAATGTCGAAGCGCGCCTCGCTGTAGCGGCAATGGCGATGCCCTTCTTGAAGAGCATCGGATCTGAGGATTGATCTGAGGATTTCACGTGGGAGCAAGAGGGCGTGATGCAGAGGGGATAGGAGATTTGTGGTGATGGCGACGGCTAGAATCATGGAAAGGAAATTATTGCTGTTGTTGCTGAGACGAGTTGCTACTTGACAGAAACTACATATGCTAGAGATAAAAAATGAATTTGGATGCTGCCCCCAAGAATGGAGATTGCTCCTCTAAGGGCGGCTTGGGTGGAAGAAGATGGAGGCTAGAGTTTGGATTTAGGCTCTGATACGATATTAGATTTAGGGAGAAAAGAGAGGAATATGGGCTGAATTGTTGGTTCTATTGCAAGAGCCCAAGGGGCAATATATAGGCCCTATTTGGTACAGCTCCTAATCCTAGATTCTCGTTAAGATCTCGTGGAGCAGTACCAAACACCCAGCTTCTCAAAACCACCATATTCTGTTTCTCATGAGGAGCTGTCTCGAAAATAAACTAGTAAGGAGAAGCAGCCTTCCCGCAGATTCTCATGAGAATCCAAGCATGCAAATTGAAAATACCCCTTGAAGTAGAATGTTTTTACCCACAAAATGCCATCGAGATACCCCAGACATCCCACCGCGAGACCCCGAGACCTCTTCGTGTTTCCTTCGAGTCCTCATCTCTTCCTCCTGCTCTCGCGATAGCGATTTCCGCGTCGGGCGCTGGTGCGCCGCCTTCAGCCCCCGTGTGCACCCCCACCAGTGCTCCACTTCATGCTACTGGACCCGGAGTGCACCGCCACGAGCAGACGACAACCGTCGACCCCGAAAACTCGAGAGGCCGCCGTTCCCCATCTTCTTCGCCGCCGCCGTTTCCCGGGCACCACCGGCCGTCTCCTGTGAAGGTATAGTCATCCTTCGGCTGTCCCCCTTGCCCTCCCTACTCGTCGACAGTGATACTGTAAGGCTGTCCCCCTTGGATTCAAAGATGTAGTTCTATGAATCTGTGAATTTGTGAATATTTTGTGAATCATGAAATGAAGTGATTGATGATTTTTTTCATGCATCTGTGGTTTTGCGAATGTTTTGTTTGTTGTTTGTTTTTATGTAGCATTGGCAGCAGTATCTCCTTGTTACGAATGGTTTAGCAGATTTTGGAATTATTGTGGCTGCATAACTTATTGTCCACTCCACAAACCTTTTGCAATAGGCTTGGTCAGCAAGGCTGCGGTGCAAAATGAGAGATGGTCTGGCTGTGCTGCTTGTAGTAGTTCTTTTCTAGATAATGGGAACTTATTGCCCTGGGCTTTTGCCTGTCTCCCCCCGCAACCTATTGATCTGGACCTGTAGTTTTCTTTTCTTAAGATCCTCTGGACGTTGAGGGTTGGAATTTGATCTTGATCACGTAAAAGACGCGAATGGATTAAAAGTTTCATACTGGCAGGGTGTTATTGTAGTGATCACAGTCGAATTTTGAATTGTAACTCAGCAGATGATTTTATTTCTATTGGACACAGATGCAGGAAAATCTTGCTGATTTTCATTGTCTTCAAAAGGTTGTGCCTGACGTTTGCTTGTAACACTGCCAAACTATGAGCCTTGATTTGTTGTGAAATCTGGTACGGTAGGTTTCGGTTATAACCGTTATATATTGCTCTGTATGGATCTCTGTTGTTTCTCGCCTGACCTTTGTTTGTTCATTTTATGGGAAAAAGTTTGTATGCGGTCTCTTGTTTGGCAACTTGTCGGCGCATGTTGTCGAGACGTTCAAGTCTTGACACACAAATACAACGTATATATATTCATATGGTCTTAACAAATTTAAGGGAAAAATTCTATAATTTGTGTACAAATACATAGGAGTAAGTCATAAATACAATTGAAGTATTACAATCAGGGGTAACATGATCTATTTGACTATTTGCCTCTAATCCTCTCTCGTATGGTTTTTAGAGTCAACCTACCAGCCAAACACTTTCTTGAGATAACTCTAGATTCTCAGAGAAGTAGATTCTCATAGAATTAGAAGCAGAATCTGAAAAATAAGAATCTAGAGCTCTACCAAACAGGGCCATAGTGTACAAGAGAAACTCTAGACTAGAAACCCTATAATAGACTACAATTACAAAACTACCCCTAAGACTTACATGACTATTATACTTCTATCACACATTATACTACTACCCTTAACAGAGTGAAGGGAGAGATTGAGGAGAAGAGGGAGAAGGACATGGAGGAGGAGCTTCTTGAACCGGATGATGGGAGCTTCTCCGAGGGGGAGATGGTGGACTTCTGCCTGTCCCTGCTGGTACTATGTTGCCACTGTGGGCCGAGGTGGATATGCTACTGCTAGTTATCCTTTTAGCCTTTTTCTTTCTTAGTGTCGTTGCTTCCATTGCGTCCATACAAGTCCATAACACTCTATCTTTGAGTTCGTCTAAGCCGTGCAAGTCCACAAATTCCTTGTCAGTAAGCTGATTGTTTTTCTGGCCATGGTACGTTCGTTGCATCCAGTGTGGCCCACTCCTCTTTCGCATGGCAGTAGCTGTCACTCCTCTCTGAGCTATTACAGATTGTAGAAGTCGTTATGATGCCGCCGCTTCTCTCTGAGCCGTCATCCCGAGCTTTTAAGGCTATCGTGCTTCTTCCACACTGCGCCTCCATTGCGCTTGTGCACTGCACCTCTATCATCTCGGGCTTCGATCCTCGCCATCATGCTTCTATCTATTCATCTTCAGCTTGATTTGACAACTCTCTCCATTCCTATCGGTTTCATTATCTTCTTCGTCGTCTTTGCATGATCAACTTTGCTCCCGCTTGTCTCGCTTTGTCGGTCCCTTACGCTTCGCTTTATGGTCACGCATCATACGATACGATGAGAGATCTTTTGATACTTTACATATTTTTTTTAAGAGCAGCACGCTACGACAATATTATCAAGACTCAGACTTTGGATTTTTTTTTCTATTTTTGTGTTAACCCTTTCAAATGCAATACTATTGTATATACCTTGCATCACAACTGAAGTCGGCTAAAGTCAATATTAAGAATAGAGTCCGCGTTAGGAGTGAAGTCGAGTAGTAGTCTGTTAGGATTTGTCTAGAAGATTGGAGTTCATGTTAGACAAGAGGCAAGGCATCTCCCTCTTATTATAGCGGAGTAGAATGCCGGCCTCCCAGCCCCTCCACGTCATCAAGAAAAGGGCCGCCGTCGGATCGCGCAGCGCTTTGCTCCGGGCCGCATGATTGAGTCGGTGATGCGAATGTGTGCCCTTCCCTTCGTTCTCCTGGAACCTCTTTCCATCGATTCTTCTCCGCC
This sequence comes from Phyllostachys edulis, assembly GCA_036346405.1. Taxonomy (NCBI): domain Eukaryota; kingdom Viridiplantae; phylum Streptophyta; class Magnoliopsida; order Poales; family Poaceae; genus Phyllostachys; species Phyllostachys edulis. The sequence goes on from CM070552.1 coordinate 28,744,012, forward strand.
CTTTGCTCTCCCGTGCTGACTTGCTCTCACGGTTCTCCTCCTGTCATGCTCGCGCCTGCCTCCTCGCTCGCTCCGTCCTGCGCCGCTTCCCTGCCGTCGCCCTCCTTCACCAACGCCACTGCTCCCTCCCTCTCCCTCCTCCACCGCCTCCAGCCCCCTCCCTTTCCCTCTGCCACCAACCCTTGCCCCGCGTCGTCTCGCTCATCCTGCCTCCTCACTCGCTCTGTCTCGCGTCGCTGCCCCGCCGCTCGCTCCATTTCCTCTCCGCCTCCAGTCCCCTTGCTCTCCCTCCTCCACTGCCCTCCTTCACCAGCGCCGCTACTCCCTCCCTCTCCCTCGTCCACCGCCTCCAGTCCCATCCCTCTTCGGCGACCGCTTCGCCTCCGCCTTGCTCTCCACCTCCGGTCCTCGCCCTCCTCTTCCTCCTCCTCTCAGCCGTCTCCTCCTCCCTGCCACCGCCAACTCCAGCCTCCTTTCTCCCACGTGCCTCCGACCACCTCGCGACACCTTGCCTCCTCTCTCCCAGGTGCATCCATCCCCCTCGGTCCGCCCTCCGAGCACCTCCGCCTCCTACCTCTCTTCTCCCTCCTCTCTTCCTCTTCCTCCCGTTCCTCCCCGCGCTGTGTCTGCCTGCTCCTCGTGCTATCACAGAGGAGGAGCGAGGTAGGGCCGAGGCGGCGCTGTCAGCGGCGGTGGATAGTAGGGATGATGAACTGAGGCCGGATGAAGCAACTGTGCGCCAGGTTCGTCGCCTTCCTCCTCGCCATCACGGCGATAGCCATGTCCAGCAATCGCTGCCAAAGAGAGAGACATCTTCGCATCCTTGCCTTCAAGGTGTTCGACGTAATGCCACTATGGGGGACGATGCTCGCCTCCATGCTGGGGTCCGACACCGACGGGAACGACATCAGCCTTATCCACCGTCAGTTCAGAGATGGTAAGCGTTGTGCTTTGACCGCTTCTTGGCAATAGAGATTGAGACCCATGGATGAGATATGGTACTCTTGATAGGAATGATAGGTATGCAGACAGGGACGCTGCGTTTTTTTGTGTAAGCTATAGCAATATGCTTTCAGATCCTTGGGCATATCGCTTTCAGATTTTCACGAAAATCAGCTAGCTTTGATGAAACACCGATGTTAACATTGTTGTTTAATGGGCTTTGTTCCATGTTCCCATTTTTTGTGAGAACAGATCATGTTTAGCCTAAGCAATTACTGATTTTTTTTTTGAATGAGCTATTGTTTTTACAAGCATGCAGTTCATTGCTAAAAGGCCAAAAAATACACCTGCCATGGAGTCAATCACCAACGCATCGGAAATTTCATATTTGTAATGTTTTCGTAAGACTTATTTGGTACAGATGCTTATTGTTTTTTATTTGTTTGATTTATGGCAGTGACCAGCACACTGGAAGCAGGACCAGTTCCATATCTAAGATATCCTTTAGACAATGTAGTCAGGAGAACGCGTTGTGATTTGTTGAAACTGTTGCATAATTATATGTGCTCATGGTTGCGTTGCTTCATTTTCCTATTTAGCGTGCTATCATATTTTCCGATTGCACTGCAAAATGTGGGTCAATATTGAGGCCGTGTCTTGATTAGTGGTTGGTGTGATATTTTTGCTAGAAATCGTTAGGCCAAATGTTACGAGCTTCCAGCGTAAATGAATGCTGTTATAGGGGAAGTTAATCAAAATATTTCATTTATTTAGATCATTGACCACATGCATGCAATGTCCCGGATGTTCCGATTTGTTATGACAATTTCTTTAATTTCTATCTTTTTTATTAGCGCTTTTGACCACATATGACATATATCTTATTGGATTAGTATTCAGTGCTTTATTTCTCATGCAGGTATATGTTTTAACTTTTTTTGTTCTTACTGGTTCTTGGAATCAAGCATAATATTATAGAACAGATTATGAGTGAGCAACAATATCATCTTCCTTAGTCTAGAATCTTTTTGCATGACATGTGTACATGTTTTAATTCCGTACCGAGATTTTCATAACAGATTCATTAACATTCCAGCTAGATAACCTTTTGATGTAATTAGCTTTAATTGACAATACGATATAGGAAGCGAAACACAAAAGTACTTAAAATGAAAGCAAAAGCTGCTCCAACCCAAATCTCATGGTAGTCTGTGGCATGTCAGGAAGTTTTGGGCTGAGTAAACATAGGTTGTATTGGGTGGGTCGTGCTAGTAGTGGTTGCTAACATCTGAATAGCGTAAGGTTATTTTCTTTGTATGTCTGGATTGAATCTTTTGGACATTTTTCACCTGTGCATGCCATGTGTTTGACGAAATGGCCAAGTGATAATATTATTGTATGATGTCATTGTTGTTGAAAAACAAGCTAGCAGGCATTTGAAGCCTTAGGTTGATGATTCTCTATGGTGATTTATTGAAATAGGTATGGGTTATAGCGCCAGGTTATTTTCTCTATATGACTGGATTTAATCTTTTGGATATTTTTCACCTGTGCATGCCAAAGTTTAGGTGTGCATCACTCAATCTGGATATTTTTCACCAGTGAAGTATGATAATGGTGAAGCAGAGGATCTTACTCTTGCTGTGTTCCTTTGGCATCATAATGGAAGCTCTACAAGTGAACTAGACCTTTAGTTCAGGTGTCACATTTCACATTTCCTTTTCATGTCCTGCACAAAAGATGGACACATATATCATTGCTTTACAAAAGGAATTTGTTGTTGCGAGTGTAACATCAGGAAGAGAAGATTATAAGGGTACAGTATAGCTACAATTTCCTCCTTTTCGCTTTCCAATCCATGCATAGCAGTAGGTCAGTGGTAGCTTCGATGATTGTGTTGTCAATTAGAAACCACAAATAATGGTTTTGTAACTAAACTTTTGGTTTCTGCAAGAAACATATGCTCTGGTATCTAATCTGAAATTGTGCAGGTAAATAGCATGGATGGTGACCTACACAGCAACATACACCACAATCAGCGAACTTAGTCCTGCTCCCATGATGTTCAGTGTTCACAAGGAAACATAAGCAAGGTTCTCTCTCTCTCTCTTTAACAACAAAGGAGACATGAATTATTTCATTAGTTTAACAAATATGATATCAATATTGCATCACTTTCAGTTAGTACTTGCTCAATTTGATCTTACGAAAAGTAGCTGGAGATCAATGCTTATCTTTTGGGCATCAAATCACATAGAAGCATGGACCGAATTGTGTGTGTTTTAACAAATGTTTTAGTAGAGGCAGAAAACATTAGGTGTACATGAACTTACAGAATGTAGTAGTACACTGTAAAGCACGAACTCAGTCCTGCTCCCATGCTGTTCAATGTTCACAAAGAAACATAAGCAAGATTCTCTCTCTCTCTCTCTCTCTCTAACTAGAAAGGAGACACGAATTATTTTATTAGTTTAAGAAATATGGTATCAATATTGCATCACTTGTTTCTACAGGAAATGCATAGAAAAGTATTAGCACAGGACTATTCATCAATTTTAAAATCGAAGATGCACACTTCTATGCTTCTGTTTGCTGTAGCAGGGATGATGCGCACTGTCTAGTTGCATTGGTCTCAGATTATTTAGCTCCAGCTTTGTCCTTGTGAGGTATATTATGTGCCCTTGCTTATGGTCAGGTTTGCTGCGTGTTAGGTGCCGATTGTGTTTGCTTATGCTTGGTTGGTTACTGTGTGTGTGTTCATTACTGCTTATGTTGCTCAGGACACGTGAGATTCAAAGTTATGCTCTATATACAAATGTTGATTACCTATTATCGATTACATAGTGTTGTTATGTTTTTACAGAGTTATACAAGAAGCATCATTTGATTTGGCAGGGATTAGGTTCACTGTGTATGCTACGACCATTGCGAGAGACATGCCACAGATGTCAGATAACACCCACAGTAAGCTACACCACTTGACAACACCCAATCAACCTCTTGCATAGCCTAAAATGATTATCTCCTGTCTACTTAGGCCATTTGATTACCCTTCAATTCAGTTTTGAAAACAACATTACTCTTTTATGACTTCCTCTGCACTTAACCTAACTAGGAACTACTAGAAATCTCTTGAAAAATAGTTCTCCAATAGTCAGCAAAGACCAAAGGGAAAGCGCCATATACATTAGCCATCAGTATTTATGTTTCTGAAATTTTTTGAACTAATGATGAGTGGTACTTGGTACCGCTGGCCATACATTTTTTGTTTAAGATAGCCTCCTATAATCCTTGAACCCTGTATTCTCTATTATCATTACTATGTCTTTAACTGTATTGTTGCGTGTGCATTTCGACTCATGCTTGTATTTATTGGACTGCCTGTATATGGTTACATATCCTATTTGGTGGTCGTTGCTACACAAGAAATATGCCACGAAACATAACTACGGTGATTGGCCAATTTCATGTCATATTGTTAATGGTGCTTCTTTTAGATCCTTACTTATATTAGATCAAACCAGCTTTGTCCACTTTTTCCCTCCACTATATATGTCTATTGGGTTTTTGCTACAAACAGCCATGATGCTATAGTTAGATCAGCACCTCCCTAAATTAACAATCGCTTCACGCCATCATTTTTGCGGACCTCTTATCTCACACGGGACTGTACGGGCGCAGCGTAGCGCGCCCTTCCAACCTAGTCCATTATATAAGGGTGTCATTGTATCACGTAGGAGGCAAGCAAGAAATCAATCAATCCATATTCTCATCTACTGTATCTCATCTCATCTCATGTTCTCTTCTCATCTCCAAAACTCCGGCTGTCACGCGGTCTCCTCACCGTAGCACCAAGTCACCAACTAGTTAAATGTAAAACCTCGACCAGCTCGTAATACGGCCATGTGTCCTACGTGGAGTTGTGTGGTGAGATTAATCACGTATTGTTTGTCTAAAGTGAGCAAGGACGAAAGTGTAAATAGGTGCTATGTGTTCACACGGGTCCACCACGGTGGGCTAGGCATTTCACAGGTGTTACAGATGGTATCAAAGCATCAACCTTTATTGCACGGGTACATGCGGGACAGGGGCACGGGCATATGGCACATGTGGGCCTAGAGTGGACACACAACATGGCATATGTGCCGTCGTGCAAGCACTGGACGCACGGATGTATACCAAGGGATGGTTCTGAGCATTTGCCACATATGCAATATGTTGCTGAGGGCGTCAACCCTTAAGGGGGTGAATGTATTACCCCAGCCTATTCGTAGTGCAGCCCATGTGGAGTTGTGTGGTGAGATTAGTCCCACATTACTTATCTAAAGCAAGTTGTAGTAGTATATAATGTCTGTTGGGTCCAAACGTAGTACTCCGGATTAACCCTTTTACACAAAGCGAGGACAAAAGTGTAAGTAGGGTGCTATATGTTGGAGTTTTGGGCTTGACCCATTCAATATTCTAATTAAATCCTAGGAAAATCCCAAAGGTCCACTCATGCATGGTGAAAAGTGGGAAGTTTAGTACTATATTACTAGTCTAGGTGAGAGAAGACCAATATATAAGGTGGAGTTGATCTTATCTAGTTGAAGTAAGCAAAAGAACACGCGCACGCTCGCTCACCTCGCCACGTCATCGCCCGCCCACGCACGACGTGCATGTGAATGATCCAGCGATTTCGTGTCCGGTTGGCTGTGGAGCTACAACTTTTTTTTTTTGCACCTCAAAACCATGCATTCGAATTCGAAACTGAAAGTTTGAATTACATTGTTTTAATTGGCTTTTATGGCACGCATTAACTGCGTTTAAAACAGAGTAATGACGACAGTTTCTTCTGCTGAAGCTAGTTCTATATAAGAGAGACCAGTATCAGAAACAGAAATAGAACAGAGCCAGATTCAGTACTGTTTTGTTTCCCGGTTCCTCTATGTTGCGCAGCCTCGGCTTCTCCACCCTTTCTTCGGCGTGCACCGACGTGGGGAGAGCAGTGTCTCCAAAGCCGTCATCCCTCATGATCCTGCATGGATTGGAGCGAATCATGTTTTTGGGAAGCGTTCGCGTGAATGTTCACAGCTTCCTCCTTCTCCATTATCCGCTTTGTGTCGTCTTCTTTGCATCATATTCTACCGCGACCTTCGCCGGAACGATTCTCTGTAAGTCACGGTGATATCTTTTGATATGGCTTGTCCTTGCTTTCTAGATATTTGTTATGTGATGATGTTGATGCCTACTTCTGTTAATAGCATTTTTATTCTAGGCTTTACTTTGTTCGTGTATATATATGAGATAGATATATTTGAGTTGATGATCATGTTACTGTTCATAGTCCCAAATATGCCTAATATATATGCTGCTATTGATTTAATTATTGTTTTAGAAATTATAATAATCATAAAAGTATGTATATATCTAACACTATGTGTGTGCGGATCTACCCACGATAAGCTGAGTATTAAGCGGATTTTAAACTAGGTGTTACATTAAGCCTCCGCGGGAGCTATCTCCTACCACACACGATTACGCGTTACGCTCGCATGGGCATGACACAAACAAGGGCGCAAAAAAAAAAGTCAACTTTTCTAACTTTTGTTTGGGAAATTTTGGCCATAAACCAAACAACCCCACCTCTTGTAACGATATGTACCCTGAAAGTATATCAGTCTTTAATATTACTACTTGACAGCTCAAGTTTACAATCTTACCGGTAGTTATGACTTTGGGAATCATTTATTTTTATGGGAACGTGCCTTATTGATGGGCACTTAAAATCTCTCATACCTTAAAACCACCCTGATTAGCATGACATGTGCCCGATAAAGTTCTGTACAAATTGTTTTGGTTTACTTTCAAATAAAGTTTTAGCTCATTGCGATGTGGCATAGTCATACTTGCACATTTTATATTGCAGGTTGTTCAAGCTATACTTGCTAAAAATGTAAGTTAAGATCTTGCCATTGATATCTGGGGCCTCGGTTGCACGATCATTGAAATGTTCACAGGAAGGTCTCCTTGGAGTGGTTCTGAAGTAGTAAGTAGTTGAACCATTTCCTTCTTTATGCTAAGAAATTTGACACAAATTTGCTGAGATGGATTTATGTAACTAGAATCAGGGGCGGCAGCAGGGGGGTGCCCGTGGTGCACGGGCACCCCCAAAAAAATTGCAAACTTTTTTTTGATTATGTATATGTATACACAGTTGGCACCAATTTCAACCCAATCCCCAATTCAGCCCACCAACAACACGCTCCATCTCTAGGTCAGGGCCTCAGGGAGTCAGGGTCCTTGAGCTTGCTTCTCCTCCCATCGACGCCGCCTCCTGCTTCTCCTCCCGATCCTCCTCCTTCCTCCGCCATCCGCCGCCACCGAGGACGCCGCCTCCTACTTCTCCTCCGCCACCAAGACACCGCCTCCTCGATCCTCCTCGCCCGATCCTTGCTGCCACGAGGACGCCGCCTCCTTGCTTCTCCTCCTCTGCCAAGACACCGCCTCCTCTCGACCTCCTTCGCTCCGGAGGGTCCAGCGAGGGAGGAACGCCGAGCGGCACTGGCCAGGCGAGGCGGCCGAGCCGGCCGAGTGCAGGGTGGCGGCGCAGGAGGGACTGAGGGAGCCAGGCGCCCAGGCTGTTGGCGGCTCCATTTTTTATTGCCCCCAAGGCCCGAAAGGCAAGAGCAAGAGATGAAGAGAATTAGAAAACTAAGAGCAGTAACCCTTGTGGCCTTGTTTTATACTAATACACTAACACTGCACAGAAAATATCAATAGATGGAGTAAAGCTTCAGGATTGCATTTGATCAGAAGTTCAGAACAACTTTTGTAGTTTATACACAGCCAATCTAATTATCTAAATGTCATTAAATGTCATTATGCCATCAATCTGTCTGGTCTTGAATGTCTCCTGTCTCCTGACTTTTGTTCTTGAAAATAGCAAGTGATGATGATATAATCAAGTGTTTCCAAGGAATGAGTTCGCGTCGTATGGTATTGTGATTTCCATTAGCTATTTAGGACTTTTTTTATTTATGTAAGATTTTATTTGAACTATTTGTGTTGCACTATTAACTAATTTTGAACTTTTTGTGTAATTGTTTTGAACTTGTAAAATTACTTATATGTCGTACAAGATTCTTTTTAATCCTTAAAGTGTGCACCCCTATCACAAAATTCCTGGCTCCGCCACTGACTAGAATTGCTAGCCTTTCAGTCCTTGGATTTGTAATGAATATTGAATAAAGATAGTAACTTTGTTTAATTGGGCACTTGGCCTAATCATAATTGAGGTTGTGAAATAAAGTAATGTGTTTCATTTGAGTATCACATAAATGATCATGTCTAATATTGGGTGGCCAGTTGGTCACAAAAGATTCAACCATGAAATTTATCTTTGGTGATGTATTCTCACGAGATGTTAAATATATAACTCCTTCAAAGATGTTGTCGGCGATGAAAATTAAACATTTTTCATACTAAGTCTACATTGTCATCAGAAGCCCAAAATCACTTCATTTATTTCGAATCTAAAGCACGGACTCTACAATTTTTGGTTCAACAGCCTGCTGCTATATTTAAGGTATTGCATAAAGACCCGCCAAGTCCTGATAATTTGCCCCGAGAAGGAAAACATGTTCTGTCGTTCTGCTTCAACAGAATTCCAGCTGAGACACCAACAGCAAGAAGTATGCTAGACCATCCATTCATCCAAAATTCAAATCCTACAACCAGTACAGTTCTATTCATTCATTTGCAGGAATTCAAGTCCAGGTAATCACCCACACACCCACCCTTCCCCCCATCCAAACAAAGCCTTAATGTATCTTTGTTCATTAATAACATTGCCATTTCATTCCTCGGCATCATCAGTGCAAACACATGGAACAATCGGTGACAACCCTGCTGGACAAATCTCCGTGAACATCGGAGTCTCCGTCCTCCACTTACCAGAACAAATATGATGGCTCAACCATGGGTGCCATAACTGACTCCAGCAGGAGCATGTGTAGCAGTAGCACCAACTTCGATGGAGATGTAGACAGTGAGCTCTCAGCAAGCAATAGTGACTGTTCAATGTAAGATATAGATGAATCTCACGAGAGCTCTTATATGATGAGAACCAAGCTATATGAATCAACAGAACCAAATGTCGATGAGCTCAAAGCTGCATCAAGGTCGCAGTACCACTATACTTTTGTGAACATTCAATCCCGTGATAAAGCAGCTATTTTGATCCCGAAGAGGTTTCTGTTATGTATATGTGTATTGTGTATATGTGTATGTGACCCATGTATGGCCCATGAGGTCCATGAGCTCTGGGGTTGTATATATACTCACTATTCATCCAATAGAATTGAGATGTTGATTCGTATCATGGTATCATAGCAACATCTTCTGTGCTGTTGGCTGTGCACTGCTGGCTCCTAGGCTGTGACACTGAGTTGGTGAGTGGTCTACTCCTATGCGCTGTGAAATGGCCTCTGGTGTTTCTGCTTCTCTCGGTATAGGAGGTGCTCTTCTAACCTCAGATATCAAGTTGGATGGCCAGAATTATCATGAGTGGTAGTCATCGATTCGCATGCTTCTTCGGTCCATTGGTCTTCTCTCATATATTACGGCGGACCCTCTAACTAAGAAGACTGATGTGAAGGAGGCTATTGCGTGGCGAAGTGCCGATGATCGTGTTGTGGGTATCTTATGTCATAGTGCTGAGATTTCAATCAGGATGGATTTCATTGATCTTCCAAGCTCTCGTAAGATGTGGGAGTATCTTCAACATCGTTATGAGCAGACCAGTGCGGTGCATCGTTTTTCTCTTCTACAAACTCTTCATGATTTACGTCAGCAGGAGATGTCTATTGAGAAGTACTACAGTTCTTTCACTCGCATTTCACGACAACTGACCTCCATAGTTCTTCTTTCCTATGCTGGATGTACTGGTTGTGTAGGCAAGGCAGGTCATGATGCGCAGAATTTGATGTTCACCTTTGTTATGTGCCTTCGCCCAGAGTTTGAGTCTATTTGAGCTCAACTACTGGGACGTGCTGTTCTTCCAACCATGGAGGAGGCCCTTGTTGCGTTGATTGCTGAGGAGACTCAACTTCACTCTATGTCCTTCGGATTGTCACCACCTCAGTCTGTTCTTGCGGCACCTTGTCAGGAGGTTTACCAGCCTGTTCCACTTTCTGATGATACATCCAACCAGGTTTTATGACCTCACTGCAAGAAGCCTGGTCATCCTGTTCAGAGGTGCTACCGACTTCATCCAGAGCTACGACCTGCATCTCATCATCGTCGTCGTGGTGTGGTTGCTGCCACCACTCCTGCATCTATTGGGGATTCTGCTCTTGCCACTCAGTTGGGTCAGCTTCAGTCTCAACTTCAGGCTCTTCAGACTCAAGTTCAGCAATGGTCTTCATCTGATGCCTCTCCTAGTGGGTCTGCCAGTCTTATTGTAGCCTCTTCTTCCGGTTCAGGTACTAGTCTTCCAAGGGTTTTGGACTCTAGAGCTTCTTTTCTATGACATTGGATAAGTCTCACCTTGCATCATGCCGACCTGTTATGGACGGTTCCTATGTTCAGACAGCTGATGGTACCTCATATTCAGTCACTCATCAGGGCATTCTCTCTACTTCTCATTTTACTGTTCCCGATGTGTCATTTGTACCTCAGCTTTCTATGAATCTTATGTTTGTTGGTCAGCTTGCTGATATGTAATACTTTGTTGGGTTTGATGACTCTACTTGCTATGTGCAGGATCGTCAGACAGGAGTTCTTGTTGGTACTGGCCATCGCCTTAGAGATTCTCAGGGTCTCTACTTCCTTGATCGTCTGAGCCTTCCATCTTCCTCCGCTCATGCATCTTCAGTTTTTGGGTCAGCCTCTGTTAGTTTTCCTCAGTGGCATCATCGGCTCGGTCATTTGTGTGGCTCTCATCTTTCTACATTAGCTCGTCAGGGTGTCCTAGGTCGTGTCATTGTCGATACTAGTTATGATTGTAATGGTTGCAAGCTTGGTAAATAGCTGCAACTCTCATATCCTACCAGTACATCTCGGTCTAGTCGTCCTTTTGAGTTAGTTCATTATGATGTTTGGGGTCCTGCTCCTTTTGCTTCCAAAGGTGGTCATATCTATTATGTAATTTTTATTGATGACTATTCTCGATATACTTGGGTTTATTTTATGAAACATCGTTCTCAACTCTTGTCTATTTATCAGTCTTTTGCTCGTATGGTCCATACCCAGTTTTCCACTCCTGTTCAGACTTTTCGTTCTGATTCAGGGGGGAGTACTTGTCACATGCCTTTCGTCAATTTCTCTCCGCTGAGGGAACTCTTCCTCAGCTTTTTTGTCCTGGTGCCCATGCTCAGAACGGCATTGCTGAACGTAAACACCGTTATCTTATTGAGACTGCTCGTACTCTTTTACTTGCATCTCATGTTCCATGGCATTTTTGGGCTGACACGATTTCTACGTCTGTCTATCTCATTAATATGCAACCATCTTCTCGCCTTCAGGGAAAGTGTCCTAGAGAGCTCTTGTTTTCCACTCCCCCACGGTATGGCCATCTTTGGGTTTTTGGCTGTACCTGCTATGTTCTGCTTTTGCCTCGTGAGCGCACCAAGTTAACAGCTCAGTCTGTTGAGTTTGTTTTTCTTGGATATAATCTTGAGCATAAGGGCTATCATTGTTGTGATCCCTCTGTTCGACGTATGCACATTTCTCGTGATGTTTCTTTTGTTGAGGATCGTCCCTACTTTTACTCTTCTACAATTCGGTCCTCCCCTCCCACTGAGTCTCTCTCTTTTCTTTACCTTCCACCCATTGTTTCATCTGATACACCTCTTTCTGTGGAGTCCTCTTTTCCATCCTCAATCACATCACTGTTTCCTCTTCATTATACTCGTTAGTCTAGGGTCCCTCCTGATACTCAACCTTCTACTGTTTCCTCCTCTAATGGCATGGTTAGTACTGATGATACTCTTTCTGATGATCCTCCACCGGCACCGTCATCTCGATATGAGCTTCGTGATTGTACTACTATTGCTGCTCCTGACAGATATGGTTTTCTTTCTACTATTGTTGTGCCTAAGCCTCACACTTATCAGGAGGCTATTGTTCATCCTGAGTGGCAGTTAGCTATGGCTGAGGAGTTGGCTGCTTTGGATCGTACTAGTACATGGGATCTTGTTCCTTTACCTACTCATGTTGTTCCTATTACTTGCAAGTGGGTTTTTAAAGTTAAGACAAAATCTGACGGCTCTGTTGAGAGGTACAAGGCCCGACTAGTTGCTCGTGGTTTTCAGCAAGCACATGGTTGTGATTATGACGAGACATTTGCTCCTGTTGCTCATATGGTAACGGTTCGCACTCTTGTTGTTGTGGCTGCTGTTCGCTCTTGGACTATCTCTCAGATGGATGTGAAGAGTGCTTTTCTTCATAGTGATTTGCAGGAGGAAGTTTATAAGACACCACCCCAGGGTGTTGTGGCTCCTGCTGGTCATGCTTGTTGCCTTCGTTGTGCTCTTTATGGCCTCAAACAGGTTCCTCGTGCTTGGTTTGAGCGGTTCAGTTCAGTTGTGTTAGCTGCTGGTTTCTCCCCAAGTAATCATGATCCTGCATTGTTTATTCATACATCTCCACGTGGTTGTACTATACTTTTACTCTATGTTGATGACATGCTGATTACTGGAGATGACAAGGAGTACATTGCTTTTGTTAAGCAACGGCTCAATGAGCAGTTTTTGATGTCGGATTTGGGTCCTCTACGTTATTTTCTGGGGATTGAGTTTACTTGTACAGATGATGGCTACTATCTATCTCAGCAGTGTTATATTCAGGATCTACTTGCTCGTTCTGGTCTCACTAACAGTCAGATAGCTGCTACTCCTATGGAGCTTTATCTTCAGCTTCGTCCTACTGATGGCACTTTGCTTGAAGATCCTTCTTGTTATCGTTATATTGCTGGGAGTTTTGTCTATCTTGCAGTAACACGTCCTGATATTGCTCATTTTGTTCATGTGCTCAGTCGGTTTGTTTCTGCTCCCACGTCTGTTCACTATGCTCACCTGCTACGTGTGTTACGCTATCTATGAGGGACACAGCTAGCTTTAGCTTTATGCTTACTCTGACTCAACTTGGGCGAGTGCTCCTATTGATCGACGATTTGTCTCTGGCTATTGCATATTTCTTGGGTCTTCGCTTATTGCCTAGAAGTCCAAGAAACAGACTGCAATTTCCCGGTCTAGTGCTGAGGCTGAGCTTCGAGCGTTGGCCACTACTACTTCAAAGATTGTTTGGCTCCGTTGGGTTTTAGCTGATCTTGGTGTGTCATGCGGTACTCCTGTATCTCTTTTGTGTGACAACACTAGTGCTATACAGATTGCTACTGATCCAGTGAAGCATGAGCTGACTAAGCACATTGGTGTAGATGCATCTTTCATACGTTCTCATTGTCAACAGAAGTCTATTGCTCTTCAGTATGTGCCCTCTGAAATTCAAGTCGCTGATTTCTTCACCAAGGTTCAAACTCGAAAGCAACATCGCTTCTATCTTTCCAAACTCAATGTTTCAGATCCTCCTGACCCATGTTGAATTTGAAGATGGGTGTTATGTATATGTGTATTGTGTATGTGACCCATGTATGGCCCATGAGGCCCATGAGCTCTAGGGTTGTATATATACTCACTATTCATCCAATAGAATTGAGATGTTGATTCGTATCAGTTTCGAGATTGGAAACACAAAAAGTTTCTCAATGTGCTCAAATGTGTTGTTAAAATACAGGTAATGGAGCCATAAATAAAAACCATATAATGAATATTTCATTTTGAATGTTTGCTTCTTTGAGCGAGGACCTTCTGATCTGGCTTGTGCTGCTTGTCCAGTATATTGGGCCTGTTTGGTTTGTAACCCTAGGGAGTCATACCAAAATTTTGGTAGTGTCAAAACCGGGGTAGTGCCAAAACCAGGGCAAAAAAATAGTGTTTGGATCGTAGCCATACCAATTCACGGGCAATGCTGAAATTGATTTGTTTGGATTGCAGCCATGCCAAAATTTGCTAAAATTGTGAGTACAACGCATGGGTCCCACGTGACATATAAATTTTTTTTGCCCCAAAATATGTTGACATTGGTCTTATTTTGTTGATAAAATAACAAAGAACACAACGGTTCAAACAGATCACAAATCGGATACTCGGTTTAGGAAATACGATCATTTCTAGCTTGTAAATCAAACTAAGCAAGCAATTGATACACCTCTCCATACGCAATCACCATGTGACATGTGTCCAAATGCATGCAGACTGCCAAACCAAATCTTGGGCGCCCATTTCTTCCGCCCGATTTTGGCGTGGCTGAACTAAAGGAAAATTTTGGTATTAACAAAATTTCGTGGACGAAACTAAATATTGAAACTAAATCAAATGGTAGCCAAAATTTTAAGGTATTAACAAAATTTTGGTTTGGCACATGTTGGCTCTGAACCAAACAGGCCCATTATTTCTTACAGTGAGCAAGGAGCCTTTACATTTAGCATCAACATAACAGTATGTTAAGAGCATGTTATTCAGAAATTTCTTGTATCTTTTTTAAACAGGCTCATATCAGAGCTCATCAGCTACCGAAGCACTTCAGTACATATGGAAGTGCTGCTGCTGCTGAATTTGGACAGGCTGCACGAAGAAGGTTAGGAAAAGGAGCTGGTCTGAGAGGCATGCCAGCAACACCCAGAGAAGATCAAGATGGAGATTACTCAAAGTTGAGCAACATGTTTGATGGGCAAAAGGTAGATGAAGATGCATGGAGAATGTTTTCCAAGGAAGACACTTCTGATCCAAGGCATCGACAAAGCTTGGCAAGAGTACGTAGCAAGCAGTAGCATTAAGTTCCATTTGTGAACTACTGGAAAATATTTTGCCTTGAGAGAACTGAACTATAGTAAACTCATTTTCTGTAGTTTGTCACATCGTGGCTCAACCACAGCTTTTAATAAGATGGCATAATGCACTCCTATATTAGACATCCTACAGGTTATACTTTTGCTAAAATGAATGAGTGGGTGTGTTCTCAGTGATGGACCTTTTTATTCTGGGGCTAAGCTGAATTTCGTATGCTAAAACTAAAGCTGAATGGCGATTCCTTATTAGTCAGATAGATTTAAGTTGTTAATTCTGTGCCAGAGACGCACTACATCTGTACATGCTATGATACTAAGTCCTCAGCTAATCGGTCAGTCCACTGAATTTGCACAGCTTGAGGAGCAGCATTCTACTCTTTATAAAGATCTGAAGGCCTAGTTTTCTATGGGAAAACAACGGCAAAATAGAGGACAACACCATACGTGTATGCAACAGGTATTTATATTTTCCAGCAAGTATTTTTTTAGCATTGTTGCAGACTTGCAGTAGTACCTTTTTCCCCTTTTAGTTTGGTTGCTTTGATGTATCCGTTTACTATTTCAGGCTGCTCCGCAACTTCTTGGCAGAGACGGTATTAAACAAAGGATTACAGAAAAGATATTGTTGGGCAGCAATGGTGATAGTAATTGTACTGTCATTTGCATTGTTTCTGGGAGTGGTCATGGCAAGACTTCACTGCTCCGTGTCCTTCACAATGCCCAACAACTGTTGGATGCTTTTGACCAAAGGATATGGATACAGATGCCTGATAAATTAGACAAATCAATGTTATTTAGGAAGATAATTGAGTATGCCATGCATGGCCATTGCAGCATTACCAACCTCAGATTTCTCGAAGAAATGGTTAAGGAGGAGCTTGTGGATAAGAAATTCTTGCTATTCTTGGACCAACACTATTGGACTAGCTCATTAGAAGTTCTAAATGCTGGTGCGAAAGGAAGTGCTGTTGTGATAGCTACAAGGAGTACCACTGTTGCTGCTTTTACAGGAGGAGCACTGCATTCCTATTACTTGTATCCTTTATCTGAAGAAAGTAACCTAATGCTTCTCCAACAATATGCTTGCATGGCAGCATGGGCCAGGTTATTCAGACCGATCCTGATTTAGTTGCGATTGCTAAGCGGTTCATTGCAAGGTTTGGGGCTAATCCCCTAAACTTGAAAGCACTTGGTGGTTCTGTTCCATTCAGATACTATTCCAT
Organism: Phyllostachys edulis; assembly: GCA_036346405.1. Lineage (NCBI taxonomy): Eukaryota > Viridiplantae > Streptophyta > Magnoliopsida > Poales > Poaceae > Phyllostachys > Phyllostachys edulis. Next base: position 28,760,065 of record CM070552.1, read on the forward strand.
TGGATAAGGGGAGGATTGAAGGGAACACTGCCAAATTTCAGGCGACTTAAAAATAGCAAGGCTGTTTTACCAACACATCTCAAGCGGTGCCTCATATTTTGTTCCTTGTTCACAAAAGGCTACATCTTTGGTAAACATCGCATGGTCGTCTTATGGCTCTCCCGAGGCTTCATCGTGCCTGCCAAAGGGCTTGAACTTGAAGACGTCGGAGTTGGATATTTCCATGAGTTGCTGTGCAGATCATTCTTTCATTATTCACCTTTTCATGATGACAAAGATGACAAGTTTGTGATGCATGAGCTTATTTACAATGTGGTAGCGTCTGCCTCCCGTGACAAATACTTCAAGTCTGAGGATCTCATAATTCATATACCTGAAAATATTCATCATTTGTCGCTTCTTTCCTCACAATTTCAGACTGTTCAACTGATGTCCAGAACAGAAGAATTGAAGGATTTGAAGACGTTTCTGGTTGTGCAACCTGAGTTGGAACTTTACAAGATGCCTTCCCCTACCTTAAACCTTGTCGGTTTAAATGATTTATTTCTGAAATTCAGATCCTTAGAGACACTGGATTTGAGCTTCACTGATATAGAAAAGCTGCCCAGTTCCATTGCTGGCCTGAGAAGCTTGCGGTACTTATCTCTCAACAACACAAACATCAGGGCTCTTCCATCTGAGCTCTGCAGCCTCAGCTATCTGCAGATACTGGAAGCTAGAGGCTGCCGCTTCCTCACCAAGTTACCTGAAGACACAAGGAGTCTGCTTAAGCTGCGCCATCTTGATGTGGGCAAAGAACTGGGTTACGTTCGCATGCCACCTGGTGTTGGACAGTTGACTGAACTCCAGACATTGCGGATCTTCCATGTGACCATGTCGATGGCGGATTGTCGCATTGCTCCATAAGCGAGCTGGGAATCTTGCATGGCTTGACTCCGGGAGGCTAATCTGAGGGATAAACTGTTGTAATAAGTGCAGTTTTAGCAAAAAAAAATCAACATTAATTTCAGCAAAAATAAATGACAGTAATCTAACATGCACTTAAATGACCAAATCAACATATACATACGAAGATCCTCAAAATCATTTAAGAAGAATAATATGCTCATCACACACAGTAGGTGTACAACTAAAATCTGCATTAAGCTAAGATTTAGAAGTTTGTATATTGCTCTCAGAAGGCTAGTTGCACAAAGTTTAATCTTGGCCACCACAGCACTTATGACCAATGTAATCACAAATTGAATATGACAATATATAGATTAAGCCTTGAACTCAATTACAACTTGCTATTCTAATCAGACAGATTCAAGCAAATTAAACAACTTTATCTAAGCTTGACAACTAAACAACTTTTCATCAATTTACTACTAACAAAGGGTAGATCAATGACGGAAGATAAGTCACAAATAACAGTATGTAAATACTGAAACAGCTACAACATGTGAAAATGATGAAAAGCTACATTAACAGCAAGCTGACAGTATGAACTAATCTGCTCAAAACATAAGAGAACAATAAGAGATCTAACAGCTCAAGGCAAAATCTATACATAATATCACATCCAATTTCATTTGTGACATCGAATCATCATAGAGCAATTCATCTGAACCCACAGTTATCACCTTGCAATTTCTCCCAGTACCAGAGACTAACAATCACAGATTGAAAAATCACTAGCACAACACAAATGCAAAGGGATATAAAAGGGAATGCCGCAATACTCACAGAGCCAGTAGCAATCAAAACCACTGAGAAGATCAACAGACAAAGCACGTCTCAAGGACGTTGTCCCAAAAAACCTAGCGTCCCGCTGTGCCGCGGTGAGATGACGAGGTCGATGGAGATATAGTGTCTACCTTCGCACTTCGGGACACGCCGAAATACGAAATTGAGGATCAGGGATAATGCTGCATAAGACACTCAGAGAAAGCACCGGCCGGATGCTCTCTCAGAGCAAGAAACCTCTACGAATCCACGGAGTGGACACCCAAACTAACCAAGTTTCTCCACCATATCAACCGAGAGCTAGCAGGATTCAAAAACAACAAGGCAATATCCAAAATTCCTCACAACACAATCTCTTGAAGAGAAAGCACAAAAAGGAAAATTGGAATGTGCTATGTTGCAAAAGAATCAAGCCTTACTGCCGACAGTAGAAAATCCACCAGACGATGATCAATCTGACTCAAGATTAAAATCCAATCAGGAAAACCCAATGAACCAGAGAAGAGAATACCTTGGTATTTTGTTCTGGATCTAAAAAGGGAAAGAGGGGAGCCGACTTATATGGGAGGAGAATGGACTCAATGCCCTTCTCCACGCTGCTAACCGTCGGCCAAAAAATCGCCCGCACCTGTCGCATCCAAAGCCACTCGCCATGAGCGGAACTGAACCAAACCAGGGGTGGATAACAAGCCGGCTCGGCTCGGTAAAGCTCGTTAAGAAAATGAGCTCGGCTCGGCTCGGCTCGTTAAGCTCGTTAGGCTTGTTAAGAAAGTCAAGAGATCCCAGTTTGGGGCTTGTTAAACTCGTTAGGCTCTTTAGACTCGTTAGGCTCACTAAAAAAAGGAAAATCAGTCTAATAAAATTTTTAGAAAGTCAAGATATCACAGCTTGGGGTTTGGACCTCCTTGGATCATCTAAGGGTTGCTGGATTGGGCTGGTCCGCTATTACTACTCAACTGTGCTAGTTTTTCAACGAGCTTAACGAGCAACTCGTGAGTCGGCTCGAACTTGGCTCGTTAAGAAAACGAGTTAAATTGTCGGCTCGGCTCGACTAGTTAAGGGACCGAGTTTGAGCTGAGTCGAACCAAGCCCTTAATGAGTCAATCTGGCTCCTAAGTTTCGAGCTTTTTTTCCACCCTTAAATCGAACGGCTGCCTTCTCCCTGCTTTTTCGGTTGAGGGTGCAAGTCACGACCTTATCAACCCAATGCATCCAAAAGACAGGTGGGCCCCACCAATCTTTTCCTTTTCCATTTCTATTTTCTTTTCTCGCATGATAAATTAGCAAGAGACTCTGGAATACAACATAAACAGAACCTTCAGGATTTAACACTGCGGTAGCACGATGGTGACGGAGACATCGACGATGAAGATGGATCCGACATCTTGCCCTCTCCTGAAGCCATGGGTGCATCAAGTTAGAACGAAGAGCACACATATCTCACTCTCCAGCAAATGCATATCCTACTACGTGCTATTTGCTTAGAGATTAGACTATCACTGAATCCTTAGTCAGGGTTCACATCACAAGGATCATCATGCAATTGCCTACTCTTACTTATTTGATTGTACAGGAGAAACAAGAAGGGAACACCATATGTATATTGCTACATGAGAAGCAAAGATACCTCAATCCACCCCATGTGGTCCAGCAACTGTGCTTCTTTGATTGATCTTAGGCCAAGTAGAAAGATGAGCAATTTTTTTTGACCGAATTGGTGAGACTTGAGATGAGCACGTCTTGGTATGCCATTCTTTTCATGTGCATGTGGTTTGTTGTTGGGATTTGGGAAGAACACATGCACCACAATAACATGTGAGAAAGTGTCTTGGCACACCCCACCCTGAACTTTCTATACTCTTCATTATAGTACTTCCTTTTGTTTCTTATCCATTAATTAGGATTGTACTACCTCCTTTTGTTTCTTATCCATTAATTAGGATTGAGTACAAAGAGTGGTTAGTGGTGTCATGATCCAGCCATCCAGGACAGGAATACAGGCACCACAGTAACATGTGAGAAAGTGTCTTGGCACAACCCACTCTGGACTTTCTATACTCTTCATTATACTATTTCCTTTTGTTTCTTATCCATTAATTATGGTTGAGGACAAAGAGAGGTTGGTGGTGTCATTATCCAGCCATCCAGGACAGGACTACAGGTTAGCTCACCATCAGATGGGAGGTGGGCCCCACACACATCCATGGTGTTGTCACTGAACCGCATCTTTACCCCTCGTTTTCAGAAGCATCGTTAGAGTTCTCTCTCTGCTGGCTCAGCTCGATAAAACGGGCATGCATGCCAATATAGAGTCGGCTGATTCATCGCGGATAAGTTGGTAGTAGCCCTACTACAATGCCTTATTATCAATGCCTTAAAATGTGGCCAAATGAATAGCAACCGTCTAATGAGAAAAGGTGGGAGAGAGTTACCATTGGGATGAGAACTTTTTAAGGCCTTGTCTGAATTCTGAAAATTTCTGCGGGTGCTCACAATAAATTGAAATTTTTTGCAAAGTCTCTGTCGATGGTTTACTATCGATATTATAAATGAATGCTGGAGGCACTCTTAAAGCGAAACTACACAAAAAAGGACACGGAAATTTTATGTAGGTTCAGGCCTTCGCCTGATAGAATAATAACCTTATCCATGTGTTGTTATATTGATTGTATTTACAACATCGAGGAAGTCACTAAAACTAGGGCTTGATGACTTCTGTCTCTCGTTGTGCCCGTCGAATCCTGTGATCCTCTTGTCTTGATATCAATGTTCCCCTACGCGGCCGCCTTGGCCACCTAAGCACTGGGCGCACGCCGGCCGCCGTGACTCGGGCACAATCACCCCTTGGGGGCTCGGCCTGCCTAGACGGTCAACGCCGGTCCAAGACGGACCCAGGCGGAGCTAGGCGGGCAAGGCGCGGCCATGGAGGAGGCGAGGGAGGCGGTCCAAGGCGACGGAGAGGACGGGAGAGGGAGAGGGTAGGGAAGAGAGGAGAACTTACCTCACCCCCCACCGATTCTGGCTCGCCACCGGTCAAATCGGCCTCCGCCGCCGTCGGATCCACCATCCGCACTGCCGGATCCGCCGTTGGACTTCGCTACCCTGCCTCCATGAGGAAGGGGAGGAAGGGAAAGAGGACGGGAGAGGGAGACTGGATCTGGGAGAGGACAAGAAGGGGAAGGGGAAGAGGACAGCGTTGTCCATGCGCTGCGGGACGAGGGGATGCGGCCATGAGGAAGGGGAAGAGAGTGTTGGGAGGAGACTAGCGTTCGCGCCGGCCGTCGGGCAGCAGAGCTAGGAGGAGACGAGGGACTAAGGGAGTAGTGGACTGGGCTAATGGGGCTAATGGGCTGGAGGAAGATGCTGGATTGGGCCATGAAGGTAAGTTTCCTTTTTTCCTTTTTCTTTTTTGGTTTTTGTAGGATAACGGGTAAGCTACAATAGCACAAAACAAAAATTCTACCGTGCAACCAAGGAACCTCTGCTACAAATAGATCATGGGATTACCACTAGAAGCGTTGACTCGTGGAGGAAGTAGAGTCGATGTAGCGAGTTGATGCAGTGGTAGTCGTACTCACTATATGTCTTCTCCTCCTGCTCCTGTGATCGTCACGAATTGCGAATCATCCTAGTGTTGATGCTTCGCAACAACACCTCCAAGGTATCCACACATACGGGGCTGGGACACCACGCGCTGGAGTGCTAGCGCCGACAGCGTGGTATTGGATAAGAAAGGCGTGGCTATTAGGGTTTCGGGAATTCTTCAAAAGGCTCTCCCCACCCCATGCCACCGCCCCTCTATATATAGGCATCCATGATGGGTCTTGAACTTGAGGCCCATTAGGAACTCGTGGCCTACAAGAATTCGGATCGCCATCCAAATCAAATCCTAGCTCTTTAAGTGTGTGACCCTATAGGTTCATGTGTAATCGGTTGTGACTCGGAAAATCTTTTTCGACCACGAGTCGTTAGCGACACCTAGCAGGACATAACGATTCCCGAACACACATAGAATATATTGGACGAACCTTAATGCAATATGATCTACGACCAGGTCCTTATAACTTATGACCAGCTCATATCTTGTCACGACCAGTCCATATTTAGTTACGACCAATTCGTAACTCCTTACGACCAATTACTGATTATGTTTGAGCAGTCTACGACCAGTTCGTGATTATGTTCGAGCAGTCTACGACCAGCTCATATCTCTATACGACCAGTTCGTGATTATGTTCAACCAGTCTACGACCAGCTCGTATCTCCATACGACCAACTCGTATATAGTCGAACGGAACGACCTAGTTGTGTATTCTCCCTTTGCCTCACGACATCTGGTTGAACTCCAAGTGAGATAATTTATCATCCATGGACTGTTCAATACTTTCTCAATCAAGTGTCGAATAACTTCATATGGTCGACACTTCGACCACTAGTGGCATGGCCATGCATTTTCTTTATCCGACCACAATAAGGGGCCTAGATATATCTCTCCTGTTATGATAGGAGGGGCAAATCTTATATCCGACCAGTCATATTCCTCCGCATGTTTCATAGTATACCCGAAAGCTACCTTTATAACTACCCAGTTACGGAGTAGCGTTTGGCAACCCCTAAGAGTACCATTATATATGTAGAAAACCATGCTAATATCAAGTCTAAGGATTATACATCATCATGGCTTGAGACCAACTGATGACACATAAAATCATAATAATATCAATAGTGTCTCAATGTAGGTCAAACCAACACCATGTTCGATAACATATGTCCATATTATTGGTTTGATATCTCCATATCTATGACCTGTGAAACATAGTCATCAAACAATACATATGCTAGTCTATTCATATGTATTCTCATATGTTTCCGACTAGGGAACGTATAAGAATAATCATCGCAGAAATACAGAGTTTCACAATTAATTCACATACTTGATAATAAATATTAACAATATTATTCTAGGAACAAGATAACATATTATCCAATATTATGAACATAACGAAATATAATCATCTCTATTATTGCCTTTAGGGCATATTTCCAACAGTTTTCTCTTCCCTTGTTTCTTCTACACTTCTCTACTCTTCTTCCACACTGCATGCAAGTTGGCCGCCTAGGCGGCGCCAGTCTATCGCCCAACTAGCACCGAGCGCCTTGTTGAACATTGCTTTATATAGCACATGACGGGGGTGATAGTTGTCCACGTCAAGAGGCACTACAATCTGCACGTTTAAGGGCGGTTATTGCTAGAAACATATCCTCCACACGTCGTCTTACGGTTATGTCAAAGACAGAGGTTTAATACGTGCAGTTATCTCAGGAATAATGACACATATTAACTACTGTGTGTATTAAACACATCACATAAATGTTCTTAGTCGATTGGGCCTCATGTCTATAAGCTTTATCGACCATAGGGTGGTTGTAGCTGATCTGGTTGTAGTAAGAATTATGACCATGAGGTGATCGTAGTAGGACTTACGATCAATAGGTGGTTGTAGAAGAACTTACGACCATGAGGTGATCGTAGTAGGACTTATGACTATACAGGGTGGTCATAGAATATCTTACGACTACTAGATGTGTATGATCTCCCTCATTGTTAATATTGAGGGGTACCTTTGAAGGCTGTATAAGCGATATTATTATCTATAATAATAAATATTACAGATAAATAACCTAATTAATTGAGAATTATTATATCCTCATCATCTAACACCCCCCCCCCGGCCAACTTCAAGTGAAAATGACTTACTTGGAAAAGAGGTCGTAGGAATATGGGTGGAGATTAAGTATCTTCGACCTGGTTTTTCTTTCGACTAGAAATTGACTTGGTCAATGAAGGTATTTTTACTTGCGTTGTAAAAATTAAAACTTCTTTTTCTGAATAGACAGAAAAAGAATGCCAACCGTCTCTTATAATTCTATTTATGAAGAACAGTTTCCGAAGAGATGGTGATGCTTTGGTTCCAATGATTCATCGGGAACAATTTCTAATAGAATTTTAACCGTTAGACTTCCGTCCTTATCCATTGAATTCTGTCACAAGTTGATGGTTATAAATACCCATCAGAAGGGCAAAACTAAGAAAAACTCACTCACAATCTTTCTATCTTTCCGACTTCTGCTTCTTAAAATTATCCCTAAACTACTCAAGTCCAATTAGATTTTTTAGAAGAAATAGTCAGACCTAAGTTTGAATGGGAAGAATCAATGATGGATATGAAGAAGTCAACCATCTTTGATGTTGTTAGAAGAACTTCTTTGAAACTTTTGTTGAAGCAAAAAATGGTAGATGATGAATGGTGGTCTTTAAAAGAGAAAGGTGTGATTTCTATCTTCCAAGCTTTTTATAAGTGTGAACTTAGATCATCTTGGTATCCTTCCGTTGTGAGTAAGATCTTGGAAAAAGAAAATCCCTGGAACATGATTTTTAGGTGGTCAAAAGGTCAATTTGTTCCATGGATTGAAGTCCTCGGGAATTTGGTAAAAAAAAAAGATCCTGATGAACAGGTGAGCACTTCATTGTCTATGATGTGTAACTTCCGATCAAGACTGAAGTTTGTATCTGAGGGAAGCAACATACTGGATAAGCGCTCATGTCTTCTTTTTTTTTTCTTTTAATGGAGATCAACTTCAACAACTTTGAAGAAGAAATCCGAAGAACTGGTCGAAAATACTAACCAGTTAAAAGAAAGGTCGTAGAAAAATGTAACTAGGATTTTTTTTTTAACTTTTGCAACATGTAATATGTATCTTTTGGACTTTATGAAATAAAGTTTTGTTTCCTTGGTTTCGATCACATCCTTTGAAATTAATTCCTTATCTTGGTAGTAAGAATAAGGGTCTAGTCGACACTAGGAAATTCCTTCTAGTGATAAAAAAACCACGTGTAGAGAGGAGATACTTCGACTAGGTGACATTCCCACTTTCCGACCAATGTAAGGAAGATCAAAAGGTATTAAAAGAAAGATAAGGAAAAATATAACTTTATCCTAGCCCTCAACTATTTGCTTAGTTTAATTAGATAAACTAAGTAAATAGTGGAAAATGAACTTGCTTAAAAAATTCGTTCGACCTTTGCTTTTGATCTCAATTTTCTTGTACTGGTAGCTAGCAAGAGTTAGAAACAGATCGACGCTGGGAAGTTCCTTCTAGTAGGCAAGACCACATGCAGAGAGGAAAGACTTTGACTAGGTGATGTCTCTTCCTTTGACCAGTTTAATCAAATCAAGTGTATCAAAGTAGTTGAACAAACTACAAAAACCCAACTCACTTAGAAATCCTTACGTAAAATAAAGTAAAGAAATTAAGTAAATGATTAAAAAGAGCTTGCTTAAAATTATTTGGACCAGATTTTGTTGAATTTATTTTCCTTGTATTGGCAGTTAAAATTAGGAACAGATCGATGCTAGTAAGTTCCTTCTAGTGGGCAAGACCACCTGCAGAGAGAAAAGACTTCGACTAGGTGATGTTACCTTCCTTCGACCTGTGTAAGGAAAACCAAGTGTTGTAAAAAGGTGATCGAAAAATTATCGACGCGTTGCTCAATGGATATTTGGAGACAATAAAGATTAAATAAAACATAAACTTTATTGAGAATACAGGAGGTTATACATAGAATTTTCACAACTAGTCTATATTCCATGAATTAGAAAAAAAAAACTCTACCATCTTCCATTGCTAGCCATACCGAGCTTCGTCGTGTGACTTCAACCATTGTGTAAGGACATTTCCATTTAGGGGAAAGTTTGTTCCGATTAGACTGGAATTGAATCTTTTTTAATACCAAGTCACCTACAGCAAGACTGCAAGGTTAGACATTACGATCGTAGCATTTGCGTAGGTCTTGCTAGTAGACTGCCGAAGGGATTAAGGCTTGATTCCTCTTTTCTTCGAGTAGATTGATGTCATCAGCTCAAAGTTGTTCTTGGCTAGAGTTGTTATAGGTTTCGACCCTTGTCGACCAAATCTTTAGTTTAGGTGGAAGCATAGTTTCAGCACCAAAAACTAACAAAATAGTGTTTCGCTTGTAGCCCGACGAGCGGTCGTGCAAATTGCCCATAATACTGAGGGTAATTCTTTTACCCAAGCCCTCGAGCGCTCTATAAGCTGGTCGAAAACTCGAGTTTTAATTCCCTGCATAATTTGGTCATTTGCCCTTTCGACTGCCCATTGCTTTGTGGATGGACGGCAGAGGCATACCATAGCTTAGTACCCAATTCTTCGCAAATTTTTTGAAATTTTGCGCTCAAAAAATTGTTTACCATTATTTGTTATGATCCAACTTGGCACACCAAATCGAGTGATCACATTTTTCATCATAAATTTCGTGGCTGCTTTCGTTACTACCCTAGTTACAGGTTCGGCTTCAATCTATTTTGTGGACGTATCAATAGCCACAAAAAGGAACTCGAAACCTCCTTAAGCTTTTGGGAACAGTCCTAAGATATCGAGACCCTAAGTAGCAAAAGGCCAAGAAAGAGGTATGGTTTGTACTGCTTGAGCCGGTTGGTGTATTTTCCTACTATGAAATTGGCATTACATACACTTCTTAACGAGCTCTTTAGCATCATCGAGGGCTGTTGGCCAGTAGAAACCTTATCGAAAAGATTTTTCGACCAGTGTTCTGTAGGAAGCAAGAGTTCCACAGATGCCTTCGTGTATTTCTTGAAGGAGATCTGATTCTTCTTTCTGCAATATGCTTCGCATGAGAACCCCTTGAGTACCTCGTTTGTAAAGGACTCCTTCGACCAAAGTACACATTTTGGCCTTACAGGATAAACGATCAGCTTCAAGATCGTCACTAGGTACAGTACCCTTCTGAAGATACTCGTAGATGGGATTCATCCAAGTATCCTCATATTCTAGGGAGGTTGTCTCAATAGGAGATGTCTCTGGTGTTTCGATGAGGGACAGCTTCTGGAGTTGTTCCAAGAAGACTCCTTGTGGTACTTGTGATTAGGAAGAAAATGTTTGAGCTAACTGGACAGCGAGAAAATTATCATTTCGAGGGATATATTGTACCTCAAAACCAAAAAATGCTTTTCAAGCTTCCTGACTTCCGATAAGTATTGAGACATGGTAAAATTAGAGCATTGGTACTCTTTTTCGAGCTGATTCATGACCAGTTGAGAGTCTCCTCTCATGAGTAGTCATCAAATCCAGAGCGCTTTTGCTGCTCGTATGCTAGCCAATAATCCTTCATATTTTGCCACGTTGTTAGTAGTAGGAAAGTTTAATTGAATTGCATATTTTAATGTTTCTCTTGTAGGAGGTACCAAGACCACCCCAGCCCCTAAGCCACTTAGCGTAAGTGACCCATCGAAGTAAATTGCATTGGGGTCCCTGAACAGGTTCAGGATTTGTCCATTCGGCGACAAAGTCTGCCAAGATCTGGGATTTAATGGCCATTCGGGACACTAAATAGAGGTCAGACTCTCCAAGTTCAACCGACTACTTTGACATGCGTCTTGCTGCTTTCTTGTTCTGGAAGACCACTCTTAAGGGAAACTCAGATGGTACGATTAACTTGTGCGACATGAAATAATATCTCAGTTTTCCCGAGAACATGAGGAGGGCATATAGAAGTTTTTGGACCTGAGGGTAATGCTCCCTAGGCCCATGTAAAACTTCACTAACGTAGTAGACTGATTGTTGAATGTTGTCACGTTCGACAACCAGTACTGCGCTTACTGCTTGTGGCGTAGCAGCTAGATACATTAAGAGTGTTTCTTCTGGTTTAGGAGAAACAAGAACAGGGGTACTTGTAAGATATCTCTTGACATCCTCGAAGGCTTTGTTTGCCTCCTCTGACCACTTGAAACCCTTGTGTTTTCTCGAAAGTTTAAAGAAATGAAGTCTTTTTTCTCCCAATCGTGCGATGAAACGACTTAAAGCCGCCATGCATCCTGTGAGTTTCTAGACTTCTTTCTTAATTGTCAGAGGGCGCATTTGCTCAATGGTCCTTATCATTTCAGGGTTTGCTTCGATTCCTCACGTAGAGATAAGGAACCCAAGGAACTTTCCTAAAAAAACACTAAATACACACTTGTCAGTATTGAGTTTCAACTGGTGTTTTCTGAGGTTGTCGAATGTTTCCTACAAGTCAAAAATATGATTAAGACGTTGTATGGTTTTTACGACTAGTTCATCAACATAGGCTTCCAAGTTTCGACCAAGTTGAGGAAGGAAGGTCTATTGTATCAAGCGTTGGAAGGAAGCACGAGCATTTTTTAAACCAAATGGCATTTTGACATAGCAAAATATTCTAGATGGTGTGATAAATGCAGTTTTTTCTTCATCATCTAAACACATGCTTATCTGATGATAACTAGATTAGGCATCTTGGAAACTCAATATTTCACAACCAATAGTGGAATCAACTAACTGATCGATACGTGGAAGGGGAAAATCATATGTTAGACAAGCATTATTTAGATCAGTAAAGTCTACACACATATGTCATTTACCATTAAACTTCCGAACCATTACAGGGTTAGCCAACCACTCTGGGTAGTTGACCTCTTTTATGAAACATGCCTTAAGTAGCTTGTCCAATTTTGATCTAACAGCATGTCATCAATCAAGTGCAAATATCTGTAATTTTTGTTTTACGGGCTTCTTGTCAGGCCGTAAAGCTAGCCTATGCTCGATCACCTCCCTGTGGACTCTGGGCATGTCGGATGCTTGTCACGCGAAGACATCTGCGTTTGCTCAAAGGAAGGTGACGAGGGCGTCTTCCTATTCAAGGTCGAGAGCAACTCCGATGCGAACGGTCTTCGAACGCTCCTCTATATTAACTGGGACTTCTTTAACTAGGTCGTTAGGCTTTGGGATAATTTTATACTTCGACTGCTTGGTCGAAGGTTGCACATTGCTTGCTTCTCGAGTTGGTATTTGGCCAACCATCTCGAGGGACTTACGATCGTATGTAAGCGTCATCTTTTTATCACTCCTTTGGGACCTGACATCTTAAGACATTGATAACCATAATGAGCGGCCATTAGAAATTGTGTCAGAGTTGGTCGACCAAGAATAACATTATATGTCGTGTCAAAATCGACCACATCAAAAGAGATTTTCTTCATCCTAAAATTGTTTGGTGACCCAAACGTAACAGGAAGGGAAACTTAACCAATAGGCTTGGCCGAAGACCCCAGTACGATCCCATGAAATGAGTATCATACTAGTTTGATCTTTGTCCCAGGAACTTGCATTTCGTCCAAGGCACACGTAAAGGGTATGTTTAATGAACTTGCACCATCAACTAACAAGCGATTGACTCGACAGTTATTGCTGGTGGGCTCGACCATGATTAAAAAAAATGACCAGGTTGAGTAGAAGGGATTGGACAGTCACCTTTCTCAAAGGAGATGGTGATTTTCAACCACTTTGCTACTTTATTTACAAGAGTAGGGTCGATGGAATTTACCTCACATTCGATAGCTTTGAGCTGTCGTTTCGACTCATATGCTGAAGATCCCTCCTAGATGTGATCGATGGTGTGTTCTGGATCTTGAAACGACATCTCCTCATCATCATCTGACTGTTTTCGACCATTCATATGTCCCACCTCTTCAAGTGTATGAAGCGGTCCCTTGCCGGAGTAGTAATCATCAAGTTTCCACTGAAAAACTGGGTAACTACGAAGGTCATGTCCTTTTTTGTGAAAATGACACCACCTAGGCTTGTCGTTCTTCCGTTCGGGGCATTTACCTTTGCTTCGGTCAGAGTATGGTTTGAAGCTCCGATGCTCCTTGTCATTCACGGCTAAGACCTCCTTAGAACTTTTGACTTGAGGTTTTTGGCCTTTAGTCTTGCTCTTGGATTTCCCAGCCTTTTATTTTTCTTTTTGTTACCTTCGCCTACTCCTCATGTGTCCTTATCGTCATGATCAATCATGCAATTCCACTCAACCGCTTCTGCTGTAGTTGCATAACGGTCAGCTATTTCAAAGAGCTCGACGACGGTAGCCAAAGGATTTAGAGCGATATCCTCCGTGATCATTCGATTGCGGACTTCTAGCTTAAATGCACTGATGAAAGAAGAGTCAGAAACTTCAGGAATTGAATTGCGAACCTGATTGAAACACCTGATATATGGGTGTAGGGTCTCGTGAGAATCCTATTGCATTCTATGCAGGTCGTCCTCTTTTCCAGGGCGGTTGTAAGTGCCCTAAAAGTTAGCTAGCAGTAGGTCGCAGAAGTGCTACCATGAATAAATCGACTCTTGTGGCTGATTTAACAGCCACGATCGAGCAGATCCTTCGAGTACAGTATGGAGGTAGTTGGCCATGATATGCTCTTCTTCTACTGCTGCCCGAACTGTGGTGGTATAGATTTGAAGAAATTCGATTGGATTTTATAACCTATCAAACTTCTCTATGTTCACTGGTCAAAATCGGGGTAGCCAGCGAACTGCTCAAAGTTCAGGCGAAAACGCCCGACATCCGGTAATGATATCATAACGCCTTATTTGCGGGAAAGAAGGGTAGACATCACCAGACGATCGTACTCGATGATACCCAGTGGTAAATGGACCTGACCTATCATAGATCTCAGTCCTACAAGGGTAATACTCCTCATACTCTATCTGCTGGTGCAGATTTCTTGGAAGAAGTGGTGAACAACCACCTCCCCTAGGACTTTGTCGATCACCAGTTGTTCGTGGAACTCTTCTCCAACTATTGTCGTTGCCGGGAGATTGACCAGGTCTGTTGTCCTGTCATTCTCTATAAGGAGAGTCGTTCGAACGACTGGCATTCGATGGAGTTATCCCGGTACGACTACCAAGACGGTGTTGTCAACTCCGCTCGAGCCTGACCATTGTGTCCATAAGTCTTCTTGTGATGTTTTGACTGAAGAGGTCGTAGCCTAGCACTTATCCAAGCTCTTGAGCCGGGTTTTCGATCAGGCCATTGATTCGTTGAAGTTCCTCCTACTAGTATTGGTGCGCCCAGGTAAAGATCTCTGGTTAGCAATTCTTCTTCTCCTCGCGGTTTCAGGATCATCGATATCTGAGTCAACCAGAGCACGTCTTAGTGGAGAGTGATCACTTCTAAGATTTCATCCACGCTCATAAATGTGGAGATCCTAGTCATCACCGGATGTGTTCTCGCCATCACCACGAGAGCCTGAAGCGAGTGCGCGATAGGAAGCAACCCTAATCCTGCATCTTGAAGAGATATTAGGATCTGAGGGGGGACAAAGACCTCCTGGGTGCTACTATCCCCACTTGCGGCTGAGTCCTCCTGACTCGAGGAGTAGTCAAAGGACAACGTCTCGCAACTTGAAGTAATCCCCTCTAGGAAGGGGAATTCTGGGTTATAACCGTCTCGGTTGAAGGTGAACCCTGCGGGGGTATGGTCGAATCCGCAGGTGAAGCGGGCTCGACCACACACCTTGTGGGGGTAACTCAGGGGTGATGGTTACTAGGTGTTAATTGAGTCCTAGAATCATGGATTCTAGGACTTGCTGTGCTAGATCGTGTTGGACCGAAAAGGTGACTAGAGGGGGGTGAATAGGAGCACGCTCACTTTTTCACTTCGATCAGATTCAGCACGAATTTCACTCCAATAGCTATGGAATCTATGAAGATCAATATACCAGTACAGCGGAAGACTAGTATTGAATCCAATCCAAAATCCCCAAAGCAAAATACCAAAGGACCTCAAACCCTAATGGGCCGGTCAGGCCGTGTATTCTTGTGATCGGGCCGAGCGGTCTTGACCGGCGACAAAATCACGGACTAACAGGAGGGTGGTATGACCCGGTGGCAAAAGGTCGGATGGACGGGACCGATGATGAGCAGAAGAAAAACAGCCCATGTTCAAAACACAAATCGATCTAACTTTTGATTTACACGACCAAAGTCCACGAAACTTGAACCACACATTCTCAAAGATATTAGGAACCTATTCCAATCAAGGATCGTAGAGATTCATGCCAAAGTTCCTATCTTTTTCAGTTTAAACGAAGTGTGCTCCAAAACCGAGTCAAAATCGAAATATGATCTAGAGACTTGCTCGTGGGTGAATGATGATTAAGATGATCCTAGATGGGTTCCCACATGTCACAGCAAGTTAGAGCAAGGCAAGAAACCAATCAAAAACTCGCGGATCAAAGAAAGACCCCAAATCACCTAATAGAGAGAAAGAAAGCAAATAGACTCATCCTTGAGAGAACTTTCTTTGGATTGATTTGATATGGTATTGGTTTACAGCCACTCCATCAATGGAGGACAAAGACTCAATACATGAGCACGAAATCAAATTCAACTCTCTAGAACCCTAACCTCCAACTATCTTCTCCCTAAGCACAAAAGCAAAACTAGGGTTTTCAATAATGAAAGGGTTGAAGGGGGTGTAGCCACCTCCCTCCTCTATTTGTAGTGGAGGCTTAGACCTTCTAGAAGTATTAACCCTAATGGGCTCCCCTTAAGGCCCACACACAAACGGGTCACATACGCACACATTTTAAAGCATCGTCTTCATCTCCTCTTGGCCTAATTCGCTTCATCATGTGCCGTCTTGCGCCGCGGGTTGGCAAAAGGTCACCAAGGCGATATTAGGTAAAATTACCAAAATACCCCTTCTCGATCTTTTTGCAAAGACCGAGTCCCAACGGCTCTCATCATATCGGCAAGTCTCTCCCATCCGGCTCCCATCGAAACCACCATGGCACTTGCACCGACCCCCGCGCCGCTTGATCCAACCCGTCGCACCGAACTGCCCGTTCGGTCACCTTTGTCCCCCTTGCACCATGCTTGACTCCATTGACCTCACCCGGCATCCCCAATCGTTTTGGACCTCAGCTCTACAAGCTTAGTCCCGATCATCCTCATCGTTGACCGTCATTGACCTCCAAGCAACCTACACAACAATACACAAAGAAATCGATTCTGAGAACAAATTCTTCACAACTTAACCCACGTTAGTCAAAACATGCATCATGCAACACATATGCCATGAAACCCATAAACTTGACCTAACCCAACACTCATCGCCACTTTTGGCCGATGAACAATACAAAATCGGTCAGACCGCCATTCAATGGCGGTCGACCCATGACGATCTAACCACCGATTTATAGGCCGATCGATCATTGGCCGGTCCGATCACAAGCGCGCCAATCTGGCCCGATGCGGCCAGTACCTACAACGACATTCTAAACATCGACGAAAACGCGTGTTTCGACAAACCAATAACGCCATTGCCAATTGTAACATCATCCTAAGATCATGAGCATATCTCCATGATATCCACAATCTCCCCCTTGATGAACACATTGGCAATTTTCCACAAATGCAAATTTTGAGGTTTTGAAAAGTAAAAACTCAACGTTTTCGCACAAAGGCACAACTTGCTCCAAATGTAAGAGAAAGCAATGAAAATGACCAAGTTGGCATCAGAAAGCATAGGCAAGTGAGATAAGGCAAAAGAAAGCGAGAAAGCTTCATTTTCCAGAAAAGTGTCAAAAACTCGCTTAAGGTCCATATGAAAGAACAATTGTTCGATATGACCTTTGATCATTGTGAGGATCAAGAATTGCAATTCAAGTTCAAAAATGACAAAAATATCATAAGAATGCAAATAAGAAACTACCCCTCACTATGATCCTTAGATTTCAGAAAATTTCAAATTCTCCAATTTTCTCCCCCTTTTTAACACTTTTACATCTTCTCCCCTTTATACATCTTTGAAATATCTTCTCCTCCTTTGACAATAGAGTCATCAAGGAATCACGCCTTCCTCTCATCTAGAGATAACAAATGCAGTATTGAGGAAAAAACAAAAGAAGGAGCATGCATGAAATGCAATGGAGTGGCTTCATTTTTGTATTTTTCAATTTTTAAGTACAAGAAGCTTTGGAGATTACCCAAAAAAACAAGCTAGCATTTCTAATATTGCACAAGACCTATCAAGCCTAAAAGCGCTAGCAAGATCATGTTAAGACATATATATCAAAGCTAAGCTAGAAGGTTCAATGTAAAGCAAAGAATTGTAACAATTTAAGCAAAGCTTCAAATTTAGCAAGTTCGTCAACAGGGATCCTAAAATGATAATGGGCATGTCAAAATATCAATGTGAGATCAAAAAGCTAACAATGACCACATTAAGAGACAAACAGGTCCTGAATTGAATCATTTTGCTCAATTTTCTCAAACGCCCATTGTTTCAACAGTTTTTCATTTGCAATGAATATTGAAGTTGACTAATGGTCTAACTTAGTGAAGAAGATCCTGGACTAGGAGCCATCCACAAACACTTCCTAAGCTTCGACCAGAAGTTGATTAAAGGTATATCTTAGTGAAGAAGATCCTGGACTAGGATCCATCCACAAACTCTTCCTAAGCTTCTACTAGGGCGACAAATCTTGAGGTTCATGTTAGTTTTGACAAGCAGTCCCCATGAGATCGTCTGGATCATCAAACTATCTCCAAGTTCAGGTCTATGACATGCAGTCTCGTAAGAGTAGTTTGGCACAATTTAAGCATAAGACAATCTTGAAATTGATTTTTCATTTTTCATTTTGCACAAGAGCATTTTTAGATTCTCAGAAGAACAAGAAGCTCAAGTAATGATCAATTTTAGATTCAAGAGCTAACAAAGCAATTTTGACAGGGCCAATGTCACAAAAGGAGCACTAATTGCGCAACTAGCTAAAACATCCACAAATTGATGTTTTTTAGTTCAAGTTGTTTTAGAGTTCTAGCTCATTCAGCAAAGACTTAGCTACACATGTGAAAACATGATAATTCTAGCAAGTCAAAGAACTAGACATGGCATTGAGCAAGAACTGAAATACTAAAGCTCCAAAGGGTAATAAGCAAAGCTTCATCAATTTTAAAAGATAAGCAGAAAAGCTTATATTACAATGCATCCTTTTGGATTTTTCATATGAATGTAATATGATACAATGAGATGCATGAAAAGCTCAAAAAGCCTAAAAAGATCAAAAGGATCAAAAAGTTCAAAAGAAGATCAAGAAAAGATCAAATGAACAAGGTAAGACCAGAAAAAAAATCCAACTCCCCCTCAAACCAACCCATAGGGATAAATTACCCCTAACTCACTCCTCAAGGTGGCAAACCTTGTTGGGTCTAAAGGCTTGGTGAGGATATCGGCTAACTGAGCCTCGGAGTCCACAAAATGCAGCACAATGTCACCCTTCTCAACATGGTCTCTAAGGAAGTGATAGCGAATGTCTATGTGCTTGGTCCTAGAATGTTGCACTGGGTTTTTAGCAATGTTAATAACAAAAGTGTTATCACAGAAAAGAGGAACACTAGCAAAGTTTAACCCAAAATCCTTAAGAGTGGACACCATCCACAAAATCTGACTATAGCAACTAGCAGCAGCTACATATTCAGTTTTAGCAGTGGATTGTGCAACAGAAGACTGCTCCTAGAAGACCAAGAGACAAGAGAAGTTCCTAAGAAATGACAAGTGCCTGAGGTACTCTTCCTATCTAGCCGACAGCCCATAAAATCAGAATCAGAAAACCCCCGAATGGACAACGAAGAAGAGTAGGAATACCAAATGTCATACTAGAGGGTAGAGTGTAAATACCTGAAGATACGCTTAACGGCTTGGCGATGTGAAGTCCTCGGAGACACTTGAAACCTCGCATAGAGGCAGACCGCGAAGTGGATGTCCGGTCTTGAGGCCGTCAGGTATAGAATGGAGCCGATCATGCTGTGGTACTCGCGTTGATCCACGACTTCTCCTTCCTTATCTGGATCCAAAGCAATCAAAGTCGCCATGGGAGTGGCGATAAACTACGATCACCCATCTCAAGCGCTTGCGCAGATCCTTGGTGTACCGTCGATGGATGAAGATCCCTTCCTTGCATTGCTTGATTTGAAGCCCCAAAAAGTAGTTGAGCTCTCCCATTATACTCATCTCGAATTCCCTAGACATGGTCTCAGAAAAACTAGAAACAAGAGCATGAGAAGAACCACCAAAGATAATATCATCAACGTAAATCTGAATAAGCAGGAAGTCATTGCCATGCCTAAGAATGAAAAGAGTCTTATCTACTTTTCCTATTTCAAAATCATTCTTAAGCAAGAAGGTCTTAAGTCTATCATACCAGGCTCTAGGGGCTTGCCTAAGACCATACAAGGCTTTGGATAGCTTGAAAACACGATCAGGGTACTTGGGATTCTCAAAGCCAGGGGGTTGCCTAACATACACTTCCTCCTCTATATAACCATTCAGAAAGGCACTCTTAAAATCCATTTGATGCAACCTAAAACCTTTAGATGCAGCAAATGTAAGCAGAATACGAATGGCTTCTAGTCTAGCAACAGGAGCGAAGGTCTCATCAAAATCTAACCCCTCAACTTGGCTAAAGCCCTGAGCTACCAACCTAGCCTTGTTTCTAACCACAGAACTATCCTCATTTTGTTTATTTTTGAACACCTAACGGGTTTCTATAACATTATGACCACTAGAAGGTTCTACAAGGTTCCAGACTTTATTTCTTTCAAAATTCTCTAACTCCTCATGCATGGCATTAACCTAGTTAGCATCAGATAAAGCATGTGATACATCACGGGATTCAAAAGAAGCTACAAATGCAGAGTGAGAAAAAAGACTCGGATCATGATACCTAGGCGAGTGACTCCTCATGAAGATTACCAATCATCGATCCGGAGGTGTTGCTACGAATGTGCGATGGAGCATCTGGGGAGATAGCATCTCCTCAACCTCCATGATCTTGCGATGATGAAGATCTGCAGAGCCTCAATTGGAGGTGAAACAATAAGTAAGGAGTTCTAGAGCTTAGACAAGAGCATCCGCAACAAGTGGATGAGCAGTATCGAAATCATCCCCTTCCTCCTCAACAAAAATACTCTCTGTCACCTTTAAATCACCTAAAATATCGAATCTAGCTCCAAAGCCACTCTCATCAAAAGTGACATTACATGTCTCCTAAACAGTGTTAGTTTCAACATTAAAGACCCGAAAACCCCTCGAATGAACAAGATAACCCAAAAATAAACCATCACAAGTCCTTGATTCAAATTTATCTAGGTTCCTGTCTTGAGAATAAAACACTTTGATCCAAAGACTCGAAAGTGAGAAACAGAGGGTTTTCTACCAAATCGAAGCTCATAAGAAATCTTGCCCAAAGACGGTCTTAAAAAGACACGGTTTGAAATATGGCAAGCTGTAGCAAAAGCTTCGGCCCAAAACCTCCTCGGTGTGCTATACTCGTCTAGCATCGTCCTAGCCATCTCAACTAAGATTCTGTTCTTCCTTTCCACAATGCCATTTTGTTGAGAGACGTGTGGAGAAGAGAACTGACGCTCAATACCGCGCTCAACACAAAAAGAGCCAAAAGAAGCATTCTTGAACTCCGTGCAATTGTCACTGCGGATCGCTCTCAAGGCACCAAGAAGTTCAGAAGCCAAACAAAGAACAAGATCATGATAGTGATCAAAATCCTCATCCTTTGAAGTAAGAAAGAACACCCAAGAGTATCTCGAAAAATCATCGACTATAACAAGAATATACCATTTGCCACCGACTGACCGAACCCTGGCAGGACCAATAGTATCCATGTGAAGTCCTGGTCTGTCAGTCATGACCATATAGTCAATGAAGGGTGTGAGACGACAACTTGCTTGCCATGCCTACAAGGCGCACATATAGCATACTTGACGGCTTTGAGTTTAGGCAAACCTCTCATGAGATCAAGGCCGCTAACTCGCGTCAGATGATCAAAACCAATGTGCCCCAAACGTCGGTGCCAAAGCCAGATATCAGAAGAAGAAGCAATCAAACATTTAAGAGATCCAGCAAGAGATTCAGAGAAATTAGCTCCAAAGATTCTATCAACTCTAGAAATCCCAAAAAACAAGCTCACCGGCAGAATCAAGCACACGACAGATATTTTTCTTAAAATGAGTTTCGTAGCCATCATCAAGAAGCTGCGAAACAAAAAGCAAGTTGTACCTTAGCTTGTCCACAAGGGCAACGTCCTTCAAGATGAATCTGTCATTCACCTTGATTGATCATGTTCCTTCAATTCGCCCTTGTGTATCATCTCCAAAGGTGATGAAGTCATCACCTGTCGACCGCGTGAAGGAAGTGAACCATCTTGAGTCTCCGGTCATGTGGTGTGAACAGCCGGAGTCGACGAGCCACGCGTTCTTCCTCCTTCCACGGTAATCCTGAAAAATCAAGGCACAAAAGAACGATGTGTCTCAATACTGGGGTTAGTTAAAAGCGAATTGGGAACCCAGTACTGAGACACACGTCTGCGAGTAGTATGCAAAGCAGAAGTGCTATCCTTGATTTTATTAGGAGTTCTATTATGAGCAATGGTTACTTTAACATGAGAAGTATCCTGTCTAGGAACATGATGAGCATGTGAAACAAATCCTAGTCCAGGTTTCTTATTTTCTAAGTGACCATGTCTCATAAAAGCTCTAGGCTGATGAGATGAAATTCTAGCAATATTTCTCCTAGCATTTTTCAACCTACGCCAACAGAACTCTACTAAATGTTCACTCTTCTTGCAATAGGTACAATGGTATTTGGTACCACTGGGAGAAGCACCTTTTGCCTCAAAAGAAGATTGGACAAAACCTGCAGATTTGAAAATTGTTTTTGCGGGTTGGGTTGTGAATTCAACTAAGCCATTTTCCAAGACCTGGATGATATTAGGCTTGGATTTGTCCTGGGCAGAGTTGTATCCTAACCCTTGTTTCTTATAAGGAGTTTTAGATGTGTCCAGAATCATGTTTATCTGTTTCTTACCTTTAGAGAATTTCTCTGATGTGTCCTTAAGGTAAGCATTTTCTTTTCCAAAGTTAACACATGAATCATAAGTCTTGGCCTTAATGGCTCTAGCATGTTTCTCCTTAAGACAAACAACTTCAAGCTTATACTCAAGGTGTAGACTCAATTGTGTCCTTAAGCTTGGCATGTTTAGCTTTAACTGCTTCTAAGATGTCTTTAACTTCATGTTCACGTTCTAAGAAGAAAGAGCAAAAGCTGTATTTAACATTACCAGAGGCATACA
Organism: Phyllostachys edulis; assembly: GCA_036346405.1. Taxonomy (NCBI): domain Eukaryota; kingdom Viridiplantae; phylum Streptophyta; class Magnoliopsida; order Poales; family Poaceae; genus Phyllostachys; species Phyllostachys edulis. The sequence continues at coordinate 28,782,834 of CM070552.1, forward strand.
ACTTACTAGACCCTAAACATTTTTCACATGGAGCAGATTTAACCTCAATTAGCTCAGTCCTAGCATTTTCAAGTTGGTGCAAAGCAATATCATAAGCAGATTGCAATTTGGACAGTTCAGAATGTAGAGCATGGCAGGATGAGCATTCATCATCATCAAGAGTCTTAGCATTTGCAAGTTCTAATGTCAAATTATCTACTTGTGATTCGAAATCCTTGTTCCTAGCCATGGTAAACTCTAAGGCCTTATCCTAACTCATGAGTTGCTCAAACATGTCGCCGCATCTAGCAGAAAGAACATCATAGGAGGGAGGTACCTCATCGTTGTCATTAATGTCGACGATGTCGGCCATGAAGCACATGCTGGTGAAGTCCTTAGCCTTCCCTTTCTTGTCATGAGGGAGCTCCTCCTCCTTGTCCTCCTCGCTCCCAAAATCCACATCGCTCATGGATTGCTCTCCAAAAGTGGTAAGGACCCGGTGAGCGGCCTTCATGAGCTTGGCAGCATTGTACTTGGGCTTGTTCCCTTGAGGCTTCTTCCAAGCTGGCTTTTCCTCCTTGTGATTGCTCCTACCTTTCAGCTTGGGGCAATTTGCCCAAATGTGATAAAGCTCTCCACACTCATAGCACGTCACAGGGCCACCTCTCCTTTTGTTTCTAATATTGTTATATGCCCGTGTGACTTTCTTGACTAAAAGAGCTAAATCAGCCTTAGGAAGAATCTCAAACTCTTCTCCTTGAATAGCAGATAAACACGCAAGAGAAAAGACAGAAGAAGACTCAGAAGAACCATCAGGAGTCTATTTGAGAGAATCAGCCACCAAAGCCATGTTATCCTTCTTAGGAAGACTACCTCTCTTGATCTCATGAGTTTTAAGCTTGCTATAAAGCAGCTCCAAAGTGAGACTAGAGAGATCGATGTTCTCCTCAATAGCAGTAGCATTTATCTCCCACTCCTAGGTGTTGATTGCAGCCAAGAGGTGGGTGGCATTCTCAGATTGAGATTACTCAATGTCAATAGCTCTCGTCTGATTAATCACTTTGTTAAAGCGAGTAAAAACGTCATCGATGCTCTCACCAGGACGCATCTTGAATTTGTTATACTCTCACTTGTAGACCGTCTGGCGCACTTGCTTGATTTGAGATGATCCCTCATAGTAAGTTTCGAGGGTGTGCCAAATCTCATGTGCGGTCGCAAGGTTGCAAATCCTATCGTACTCCTGCCTACCAAGCCCAGCATATAGAAGGTTCTTTGCCTTGTTGTTGTTAGCCAAGAGGGCTGCTGAAGCTGGCGAAGCAACCTCGGGCAAAATGAGCAGGGCTCGAACAACCTCCCATATAGCTTGTCCTTTGCTCTCAAGGAAGACTCGCATGCGATTCTACCAATAGGCATAGTCGAGGCCATCGAAGACATGCGGTTTCGTCGAGTACTTATCCATCGCCAAGTTCAGTGACCGATTAAGATCAAGATTGAACTAACCAGGCTCTGATACCACTTGTTAAAACGAAAAGGCGACTAGAGGGGGGTGAATAGGAGCACGCTCACTTTTTCACTTCGATTGGATTCAACACCAATTTCACTCCAATAGCTATGGAAGCTATGAATATCAATATACCAGTACAGCGAAAGACTAGTATTGAATCCAATCCAAAATCCCCAAAGCAAAAGACCAAAGGAGCTCAAACCCTAATGGGCGGTTAGACCGGTGTGTATTGCGCGGTCAGACCGGAGTGCGGTCTGACCGGCGACAAAATCACGGACTAACCGGAGGGTGGTATGACCGGTGGCAAAAGGTCGGACTGACCGGACCTGATGATGAACAGAAGAAAAACAGCCCATGTTCAAAACACAAATCGATCTAACTTTTGATTTACACGACCAAAGTCCACGAAACTTGAACCACACATTCTCAAAGATATTAGGAACCTATTCCAATCAAGGATCGTAGAGATTCATGCCAAAGTTCCTATCTTTTTCAGTTTAAACGAAGTGTGCTCCAAAACCGAGTCAAAATCGAAATATGATCTAGAGACTTGCTCGTGGGTGAATGATGATCAAGATGATCCTAGATGGGTTCCCACATGTCACAGCAAGTTAGAGCAAGGCAAGAAACCAATCAAAACTTCATGGATCAAAGAAAGACCCCAAATCACCTAATAGAGAGAAAGAAAGCAAATAGACTCATCCTTGAGAGAACTTTCTTTGGATTGATTTGATATGGTATTGGTTTACAGCCACTCCATCAATGGAGGACAAAGACTCAATACATGAGCACGAAATCAAATTCAACTCTCTAGAACCCTAACCTCCAACTATCTTCTCCCTAAGCACAAAAGCAAAACTAGGGTTTTCAATAATGAAAGGGTTGAAGGGGGTGTAGCCACCTCCCTCCTCTATTTGTAGTGGAGGCTTAGACCTTCTAGAAGTATTAACCCTAATGGGCTCCCCTTAAGGCCCACACACAAACGGGTCACATACGCACACATTTTAAAGCATCGTCTTCATCTCCTCTTGGCCTAATTCGCTTCATCATGTGCCGTCTTGCGCCGCGGGTTGGCAAAAGGTCACCAAGGCGATATTAGGTAAAATTACCAAAATACCCCTTCTCGATCTTTTTGCAAAGACCGAGTCCCATCTTTATGAAGCACTTCCATGCTTCGCCACGTGTAGGTTGATCCAACGGCTCTCATCGTATCGGCAAGTCTCTCCCATTCGGCTCCCATCGAAACCACCATGGCACTTGCACCGACCCCCGCGCCGCTTGATCAAACCGGTGCATCAATCGCCTGCGATTCGGTCACCTTTGTCCCCCTTGCACCATGCTTGACTCCATTGATCTCACCCGGCATCCCTAATCGTTTTGGACCTCAGCTCTACAAGCTTAGTCCCGATCATCCTCGTCGTTGACCGTCATTGACCTCCAAGCAACCTACACAACAATACACAAAGAAATCGATTTTGGAAACAAATTCTTCACAACTTGACCCACGTTAGTCAAAACATGCATCATGCAACACATATGCCATGAAACCCATGAACTTGACCTAACCTAACACTCATCGCCACTTTTGGCCGATGAACAATACAAAATCGGTTAGACCGCCATTCAATGGCGGTCGACCGCAACCGATCCGCCATGGTTTATAGGCGCCCGACGGCGGCGCCAACGCCGGCCCGACCGCACCGCCTCGACAAAGCATTCCAAACTTCGATGAAAACGCGTGTTTCGACAAACCAATAACGCTATTGCCAATTGTAACATCATTCTAAGATCATGAGCATATCCCCATGATATCCACAGATCGGACGGTCTTAGATGGACTTGAATGTTTGGAGGAGGAACCCTTGCTGTATTCAACACTCGCCGTGGGGCGATACTGATCCTGGTCGGTTGGACCCTTGCCTTTTGAGAGTTCTGGTTCCTCCTTTGGACGTAATGTTGGGGGGAGAGGGCTCCCTCATCAACCTTGTCTGTGGCACGGTTCCCTGGGTCTGGTGAAAGATCCCTGGATCCGGCATTGTCGTCGGACGAAATGATGCTCTGCTCGTTCTCGTAGCACACATCCATGTCAAGTCCTGCATAGTCTGCCAAATCGAACCAATTCTCCTCATTTGACTCTCATGCCGTGAAAGCATCAAAGTTAAAAATAAAAACAATTTGTCGAAAAAGGGAAGGAGAAATACGAGATCCCCACAGACGGCACCAACTGTCAATGGTTTTGTATTGATCTTATGAATGAATGCTGGGGGCTCTCCTAGAGCGAAATCACATAGAAAAGGACACGGGAATTTTATACAGGTTCAGCCCTTCTCCTAAGAGAATAATAACGCTACTCTTGTATTGTTATATTGATTATGTTTATAGCAGAGAGAAAGTCACTAAAACTAGAGCTTGATGACTTTTGTCTCTTGTTGTGCCTATCGAATCCCTTGATCCTCTTCTCTTAATATAGCGCATGAAGGGGTGGTAACTGTCCGCATCAAAAGACACCTTGTCATTTGATATAATGCGCACGTTTAAGGGTGGTTATTGCCAGAGACATATCCCCTAAGTCACCTTGCGGTTATGTCAGAGACAGAGATTTAATACATGCAGTTATCTCAAGAATAATGACACGCATTAACTATTGTGTATATTAAACACAACGTATAAATGTCCCTAGTCGATTGGACCCACATGTCTATAGGCTTTATCGACCATAGGGTGGTCATAGCTGACCTGGTCATAGTAAGACTTACGACCATGCGATGATCGTAGCAGGACTTACAATCAATAGGTGGTCATAGAAGAACTTACGACCATGAGGTGATCGTAGTAGGACTTACGACTATACAGGGTGATCGTAGAATAGCTTACGATCACTAGGTGTATATGATCTCCCTCATTATTAATATTGATGGGTACCTTTGAAGGTTGTATAAGCGATATTATTATTTATAATAATAAATATTATAGATAAATAATATAATTAATTGATATCCTCGTCCGTTCCCTCGTTCCCATGGGGAAAATATCGTTTGTGCCATATTTCTGTGTATGCTACCGGAGTGAGAAGCAATGCTCTTTCATGGCATTTGTCCCCCTCCTCCATTGTCTGTCTTCTTCCCCTTATCTTCTGTGGGCAAAGGGTGGCGATCTTTGGTTGGGGGGCAACAAGGTTAAGGCTAGATATGGCAAGTTCAGGCAAGTAGTGGCAGCGCCTCCAGTTCCCTCCTTGGTGATGGCGATATCAGGTAGGAATGTAGTAGAGAAGGTATTGCATATAAGGTTGTCAGAGTCACGATCATGGTCGAATGATTTTTAGCGAGATTGTGACTCATATGATCGATATAGAATTTAAGATCCTATCTAATTCTACCAAAGAAATATTTTTTTAAAAAAAAACCTACCATGTGTTTCAACACAACAACATTTTTAGAACTATACTTTTGAACTTTTGTTTAAAAAATGTAGTACAAATGAAAGAGCATTTGCTATTTATGCAAACTATAATGGACAAGAAGAGATAAAAGTAAACACTTACAATTAAAAGGACATATACGAATAATTATTTATAATAAATCATTAGAATCGGTATAATCGGGTAGGACGGTATGAAAATTTTGATCACAGTCCTACAAATTTTATTTCGTGGTAGATGTTATGAATATTGTGTGTGTATATTCAAGAGGCCCAATAGGCAATATATATAGGGAGTACAAGGGGGTTGCCATATACAGATAAGGAAATACAAAATGAATCCTATTCTAACACATCCCCCCCCCCTCAAACTCAGGGTGGATCACACACACTAAGTTTGGAGAGAATACAAATGTTGTGCCCTAGTCTGTGGTTTCGTGAAAAAGTCAGCGATCTGTAACTCTGATGGCACAAACTGTAAAGCAAGTACTCCCTCCTGCACCTGTGAACGAGTGTATGAAGCATCCACACCAATGTGCTTGGTGAGCTCATGCTTCAGTGGGTCTCGGACAATACTGATAGTACATGTACTGTCAGACAAAAGAGTCGTAGGTCCCATTATAGGCACTCCAAAATCTGCAAGTAGCCACCTCAACTAAGTAACATCTGTTGTCACTGCTGCCATAGCTCTCAACTCAGCCTCTGCACTCAAACGGGAAACTGCAATCTGCTTCTTAGTCTTCTAGGCAATCAGGGAGGAGCTAAGAAAAACATAGTAAGCAAAAAGAGAATGACGATCAGAAGAATCACTAGCCTAGGTCGCATCGGAGTACACCTGAAGCTGTAGTGAGGTGGAGCTAGGGAAAAACAAATGACAAGAGACAGTCCCACGCAAGTAACGAAGAACACGAAGAAGGTGACTGTAGCGAAGATGGGTAGGACGAGCCATGAATTGACTCAAGATATGAACAACATAAGCAATATCAGGACGAGTGCTCACAAGGCACACCAAACTCCCAACAAGATGACGATAGCGAGTAGGATCCTCAAGAAGATCACCATCAGTGGCACGAAGCTGGAGGGATAGCTCCATGGGAGTCTTAGCAGTGCGAGTATCAGTCAGACCAGACCGGTCAAGAAGATCATGGACATACTTCTGCTAGGAGAGGTAGTAGTCCTCAGGTATGGAAGAGACCTCAATCCCAAGGAAGTATGTAAGAGAACCAAGATCTATCACCAAAAACTGTTCACTGAGATGCTTCTTCACATATGTGATGAAGCAGGAATTATCACCAGTGATGAGCATGTCATCAACATACAGAAGAAGCAGTGTCCTACCCTGAGATGAGACATGGACAAAAAGAGCAAGGTTGTGGGAACTGACAGTGAAACCGACAGTAGTAATCACTGAGGTAAAACGCGCAAACCAGGCACGAGGAGCTTGTTTGAGACCCTAAAGAGCACGACGAAGACGACAGACATACCCATCAGGAACAGAATACCCAGGTGGTGGCTGCATATAGATCTCCTCATGCAAAACACTATTAAGAAAAGTATTCTTAACATCCAGCTGAGAGATAGACCACCGGCGAACAGAAGCAACCACAACAAGAGTGCGAACAGTGGTTATATGGGTAACAGGAGCAAAAGTCTCATCGTAGTCACGACCATACTCCTATTGAAAGCCACGTGCCACAAGGTGATCCTTGTAGCGCTCGATAGTACCATCAGACCAGGTCTTAATTTTGTACACCCACTTGCACGTGATCGGACGAGCATGCACAGGTGCCAGTACAATATCCCAAGCCTCCGTACACCGAAGAGCATCAAGCTCCTCTGCCATAGCGAGCTGCCACTTAGAATGAGGAGCAACCTCACGATAAGAACTAGGCTCAGTAACAGAGAGAGCATGAGCTATCGAAGCAAATCTAAGACGATCAGGAGGTCAAAGGGATGTTCGGTCACAAAGGGCGTAACGAGGAGCATCAGTAGGAGGATCAGATGTGGATATCAGCATGATACCAGGAAAGGAGGCTGGGGAAGAACAAGGACGCCTGGAGTAGTGAATGCCAGAGAAACGAGACGGTGGTGCTGCAGGAACAAGAGGCGGTGCTGCAGGAGGCACCACTGGAGATAGACCAGGGAAAGACTATGATAGTGGAGAGATAGGTGAAGAGTTAGAAAGAGACAACCATGAAATCGACTCAACGGTGGAAACCAGAGGAGCCGAATCTCGATAGAAGAAAGTTCGAGATTCATCAAAGATAATGTCTCATGAAATTATGATCCGTCGAGCAGAAGGATCCCAGCAACGATAACCCTTATGCTTAGAACTATAACCAAGAAACACACACTCAACTGACTGGACCGATAGTTTAGTGTGTTCACGAGGCTGCTGCAAAACAAAACAAGTACAGCCAAAAACACGAAGGTGAGTGTACTGGGGGGCTCGAGAATAGAGACGCTCTATAGGACTAACACCCTTAAGAGCAATGGAAGGCTGCATATTGATGAGATATGCAGCCGTAGAAACAGTCTCAACCCAGAACTATGGTGGAACGTGAGAGGCAAGGAGAAGAGTACAGGCAGTCTCAATCAGATGACGATGTTTGCACTCAGCAACCCCATTCTGAGCATGGGCACCAGAACAAGAAGACTGGTAAAGAGTGCCCTACTCAGAAAGAAACTGTCTAAAAACGTCAGAACAGTACTCGCAAGCAGAATCACAACGAAAAGTACAGATGGGAGAATCAAACTAAGTATGAACCATCGTTGCAAAGCTACGATAGATCGCAAAAAAACTGACCACGATTAGACATAGGGAAAATCCATGTAAAACGGGAATAATCATCAATGAAGATCACATAAAGTTTATGCCTGTCTTTAGAGATAATAGGCGCAGGTCCCCATACATCTGAATGAACTAAGTCAAAAGGACAAGAAGACAAGGACTCACTAAAATTTTGAGAAAGCTGTAGCTGCTTGCCCAGCTTACAACCCTAACAAAACATAGTCGTGTCAACAGTAACACGTCCAAGAACACCCTGACGAACTAATGAAGAAAAACAGGACCCACACAAGTGACCTAAACGGTGATGCCACTACACAAAAACGCCAGAGGTGGTGGTAGCAGTGGCGGTGGAAGAAGACGTGGAGGTGACAGGAGCAACTGAAGTGGACGGAAGGTGGAGGCGATCAAGGATGTAGAGACCACGATGATCCTCTGGCGCCCGGCGATCCCAAATCCGATCTCTATCTGTCGATCCTGGATGAAACAGGTGTGAGAGTCAAAACCAACCCTACAACCGAGATCAGTGAGCTGACCCACCGAGAGAAGCTGCATGGTAAGCTGGAGAACATGGGAAGCAATTTGGAGCAGAAAAGTCGATGGACAAAGAGTGTCTGACGGTGACAGACAGAGGAGTCTTGTCACCGTCTCGAGCAGATATAGGAAAAATAGGTGTTCCTACTGAAGTGAGAGATATGGAGTCCAGTGTCATGTGCAAAGAGGCACCAGAATCCAGAACCCAAGAAGTACCTGGAGGAGACGTCTGAGCTAAGTGGCGAGAACTCGCCGAGCTGTGAGAGAGGCTGTGAAATAGAACTGGCGAAGCTGCTGAACAGAGTAACCTCGCTGAAAAGATCCTAACGTGCTGGTCTGTCCTCCCATCGAGGAAGGGCCTCCCTACCCCCCCCCCCTTGGATCGTCCAGCTCCAAGCGCCTTATTCTGCTTTTTCCACACCACACAATGCTGGTAGTCATGCTCGAAGTTCTTGCAATAATTGCACTGAACCCCAGTTGGTGCAAAAACAGAAGCAGAAACAGACACCTGAGGAAGGACTGTTGTCGAAGAAAAAACGATCGGTGTAGTCGAAGATGAAGGGGTAGCTAGCACAGTCGGAACAAACTGTGCTGCTAACCCACGGCGAAACTCCTCAGCACGAAGCGTCGAAAGAGCCTCGGCGACTGTCGGTCGTGGTGAGAGGCTCAGCAGTTGAGCCCTGACAGGCTCAAACTTTGGGCATAGACGGCACACGAAGTCATAAAGGCGAAGGCGATCACGATCCGCCTTCTGCACCTTATGACGCTCCTAGCAGAGTAGAGAAGCCAGCTCATCCAGCTAGTGCTAGAGACTGGCCAGGGCTCGAAAGAAGTCATCGACGGAGGAGTCCTCCTAGCGAAGTGTCTCCAACTCACGCTGAAGTGAAAAGAACTGAGCATCGCTGCTCTGCTGGTATCGCTCGCGCAAGTACTCCCAGACCTGGCGAGTAGAACGCAGACCAACAATGGTTGACTGGATGGAGTTGTCGACGCTGACCACCAGGATGGCACGAATATGGGCCTCATCAGCACACCAGTGCTCAAAAGCGTCTATGGCATACTGAAAGGCCTCATCAGCAGCGTCAGCAATAGCAATAGCGGCCTCTGCCTCCTTGGTGGCCTCATCTCTGCAGGAAGTGCAGAAGTAGACTGCTTGAGAGAAGGTTGAACCGGTGATGGTGGACAAGGTCGAGCACCAGTGATATGTCCCTAGAGACGGAGACCATCGAGCATGATCTCCATGAGTGAAGACCACAACCTGTAGTTTGTCCCATGGAGCTTTGTTCCCAAGAATGGGATCGCAGCTGATGGAACAGAAGCCATTAGTAGGCAGTGTTGGACGGCGTAGCGGTTAGATCGACGTTTTTTTTAATACGTGTGAGCTTGGGCCAGCTTAAAAGCCCAACCTGCTCACGAAGCAGACAGATCGAGCGGGGGAACTAGGGTTCCCCTGAGTCCTTAGCGGCGGTGGCCCTCTGGCGACCGGTGACGGGCGGCGAAGAAGCGGCGAGCTCCTAGCGACGAAGAAGAGGCGAGCTCCAAGCGGCTCCAAGCGGTAGCATAGGCAAGCGCCTCCAAGTGGCGGTGTGTTCCTCAGCGGTGGTGCAGACCGGGCCGAGCGGCGGCTCGTGACACGGCGGCGGGGAGCGAGGCTTGAGCGAGCCTACGCATCAAAGCCGAAGCGGTGGCTCGCGACGCGGCGACGGGAGAGGGCTTCAGCGCAGCGCAGAACCAGTCAGCGGGCTCGCGGCAGCGGCGAGGCGTGGCCGGGCGGCGCAGAGCCGGCCGAGTGGCGACTTCGCGGCGGTGTCGAGGAGCGGGCTTCGAGCGGCGATGCAGACTGGTCGAGCGGTGGCGGCTCGTCAATGAGCGCCTCCATCTCCGTCTCTCGCGCTGGCGACATCGAGGTCGTCAAGGAGTGGCGCGGCTTCGGGAGCAACAGAGCGGCGGGCTTGAAGCGCGGCGCAGCCTAGACGATAAGCGGCGATGACCCAGGAGGCGGCGGCTCGGTTGTGAAATTTGTGGTGGCGGCAATGGTGAGTCTTGGAAAAACTAGGGTTAGTGCCCTAGCTCCGATACCATGTTATGAATATTGTGTGTGTGTATTCAAGAGGCCCAATGGGCAATATATATAGGGAGTACAAGGAAGTTGCCATATACAGATAAGAAAATATAAAATGAATCCTATTCTAACAGTAGAATCTTGATAATATTAAGATCCTGCTAAATTAAGACCCTATCCAGAATCGGATGGTCCAGTCAATCTAGGGTCATAGAATCATACGACTAGAATCGTGCATTTCCTTCCGAGGGTAGAGGAGGCCATGAATGGGTGACATGGGAAATGGCCAATGAGGTCCCGTGGCCGACGGCGGTGGCAGTCAAGCGACGGGCAGCAAGCCATGGTTAGGCTCTAGCTAAGTCACAAAAAATAGGGCAGAAAGACAGACGTTTTAGGGCTTATTTGGATAGGGGAGATTAGACGTAATTCCTTCGGACTGAAAGGGATTTTAGTTTAAATTCTCTATTAATCCAAAGGCAATAAGTTATATCATTGTGTATTCAAACAAACCCTTAGGGGAATTTGGTCTTTTAGTGAAAGAAAATTTGACCGGTCATCCATGGCATGGAGCACTAGCTTTCATCAATCCGATGGCACATAACAAAATATGCCAAATACAAAATCTAGCAAAGTTGCAACGACATGTACAAAAAAACCTCCCTTCTGAAACCTTTTTCCTCACCGTGGTGTCGTACATGGGACGGTAGCGAGTGAAGGCACTACTCGGGAAGGGTTTAACTTCTCCGTCAGATCTCCCAAGCTGATTTTCTTAGATAAACTAACCATCAAGCCCCGTGAATGGTGCCAACACCAAAGTACCAAACACACAACTCAATCCCAGTGGAGCTCTGCTCCTATTCAGTATTGTTATCAAGTACTCCGTATCATTAGTGCAAGAAGCATTATATTAGACAGGGGACAGACAGGGAGCATGCATGTTGCCAAGTGCCCAAGTAGCTGTCTGCTGCCCTGAGTTGTTTTTTATCTCTTCCTTTTTCGCGAGGATGCCCTGAGACGAAGTTCACCGCATGGATCATCTTTTTCGCGAGGATGCCCTGAGACGAAGTTAACCGCATGGATCATCTTTTTCGCGAGGATCGCATGGATCATCAAGGTCAATAATTAATAGTACATCACAGGGGAGCAGAAGGAGCAGGTAGTCGGCGGAAGAACACAAGCACAAATTTGCAACTACATGGTCCAGCTTACAAGTCCTGTTCACAGGGGCATGGGAGGTGATGCTCCTTGAAAAGGGGTATTATGGTATTTTTGACCATCATGCTTCTTACAATAGCTCGTAGCTAGGGGTGCAAACGGAGCGGATAGTTCCCGACCGACCGACCGACCGAATAAATGTGGGCAAAATTCGGTTGTTTTTTTCGGATATCCGGAGTTTTTTTCGGATTCGGATTCGGATTCGAATTCGGGTATTTTCACCGGATACAATTTCGGATTCGGATAATCGGATATCCGGTTTTTTCGGAACTATCCGGCATTTAAATCGGATATTACCGAATAAAATCCGAACACTATCCGATTTTTTCGCCACGCCCGCGCATCGCATGACGCGCCGCGGCGGCCCGGCTCCCGCCCGCCCCCAAAAGCCAAAACTCACCTCACCTCATTCATTCACTCCAATCTCTCACTCACTCTCTCTCGGTCTAACAGCGGGACGCGGGAGCTCCAAATTGCAACCCTAGGTAGCTAGGCTCACTGCGCCGCCCGCCGCCGCCGCCGCTCTCATGATCCTCCTCTCTCCTCACTCCTCGGCCCACCTTGCGCCCTCCCTCCGTCGATCCTCCCCCACTGCGCCCTCACCGTCGCAGCTCCTCCCCGTCGTCGCTGCCGCCGCCTCCTCCTCCTCCTCCTCCTCCCTGCATCCGCCGTCCTCTGCATGATGATCGCTGCCGCTGCCCGCTCGCCATCGCAGCCACCGTCCTCCGTCGCCGATCCGCTGCTGCTGCCGCAAATCCTCCGCCGCTCCGCAGCTGCAGCCGCCGTCATCCGTCGCCGATGCCGCCAGCTGCGAACAGCGTCGTGCTCGGAGGAAGCTCTTGACCTACATCGAAGCTCCAAAGGAACCCGAAAAGCGTGGCGGAGGAGAAAGACGAACTCGCAAAGCCGAACAAGAACGAGCCTCAACGGCTCAACTCGAGCTGAACAAGAACCCAAGCCTTTGGAGATCTACTAGTACTCTCCTCCAAAAATCTTCTCTGGTCCATTTCGTTCAACTCCGGTGTATGTTTCTCTTAATCTTATCTGTTCTTGCTTTTATGTAGAACTTGGATCAGAGGCGAATCCTTGGTTGCGAACTTGAAGAGAACAATGCTGCGGCACTAGCTATTGTGGCACCGGTATAGCACATAAATAGATCTTCCCGCTGTTCATTTCGAAAGCATCACAAGCAATATTGTTGACACTGCGGCACCATACCAAATGATCTCGGCGGAGAGGCAATTGCTCGCAATTGTCTTTGTGTAACAATGACTTCTCCGGAGAATTTCCTTTGGCATTTTGTCGCCAGACTTCTCTGGAAATATTGGACCTATCAAGCAATCAACTATATGGAGAGGTCCCTAAATGCTTGTGGAACTTGCGGGATCTAGTGTTTATAGATTTGTCACACAATTCCTTTTCGGAAATGTATCGACTTGACGACTCCAATTCATCACTTGAATCGGTGCACCGGCAAACAACAATCTTATTGGAGGATTTATATTGGTTCTAAAGCGATGCAAAAGGCTAACTATTCTAGATCTTGGCAACAATAAATTTTCGGCACAATTCCTTCATGGATAGGAACTAGCAATCCTTACTAAGGATTCTCTGCTTTCTGATCGAATATGTTCCATGCGAGTATTCCTTGGGAATTATCACAACTCTCTAATCTTCAATTGTTGGATGTAGCTAGCAACAGTTTGGTAGGTTCCATACCAAGAAGTTTCGCCAATTTTACATCCATGATACAGCCAAAAACCGAATTCAACATGCGATGGAATGTTCGCCACTAAAAACTGCAACCCTTTGAAGTTAATTCCTATTTGATATTTGATATATACACATGAATTTTCAATTTTGCAGTGATCTGCTCATTACTTTCTTTCTTTCTTTTTTGTAATTCAGCAATACCATGCTTAGATCATCATGTCGATGTGTTTGACTTGTCTTTTGGTGACTAATCCGGAGAAGAAGAGGAAATATAGAACACAGGTTGGAAAATGGTATCATATTTGAACCGAGAGAAGAAACGGAGAAGTAGATGATAACAAAGTTGAAAATAAGTAGTTTCTATGATATTGCGATCCTTTATATGCATATGTTTAAAATAAGTACTTTTGCATTGTGCTATGGTGGTCGATGGTCCTTGGACTTAATCTCATTCGGAAGTGTGGTAGGACTTTGCTCTCTAGTCATTAGGGTAGTGTATTAGTAAGATAGTGTCTGCAGTTTACTCTCGTTTTGCTAACTTGTCTCTGATTCACTATTTTGGCCTCTCACTTGACATTAGGAGTTTGTATGAGGCTATGTGGTATGACATAACTAATGAAGCAGGAGGAAACATTCTGCTTGTCACCATTCTGTAATGTTTGGGAGGTGTGTCCATAACATATAACATCTCTATACCAATGAACATGAGCGAGATTAACTTAAATGTTATGTGAATAGGTCTTTTGAGATTCCTCAAAGTTGTAATGGTGTGGCAAGATTTGACTTGAGTATCTATGTGGCCGCCGGTAATATCTCACTCTCTTAATTTATCTATAATTCAAGTAGAGCGGGGAAAACTATGTGGTCCATGATCACGTTCTTGTTGGATTGACAAAAAGATATAGTATCCATCCTTCTTTAAACCTTATGAACTTGGAACTGAATTCTAATGCCATATATAGACATATTTGTAATTATGGGATAAGAGTCATCCGATAATACACAAATGAATAAATCCAACAAGATTTGCTTTGATCATGTAAAGTATGACACCCTTTACCTAATGTATTTCTCATTCCAATACTTAGGTTGGGGCTACTGATTATATAGCAATATCTAGGAACTACCATACAATTTTCATATCGGATATTCCGATTATGAGTATGAAGATCCGTGACAAGGTATTCCTTCATCTGCATTGGTTTTCTGATTCTTTGACTATATTAAGATGTTCTTTAGTTCTTTGATGCGAATTAAGTGTTTTATTTTTGCTAATATTATGTCTCATTTAGGCAAGAAGATTTATCACCCTTATTGATGAGTTGTACAATCATCACTGCCATCTTATATGTCTAGCTGCCTCATCCCTTGACGATCTTTTCCAAGGAACTGATGAAGGACCTCTTTATGATTTAGAGAGGTAACATTTGCATTTATACTTGGTCGCACGATCATATGACCACATTAGTAAGCTTGATGATCCTTTCTGATTGTGTAAAATCGTAATTATGCATAATTTCAATGCAATACCTGCAGCTTGTAACATTTCACACATTCAATGAAACTGTTGTGATGTTTGTTTTCATTTCAGTGGTTTTAGCTTTTATACCAAAATTGCTGGTAATTTGTATATCTTCTTAATCAGTTTGGTCAAAATAGAAGTGTGGTCCGTCGGCGACTTGATGTTTGAGCTAGACCAGAACAAGGCCAAAGCATGAGTTCTTGTCATCTCTAGTTTCAGATTGTTTGTATGTTCTTTGCAACTATCACGGCTTCTATGATCATATTAAGCAACTAACATTTGCTTCTTGTGCAAATACAAAGCTTTGGATCCCATGGTGATTGCTTTGATCAAATTTCTTTCGACTTGTTGTAAGCATATGATGTTGATGGTTGCTTAATTGGGGAACTTTCGATTAACTATGATGGCGGTATATATATGACATAATTGTGTATTGTCTCTATGGATTATGTTCTTATGCTGAAAATTTTACAAGGAACTTGTCATTATTACAATTATGAGTTATCACTTGTGGAATGTTATGAGTTATTAGAACATCAATTACGAGTGGTAGTTTTATAGTTATGTGTTATCACTTGTCGAATGTTGCCCTTGCCCGCTAGCGATAGGTTGTCATTTTTGTAATTAGGTAAACCACAATTTTGCATGATAGACTTTTATTTGGGTGATTCACGGATTGGAGTATGCCATGCCGAACTCCATTATGTTATTTCGCTGATTTTTTTGAGGATATCTATAGGAAAATATCCCTTGCCCCAAATCTCCGGAGAAGTCAGTGACATTGGTGTTGCATTCTACTACTAACATTGGTGTTGCATTCTAATACAACACATAAACCCAACCCAAATTAATCGCCCAAGTGCTAGTTAGTAGTTACACTTGCTTACTTAGCTCCTGTCATGTACTTGGTAGTTAGTAGTTACTACTACTTGCTTAAATAGCCTATGTTATCGTGTGATATATTTAAATTTATTTGTTAAACTACTAATCTAGTTGTATTTTGGACATGTAGTATGGTTGTTTGATATTTATTTGTGCGATATATATGGTTTATGTTTTCGCATAATATCCGAATAAGTATTCGTGACCGAGGCAATCCGTATTCGGCTCGGCATGTATTCGCACCGTATTCGTGACCGAGACTATCCGCATTCGTATTCGTATCCGGCACTGTCCGTGTCCGATTCTGAATCCGAGAAAAAATATGGAAAAGAATACAGGATGAGCGATATCCGTTCGTATCCGCTCCGTTTGCACCCCTACTCGTAGCCATCGGAGCATCAGTGCATGCTCCTTCTTCTTCTATCATTCATCTCAAAAAAAGAGAGAGATAGAAAAAAAACCGGTCTCAAAGGGGCTACACCAAAAACACCAACACTACCCTAGACGAGATGTCACCAACATCAGAAAGGAGTCTCAAATTGGACTCCTACCAAAGCACCAACAACACCCACAAGACGAGCACCTTGTGAACATACAACAAAACGCCACCCCCAACACCAGGTCCATGATTTTTTTAGACCATGTTTGCATTGCTACCGCAAAATAAAGGGAGTATTCTGAAACCACTCCTCCTTAGAAACCGCTGCAGTCGTCAGCATCCCACGTAGTTGAGCAGGAGATAGCAAGACGAGAGGACGACATGCCTATGTTCATCACGGTCATTTTCCATTGTTGATGCTTTCTTTGCCTTCCAGAAACTGGTTTGAACACACGCGTGTTTCCTTTTTATTTGGTCAGATAGTGCTCGTTACTAGGGCCGTAAAAAAGGTTCGAACTCGGCTCGCTCTAGCTCGGCTCGAGCTTCAAACAAGATAAGCTCGAATAGTGTGGTTAAGGTTCAACTTACTCCTTTTTAATTTTTCCCTGACACCTTCCTTCCAATTAATATTTAAGTCCAGGTATCGAGCTTTTTCGAGTCGAGCTTCAGCTTTGGCCGAGCTTTTGTACAAGGTATTATAGCCGTCTTTGTTTAAGCTTTTTGTCTAGCTTAAAAACAAAAAAAGTCTAAATCTAAACAAAGGGGGTGCTTTTTTGTTCGGTTTATAATAAGTTTAAGTCAATTTAAGCCTAAAAGCCATAAGCCATAGGAGATGTGCTTTTTTTGGCTTTTGCGGAATAGAATATCTCTTTGCCACCGAACTTCATTAAAATTACCCTCAAATTCCCATTGATATATAATTGCAAATCGTTCCGTTTTTTCCAATCGATTCCTTCCCAACCCGAGGGCCTGCTGCTCCCTTCCCCAACCCGCCGTGCTCCCTTCCCCAACCATCTCGGTAGTCTGCTCTCGATCCTCCCGAACCAACCCGCCGCCTCCTGCTCTCAATCCCTCCCGACGGCGCCGCCTCCGCCTCCGCCTCCCCTCCTTAACGCCGCCTCCTCCTCCAACGCTTGCCTCCCTCCCTTCCCAACGCCGCCGCCCCATCGCCCAACGCCGCCGCCTCCATCTCTATCCCCATCGCCGCCACATATCCTCCCGACGGCGCCTCCCCCGCCCTAACTCATCCTCCCGACATCGCCGCCTCCTTCACCGACTCGCCCGACGCCGCCTCCCCGCCTCGAGTCCGCCTCCCGACGCCGCCTTCTCCTTTGCCACAGACGCCTCCTCCTAGATCAAGGTGAGCCCAATTGAGTTTTGTTGTGGCAAGCGGCTTCCTTCTAGTTGGGTTTGGGACTTTGAATTGAATACTTGAATGATGTATTATTGATTAATTGATGTTTGGAGGTAGTGGTCCGTTAAAGTCGCCAAATTGTTTCAATTTTGTGGTTTTTCATTAAGTAGATTGCGCCGGTAATGGCTAGTTCTCCGATCTGCTTTGATATGTGGGTTTGAGGCACTAGTATGGTACAATTCGTGGTAAATTAATCGTGCAAGGTTGGAGATTGTGTTTAACTCATGTATGTGTAAGACTAGCTCGATAAATTGTTTCGAACGGATGGAAGGACCTTGAATACAAACACCGCTGTACCCTGGATCTCCGATTGGCAATGTCATAAGAGGTTCAATACTAGAAATCAACTACTAGAATTCTGAAACCTAAGGTGCCTCAATACCATTTCTTTTGGAGGGATTATGGAACCTATGGTGCCTCATACTACACGCCACCATGTTGTATTGAAAATTGGAAATTGCTATAAGAGTATCCTATATGCAATCCTGATCTGTTTCAGAGAACATCACTAGGGAATCCAGTTTGGTGCCACAAGTTATGCATGTGTTCTTTCATGTGTGAGCTTGGAGAAGTTCCACTGGCTCAGGAAATTAGCCTTCTTCAGATTGTGACTTAAGTGTAGGTTTCAGATTAATCTTCATATTCTGTTCTTTTTTACGAGTGTGGAAGGTGCCAAGTACTGGAATCAGTATGTTCCAGGTATCCACTGATATAGATGTGTATCAGTATGTTCCAGGTATCCACTGATATTATAGTGGAGTACTGGAATTGAAGGTGTGCCTCTTCTTTGTATACAAATTATGCGTATGTTCCAGCCTGTATACAAATTAAACTGGAGTGTTTGATTGGAATTTGTATTTGTACCGGTGCAATGCGTAAATATTACCATCTACCAGAATTTCGCCATGGTCGACAACCAAGTGGGAAATACGAGGTGTTCAATCATGCTCACTCGTCTCTTCGCAATGTGATTGATTGTTCCTTTGGCATGTTGAAGATGAAATGGAGAATCTTGTTGGCGTTGCCAAGTTACAAAATGAAGATTCAAACAAAAATTATAATTACATGTATGGCGCTACACAACTTCATTAGAGATAGTGCTTTACGTGATGAACTTTTTGAGAGATGTGATCTTGACGAAGATTATGATCCAAACGATACACAAACTAGATCATTTGGAGGGCACAATGTCAATGGATCAGCAATCAATGATGGAGATATGGGTGTCTTTCGTGATAGTATTGCTACTTCTTTAATGGCCGCAAGCAGGTAAATAGATTACATTAGTATGATATATATATATATATATATATATATATATATATATATGTTGTCTTGACAAGATAATTGCATCATATATGATTAAATATTATTTTGTTCTTGTGTTATTTTGTTTAGTTGGTGATATTGGCATTTCTATATTAATTTCTTCTATTGCGCAATGTCCAAAATAAATACTTGCATGCACTACGAACGATGTCCATTTTGTTTCATATGTACAAATGTATGCATCGTCAAATTTTCAGGTCCCATGAAAAAAATCAGTTTAAATACATGCTTAACAAGGTCCTTTAAATCCTTAAGGCCATTTTAGACCTTTTATCCTTCACACACAACTCAATAAGCCAACATCCTACAAAAAGCCTGACTACCAAACAACAAAGTTTGGCTTAAAAGCTTAGAGGCTTATAAGCTGATTAAGCCAAAAGGCTGGCTTTAAGCTATAAGCCAAAAAGCCTAAGCCTAAACAAAGAGGGCCTATGTTAAATTGTAGTTGCTAAGGTTTTTTTAGCCAAACTTAGGCCCTGTTTGGAACGGCTTCGGCTTCCGGCTTTCGGCCGAAAGAGCTGAAAGCCGTTCCAAACGACCGGCTTTTCGCAGCCGCTTTCCGTCTCAATGGGAGAAAGCCAAAAGCCGAAGGGCAGCTTCCCACGGCTATCCACCACCCTCGTTCCAACTTTACCCCCTCAACTTCATAGATTATTACCCGCCGAATGCCATTGCATAAAAGCCCCCTCCCCCGGCCCGCCCGCCCTATCGCTCGGCTCCCTCCTCCCGTGCTCACCTGCCTGCCTCCTCCCCCGCGCACCTGCCCCTCCTTCCCCGCACCCTCCTCCCCAGCGCTCTCCTCCCCAGCTCCCTCCTCCCACGTCGTTGCGTCGCTGCCTGCATCACCCTCCTCGCCCACGCAAGCGCGGCCCAGATCCAGATTCGGATCTGGATCTTGCCCGCCGCCGCCCACCTCCACCTCCCTCCTCCTCCTCCGGCGGCCGCCCACCTCCCTCTTCCCTACGCTGGCCTGGCCTCCTACATCGACCCCGCCGCCCAAGTCCCTCTCATCGTCGGTTCCCTCCTCCCGAGCCGCCGCCGCCTCCTCTCTCCACCTCCTGAGCCACCCTCCCCCTCCTTCTCTCGAGCCGCCGTCGGCCTCCCCCTCCCCCTCCCCTAGCCGCCGCTCTCCTCCTCCTCCCCCGAGCCGCCGCTCTTCTCCTCCTCCCGATTACTTGGTTCCAAGTGAGGGTTCGAGATGGCTATTGCTTGAAGTTCCATTGTTCATTGGTCATTGAACTTAGTTTGATATCTTAGTAGTTGCTGGTATTGCTTGAAATTCCATTGTTCATTGGTTAGTATGTTGAATTTAGTTCATTGTGCTAGTTGCTTGAAGAACATCGGACAAGAATGGTGATTAGAATGTTTGGCAAAGATTCATGGCAGTTTTTTCATGAACCGATTGATTATGGTATTGCTTGTTATTTTTATCCATGAATCCATGGCAAACATCTCTGGCTTCACTCTGTTAAAAGAGAGGTTTATATACTAACATAACTTGTATGTCATTTAAATCCCTTTCATGGCTCTAGCTCCTTGTGATTCTGCATACAAACGCATCAATACTGAGGTTGAGTTTTGTGGCTAGTACTCATTTTAAAGTTGATTGCTTGAGGTCTCATGCATATTATCGTTCATAAGTTGGGGAGAATAGACTATGAAAGATTTGGTTGAGTAGGTCTTGGATAGTTGAATGCTCATACCATTACGATGTCCATATGCATGGAGTGTTCAATTTACATTATTTTCTGGAGATACAAGACGTCCAGTGTGTAATTTTGTATGATAATGGGTTATTACATATATATATATATATATATATATATATATATATATATATATATATATATATATATATATATATATATATATATATATATATATATATATATATATGTGTGTGTGTGTGTGTGTGTGTGTGTGTGTTGATATTATGATTCTAAGTCAAGAATGAGATAGCAACCTATGCTTTGTGAGAATTTTGTTATCTTTTCTCATTTTCTGAAACCAACAAAGGTGAAGTCCTGGATTGATCCACTGAGCATGCATGCCTGTTGTTATAGATAATTTATCCTTGTTATAAAATTTCACTATTGATTCCATGACTAATTGCTTTGATATAGTTTAATTGGTTAATTTCTATCTCTTAAAAATGGTTGTAGTTTCTAATTATACACTTAGGGGGTACATGTGAGGGTGGAGGTGCCTAACACTGCTGATGCCAGTCCCAAGCCCAGAAAAAAGTGGAGGGGCATGACTTGTCACTTTGTTGTACTGAACTAACTAATCCAAATATTGTCACTAATTCGGTATATTGTATCAATCAATCCAAACATTGACAGTTCTTGGCATGGTAATGGCAATGGAACTTATTGATCTCCTTGATTCACATGGTGGAGAAATCCGTGCTTCAATCAGTTTTATGACTTAATTGAGATTGGTAAGGTGTACTTGATATCTAGAGGATCAGTGAAATTTGCTCAGAAGTAATTTACAATGACTATGAAGTAATTATGGATGCCTCAGCATTTATAGAAATTTATTCGGTTACTCTTATTGTAATTATATCCATTAATGCATGTTCCTGTTACATATACAACTAAATTGATACAAATTGTCCATAATTGTCTTTACTGATTGTTATTGCAATGTTCAATGTTTGTGTCTATGTAATAAGTATTATAATATTCTGTTACATATACTTTTGGCTTGGATTTGTTTTTAATAATTATTTATTGTAATATTTATTCATTGTAATAATTGTTTTAGTTGTATTTATTATTCACGTAATAATTACTTATTGTAATAACTATTTATGTAATAATTATTTGTTGTAATAAATATTTATTGTAATAATTATCGTTAAATACACTAATTGTGGTTTATTGCGTTGTTTATGGTATATTATCGTTAATCGCGGTCAATATTGATAGTTGTCGTTTATTGCTGTAGTTCTTGTCAATTGCGATAGTTCTCGTTAATAGTGGTTAATTGCCATTAAATGTTGTTAAATATTATTAAATATCATTAAATATTGTTAATTGTGTTAAACGGCATCAACCAAGCCATTACTGTCATCAGGGGCATTTCAGACATTTTTCATCTCGGAATCTGCAGTCAGCCTACCTAAAACGCAGACAGTCAAACAACAAATCGAAAAAGCTAGTGTTCATTTCAAGAACTAGAAAGTTCTCAAGAAGACATGAAAACCGCTTTCAAAAAACTCAACCGTTCCAAACTTACTCGAGCCTTGGTCAAGCCGAGCCAGTCTTGCTCCTCAACCTAGGCTCACTTAGAACCCTAGCTAGTTCTTGGCAAGTTCCTTTTTTTATTTTGAAAACTTTTGGGGCCAGTGAAAAGCGCAGTTTTACCTCGTGGTCTGCAGTTAACTTGCTATGAACTCCACTCGTGCAGCTCGCTTACAACCCTAGCTAGTTCTTGGCAACTTCCTTTTTTTTTATTTTGAAAACTTTTGGGGCCAGTCAAAAGCGCAGTTTTCCCTCGTGGTCTGTAGTTGACTTGCTGTGAACTCCACTCATGCACAAGGGGTGCGGCTGTAATGTAATTTCTTATAATTACTCTCCCCTGAAAAACAAATGTCATAATTACTCGAACTTGATTGAAACATGCTACAAACTCGTTAGCCGCATCTCAGCAAATTGAAAAACTATTTAGAACAGCGATTGCACAAACCACCCATTTTCCACAGTTCCCTCTGTCCGCCGTCACCAAAGAAATGAGCATATCATGAAAATTTATTCAGTTCAAGGAAAATTAAACCTGTCAACATCTATGGACCGTGGAATCTGAAAAGTGACAGCAACATTGCAGGCCACACTTCGATCCTGGAAATGCACTGATAATTCGGTGAAAGATAGAGATAGATAAATGTTTCTGTTTGAATAAAAAATCCATGTAGTTTATAGCAACTATTCAGAATATTACTGAATGTGTCTTTTTATAGACCTTTTTTGACCCTTGGAAATTACCAAGTTTTTATAGAAAGCTAATATCCAAAATTACAAGACAAGAATCGAGATCAACGGACTGGACTAGAGTCGTTTTATAGACTCACTAAAGTTATTATATTTTGACGTTGTATCTGTTGAGGAACCGTCGCTGGCGAGTTTAGTCCGAACGATCGCCTCATAGACAAGCATAGAATCGCCTAGAACAATTCAAGAACAAACAGTATAAAATAGTAGATTGAATACAGAGGTATGAGGGGACTTCTTGCTTCTCTTTATTGCTTTTTTGTAAACGGTAATACAATGGATGGGGGTCCCCTGCTTTATATAGTCTTCAGGGTGAATGAGGAGCCTATCATAGGCCAGGCCTGCAAGGTCTGGGCCTAGGGTTTCCTAACACTCCTCCTTGGGCACTCATCCGTCATGTTCATGTCTCGTCAAAAACTCCACAAAAACCCAGTGGGAAAATTTTGGAGAAAGAGTACGTGAAACACGTTTTGTTGTGTTGCACGAATTGCCTCATTAAAAACCTTAGCTGAGAAACTTTAGAAAAACTCGTTAAGGAAACAAGAGTACAATCCACCCAATTTCATTTAATCTCCAGGATTTATTCTTTAGGTACTCGATCTTCATGATCAAGTTTCAATAATGAGTTCGTGAAGATTCTCCCCCTGAATTCTGCACTTTTCTAAGTCTCATCATTCCAATTCCACAGATACATCTTTTGAAGCTAGATGCTGGAAGTGATTTAGTGAATAAATCTGCTAGATTTTCACATGATTTAGTATGTAGTACTTTAATTTCGTCTATCTTTTGCAATTTATGAGCATAGAAGAACTTGGGGTTGATATGCTTTGTGAGTTGACTCTTCACATAACTTATCTGCACTTGTGCAACACAAACTGCATTATCTTCATAGATAATAGTGTGGGTTTACGCAGTATTCAATCCACACGGCTGCTGGATGTGGTGAATCATCCGCTGAAGCTAATCATATTCTCGTGAGGCCTCGTACAGTGCTATTATTTTCGAGTGATTCGTTGAAGTTGATACAAGACATTGCTTAGACGATTTCCATGAAATTACAGTTCCACCACATATGAATACATAGTTTGTTTGCTATTTGGCTATATACGGGTCCAACAGGCATCCGGCATCTACATAGCCATTCATAGACAGGTCTTGGTTCTTTCTGTAGAACAGACCAAATTCTTTGCTTCTTTTAGAGGTATCGGAAAATGTCCTTCATTCCTTGCCAATGCCTGTGATAAGTTTTGCACTATACCTTGCTAATAGGTTTACGACAAATGCAATGTCCAGTCTAGTATAGTTTGCTCAATACATGAGTGTCCCTATTGCACTTAAGTATGGGAATTCCGGTCCCAGGACTTCCTCCCCCTCTTCTCTAGGTCTGTATGGATCCTTGTCTTATTGCGAAGATCTCCCGACCATTGGCACTTTCGAAGGGTATGCCTTTTCAAAGTCGAACCTTTCTAACACCTTTTGAGTGTAGGTTGACTGATGCACTAGTATCCCTTCAAGGGCATGCTCAAGCTACAAACCTAAGCAAAATTTGGTTTTACCCAAATCTTTCATTTCGAACTCTGACTCCAGGTAAGAGCTTGCTTTCTTAATACCTTCTAGGGTTCCGATGATATTAAGATCATGTACATACACTGAGATTATACAAAATCTATTATGAGATCATCGTATAAATACACAGGAATTATTCTCATTGTTCGTGTAGCCTTTCTTGCATAGGAAGTCGGTTCAAGCTATTATAGCACATCATGTCTAATTGTTTAAGTCCGTACAGTGACTTTATGAATTTCACACTGTACAGATTTATATTTGCTCTGTCTTGGTTCAAGACAGGGATACATTCAGGTACCTTTACATAAATGTCTGAATCCAAGTTTCCATAAAGGTGCGCAGTTACCACATCCATCAATTTTATTTCTAAATTCAAGTTTATTGCCATTGAGATTAAATATCTAAAGGTAATTCCGTCCATGATCGGGGAATATGTTTCTTCATAATCAACTCTTGGATGTTGAGTGAAATCTTGTGCAGCGAGCCTTACTTATTTTTATTTCTCTTTCGAACAAATACCCACTTGCACATGGGGAGGCGTGCGGCTTACAGGCCTAAACACCTCTTTTTTATTCAGAGATAATAATTCTGTTCTATTGCCTTCTTCCAATCTTCCCAATCTGATCTTTTCTTACATTCAGTGAGCGATGTAGGCTTTGGATCAAGATTTATGATTGTGGTAATTTTCTTTACAAAGTAAATATCGACATTGGTTGTTGTCCAATTCATAGATTCTCCTGTGGTCACAAAATTTATAGTTATTTCTTCAAGGGGCGATTCTTCTATTTCTTCTAATGCTTCTACTTGCCCACCGTTGCTTCCAATTACGGAGGCAAGTCCCTTTAGTTTTTTTAACTCTGATGTGTGCGCACACATCCATACTGATATCTCCCTTCGTTAGAATGTTCAAATCCGGTATGCCTTTTTTGAAGGTACCGTACTGATGCCAGGTCTCAACCAACTCCCCTTCTGGTTTTGGAGAACTTTAGTCATCGGCTGTGTCAAGTCCTTTTTATCCTTTTTCACCAAGCGTCCCTGGTTACTTGGGATTCGAGGGGCCAGAGTTCTCGTCCTTTTCTGAGGCCTTAGGACAGGATTAGGGATACCTTCATCGGTATTTCAACCCTCTCCGGTGTATTACGTGCAGGCACATGCGACTTGGCCACGCTCTTCAAATCATTAAAGTGATCAGGCAGTTGATTCTCTAATGCTTGCAAATCAATTATCTTCTGGACTTCAATTGTCTTCTAGACTTCAATTGGCTTATAAACTTCAATTATCTTCTGGACTTCTCTATTTGCTTCACTAGTGCGTGGGTCATATGCATAGATTCATGTGGCTTGCCACGTTATTTCCCGATATTTTTCATCAATGGTTGATTTCCCCCCTAATGACGGGAAACTATCCTCGTCTAATATATTATCAGCGAACTGGGCAGTATGCAAATCTCTTGTCATAGGATACAAATACCTAATTATGAATGTTGTCTCATAACCAATGTATATCCCAGACTTACGGAGAAGGCCCATTGTAGTTCGCTGCGACGGTGGTATAGGTACATAAACTTTGTAACCAAATTTGCGAAGATAAGAAATTTTTGGTGCTAGCCCTTGCGCTAGTTGCATAAGTGAATGGATGTTATATGCCAACGGTCTAAAATTGATGAGAGTTGCCGCGTGTAGGACTGCGTGTCCTCAACATGTAGTTGGTAAATTACAATTCTTCAAAGATCTGTTAGTCCATTCTGGGTGTGGATATACGGTACGGAATGCTCATCGTTAATTCCCATTATCATGCAATAATTATCCAATACCTTCGAAGTAAATTTTTCGACGTTGTCCATTCTGATGGACTTCACATGATAATCAAGGAAATTATTTCTAATTTTAATTATCTGCGAGATTAGCTTTGCAAAAGCATGGTTTCTCGTAGACAATAAACATGCGTGCGACCATTTCGAGAAAGCATCGATGAGCACCATAAAATACCTAAATGGCCCTTACAGGGGACGTATAGGACCGCAAAAGTCTTCCTAGATACGTTCTAGGAATACAGGGACTTCATCATTCACTTTCAAAGCAAAAGGTGTAGTAATTAATTTTCCGGTGGCACATGCGGGAACGGATCGGATAGTTTCCATCTGATCCGAACGGATTCGGATTCGGATGGTCTCGAATCGGATTTTTTTGGGATAATTTTCGGATCGGAAACGGATTCAGATTTTTTTTTTGGAAACGGAAACGAATACGGTAGACATGATATCCGGCGGATACGAATACAGATTCGGATTATCCGGATAAGAACACATCCGGATATCTGAATTTTTTGGAACAACCTGAGCACATCCCAATCACCAGCCGGCCCACCTCAGTCCACTTAGGCATTAGCACATCAAAACCACCAAACCGACGGCCAAGCGAGCTGGCCATGAGCATGAGCCAAGCCGAGCCTGTGCACTCGAGCCGAGGTGAGCGCAAGACCGACTAAGCCCACAAGGGGCTGGCAAGAAGAGGCGGCAGACAAGGAGCCGAGTGGTGCCGGAGGAGGTGTACACGAGCGGAGGTGCATGGGCGTGGCCGAGCTAGAGGAGAGCTGGGGACGGCAAACGGCGGAGGAACCGGAGCAGGGTCGGAGCAAGCCGGAGGCATGCGCGCACGGGAGGAGCCAGAGGTCGAACCAGGCGCGGAGGCGGCTGAGCCGCAGTCGGGCCAAACCACGGCCAAGGAGCTGCGCGGGACCAAGCGTGGGCGGAGCGGCCGGAGGCGCAAGACGGGAGGAGCCAAGGTCGGACCGAGCGTGGAGGCGACAGACCAGGAGGCTAGCGTGGGGATGCGTAGGGAGTGGCCGAGCACCGGTGGCCGAGTGCGGCCGAGCCGGGAAGTAAAGGGAGTTGGCCCCATGGAGAAGCTCCAGCAGGAGAAATGGAGATTTGAGGAAGTAAGGAAGCAAGGAAATGGAGAAATGAAGGCTTGAGGAAGAGAATGAGTGGCCAAGAGCCATAGGCGCTTCGCCGTGAATAAGAGAGAGAGAGAAGAAAATTAAAGAAAGGGGAGATTAGGTAAAAGGAGAGGGAGGTTAAGTAAATAGGACGTTAGGATTGAGGTAAGTGGTAAAGAGGCAATTCTAGTTAGTAGTAGTAATAAAAATAGCAGTAGAATTAAGCAGCAGTAAAGTTAAATATCGGCACTGTTTAATTATTGAACCTAATAAATTTGCATAAGTCGTGTACGGATAAATAGCAGTAGACTAGACCGGTAGAAAATAAACATACGAAAGGAAGATTGGGCTGAGCCCAAGAAAGAAGGAAGAGGACCAAAAGAGAAGAGGGCCTGAACTTCAAAAGAGAGGAATTCAAACCGAAATTTGAATTACAGAAGTCAAAGATATTTGAAACACAAACCCGAGCTTAAAGAAGCTAGAAGATTTTCGAAAATAGTTTGCTACTTTGTAATACGGCGAAAGACGAAAACCAGAATAGTAAACACTATTTACCATCCGAAAACAGGACGTTACAAAGTCCTTGAGCTATGCCTTCGATTATCGCTAGGCGTTTATTCAAATTTAGTAAAGCTCTTCTTGTTTCATCTGCACATCAATTAAACATAGATACAGTAGATAAAACACCTTCAACAATTAGAGTTAACTCCTCTTTAAAAAAGAATCATTGTTAGTGTTACACTAAGTGCTAAAAATATGAATAATTTATAAATGTTTGCATCAAACAAACTAGTTATATGTTTTCCTTAATTTCTGGCATGCAATTTAAGGGGTTTTCATGTTCCAAAAAATTATCCATGGCCGTATTCGTTTCAATTCGTATTCGCTCCGTATTCGTATTCGATATTATTCGTATCCGGGTATCCGTATCCGCATCTGAGAAAAAAATATGAAAACAAATATGGCAGAGCCTTTATCCGTCCGTATCCGATCCGTTTTCACCCCTACATGCGGGGCACACAAAATATTCCTGATTCGGGGAATTTGTTACATCGATATTATGTCCCTGTGAATTGTTAATTATAATTCTCATCATTCTAAGACCTAGATGGCCTAATCTACCATGCTAGAGATAGAAAAGTTCAAAACTTCTAAATACGATTTTCAAGGTAGTATAAGCTGCAAGTGCCTTAAACTTAGTGTAGTATAACCCAGTTTCATATGAAGGAAGTCGTTCTAATACCCTTTTGCACTTTCTTCACGCTATGCAATGAGCAGGTATTATTTACCATACTCTTTTTAATCTCTACGTGAAAACCGTTACCATCGGGAGTATAATTGTGGCCTTTCTTGAGCCTATTATACAAGCATCGCTACCTGTGATTGTCATAAGACTATCAATATTCTTGCTGATTGACTGAAAGAATTTCGTCTCTTTCAAGATAGTATTCGTTGTGCCGCTATCCGCTAAGTACACTTCCTCCATAGAGCGTCACACGTGTTCTAATACTTCAAATATCAGAACATAACTTGCTATTATAAATACGAAAAAATTAAGCCTTGCAGGACTCCTCACAAGAATTTAATACTTTGCTTTCCTAGAGCTTACAACCATTATTCAAAGTTCCATCACAATCACAAACTGCAAGTGACTTAAAAAAAAATCTAAGTGCAATACGTGCACCAGATCGAATAAGTGAAGTATGTAGAAACGTCTGCTTGAATCTGCTCTATGGCGATCTTCTCCTCTTGGGCAACTACGGCTACGGCCACTGCGATGTCCAAAAGAGGGGTGATGGGGGCTGCTACTGGGCTGTCCACATCTATGAGTGCAACTAATGGCTATGGACCCCCTGTACCTGCAATGGCGAGGTGTGACTCATGCTGTCCTTTGCCCTTCTTCTTAGACTAAAAAACAACAATAACATGCTACGTCTCTTTACCCTTCTTGCCCCTCTCCTTTGTGAGAGTCTTCCTCGCCTTGTAACTGCTAGTATTGGCCTCATGGCCAACATTGCTACTAGGCGGCTGTGAGATGTAGTTCTTCCTTAGAACATCATTTTGAGCTTCCGCAACTTGCATGATGTCAATCAATTTATCATACTCCTTGTAGCCGTCTTGACGATAGTTGCATGCGGATTACACCGCATTTAGGTGAAAGTAATTCTGGCCATACTGGGCTAGCTCTTCGAACTCCTGGTTCGTGATGCTAGTCATCTACATATTCATGCAAAGAGATCATAAGATTACTGCTAGCAATTTGCATAAAATGGTTGTAAAATTCTCATAATGCTCTTCGAACTCCCGGTTCGTGATCTCATATTTTACTATGCATTTTTCATGATTTATTGCTATTTTTAGCTATTAAAAGCAATATAAACAATCACAAATAATCAAAACAGTAAATACAATATATAAATTACATAGAAATAATAATAACAAAGTTAAACATACATCAAATGTTTAAAATGATTCAAAAATGAATTTTCGAGGCCCTTTTCTGCTGGAATATGAATTTTCAGTGAATTCTGCTATTTTCAGGGGCAAAAACCGGTAAATTTTAATTCTAAAAAAAATTTGCACAATTTTTCAATTTCTGAGTGGTTATTCTGCAAGAATTTCTTTCCTGAAATCTTTTCTCGTAATTTTCAGAACTTTAAGGGTTTATTTGTAAATTTTTGGGTTTTTTTCCTCCCCTCCTTTTTTTCAAATTCCTTCGGCTAGGCCATTTTTCGGTCCAGTTTTGGGCCACTTTCGACTAGCCCATTCTTTCTCCGACCAATCGCTTTCTACCAAATAGCCTTCTTCAAAAGCAGCAGGGTAGCGTTTCCCAACCCTATCCCCAAAGGTGGTGGCAATTCTTAACCAAGACGGCAGATGATAGCAGCAGCGTCGCCCGTCTGGCGGCGGTCGGGTGGTGGCTTATGAGGTGGTGGTCAAGGGGTCTTGGAGGCTTGGCATAGCAGCAGAATGCCTTCGTGAGGAGGCGGCCACGAGTGGCCTTGAGAGAGGTGGCGTCTTGCGGGGCCTAGAGAGGCACTGGGGCAAGTAACATGTAAATGATGCTGGCACCGCTACATGCAAGCGGGCGGGATGGCGTGAAGTCGCCAGGCGTCAGCGGGGTGTGCTGCCAAGAATGATGAGTGCGCCAGCCACGGATCTGGCGTGGTTCACTTCTACGGGCGCAGCATGACAGCGTTCCGACCGGCGGTCTTTGGTGTCGTAGGGCGCGGCATGAGGCTGTCTGCGCACATGGTCACGGCCAGTTCTACGGTGAGAGGTCAGCGGCGTCGGGCCAGCACCATTTTTTTCTCTTTTTTTTCTTGCTTCAGGCGGCGCGTCTTCGAGACTGTCGGCGAGGGCGCAGCTTCGAGGGTGAGGCGGTTGTAGGCCGGCGGGCGTCCGGCGGCCACATTCAGCGCAGACGCGAGAGTGCGAGACGGCTCCGGCGATGGTGCGTGCACGCGCCTCGCGGTGGCACCGTAAACGTCGTGAAAGGCGGCCGGGCGGCAGAGGTCGCGCGTGGCGTGGAAGCGCCTAATGCGGGAGGACTGAGCTGGCACCTACAGGCGGTGTGGCAAGGAGCCCGTGTGGGGGCGGCGTCGATTTCGAGCGATGCGGCATGGCCAACGCCGACGCGTGTGGCGTGCGGTGGTGGCACGGCCACGTGTAGGTGGCCGGCGGGGCATCGAGCGGCTTCGGGCCGATGGGCACGTGGATTTTTCTTTCTTTTTTTAGTGTTCATGCAAGAATCTATATATTATTGTTTATTGTTCAGATCTACTGATAAGGTTGGCTGGCGACTTCAAGTCGGCCCGCGATAGATTAGAGTGGATTTGCACCTTAGAAAACAATCTAAAAAGCAACAACTGCGGAATTGAAAGCGATCTAGAAAATGTGATTCGATCTACGAGCGTCGTGCTTCGACGGTTACCTTTCGATCCGAGTAGAGTAGGTCTAGAGGTAGGCCGGAGTCGATCGTGCTGATAACGTGTTGAGGAACCGTCGCTGGTGAGTCTAGTCCGAATGATCACCTCGTAGACAAACTTAGAATCACTTAAAACAATGCAAGAATAAACAGTACAAAATAGTAGATTGAACACAGAGATATGAAGGAACTTCTTATTTCTCTTCTATAAACAGTATTACAATGGTTGAAATTCCCTCTTTTATATAGTCTTTAGAGTGAATGAGAAATTATTATGGACCAGACCTGCAAACTCTGGCCCAGGGCTTCTAACAATATCTATCACTAAATGACAGTGATGTCTGAAGTAGCCAAGTACTCTTGACTGCACCGCACATCATGACACCATGCCGTGTAGATTTCACCGGTTCTAAATATCTAGTAGAATCGACCTTTTGAATTTTCTTTTTCTACCCAAGCTTTTGAATTTTCTTATTCTGCTCCCCCGGTTTCCAATATATGTACGTTTTCTTGGGATGTGCTTCACATTGTAAAAAGAGCTTGAGTAACGATTTATTAGCGATAGGTATAGACCAATTTTATTAATTATGTCTTATTTGTGCTTCCTACGCATGGTAGGTTCGGACTAATATTGTGAAACGGAGGTAACTGAAGTAAATTCCGCATGTACTTTTCGTTCGGAATGATAATAACCGTAAAGCCTTGTTTTTAGTAGTAGGAGGGGGGACCCAACACTTCGCCTATCACCTAGGAAAGGGCGAGTGGAATTGAAGTAGTACTCCATGTTATGTGTGCCAAATATGCGCACTTAGTTGGCAGAATTTTATTATTTAGGAATCTATATATTATATGTTTGTTATTATTTATTAGTTAAACAGGTTATTATTAGATTGAGTTGTTAGAAATAAATTTTCTTATAGATTATTTTTTAGGGATCAAATCGAATCATCTCTATAAAAAGAATAATATGTATCCATTATCAATCTAAGCAATGAGAAATTAAAAGTTCACCTAAGTCTCAGAGTCTCGCTACCTCGACAGGGAAGAGCCCTGCCGACGGTTAGATGAGGACGAGCGCCCTACCCTCGGTCCTCGGACCTGTACCCAACCAACGACCACAACATTTGGCATCTGAGCCACCCACCGTGGCTTCTGGTGCCAGACTCGTACCCCAACAGTTACTATAACATTTGGTATCAGAGCCACTCACCATAACTTTCGGTGTCGCATCATCTTTTTTGGAGAAGTTGAAGGCTAACAGCGAAGAGCATCGACAACATGACTGTTATTCATTGGAGCTTCGTTAATCCTCATCTACGTGACGCGATGTCGTTATCATACCCTCTCATCAACACAGGGCCACCAAGGACTTCAACCGTGGCCACCACCGCAGCTCGAGGACGAGTTGCCTCCTCGCGAGTGGTGTAATGTTCTGGTCAAATCTCCAAGCGAGTACTGTAGCGCACGCACTATAGCGTCACAAGTCCTGTAGCACGTGTGAACAGTTATGCGCGCAAGTATTTGACATGATTTTATTATTTTGGAATCTACATATTATGTGTTTGTTATTATCTATTTGTTAGGTAAGTTATTATTAGATTGTATTGTTGAAGATAAGTTTTCTTATAGATTAGTTTTTAGGGTTAAATTAGATCGTCCCTATAAAAAAAATAGCATGTATACATTATCAATCTAAATAATGAGAAATCAAAAATTCAATTAAACTTCAAAATCTTGCTGCCTCAACAAGGAAGAGTCTACCAGCGGCTAGATGAAGACGAACGCCCACAACAAAATGACCGATCCTGGTACCAAAATGGTCTCCTCCCGAGTCAAGTCCTAATGAAAACAAAAGGTAAACTAAAAAAAAGCTAGAAGGTACTAGTAGCAGCTTAAGTCAGCATTGCACAGTTGCTCATGGCAATATGAAAATTCCACGTGCACTATACACAGATATATTATTAATATTATTATTACTGCCATTAGATTAGATTAACTAATTCTGCGGACGGACAGTACCAGGGGACAAAAGGCCAGTCTCTGTCTTGAATTGCAGAAGCAACCAACTAATCCCCTTGCCACCATTTCATAGTAACTTTCTTCTCCCCTTGATATATCTGTGTCTCTGCTGCTTCATCTTTTGGGGAAATCAAGGGCACGGGAGTTCCTGTATCCCACTTCTCCCTCCAAGAAATATCTTTGCTTTTACTTGTCTGTTTACTGTTTAGTTTTTGTTTGTTAGAGGCTTCAGAGCTTTTCTTAGCAGTTCTTGATCCCTCCTTCCATGGGAGTTTGGAGCCTGCTGGATCTCTGCAAGTGACCATGAGCCAGAGTGAGTGGAGTTTTAATCGTTTTCTTTTGTCGGGTGATTCTTGATTGGCAAGGTGGCAAGGCCTCGTCTTTGCTTTGTGTGAGTTGACCTTGGTGGGAGTCATGTTCTTGACCGTGGGTTCTTGATTCCTGCTGTTGTTAAGGTTGATGTAGTAGGAAGATGATGTTTCTGTCAAGTTTGTGTAGGGAATTTCCCCCTGGATTGTTTATTTTGCCTGGAAATCGATTTCTTGAACCCTTCTATTGTTGGGGTGATATCTGATCCTTTTAAAACGCAGCGACCAATTCTTTTGTTAGGTCTATTGTAGCAACCGCTATTTAAGTAAAGAAAAGTTGAATTGTTGCTCAATATTGTTTAATCAGTTTGGATCAGCTTGTATTCCATCACCTGGGGTTCGAATTTCCAAAGGTTCTCGTTTTTAATTTCTGGTATAACTGCGAGTGTCTGGGTGTTTCCATAACCTTCTGGAAGCATAAAGTTCTTTTTTTTGTTAGGTTTGTGCTTGTTTACGATTTCACTAATCTTGTTGTTCATCATATTACTGTGCAAATCTTTACAAGGTTTATGGGCTTTTTTTAGGGTTTTGATCCCTTAATTCTGAAAAGAAACTACATTTTTTAGTCGTGCTTGAAATGAAATTCAGGGTTTTTTTTTCTCTGTTCCCAACTTTCTATAGTATCTTTGTGCTGACTGCTGAGTAGAGAATGGTTGTTTAACTCGCTATAACTCATGAGTAACAAAATGCTAGCTCTGTAGCTTAAAATTAGTACAAAACTAACTACTAGCTTATCGTTTTGTTCGTTCTCTGGTTGTAGGTTTTGACATCAACGTGCTTCGCAAAGAAGCAAGGAGCAGGTGGTTAAAGCCTTCTGAAGTCTACTATATCTTGCAGAATCATGAGAGGTTTCCGATCACCCCTGAGCCACCAAAGAAGCCACCCAGTATAGCACAGCTCCTTAAATTTGAGCAGTTTATTTTTACTTCAATCTTTATTTGGATACCTCGACAGTATTGTTTGTTCTCTAGGTGGTTCACTATTCCTTTATAATCGCCGTGTGAATCGGTATTTCCGGAAAGATGGACATGCATGGCGAAGGAAAAAAGATGGAAGAAATGTTGGGGAGGCTCACGAACGATTGAAGGTTTATTTCAGAAAGCTCAGTGTAGTGTTGCATCATTCAGTTCTTTTCCTTGTTGCCAATGCAGTCTAAGCTTCTGGTTTTTGTTATACTTCTCTTTCAATATTAGAAAACACATAGTTTTGACAAAAATACAGTGTTGCTTGTTAAGACTTTTGAGATGGCTTGGTGTGCATATTTCTGCTGTTGATGCGTTATTCTTGCCAGAAATAGAAATAGAACTGTAGGATATTGAATGGAAAATCAGATATCATGGATCAACCGCATCAATCACATTCCATTTACCTGACTCCTATTGAACATTTGTGCATAATCACATTATAGTTCTAAGAAATGGATATCAGTGCACACAAGTTGGAGTACTGTGTTCTGGATCTCTGGTGTCAAGCGATACAATTATACAACATTATGTTGGAATTAGGACAAGGCAACAAGCACACAGCCATACCAGAAAAAAAATTGAGTCATTCTTTTGCTTGAATATAGTTAAGATAACTTTAGTAATGTCCTCTGCAAATTTTCAAGAGACGTTACTCCATATTTGGTTAATGTGTGGTTTGAATATTTAGAAAATAACTTCAATTTTATAAGAGCCTGTGCAAGTGACATTTACATGTACCGACCTTACAAACAATATATCGGGCTTGTTTATACCAAAATCCTGTCTCTTTATATGTTGTGTTGTGTGTTGTCTTATTCATTTGGAGTTATGTGCTAGCACTATAAACAGGCATGGCTAGAAATAAGAAGCTTGTATGATTATCCTGAGATCTTCGTTGATTATGGATGATACAGATTATTTTATTATCAATACTTCAGAAGTGAATTGTTAATCAGCACACTTAATCACTTTATCTTATGTATGACGTTTTATTATCATCACAGGTTGGAAATATTGATGCTCTGAGTTGCTATTACGCTCATGGGGAGCAAAATCCATGTTTTCAGAGGCGATGTTTCTGGATGCTGGAACCGTAAGATAAACGTTGCCATTCAACTAGCTTAAAATCTTCTTAAGACTCCTCGAAAAAACACTTCTTAAGACTTCTGTGAGATTGTGAACCATGTTATGTCTATTTTTATGTCATCACTAGGTTGCAATAGTGCTAAGATACTGAGTGCAACTTGCTATTCGTTTACGATCTAGTAAACTGTTTGCAAAGTTTGTCTGTGTGAAAAGATTGGTTAGTAATCTTTGTTATGATACATGTTCTCCCTTTTTGCAGTGCACATGAACACATTGTGCTGGTACAATATAGAGAAGTAGCTGAGGTATGTGACATATCTTTGTATGCAAGTATACATTTGCATGTTATCCTTTGTTGTAATTATTTCTGGTGTTGTTTTGGCAAAATTGTCGGCCCGTCAAATATATACTGTGAGGACTGACTGATTCAGCTGACATATCCACACATAGAAATGGTAATTGGCAAATGAACTGGTCATCATGTGTCAAAACATGAAGAGTAGGCCAAAGAATTATTTCAGTAGTCACTGTTTTGCACATTTTCAAGAGCTAATTGGCATGATTCCATGTCAATCCAGTTAAACAAACTATCATTAAGAATGGTTAAAGTTGGCAGCCCACTAGTAAGCAATCATTTGTGTCTGTAGAGTGCTCTTGTAATATTGCAGGAAGAACACCAAATAAATAAGAGTGAAAATTTCAGTTATGATTACACATGCATGCACTTCTTCTCTGTGCCTTAAATTTTTTCGTGATGGATTAGATCAGGCCTTTCACAAATCCAGAGAGATGCTTTCATGATATTCCAATAAAATGAGTAATTGAGGATGAACTTGAAAGTAAGATTCAAAATTAGATTTAATATCAAGCACTTGTATAATGATTACTTCTTTGGATCCATGCCTGCTTCAGTCAGACACAATAGGATCACATCCAATAAGTAATTGTGTGCATGAAACTTTCTTTCGTCTCCAGGGCAGATATTATTCAGCGTCATTGTCAAATGGGCCAACAGAATCTCTTTCTGCCCTGAGTTATCCAAATGCCATATATGGAAACCAATATCACGGTTCGACTTCTGGCGGTAGTGAGGGCGGTGAATCTCGTCAGAGCTATTCTAATTTGAGCTCTATAACTGAAGTAAGTTCCTATTCTGCAAACAAAGAGTACAACAAAGATAGTGGCACTCTACTAAGCATACCAGAGTTTGACCAAACAACTACAATGGGAGCACCAGAGCTTGGCCAGACTAGTCTGGAACGAACTACTGAAGTTTGCCAGGCAGATAATAGTAATTCAACTAATAAATCTGGGCTCAACATTGCTTTGAAGAAGATTGCTGAGCAGTTAAGCTTGGGTGATGATGATGATGACTACATTTACTTAAACCAAGCGCAGCCTTTGGACTTCGTTACAAATATTGAGGCGGCAGATAGGCAGGGCAATCACACAAGCAGCCGACTAGGAAAAGCTTCAGGTATCCCTGCGTTTCTTTAAAGCTAGATCCATAATTGTTTTGATATCTGTAAACGAAGTCAGATTCTGTTGCGGCCTTATTCAGGTGACAACCAAGCAAAACTAATTCGAGCAGAAGGAATGCAAAATGGTTTAGGCAGGGGGATATCACCATCGTGGGAAGATGTGCTGCAGTCCAGTTCAGGTTTGCCAGCTTCATCTATATACCAGGTAAGGAAATTGTGATTTTGATTTTTCTTCTACACCTTCTTTGTGGAACACATGATTTCTTCTAATGTATGCAAAGTTGTAAACAGTCTAAAATGGTCTTTTGATTGCTTTTAAGAAAGCTACCTACGGAGTGTTCCTCATTGAATACTTTGACAATTTGTTTCTCTAACCAATCTTTTAGGGACATTGAAGATTGGAAGTTACTGTACATTAAATTTAGGGGCATCATACTACTACAGAGTACATCTAATGAAATGTGTTAAGCATCTTGTTGGCCCCATGCCAAAATTGCTACCTCTTAAATGCTAGAAAGATTTAGTAATTTTTGAGCCTATAACTGTGTGTTTAGACTTTAGAACCATAACGGCTGTTTTACTATGTAAAGAGATG
Organism: Phyllostachys edulis; assembly: GCA_036346405.1. Classification (NCBI taxonomy): domain Eukaryota; kingdom Viridiplantae; phylum Streptophyta; class Magnoliopsida; order Poales; family Poaceae; genus Phyllostachys; species Phyllostachys edulis. The sequence goes on from CM070552.1 coordinate 28,820,512, forward strand.
TCATGATTTTCTGTATGCTATTAGCCTCATCGAAGTGTATTGACACCTTGCATTTTACATGAGCAGTCAGGTGCCCAGTATCAGCAAAATTCAGAATATCAGCCACCAGGAGGCCTAGACAATAGTGATTTGCGCCTACAACTTTCGGCTGCTAAAAGATTTCTTTTAGGACCAGAAGACTCTATTGACTCACCATCTTATAACTTCATACCAAGAGATGAAGGAAACAATGGCATTGATACTCTTTCAGCTCATGACAGTAGTCTTCAAAGCTGTCTGAACCCAGACTGGAAAAGGACAACACCTCAAACACTTCAAAGCAATTCGTATGGCTCTGAAATATCAGAGTTTTTATTGGACCATGGTCAGTTTGAATCCTCCTCCGGAGCAGATACAAGACTGTCCTTGGCACAGAAGCAACGGTTTAATATCCATGAGATCTCTCCAGAGTGGGCATTCTGCTATGAGATCACCAAGGTACACCACATAGATTTTAGCCTTTGTACATCTTAACACCGACTGTTCTCAATTTTTGCCGTTCCTCTCATCAATGCAGGTCATCATTACTGGAGATTTCTTGTGTGATCCATCGAATTCATATTGGGCAGTAATGTTTGGTGACAGTGAGGTGCCTGTTGAAATTGTTCAGCCAGGTGTTTTCCGCTGCCACACACCATTACAGAGTAGTGGAAAGCGCACACTCTACATTACCTCTGGGAATAGAGAAGTTTGCAGTGAAGTTAAAGACTTTGAGTTCCGTGCAAAGCCAACGGTTTCCGGTTTCACAGACCTTGCACCGTTGTCAAGATCTCTGAAGTCTAGCGAAGAGTTATTACTTCTTGCGAAGTTTGCAAGAATGCTTTTGTGCGAGTATGGAAGCTCTGTAGTTTCAAATGGTGATCCTCAGTCTGGACAGTGTCCAAAACTTAAGATGAATGACGACCACTGGCAGCGGTTAATCGATGAACTCAAAGTAGGGTGCAATAATCCATTTAGCATGACTGATTGGATTATGGAGGAACTGCTGAAAAGTAAATTACAACAGTGGTTATCAGTGAATCTCCAAGGATGTGATGGAACAGCTTGTTCTCTGTCCAAGCATGAGCAGGGTATTATACACTTGATCTCTGCACTAGGCTATGAGTGGGCACTGCCTTCAGTTCTCAGTGCTGGTGTTGGTATAAATTACCGTGATTCAAATGGATGGACTGCACTTCATTGGGCTGCTTATTTTGGAAGGTAAATTTATATTGTATTGGTGGTGACTTCGATCCTATTTTGACTAGCCAGAAGGTTCTCCATAGCAAATCTTATGGACAGAAGACACATCCTTTAGTTGACTGAAGAAACCAGTATTGTATGTGGGTACCCTCCATGCCACTAACTTGGTAACAAAGTAATAGCCTATTGTAGGACCTGGGTCAGAAATAAAGTAGATGCTGAAATGGTCATCTTGCATTAAATAGAAAATCCTAATTTTACTTTACAAGATATTTTGGGCTGGCACCGGGTTCATCGTGCACTCGTAAAGCAATATATCTGCATAGTTCTTGTGAAATGGTAGCGTATTTTTTACATGCTCTCTCTCTCTCTCTCTCTCTCTCTCTCTGCTTCAAATGCTAGCACACATTGCAATTGATTGGCTAACCTTGTAAAAACATTATTAGTAAGCCCATTTTTTATTGCAGGGAAAAGATGGTCGCTGCACTTCTTGCTGCTGGTGCATCAGCTCCAGCAGTCACCGATCCCACTGCACAAGATCCAGTGGGCAAAACAGCAGCTTTCCTGGCTTCTGAACGAGGACACATGGGCCTTGCAGGCTATCTTTCAGAGGTGTCGCTAACTAGCTATCTTGCATCACTCACTATAGAAGAGAGCGATATTTCAAAAGGATCAGCTGCAGTTGAAGCGCAGAGAGCAGTCGAGAGCATATCACAGAGAAGTGCCCAACTGTATGGCGGCACAGAAGATGAGCTCTCATTAAAGGACTCTTTGGCAGCCGTGAGAAATGTATCTCAAGCGGCGGCTCGAATTCAGAATGCTTTCCGTGCCTTTTCTTTCAGGAAGAGACAACAAAAGGTCACACGACTTAAGGATGAATATGGGATGACCCAAGAAGATATAGATGAACTTGCAGCTGCATCAAGGTCGTACTACCAATATCATGCTTCGAACGGTCAGAATAAAGCAGCTGTTTCAATTCAGAAGAAATACAAAGGTTGGAAAGGACGCAAAAATTTTCTCAACATGCGCAGAAATGTGGTTAAAATACAGGTAAAGGAATTAGGAAATATTTGGTTTGAAGCTTTATTCAAGTTGAATTCATTGGTACATGATTGGATTTTTAAATACATGATCTCTGGCAAGTTGCCCTGTACTTCGTTAACCCTAAAGGCCTTCCTCTGTACAGGCCCATGTAAGAGGCCATCAGGTGAGAAAGAAATACAAGACTTTTGTAAGCACTGTAAGTGTGCTAGAGAAAGTGATACTAAGGTGGCGTCGGAAAGGACATGGCCTACGTGGCTTCCGAGCTGAGCAACCAGCAATGATTGAAGCAGAAGACGAAGAGGAGGAAGATGATGATGACTTTGTTGATGATGAAGCGGTCAAGATCTTCCGGCGGCAGAAGGTTGATGAATCTGTGAAGGAGGCTGTGTCAAGAGTGTTGTCCATGGTAGACTCTCCTGAAGCAAGGATGCAGTACCGTCGAATGCTCGAAGAGTTTCGCCAGGCAACTGTAAGCAGTTAATGGATTTTGACATTTAAGCAATGTTCTAATCACAAGCCATGTAGTACAATCTTACTCTTGGATACACAACGGACACAGTAATATAGGTTCATTAGTGTGAATTTCAATATAAAATGCTTCCCATTTTTCCGTAGTGCGTTACTGGATGAACTGCAAGTACGTAGAGCTACGCAGAACAACCATTGTAGTATATTCAAATTTTCTCTTTTTATCCAAAATCAAGTTGATATGACTAACCATGCTGGTTTTAAATGCAGGCCGAAACATCAGATGGAGCAACATCAATACTTAACAATGACTTACTGATAGGAATCGACAACTTCATGAACTAAAAAACGCTTCACACAAAATGCATTTGCGGAGCTGCCTACAATGATATGGAGTAATTAGGAATGGATACAGTCTGCAGCCAATTATGACTTGCTACTTTGCTAGTGTTGAGTTTGTACAGTGTTTGCCTGATTGTTGTAGACTGATGGTTCTATATAGTATTCTCTGTAAATTATTTGTTAATTGGGAATGGCAGTTTATGAACACGGTATTTAGCTGTCGGTAACTTGAAGAGGGGGACCCAGGTTGCTTAGTAGGATTTGATCAGTACATTCTGCCATTTTCCATGAAATGTTGTATGACTTGGGCAGCTTGGAAAATCGGTTTACCAATGTGTATCTTGCAGAATGTCCTTTGTAATGCTAATGAAACTAGCTTAATATTCACCTGACCTTGAATTTGTATTGTATTACTCCCTCCGTTCTGACCTTTATTTTTTATAGATCCGTTGACCTTTATTTTTTATAATTTTATATTAAGATATACTAGTAAAATTATAATATTATGATAGTATTTTAAACGATAAATATAATGATATAGTTTTTATATAGCAGATCTAAATAGTTTTAAGTGGCCAACAAATACCTGCCTGCCACAAAAACCTGTCGTGCGCCCAGTTCGCAAAAACCTGTAGCCTACCACACGATAGGCCCCGGTCAGCTCGTGGCAAGTAGCCTGCTAGCTCCTGTGCAGCTATCACGTAGCCTACCACGCCCGCGTCATAGGTTTTGAGCACAGTACGAATGTCATTTCGGTAAATGCTATTTTTGCTATTTCGTCGAGCCGTCCTGCACAGTGTTGGCCACAAACTCGTGAGCTGACTTGTGAACTTTGCCGCATGGCCTATGCTCCTGTTTCTTAAAGCTTGTAGACAAATGCTGGATCAACTGAAGGTATTTAATTCACGTTGAGGCCAAATTGCTATAATTATGCAAAACCTCACCAATAAAACTCAGATTTGTTATACTTGTAGGTATATCCCGATCTTTAATGATTTTCAGTGAACACAGAAAAATCTGCATAGCATGCGACGAGCAAAATTTCACGCTCAACAAAGGGCACGAGTATGCAGAAATCTTGGTCGGAAAAAGGGAGCATACAGAAGTCTTTGAGCCAACGTTCGATTCAGCACCCAGGGAAACATGCATATCCACGTACTGCTATATCCAAAGCCGCATTCGTGTCCAATATACACCTGATGTGTATTTGCGATATTGCTTACTAGCTAATCCGTATTGATCACTGCTCATATCCATTTTTTAATCCTCAATAGAAGATCATTACGATATTGTATTTGTAATCTGATCGTATCCCATCTGTTTTCCCTTTAGACAGGCCTGCGTATACAATTTTGCCTTAACATGCATCTTGTTGTAATCTCTTCGAGCTCCAAAAAGTGATTAGCGATAACATTTCACAGTGAGCAAGGGCTCTGCCACATTGATATGTCCGATATTAGATCACGGAGTTGATCGATGAGGAGCTTAAGGTGCTTATTTTTGCTTTCAATTTCCTGCAGTAGAATCCCAATGTTAGACAGGTTTGCATTAACAGAGAACAGTGTCACATTACTAGATTAAAACAGAGTGAATATCTGAAGTTATCATAAGTCCGAGCTTCAATTTCCACATATCATGGATGCCATAGTTATCAAGGCATCGCTTAGGCGTCCTAGCGATCCAGGGTGGACGCCAGGGGTCATCGCCTAGTCGTCCCCGCCTTGCCGTAGAGGAGGAGCGCGAACGGAGCAGCAGCAGCTAGCGACGGCGCACGACGGCTTCTCTCCCTGGCTATGAGCGGCGACGCAAGGGGAGGCAGAGGTGTCTAGATCTAGGCGGGGGAGAAGGCGGTGGCGGCTCGAGGGGAGGACCAGCGCGGTGGGGTAGGAGGAGGAGGAGGAGGCGGCGGCTCACGGCCAGGGAGGAGCCCAGATCTGCGTGGGGAGGCCGTGGAGGCACGCCGTGTGGGAGGAGAAGGGGAGGAGGCGGCGACGGCTCGGGGGAGGAGGAAGGGCACCGGCGCCGCTCAGGGGAGGAGAGGGCGGCGACGCGGCGCCGTGTGGGGAGGAGGAAGGGCACTGGAGGAGGAAGAGGAGGGAGCTCGGGGGAGCGGGGATTAGCGGAGCAGATGGCGGCGGCGACTTCAGCACGAGAGCGGAGCAAGGAGCCGTGGCTAGGGCATTGCACCCCTGCCTTGCTCCTCTTATATATAGAGGGCTAGGCCGTTTCGGGCCGGTCAGGCCCAATTCCACCCTTCTCTTTTTTTACTAACTGAACCTTCATTTCTTTTTTTATTTAGGGGTACTCTAGCCAATTCAGAGGTCGTCTAATCATCGCCTACGCGCCTCCGGAGCGCCTCGCCTTGTCGCCGTGGCAACATAGATGGATGCTATAGATGGAAATCTAAAGTAGGACACATGGGGTTAGCTTTTTCCTTTTTGCAGTGATTATTTAACATTAATTGCTTCGAATTTTCTTGGAAGGAACGATGCAATCCAACCTTTGGAAAACCTTGTTGCGCTGCACTAAAAATATAGATGAACCTCAGTAAATTCAATAAATCATGTGGTGGATGCCAAATAAACCATACATGCATTTTTCTACACACCTTTATACATTGAAAAGGAGAGAAAATTCAGTATTATCTCAGTTTATGATTTAGCATAGATTATGATATTTTGGGACTTGCCAGGACATTATAGCTATCAGCCACGCAGAGGATGAAAAGGACATGATGTTTATCCAAAAGTCCAAATTAGCATCTAACTTGAATATGTACAAATTAGCAAGCCAAAATCAAGTGGGCAGCAGAAAATTGTTAAGTGTGTATGTGTATATAATATAATCTAGTGTCTTGGCCCATGTAGCCTATGAGGCCCATCAACCTCAAGTGTATATATATCTCCTCAATAATCAATAGGATGCATAGTTGTGAATAGCAAAAATATCTCTTCTCCTCTCCAGATTCTAATATGGTATCAAAGCCTAGGGTTAGGGTTAGGGACTAGACCCAGTTTGGCCGCTGCCATCCTCGCTATCTTCAGCGAGCTACCACCGGCATGCTACCTCCTTTCCTCTCCCTCCACCCGACCATGGCTCTGTTTCGCCGCCTCTGCTCCGCGTCGGATCCAAGTCCTGGCCTGTCGCCGCCTCAGCTCCTCTGCTCGTAGCCGGGATCCATCGCAGCCTCTACTTCTAGTCGAGGTGGTCCTCTGCTCGTCCTCTACTCTGACCGCGAAGAAGCACACCACCGCCAGGATCCAAGTCCAGATCCATCGCCGCCTCAGCTCCTCTGCTCGTCACTGGGATCCGTTGCCGCCTCTGCTCTGGTCGAGGTGGTCCTCTGCTCCGACCGCGAAGAAGCACACCGCGGCGGTGCTCTGCTTTGCTACCAGTCAGGCGCTCGGGTTCTCTAAAGGAGGTGGGGCCAATTGGCGGCCGTGACGGCGCCGGAGCACACCGCCACAAGGAACCGCGTCGATGCTCTACTTTACTGCCAAGTGCTCTGCTTCTGGCCTCTCGGTGCTTGCGGTGCTCTGCTACTGTTGTTGCTACTCTATTACGTGCTCTGCTCTGCTGCAGCCGCCGCCAGGTGCTCTACTACTATTGTTGCTACTTTGCTCGTGTTTCTACTCATTGTAGCCGCCACCAGTCTTTGTCTATCATTGTTGATACTCTCTCGTGCGTTTCATCTGCTGCAACCGCCGCCAGTGCTCTGCTTTCTCACATGGGATTTTCCTACTCGATAATCCACTTGTGTACCTGATCTATCATGGCATTCGAAGGTATCCTTGGTCTTGGTCCTATCCGGAGTCAACTTGTTTGTTCTCATTGCAAGAGGCATGGTCATCTAGCATATCGGTGTTTTGAGTTGAACCCCGAGCTGGGGTTACCATCGTGTGTTTCATCTCATCGAGGTGATGCTGCTATTGCTTCTTCTGCCATTGTCAATGCTTTAGAGCCTTGTGCAACTTAATTTGGTCAGATACAAGCTCAGATGAGCAACTTTCCGGCCTAGTTGTGTCAACAACAGGCATCTTCCGATGGATCCACTGGTTTTACTGCACCATCATGTCCTATGTCAGGTGCTTCACTCCTATGGTTGTTGGATTCAAAGGCTTCTTTCCATGTGACATTTGATGCATAGCAGCTCACATCATGTCGTCCTACTGCAAAAGGTATCAAGATTCACATAGCTGATGGAACACCATGCACAGTCACTCATTGGGGGACTCTTTCCACCTCTCACTTCACAGTTTCAGATGTCTCACTTGTCCCTACGCTCTCCATGAATCTCCTCTATCGGGCAGCCCGCAGATATGAACTGCTTTGTTGGGTTTGATGATAACTATTGCTTTGTGCAAGATCGTCGAACAAGAGTTATCATCGTAAGAGAGGTTCTGTGGGGCTCTATATTCTTGATTGTTTATCTCTTTATCCTCTATTTCCGGTACTGCTCCTGCTCCTATTCCTTTATCCTCTGTTATTGGTCCATCTACTATTTGCCCTTCTGCATCTACTTTTGTTTACAAGTCTTTTTCTCAATGGCATCATCGCTTTGGGCACTTGTGTAGCTCACATCTCTCTATCTAATTCATCAATGAGTTCTTGGTCCTGTTTTTGTTAACATTAATTTTCAGTGCAAGGGTTGTAGGTTTGGCAAGCAAGTACAACTCCCATATCCTTTCAGTTTTTCTAGATCTGATCGTCCCTTTGATTTGGTCCATTATGATGTTTGGGGTCCTCCATTTGCTTCGAAGGGTGATCACAGTTACTATGTCATCTTTATTGATGACCACACTCAATACACCTGGGACCGTGCTCAATACACTTAGATCTACTTCATGATTTCTATCTATCAGTCTTTTACTCAGATGGTTCATACTCAATTCTGTTCTGTCATTCATGTTTTTTTGTTCTGACTCTGGAGGAGAGTATCTTTCATCAGCTTTCCATCAATTGTTTTCTTCTGAGGGTACTCTTCCTCAGCTCTCATGTCTTGGTGAGGTTTTGTACATAGCACCTGCTCGTTATGCTCATCTTCATGTCTTTAGTTGTGTCTGCTATGTCCTTCTAACATATCGTGAGTACACAAAGCTGAGCGCTCAGTTTGTTGAGTGTGTCTTCCTGGATTATATTTCTGAACATACGGGCTATCATTGCTGTGATCGTTCAGCACGTCGCATTCGCATCTCTCGTGATGTGACCTTTGATGAGAGTCGACCCTTATTTTATTATCTTCTACACATCCCACTCCTTTCACAGATTCCACTTCCTTTTTGTGTTTACCTCTCATTCCTTCACCAGACTTGCCTTCTGCAGATACACTTTCTCCACCAGTTTCACCTTCTAATGTATCTCCTCCACCAGATCCACCAGTTTCTGACACTTCTACTTTTCCCTTTCACTATAGTTGCCAGCAAAGTTCCTTCTGATCCTTAAACTTCCATTCCTCTTGAACCTTCTGATCTTCAATCTTCAATCCTCTTCTCCTCTACTTGACCCTCCAGCAAGTATCACGGACTTTGACGATCTTGTACTACATCACGGTATGCCCTACGTGATAGTTCCTCTGCTCAGGCACTAGAGATATAGAGTTTTTTTTCGTGTATGTGCAATATCTAAGCCGAGTACCTATCATGAGGCAGCCAGTATACCTGAGTGGCAGTTGGCTATGACTGAGAAGCTTACCACATTAGAGTGTACATGCACTTTTGATCTTGTTCCGCTACCATCTGGAACTGTTCCTATAACTTGCAAGTAGGTGTACAAAGTAAAGACCAAGTGAGACGGTTTAGTGGAGCGATACAAGACTCGTCTTGTTGCAAGAGGTTTTCAGCAGGTTTATGGTCGAGATTATGATGAGACTTTTGCTCCAGTTGCTAATATGACTAGAGTCTATACGTTCATTGTTGTCACAGCGGTACGGTCATGGACTATATCTCAGATGGATATCAAGAATGCTTTTCTTTATGATGATCTACACGAGGTCTATATGCAGCCACCCCCAGGAGTTGAGGCTCCTACATGCCATGTTTGTGGTCTTAGACGTGCCTTATATGGTCTCAAGCAGGCTCCTCATGCTTGATTCGAGCGTTTTAGTTCTGTGATTCGAACTGCTGATTTCACTCCAGTGAGCATGACACTGTCTTGTTTATTCACACTTCTCAGCGGGGTCGTACTTTGCTTCTGCTATATGTAGATAATATGCTGATCACAGAAGATAACATGGATTATGTGACTTTTGTTAAGAAGAAATTGTGTGAACAGTTTATGATGTCAGATTTGGTACCATTGAGCTATTTTTTGGGCATTGAGATTCATTCTGATGGCGATGACTGCTACCTTTCTTAGGATCTGCTTGCTCATTCTGGCATGACTAGTACTCGCAATAGGGGTGAAAACGGATCGGATACGGACGGATAATGACTCTGCTATATTTTTTTCATATTTTTTTTCCCAGATCCGGATACAAATACCACAGATATGAATAATATCGAATACGAATACGGAGCGAATACGAATCGAAATGAATACAGTCACGGATATTTTTTGGAACATGAAAACCCCTTAAATTGTATACCAGAAATTAACAAAAACATATAACTAGTTTATTTGATGCAAACATTCATGAATTGTTTATATTTTCAGCAACCACACATAATATTAGCACTAGAAAGCTGCATTAACTAGTTCATCACAAACATAACACTTAGTTTACAATATTTAACTCATAAGTTATAACTCACAAAGTCACAAGTCATCACGCATTCACACTTAGCTCATCACATACATATATAAAACTTAGTTCACACTAACATTGATCAAAGTTGGATGGTTAATCTATCAAGAAATGAGTGTAACATCCCAAAGTATGTTACCAAAAATAAAATTAATAAAGTTATTATTTTATTGGATTTTCTAATATTTAAAAGAGTTTTCTTGGTTAAAAAGAAAAAAAATAAAATAAAGTCAAGTATTTAATTTCCTAGTTTTTAATGTCAAAAATAAAATTTATTGAGTTTTCTAGGATTTTATTGAATTTAAAGTGAAAAAGGAATTTTAATTAATTTCTTGAATTTTCGGATTTTAAAAAGTTTTTCCTATTTTTAGTAAAATAAAAAATTATGTGCAAAAATAAAACCAACTTTAAGTTGGAATTAATTTTATTAACTTCAAAATAATTCAAGGAATTTCGTGATTTTTCTAGAATTTTTAACTCTATTTGCTATTTTCTAAAAGGCTATTTGATTTGTTGTATTTTACAAATTCGTAAATCAATTAAAATCTCATTTTCTCTTTTGGGCCGAAATCCGGATATCCTGACTTCGTCTTATCCGAATAATCCGTATTCGTATCCATATCCACAGGATAGCATGCCTACCGTATTCGTTTCCGTTTCCAACAAAAAAATCCGAATTCGTTTCCGATCCGAAAATTATCCGAGAAAAATCCGATCCGAGATAATCCGAATCCGTTTCCGTCCGTATCGATCAGAAACTATCCGATCCGTTTTCACCCCTACTCACAATGCTGCCACACCCAAGGATTGAAATCTCAGAACCGGTGAAAAACCCGACCAGTTGGCGGTAACGGTAATCTAGCTCATGACTAATTCAAGCATATTTAGCTCATAGAATAGGTAATCTAGCACAAAAAAAACCTAAACCAACCTAAGAAGTGCATTATGCGGTTATAAATTTAAATTTGAAAATTTTCACGATTCATCGTTCATCCGGCCCCCCAACGGGTTTTCCTAAGAACTAACCGGATTTTGATCCTTGGCCACACCCATAGAGCTCCACCTACAGCTTCGTCCTACAGACGGTGTACCACTGACAGATCTTTCCCGCTATCGTCAGCTCGTTGGGAGCCTTGTTTATCTCACTGTCACTAGTCAAACATTGCTCATGTTGTTCATGTGCTTAGATAGTTTGTCAGTGCTCCCACCTCAGTCCACTGTAGTCATATTTTTCGTGTGTTGAGATACCTAAGGGAGGCTGCGTCTAGACGTTTGTTATATGCCAGTTAGAGTCAGCTCTAATTCCACACTTACTTTGACTCCATTTGGGCGAGTAATCATGTTGATTGCCGGTCTATCACTGGCTACTGCATCTTTCTTGATACTTTGCTCATTGCCTGGAAGTTCAAAAAGCATACTACGGTGTCACACTCTAGTACAGAGGCTGAGCTTCGAGCCCTTGTCACTACCACCTCAGAGATTGTTTGGTTTCGATGGCTTTTAACCGATCTTGGTGTTCTTTCTGATAATCATATCCTTTTGTTTTGTGACAATACAAGTGTCATTTAGATTACCAGTAATCCGGTCAAGAATAAGTTGACAAAGCACATCGGTGTTGATGCATCATTCACATGGTCTCATTGTCAGCAGTCGTCTATCGACCTCCACTATGTACCATCAGAGCTTTAGTTGCAGATTTCTTCACTAAGGCTTAGACTTGAGAACAGCATCGGCTTTATCTACTAAAACTCAGTACATCAAATCCTCCTGATCCACCTAGAGTTTAAAGGGGGGGTGTTATGTGTATATGTGTATAGAATATAATCTAGTGTCTTGGCCCATATAGGGCATGAGGCCCATCAACCTCAAGTGTATATATATCTCCTCAATAATCAATAAGATGCATAGTTGTGAATAGCAAAAATATCTCCTCTCCAGATTCTACCAAAATGACCTGGCATGCAAAATCAAGCAAGCACAAAAAAAATGATAAAGATACTCTAACAAACATGAACTTTTACCATAATAATTCTAGAACGCTATAGAATGAACTAGTTTTTCACGAGTCCAACAGAACGAACATGACTATCCAAACACTGCCAGGAACATAATAACAGGGTATAGGAAACCAGAACTGGGGTGGGAAAAAAAGAGAACAAAATAGAAAAAAAGGTCCTGCCCGCAAAACTACAGGTTTCAGGCCAAAAACCAGACGTTTTTAGGCATGTTTTTTTCTTGAGATTTTTCAGATCGAAATGATTGAAGCATATGTAATAAGAACTAGCACAGACATTTAATTCAAAATAGGTTATTTGGGGTATATTTGGGCTTGTACTGGCCGAACCAGCACCAGTTACCGGCTAGTTGACTGGTTCTTAACAAAATCCTGAACGTTGCATAATAGACTAATAGTATTGATTCTATTGACTAGATCTTTCTCAAGGTAGTACCTTTTTCAAAGCAGATGCATGTTCTTCCAATCTCTCAATCTCAGCTTGATCAGCATTGGATTCTGTTGATCCCATCTCCTGAAGAAAAAATCGTGCAACATCATTAATTACAGAGCAGTAACAAATGTGACAAAATCCTAATATATTCTCAATAAACCCGAGCACTAGTTTTCAAGAAACTCTAATTGGAAGAATGAACAGGACTGGACCAATTTTTGCTAGTCTTTCTCTTGATTTAAGCATGGCTACTGCAAGCTTATTTTGTCTAGAATAGTATATAAGCAGAACTAATAAGAAATTTGTTCACAGAACAAGAAGAAAATTGATTTCCTTTTCTTCAAGGAGAATTAAGCTCTATATGCCTATAGATCGTATGGTAAACAAGCTCTAGCTACCCAAAATCTGTGTGCTTTGCCATTTACCAGTCAAAGTCTGTCCTACTGAATGTGAGAAAACAAACTTGCTCTAATAGGCGGGTATCTTTATTTGCTTGCTATCAAACACATCTTGAAATCCATACAGCTTACAGGCCCTGCTTCTTGGCTCCTTTCATTTTTCAAAAAACTCATTAGCATCTTATATTACTCAAATGCGGGCAGCAACATTCGTTTGCCAAAGGTTTAATTTTTTTTCAGTCATACAAGAAAAGGAACATTTTTTACTTGTCTCAAAGTAGCCAACCATTTCTTGCCTCCTTAACAATGAAACACCTAAAGACAGTGTTTGACATAAACATTTGTCGTCTATGTCCATGGAGTTCTCAGAACATCACCTAAAGATCAATCTTCCCATAAGATCAAATCTTTTACAGCCATTTTCTGGGTCACTCACAGTGCAATGTCCCTAATTTTACATCAGAAGTGTAATATTTTCTCTCTTTCGATCAGAAGTGCATCCTTCATGAGTTCACCATAGTACAATACAGACGTTAGGCTCGGACAAGCTCGGTCCACCAAGTTCTCACCTGAGCACAGGACGACACGGCGGAGATGGACGCGCGCAGCGCCGCCACGGAAACCTTGTACCGGTGTCTCGCCTCGTCGAGCGACCCGCCGGAGCCGGGCGCGCCCCCGGCGCCTCCCCCGACAGCGTCCGAGGCGTCGGAGTCGGCGGAGTGAGGCGGCGGCGGAGTAGGGTGGTGGTGCTGGGAGCCGGCGGCGGCGGAGGAGGAGGACCAGAGCGCGGGGTTGCAGAGCTCGTCGTTCATGGAGGAGAGGATCTGGAACGCGGCGGCGATGGTCTCCTCGAGGTGCCGCTGCCCCTCCGCCGCCAGCTCCTGCCTCCTCCGCGCCGCCGCTAAGGCCATAGTCGCTCTCGCCGGAACCCTAGCTCGCCGCCGCGGATCTGCCTTCAGCTCAGCCCTGGCTGCTAAGTGCTAACTGAAAAGCACTTTCCTGGCCGGACCGGGCCGCTTAAAAGCCCACCAGTTTTTGCAAGTCCAGTCGTCCAGATGTTGGTTGATTCCTTGAGAACTTTTTTTTATTATTTAACCTTTTTTATTTTTTTTAAAGGTAATTCCGACGTACTTTATTTCCAATTCTGACCCCTTTAGTCACGTCACTACCATGGCGTGACAAAACAATACTGTCACGCCACAGAATAAGTCTCCAAAATAGTACTTTTGGTCACACCACTGGTCTTGGCGTGACCAAACAACACTGTCACGCCACGAGTGGTGGCGTGACAAGAGCTTACCTTAGATACGGGCTGACGTGACAGCGTTGTTTTGTCACGCCACGGGTGGTGGCGTGACCAAAGAGGTCAAAATTGGAAATAAAGTACGTCAGGGTTAACTTTAAAATAAAATTAAAAAAGGATTAATTAATATAAAAAAAATTCATTCCTTGAATCCAAATCCAGCATTGGTTAAAATGTTTTTTTAACAGGCCAGCATATTACTTTATTAAGTACTCAAGGTCGAGTTACAACTTACAAACCATTCAGGATACAGCAGAAGATAAAATTTGGAAGCACATTCCATGAACATGTCTGTTTAGAATTTTTTTTATTATTTAACCCTTTTTTAAACTTTATTTTAAAGTTAACCTCTCGCACACCTTATTTCTAATTTTGACCCCTTTGGTCACGCCACCACTCATGGCGTGACCAAACAACATCTTATCACGCCAAATTGGTTTACGGGCAATCTGTTGTCACGCCACTACTAATGGCGTGGCAAGAAGTTATTTAGTCACGCCACAACCAGTGGCGTGACAAAAAGCGCAATTTTGGAGACTTATCCTAGCGCGTGACAGCATTGTTTTGTCACGCCATGGGTGGTGGCGTGACCAAAAGGGTCAGAATTGGAAATAAAGTACGCGAGAGGTTAACTTTAAAATAAAATTTAAAAAAAGGTTAAATAAAAAAAAAGTTCGTCTGTTTAGTAGTGCATGTATGTCTGTTTTGTTTAATCGATTTTTTTTCTTTTTCGAAAGGGCATAGTTGCTTAAAATAGCTTAGTGATATATGTGAGACACATGGCTTGGGCAAGACAACTAGCCGTCGGCAGCACTTTACTTTGCCCACTTAACAGCTAAATGCACAAATCACGACAAAGGCAACATGAAGATTGTATAAACTTATGGTCATTTTATGTAGTTCTGATGTGACTTTGCATGTGTTCATGAACTTATCAGCGGTATAAAAAACAAATATTAACCAACAAATATTAACCCACCAGAGGAGGAAGATGATGTAGTGTTCCGGGTGAAAAGACATGTCAATATGCTATGACAAAACAGGTTGAAATATTTTATTAACCAGAAGTTGTGCCCTAGTACATATTCAGTGTTCCTGTAAGAAAATGTACATGTTCAGTGTTTGTCATCACGCGGGAAGTAATAATAATACTACCTTTCTTTATGTAGCGAAAGAATCATGTGATTATGTATCTTAATCAGCATCAAATGCTGACAAGGACTAGTGGCTGGCTCCTCTCATCGACTTGTATGAGCATGGTATGTGATACGGATCAACCTCTAAATGACTAAATGAGATTAAATCTTACAGGTCACTACTACAAAAAGGTTAATACTGGACGCCTCATCACAGACGGTTGATCAAAACCGTCTGTATTACATGCAACATGCAATCACAGACGGTTTTGGTTTAGAGATCGTCTGTGTTACTGGCTGCGCTAAAAATCGTCTGTGAAGAGGTAATATCATAGACGGTTCATAGCTAAAACCGTCTGTGATAATTCTACATATCACATACGGTTTTCAACAAAGAACCGTCTGTGAAACATCACAGACAGTTCTTAACAATAACCGTCTGTGATATTACTACATATCGCAGACGGTTTTTTGTTATATCGTCTGTGATAATATCGTTATAGCTCCCAGTTGAAACCCAATAAGTTTCTTCGTCGCCGATGCGTCTCAATTCGTCGCATCAATGCCGCTTCGGCTCCCCGATGTGTCTTTTCGTCTCACGCTCCAAATTTATTCCTTATTTTATAAAAAAGATTATCCGCCATCGAAGATGATCATCCCGACTTATACAAAAAAAAACAGAAATGGTTGCCTCTTTTGTTTCCTTGTTGCCGGCATTGATGGCCTACCTGGCCACACTATACGAGCACCTCTCTCATTGTCACGTTGAACTGTCTTTGCGGAAGAACACTGTTTCAACGGTGTCTTCACTCCTCTGTCGAGAATTTGCTTGGGAGCGGTGACGCCACCTTCCGCCGCCTTGACATACTCCTCCGCCGTGTCTTAGGGTGATCTCCCACTTCGATGAGTTCTCTAAAATGACATTGCACGTCTCAGGAGGCTTGCTAGTCACTTGATCACAGATCGAGGCGGCAGATGACCGAGTCGACGGTGCCGAGACCCTCAAGCAAGGGAAGAGAGTGAAGTGGATCGAATGCCCAAGAGGGGGGGTGAATTGGGAACTATTTTTTTTTTTTTGATTAAGAACAAATTAAATAACAGTTCTAACAAAAAACTACGTGATACTAGAATCTAGTGAGGATAAACAACTCCTATGCAATTCTAGAGAAATTTAGATAGAGCAAGAAAGTAAATGCGTAAATGTAAAAGAGACAAGAGACACAACCAATTTTTTACCGAGGTCTCGGAGATTCGGCGATCTCCCCTACTCCTCGTTGGAGCACTCTCAAGAGTATTGCTCGACTTGAAACCTAGCAAGGTATCAAGCCATTCACTTGTGGTAGTCCTTCTCCTCTCTGGGATGGGTGGACTCAGAACCTTCACAACCTTCCTGCCTTCCACAAGCTCCTCCTTAGAAGGTCACCGAGAACCACGCCTCCAAACCATCTAGGAGACGCCGATCTCCAAAGGTAACAAACCTAGACCATCACTTGAACTTAGAAAGATCAAGCAACTAGAGTGATGCACACTAAGCCTATGCTACGTCTCAAATCTCTCAATATATGCTCTTAAATCATCTTGGGTGCCCTTGATCTTCTCTTGGTATTAGATGTTACTGTAGAGTGGCCAAGAGAGCTTACAATCACGTCCATGAACAGTATTTATAGCCTCCTTGAAGAAACTAGCCGTTAAAGCTACTATCCTGAAAAATCAGCACATTCCGGATCATCCGGAAGCCTTCCGGATCATCCTGAAGCCCAAAATCCAACGGTCACAAAACTAGCCGTTGAAGGCTTAAAGTATCATCCGAAAGCTTGCGGATCATCCTTACATCCGGATGATCCTTTCCATCCAGATCATTCATAATGTACTCGTGTTTTCAGCCCATCCAAAAATATCTCTCTGGATCAATGATCCGCTTGATAGTCCGATAGCATCCGGATCATCCGGAAGGCATTGTCAAAAACCAATTCGGTACTGGTCCAATGATCCGCTTGATGCTCCCTTAGCTTGCGGATCATCCGGTAGCCATTTGTCCAATTTCAAATCGGTACTGGTCCAATGATCCGCTTGATGCTCCCTTAGCTAGCGAATCATCCGGAACGTCTCAGTTTTCAGCAAAAACCTACTGGTCCAATGATCCATTAGCTTCCGAATCATCCGCAAGGTCTTAGTCATTTTTCACCATAGAAAAACAGCCTTCTGTTCCAATGATCCGTTAGCTTCCGAATCATCCTTAATGCGCTGTTAACTCTTCAACCTTCTCAAATAAAGATCCAAATTGATTTCATTTCAACTCCAACTCTTCCAAGAGCTTCATTTGACTAGAGATGAGCTAAATAAACCTAGTGTGCATCACAACTAGCTACTCAACCAAACCAAACTCAAGCTACTAGCCTAAACCCCCTTTAATAGTACGGCTAAAACAAAAACAAAGGACCTATCACTACGATGATCTATCCTCAACTCCTTGGATCATTTCTAAAGAACAAAGTCCTTAATCTTCAACAATAATTCAAGCTTGCCTTCAATGTCCATTTAGGTTCAACAAGTAGCCCACATAACCAAACCATCATCGCGACCTAACTTGAACTTATGCAACACCAACAAAAAGTTAGTCCCGATGATTTAAATCGTCATTAATCATCAAAACACGAATTAGGGGCCTAGATGCTTACAGAGAGCCTATCGGCTCAATTCTTCTTAGTTCAACAAATCAGGGTCTTCGAGACACTTTCGAGCAAGCGTCGTGGTGGGCGATTTCGAGCTTTGTTCGATCACGAACCGTCGCCCGACGCCACCGCCACGAAGTATTGAAGACGGAGATAGCGACCTACCTCCACCACTAGAAAAACTTTGTTTATTTATAGGTTTCTATTTTTTTAATCTTTTTGTAGCGACTTGCCATATTTGTTTGGCCATATGAAAATTCCAAAATTAAAAAAATTAAAGTTTGGAGGTGAAGTTACTATATTAATTATATGTTAAATTATTACTCTCTCTATATATATATATATATATATATATATATATATATATATATATATATATATATATATATATAGAGCGGTTTTGTGAAAAAAAACTAGTTTGGAGGTGAAGTTACAATTAATATTAATTATATTAGGGGCAGTTTAGTGGAACAAATTAGTTAATTATATACATATGACAAAATTGACATATAAACATGTAATTTCTTCATGTCATGTAATCTGTATATACAAAATAAATATATTTGAGAAAAAACCATTTCGCAGCGGTTCCATTGTGGAACCGTTTATGATAAGTATCACCGCGGTTCCATAATAGAACTATCGTGATAAGTCTCTTTATTAGTAGGAGCCTACCGCTAGGGTTTGCTCTAACTTGTCACTCCCAGTACGCCCTTACTCTCGTCCATTCCTTCCCCACCCGAAAGTGACCCGTCACCGATGCCGCCATGCATTCTTCCTCGTCGCCGATGGTTGTGACACCACGGTTCCATTGCACAAGACACTCGACGATAAGAGTGTCTTTTGCGATGTCACCGCAGCCACAACCACTGATGACGCCCACGCCTTCCCTCTTCCTCCTCCCCCCACAGTCGACCCACAGCTACCTCTCCCATGGTGATGTCGAGGTAAGACAGATCTATCACCTATTGGTTTGTGTTGTTGGTATTCATGTGAACCGAGCTCCTCCTCCCTCGCCTTTGCTCCCACACCTCCGGATCAAGCTCCCTCCCTCGGCTGCCTTGGCCGTCCACAGCTCCTCCTCCTGCCAGTAGCTCCAGCTCCTCCTTCCTCTCGGCCATGGCTCGTTCGCTTCTCGGACCTCCTCGCGCCTCCAACCTCTCGGCTCTCCCACTAACGCAGTAAGTCCTCTTCTTGTCTTCTTGATGTTGTCCGTTGTTGGTTGATCTTTGTTGGTGATGGCCATTGGCGAGTCCAGATGCTAAATGTGTAATACATACATACATGAAGAGAAGTGCATCATTGCAGAGAAGTGTAAATGTGTAATACATACATATAGAGAAGTATAGAGAAATCATAAATATAAATGAATGCAATGATCATACAGATGCTTGTTGGCTAGTGGCACCTTGCTAGCTGTTGAACTGCTCAATGATGTTAATAGTCTTATGCTGAAATTGAATTGATAATTAGTTCATATTAATAGTCCCCTTGCTCTATGAAATGTAAACTGAGGGCTATTGGTGTATGTGCATTCTATATATATGCATCTTGCTTAATTCATGTTGTGGGTTCAGATTGACAAAAATGAATGGGGATGGTGGGTTTGGTTAATGCTCTCTGATGGATACTGAGAGTTATTGATACCGGTTCTAGCTTTGTGCTTGGTTGGCTTACATTGGATGTGGTTCGGATAGGGCTTGGCTGCAATTAACTTTTCAGATTTGTAAAGATTTAGACTTGGTGTGTATTGTATTCGAAAACAAGACCAAATGAGTTAAAAACTACTACAACACCTCTTCACCTGTCTCTCGTCATTCATTTCACCTTTGTGCGTATAAGCGTGTTCATGCGGTCAAGTTCTCCTACCTTGCGCCCTGTGCACGTCCTACCATTCCATTCATAATCTCTTCTCTATAAAGTCTCCAGCGGTGGTGCTTGTGCCATTAAAACCGACATCATATATATATTATATATATATTGTTAGTAGTCTGACCACTTCGGGGGTCATCCTTGACATGAGAAGGATGAGGCGGTAGCCACGGGCAACCTCATTGAGCCCTGCAAGTTTAAAAAGTATGGATGCAAGGAGATCGTTAAGACATCCAATTACGGATGTTGTCGATGAGTAATTGGACGTCGCTATGTTTGAAAATGAGTATTCGGTAGGAAGTGGCATCATCTATCGACAACCAACAATTCTTGAGCATGTAATAGACTTTAAACCCAACAAGAACACCAAGCAACAAGTTGAGAATTCTTTTGAAATGTGAGAATGGTTGCTTGATGTTCTTGTTGTAATACCTACGCATCCAAGTCACTTTCTGAACATAGCAACGTCCAATTACCTATCGACAACATCCAGGTAATTGGATGTCCTAATGATCTCCTTGTATCCATACTTTTAAATTTGCAGGGCTCAATGAGGTTGCCCGTGGCTACCGCCTCATCCTTCTCATGTCAAGTGGACGATCCCCCAAAGTGGCGAGAGACATATATATATATATATATATATATATATATATATATATATATATATATATATATATATATATATATGATGCTGATTTTAATGGCACAAGCTACCATCGCTGGGGCTTTAGAGAAAAGTCATCATGCAGCGATTCCGGCCACAAACCATCATGATATATACTTATCACAGAGCGGTTTGACCACAAACCAAATGGTGATAGGTTCTATCACGAGCGGTTCTCGATTAATAACCGTATGTGAAAGTATGCATCACAGACGGTTTGAAAACCGTATGTGATGACCTCATGTCATCACTGACCCATAAACTCAGACGGCTTATGAAACCGTCTGTGATGACATTTTTGAACCGTCTGTGAATACCTTTTCTGTAGTAGTGGGTTGTCAGATCTTTCGCGGCGGAACAGCGGTAAAAGTGTAGTAACACTCTGGCTGGTGTGCAGTAATACTCCGGCGGTGGAGTAGTAACGCTCCGCCTTTCGTGTGATAACACGACTTCCGTAGCGTAGTAACAAGCTTGATAACGTGATTGAATCGCACTGGATCAACAGGAACTGAAGTAGAAGCGATCAGCCGTAGCCTTCCAAACCGTGAACAAGTGATTGACCACAAATTAGAAGATTGAATCGTATAGATTCCAATAGATGGTTTCGGTAGCTTGGAACCAAAACCCTAGATGAAATTCCTCAACCCACGTACACCACAACACGTGAACAAAAGATATAGGATTAATTGATCCAACAAATAAAAATCAACACCACAGCCGAATTCACGCACCCAAGGAAGAACCCTCGAAGAATTCATCTAGAACACTCCCGATACAAAGATAAACCCTAACGACACCTCCAAAACACACACCGTTTTCAATTCGTAACTCAACTCCCTCTTACATCACACACTACCCTGCCTTGATATAGCCACACACGCATACACCTTTGACTTAAACCTGGACCCCAACTAGAAAACAACTCGTAACAATAAAACCCATGCAGACTCTAGCTAATAAAATATATCAAAACAAACTTGGTCTTTATATCTTGGCCTTGCCTAACTAAAACATGCTAATTCAATCTAAAAAAATTTAACCGACTAAACTAACTTGATGTTACCTGAATAGGGATGAAAAACAGATATGGATTATCCGTATTATGCGACTACCGTATTTGATAGAATATAAATATGGTATAGATTTTTCCATTCGATTAACAATTTCTCTGCTATTCGCATTCGTATTCAAATTTGCATAAAAATATAGATATGAATATGGTATGGAATTAAATTCACAAACAGGGTCTGTCTGTTTTGGTTTATCGACCTTTTCTTTTTCGAAAGGGCATAGTTGTTTAAAATAGCTTAGTGGTATATGTGAGCCACATCGCTTGGGCAAGACAACTAGCCGTCGGCAGCATTTTACTTTGCCGACTTAACAGCTAAATGCACAGATCACGACAATGGCAACATGAAGATTGTATAAACTTATTTTATGTAGTTCCGATGTGACTTTACATATGTTCATGACCTTATCAGTGGTATAAAAACCAAATATTAACCCACGGCCACGAGAAGAAGATTATGCAGTGTTCCGTGTGAAAAGACATGCCAATATGCCATGACAAAACAGGACGAGATATTTTATTGACCAAAAATTGCACCCTAGTACAGATTCAGTGTTCCTATAAGAAAATGTACATGTTCAGTGTTTGTTATGTGGGAATTATTAATAATACTACCTTTTCTTTATGTGCCGAAAGAATCATGTGATTATGTATCTTAATCAGCATCAAATGCCGACAAGGACTAGTGGCTGGCTCTTCTCATCGACTTGTATGAGGATAACATGCAAATGATTTTTGAGTTTGACTCGATCCTAAATTTTGTTATGTATCATATAAATATAGTAGAACTTTCTTCTGAGATTAGGAAGATCTGATCATGCACGACAATTTATTATCTTTTTTGTAGGGCACATGCAATGCAACTGTTTTGGCTGCAAAAATGTAGAATTAGGCGAAGTGTCCTGTTCTCTCTTTGGTTTGTTGCTTTGCAATGGGCAGTTAAATCAGTAAATAAAAAAAATATTTTCTACAGTAACGAGTTAACCAATTAACTGATAACCAAGTCACATTGCGACCAAACTACATCTTGAATTATATTCAATTTGAATATAATAAGCCCACTAAACATGGACAGTAAAATTCATTGCATGACGATATAGACGACGCATCGTAGCAACGTATACCACTTTGACTCAAATATCGGGCGTTGAGGTGTTGAGCAACATATGGATGGATATGGCAGCGTGCAATCGTGAACTGACAGCGTCTGCAACTTCTGTCATGAAGGGAACCGATATCTATAGCAATTCTTCTTGTTATCTGTAGATAATATTAAAGATGGCTCATACAATAAGTGTGGTGATATAATTGGCTATGGAATTGTAGACAACACACAATCTTTTAATGTTTTTCTTTGTTCTAGTGCTACAATCGGCCACAGGATTGTAAACAACACATTTCTCTCTCTTTATTCTCTTTCATCCACATCAGCTTAAATCCTATACGGCAGAAGCTATAGACAGCTGATGTAAGCACATTGTACATGACCTGATAATATACCCATCTTTAGATGAGAATCATGATTAAATACTCTGTTTGTATTATTTTTCTTTGTTTTCTCCTGTTTTGGCCAGGCGAAAGGACCATTTTGCCCTTGCTCTTCGCCCGCAGCGCTGCCACCTTCCTCCTCCCCAACTCGCTTCTCTTCCTCTTCTACATCGCCACCTCCCACGCCTCCTCCCACATCGACTCCACCACCCCTGGTAACCCCTCCTAGCGTCGCCTTCTTTCCCGCATCCTTGCCCTTCTCCTCTTCAAGGCCGCCTACCTCATCCCCCCCCTCTCCACAGCCGCCGCCGTCTTTTCCGCCAAGCATAATGCCCTTTCCTTCCTGTGCGTCCTCTCCGTCGTGCCCCGTGCCTGGCACCGCCTCGTCGCCACCTTCCTCACTACCTTCGCCCTCCTCTTCGCCTACCACTTCGTCATCGTCTTCGCCTTGCTCCTCCTCGCCACCAACTCCGACTCCAGCTTAGCTGGCCTCATCGCCTTCCTCGTTGCCATCGCCTACCTAGACAGCCTTGTCTACCTCAGCGTCATTTAGCACCTTGCCAACGTTGTCTCCGTGCTCGAGGACTACAAGTGGCTCGACGACATGCACAAGAGTAGACGCTCGTATAGGGGAAGCTCTGGACCACCACCACGATATTCTTCATACTCAACTTGGTCTTCGTCGTCGTCAAGGTCGCCTTCCAGGCCTAGTTGTCTGTGGCGCGAGCCACGGTGTCAGGCTCCTCCTCGGGCTTGCCATACTCGCGGCGCTCTGCGCGGTGGTGATGCTGGCGTAAGGGCAAAATGACCCTTTCGCCTGGCCAAAACGGGAGAAAACAAAGAATAATAATAAAAACAGGTTGTTTTATCAAGGTTCTTAAAGAAAGTATATTATTAATTACCTCGAGAAGGAGATACGCTATATTATCGTATAAGGGCGTCTCCAATAGTCTAATTCACTTGTTTCTAAAAGATGCCACGTTGAGAGAATCATATCGTCGTTTCACGAAGTTATCGTCGCATAACGTGAAACGAGGCGGACGCGATGAAGCATTTCTCTGTTGGAGAGCGACCGTCGTTTGCTCATGCGTTATCTTTCTTCTCGGTGGATCCAGTGCGAAGACCTTCTCCCCGCACGAGAAGCTTTTCCGTGTGAAGCTTGGCGACTCCCAGCGATTCCTTTCCTTTCCTACAAGTTCGTTTCTCGCCACTCTCGTCACTAATTTCCTTCGCCTTTTCTGCATCAAGATTTCATCTCTCTTCTTCCTCACTCCATTTCTCCTCCCCACTTACTTTTCTCTGGAGCCCTTTTTACTTTTCTCCGCTGCCTCCTCTCGGCCTTGCTCGCTTCCGGCTGGAAGGTCATGTTCCTAGCGCCGCCTCCCCTTTGCCCGGCCCGGTCCTTGGAGCGCCGTTGGCGCTGTCGACCCAGCGCCCGCTGCCTCCTCTTGGCCTTGCTTGCTCCCGCGCAGGCTCCTCTCCCCTGGCTTGCCCGACTGCCGCCTCCCTACGGTCGGCCTCGGCCTGTGCTAGCTCTACCCTGGCTCGGCTCTCCTGGCTCGCGCTCGCTCCCGTACCTCCTGGATTAGCCCAACCATGAGGCCGTTGGTCTTGGGTGGAGGTCGGGGCCTAGCTTGAGCCCCCCTGTTCTGCTATTACTAATTTGCTTTCCCTTTTTATGACTTTGGTTTTAAGTTCTAACTTGATTCAATTATCTCTATCCCCAATTCCTCCCAGTTCCTTGAAGATGGTTGGGCGGTCTAGAGTTGTGGTGCCGCCATCGCAGGAGCGTTTGACGCCGACTGCCGCCGCCTGGTCTGTGGATTCCGCCACTACGGCATCTGCAAATCTTGCCGGCATCACCGCCTCTGTGGAGTCCATGGGTGCCTTCGCAGCCCATGGTTGGTGGGGCTCGCCTGGAGCCGGACACGGAACACCCTTCGGCTCTTCTCTTCCCGGGGCTTCTGATTTCTGGTATGATTTGTTCTTCAATTCTTTCTTCCGTTCGTTACTTGAGCACACTGGATTTGGTATGATTTCTGGTATGATTGGTATAGGGGATTCGACCTACTTTTGTTGTGTAGTTCGTAGCAATGCATAATGTTCTGAACCATGATGTTTGTATGTTTTGATGAGCAACCATAGCTAGTGTGCCTTGTCGAGCAGCCATCGCAATTCCAAGGGTCATTGTTATCAGAGCTGAAAGAGTTCTCCCTAACAGCATGCCACCTAAAAAAAGTTTGAAAAGGGTTGCTTGTATTCAGAGGGAATAATCATGTTACAAATATTAGGGTTACAAAGTAAATGCTACAAGTTTTTATGTCCTTATTGTATCTTGAAAGGAAAGAAGCTGTTAAACTATTAGCACATCTATCATCTATGTTTCACTGAACCAAGATGCTCAAGAACTCTAGTATTTACAACATATGTGAATCAAAACCATAACTTGAAAGCATCAAATTTTGCCTAATAGCAAGTTAATATCCACTTACAACTCACCGATTTTATGTACCCAACAAAGTCTAGGTCTTCAATTTTGGAGGCAGAGAAGCGCTCTTTTGCTTAAAGACAAGAGAAAGCGAAACATACCAAGATACCCGGACATCACAAGATTAAAAAATAGTAGTAAGAAAACTCCAAGTGTGCACACTGCTTCAGGCTTCAACAATTAAACTAAAACAATATTGCTGAGCACATTGATTGATAATTAGATCATCCTTTTGTCTCTTGTTTTGATCAATAAACAATTGGGATCCTAACAAAATGAGAATCTATTAAACCCAGCAACAAATGAATAGATTTTGAGCTATATTTCTATCTATTTAACCAAGAATTGGTATAGGGGATTCAACATATTTGATGAGCAGCCATATAGCTAGTGTGCCTTGATGAGCAGCCATCAGTCATGTATATCAGTAATTTTTTGGTTTGGTAATCAGTGTTAAAACTAGTTAGCTCTAGTGCAATGCTGTGCTATTTTTGAACTTCTCCACTGGACCATTTGTATAAGCCATTATGATTTGCAAAATAGTAATAATACATCCATGAGATAGCCCTTTTATACTTATCAAATTGACATAAAGTTAACAAAATAAGGTAATGGATGACTAAATGGGTTCTCTGTTAATGAAATTTACAATTTGTTTGTTACTGTTTTCAATTTGGTTTTTGAACAGAGAGCATAACTGTTACATTTATGATATGTTATATATGCATAGTTTTAGTAATCTTTTATTCTTAATAATACGATATGTTTGTAATTTGTTTGTAGCGGAATGAATCCATATCCTCCTAATGGTTTCTTAACTTACCTCCAAAATTCATCAAATTTCCCTCTTCCCTGGGAAATTCCTCATCGGTCTCCTATGCCACCAGTCCTGGCCCAGCCCTTCATCGATGTTGGCAGTGGCGACAACGAAGATGCTAGTAGGACTGGGAAGCGGATGATGTGGACACAAGAGTAGGGATGGAAACGGATCGAATACGAATCGAATAGTCCTAAATACGAATACGAATCTCTATTTTTAAAATAAATGCAAATACGAATACGAATCCCTATTTTTAAAATGAATACGAATCGAATGTCATAACGAATACGAATTCGAATCGAATATGTACTTAATTCGGTCGAATGCGAATATCCTACAACTTTTGCAACAAATCTCGGTAGAACAAATAGTATTCATATTCGTATCCGGGAAAAAAACGGATAGTATTTGTATTCGTTTTTCCCGGATAGTATTTGTTTTTTCGGATACTATCCGGTTTTTTCTCTTGGATACGAATAACACCGAATACGGACACGAATACTATCCATTTTTTTTCGAATACGGATAACACCGAATACAGATATGAATACTGTTTGAATACGGATTTTACTTACCGCATTTGCGTTTTCTCGGATACGAATATCGGATAAAACGAATTATCCTTTACCATTTTCCATCCCTACACAAGAGGAAGACTTGAGATTGGTAGGTTGATTTTTCAGTTAGGCATCCAAATAATTAACACTTGTAGTTCAACATGTTTATATTGGTACTAATATATTTTCATGTAATACAGTTCAGTGCATGGTTGAACAACTCAAACGACCCAATCAACAGAAACTGCAAGACAATTGATCAGTACTGGGGAGAGGTCACTGCTATGTACAGCAGCACCACCCCAAAAAATATAAGAAGAGAAGCGAAGCAAACCAAGGACCGTTGGCACCGAGTGAACAAAAAGATCGGTTGGTTCTGTGCCTCTTGGCTTAAGGCTAGAAGTATATATGTCAGTGGACAGTCAGATGATCAATTGATGGACAAGGCATTGAAAATATACGAGGAAGACTACAAGGAAGGGCAATTCATGTTCATGTACTGCTCGAAGGCTGTCCGAGACCAGCCAAAGTGGTATGCATATATTGAGAAGCTTGACAATTCGAAGAAAAGAAAGCTTTCAGAGTTTGGGGAGGCGTGGAAAGACTTGACATCTGCTGAAAATACCAAAGATATTCCACGTCCACAAGGGACCAAGGCTACTTAGGTTGAACGCAAAAGTAAAGGCAAAGGCAAAGGGAAGGTGATGGCTGCAATAGAGATTATCGATGATATGGAAGAAAAGCTAGACAAGTTCTTGATTGCTCGGTCTAAAGCTAGCAAGGGTCGCAGTGATATGGTTGAGGTGCAACAACGTATATTCGTCGAGAAGCTTGAAACGGCAAAGGAGAAGAAGAGGCCAAAATGCTAGATTTATACAAGAGGCTCCTTATGCATGACACAACAGGTATGCCTGATGACATGAAAGTTGAGCATATGAAGGCATTGAGGTCTATGAGGGAGAAGTTGTTTGGCCCATCTGATTGAGGTATGACCATAATAGATATCTAAAGCACTTAGGTATTTGGTTTGCTAAAGAGTAGTAGCAGCAGCTAGCAGTTCTGAGAATGCCAATATTTCCAACAAATTAATTTCATAAATACTTGCTTAATGACATGCTTCTCTTGGCACATGACATTCCTGTACATCTTATTTTATACTGAAAATTCAGTTAATCAAGCGGGAACATTCCATTTAGTTTTTGCTATTCTAGATCAATGTTGCTGTTATTATTAAAATATTATTGAATTAGTCTGCAGATGGCTTGTTCAGCAACTCTGCTCACTATTACCCGCTGCTTTTTGGAGGAATGCGATTACCCATTCTTGTTAGTTTTCAAGTATTCTATGAACCAAAGAATTATTAAATCGATCAAAGCTATGTCGGCTTTGAAGTAAAGTCTATGCACATGTGTCTATACAGATTCTCTACCATTTGACAATGTTTATTTTGCTTACATTATAGAGGGAATTGTCAGATATACAGAGCATGATACATAGTGCTCCCCGTAAATCCCATGAGCACTAATTCTAATGAGAATTAATATTTTGTCAAACCTAGATGTAAATTAAACATTTGTCAAGCCCACACAGCAACAGGAACATTTCTACATAGTCACGCCATGATGCTCTAGCATTTAGTTATTACAACAATTGGTTTGGCCTATTTCTACATAGCCAGTATTTGTCGTGGTATCACTAATTGTTGGTTACATTATTTCATCAACCAGGATGGCTGATGCAATGGTTTACAATACTATGCCGCTCTTGGAAGAGACTATGTAAGTTTTCTGCCTTGCTATACCAACTGAGCTTCATTCAGCCTTTAGCTTCTTTTTTTTTTAATGTAACTCATGATATGGTCGGGTAGGACTATAGCACTTTGTATAGTTAATAACTTTTGCACTACAACTTTAATTTTCACCCTTGTTTTATATGTTTGTTGGTTATAAATAAATGCATTGGAATCCTCAGTTATCTTTAGACTGCATAACCATGCTATCATTAGACTGATTATGAATGCCAATTGTTAAGGGAATGTTTTTGTAGAAAATGTGATAGAGTGTTTAAAGAAATACTTATTCCTATACTAGTTGTTCTGTTTCCAAATTCTCATTTATTAGCTACACTGTTTCTTTTACCAATACCAGCTAGTTATGATTTCTCTATGTAAACTTGTAAAGTCATATCCAGTGACCATGTATCAATGACTTCACTATGTATCAATGACTTCATTCTGTAACTATGTATCAATGACTTCATTTCATTAGTGACTTCACTATGTATCAATGACTTCATTCTCGTAACTATGAACATGACATTGTGCAAGAGTGTCCTAATTGTTCTTTTGAGAAAATGATAGTGGTTGGGACCGCAACATGAACTCCGAAAATGGATCGTGACATGTGCGCATGAAAATCCCCATGTTAATAGGCTTTGTTGGACAAAAAACATGTACTTGTATAGAGTCACTGAATTTGAAGTCTCGTATGAAATATATATGATATGTCATAGGTGTGTGTCTTTGTCTACCTTAAAATCATAGATCTTGTCACAATGTAATGAAAGTAAAATGACGGAAGAAAAGAGACTATTATTGCTTCAATCCTCTTCATGACTAGATATATGTAATGACCGAAACAACAAAGCATGCAAAAGAGAAGGCAAGGCTTGCTATTTATTTTACATGCTCAAATTGAAAATATCTTAAATGCCAAGAACACGAGGAACTCAAGTATGCTCGGCATAGGAGTATAAATCATCAGTCTTATCCCGAAAATACACCCATTTGCCTCATCATCCAGCAGTTATTATATATGTACAGAGTGCATAACTGTTACATGTATGATATATTATATATGCATAGTTTTAGTAATATTTTATGCACTAATACATGATATGTTATATATGCACAATTTTAGTAATCTTTCACAACATCAGTCACTGAATACATTTCTGCATGCACTCCCAATGCATGTATTCCCCATGCATGTAGTCTCAATGCATGTAGTCCCAATGCTATCATGAGTATAATTTTGTAATTTCTATAATTTCAATGCTATCAGTCACTGAATACATTTCTGTACACACTCCCAATGCATGTAGTCCCAATGCTATCATAAGTATAATTCTACAATTAGTGTAATTTCAATGCTATCAGTCACTGAATACATAGCATGCAGTCCCAACACATGTAGTCCCAATGCTATCATGTAAATATTGGAGTAGTACATCCAACTCTATATATTAGACTATCTGACCAAAGCAATTTCCAGCTCTATATATTAGACTATCTGACCAAAGAAATTTCTATTCCCCACTATGTCACACCAGTTGGCCTCATCTTCCAACTCTGATACTTCTGATGACACCGACACCGAAGACCCAACCTAAGAGACAAACTATTGGAATAGTTGTCTCTAATATTGTCTCAAGATGACATAGAGAGTATTAGAGACAAGTTAAGAGACAAAATATTGGAGATGCTCTCAAATAATATATTTATTGTCGTCTCTTAGCTATGTTAGGGCATCTCCAATAGTGTATTAATTGTGATCTCTTAGCTATGTAACGTTAACAAATTCCTATGTGGAGGAGAGAGAGCACATATCATATCTTCCTGAAGAGACTGTCGTGCACGCGAAACAAGACATGATACATTAATCTACTCTAGTTGACATGTAGACCCTATAAAATTATAAATATAAAATGTTTGAGAGTGTACTGAAGACTATCTATTAAAGATGTTGTCTCTAAAGATGATGTAGCATATGTTACTAATGTTAGAGAAAATGTTATATCTAACAGATGCCCAAGTGAACGGTATATTATCGGTTCCCGTTATAAATGTCTGAACAGTAGAACTTCCCGTGCACCCAAACCCCTCCCTCCCTCCCTCCCTCTCTCTCCCTCCCATCGTCCTGCCGCAAATTTGTTTTGTATCTTGTTTCTCACCTGTCCTCTATTGTTGTTGTGCTCGTCGTCATACGATTGCAAGGAAGTGATCATATCAGGAAATCCAATCTCTCGTGGTGAATTTCTGTCTGTTCTTTGTCCAAAAACAGTTCTTGATTTCGGTCTCTTGTGTGTTCTTCCCGACCTTATTTTGGGGAATTTTGTCAACCGATTCACTGCGAGTTCGACCTGAGCATCAAAGCTTTTGATCTTCGTGATTGGACACCGCTTTTTTTTCTCCATTTTTAATATTGCTCGGACTGCTTTTCTCCTGAATTTCTGCATTCAATTGGTGTAAAGGTCTTCCCTTTCCAATCTGTATCATATCCCTGTCGATTTCTTTACTTTGATTACCAAAACCCAATCTTTTCCGGAGGATTCATCATTTCTTTCACGATAAAGAAGCCAATCGGAGGTGCTTCAGTGCTCTTCCTTTTGGCATTCCTCATAAATTTCTACCACTCTAGGATCAGCATTTAGTTCCATTTGAGCAAAGCGTATTCTTTGCTTCTTGCTATTGAAAGACTTCTCCCTTTTTCGGGGTCCAAATCTGCATCCGATTTCCATCCATTGGCAAAATCTCTCCAACGTTTTCAAAGCTCTAGGATCAAGTTTTGCTCCAATTCCAGCTTCAAAATCCAATCTTTTCCCTTGGGCAAGCTCCTTTGAATTGCCCAAGAAGCACAAAGAAGTTTGTGTTCTTGGTGAGTTCTTGGCCAATCCGATGGGGAAGCTTGCGGAGAGGTTCAGGGCCTTCTCCACGAACCGATGGCTCGTGTTCGTGGCCGCAATGTGGCTGCAATCCATGGCCGGCATCGGGTACCTCTTTGGCGCCATCTCGCCGGTGATCAAGGCCGCCCTGGGGTACAACCAGCGGCAGGTGGCGGCGCTCGGAGTCGCCAAGGACCTCGGGGACTGCGTCGGCTTCCTCGCCGGCACGCTCTCGGCAATGCTGCCGGCGTGGGCGATGCTGCTCATCGGCGCGGCGCAGAACTTCCTCGGGTACGGCTGGCTGTGGCTCATTGTCACCAAGCAGGCGCCGGCGCTGCCCCTCTGGATGGTGAGTCAGATAGATAATATATCTTGCATTGAATCTTGAATTGCTTGTTCATGTAATCCTTGATTTGATTCATTGGTTGATGATAATATGAATCACAGTAAAATTCGAGGTGCCAAGGTGG
Organism: Phyllostachys edulis; assembly: GCA_036346405.1. Lineage (NCBI taxonomy): Eukaryota > Viridiplantae > Streptophyta > Magnoliopsida > Poales > Poaceae > Phyllostachys > Phyllostachys edulis. Next base: position 28,852,378 of record CM070552.1, read on the forward strand.
TCATGCTAGTGTTACTGTTCTTGGTCTTGAACTGTGAATATGACATGTGCTACTAAATTACAGTACAAGTTATCAATGTGTTGCTTGTCAAATTGTTATTTTCCTCATAATACATTCTCTCTATCTGTTACCTCTTGATTGGATAAGGAGTAGGCCTTCTATTTTACTGTGAGCTCTCCATTTGTTTATTGAATTGCGAAGAAGGTGGACCTAAGATGTGATGGAGACCATAGAGCGTATGATTAAATAAGAAAAGACACATGGGTAGGATCAGCTGAGCAAAATGGCGTGGAGGATAGATCTTAGATTAGATCAGAAGTGTAGTGATGAGTTTTCTAAGCATTTGCTTACTTGTGAAACTGACCAATCACATGAGTGTAATGCTGGACCATCGATGGTATATGCCTGTAGCATTCTTATTTTGGGTGTCTTTGTCACTTATGTTGGCCACACGTGTCCCTGGTTGTTCAGTAGTGACCACATTCTGTCTAATTATCTCCAGTGACAACAACTGATTGCCTCCTTGGTCAATATTCAAGCTGTTATTCATCATGAAATTGATGCAGTGGAAGTTCTTTTTAATTCAGAAGTGACCTGTTCAGTGTTCACATGTTGCTTTTGTAGCACAAACTCTCTTAATCTGCATATGGAATCACTATATATTTCTTCTCCTGTTTGGCTGGCAAAGTAGTGAAGTTTGACTTCCTGAACTTGGTGTGTTCCATCCAAATTCCATAAATATGGGAAGTAATTGTGCTATATATACTTCCTGAATTCAATATATTTTCATGAATTGCACATAGCCTTATCAGGTTGCAACATTTGATTGGAAAAACTGTACAAAAAATCATAAATTGTCACTCCAACCACTATGATTGAGGCATGATCAATGGATGACTGGATGGTGCCTATAAGTACACAGTTAGTATGCTCAAATCATTTGCCTGATTTGCCAAAGCATGAAGGATATGTTAATATGAATGGAAGCTTATCTATTGCAATAGCCCATAGGGCATATATATAGTATAAGGGGACACACATAAGACTAAACCATAACAATAGGAAATACCTCTAATACCCTTAACACCCCCCCTCAAATGCAAGGCGTATGCAATAGCATTGCATTTGGAAAGGGTTGACACTACAATAGGGAAAAACCGAAGTCCGAGTCCGAAGATGTCGTCATAGCGTGCGACTCTTGGAAAATTGTGTCAAGATTAAAGGATCTCCTCCCATCCGGATCATGTCGCAGACCCATAAGCACAAAGTGCAAGTCTTTGAGAAAGTAGAGGTAAGCGGAGCAAAGTTGACCGCATGACAACACGATGAGAGAGGATGTGGAAGGTGACACAAATAGAGAGAATTGTCAAATCAAGCGAAGAGAGATAGAAGCATGGCAATAGCAGATCGAAGCCAAGACAATGGCAAGAAGGCACAAGAAGAATAACGGAGGCGCGGTGTAGAAGAAGCGCGACGGCCTTAGAAGCTCGGGGCGGCGGCTCAAAGAGAAGCGGCGGCATCATAAAGACTTCTACGATCTGCAACGGCTTGGAGAGAAGAGCGGCGGCTGCAGCCATGCGAAAGAAAGGAGAGGACAACATTCAATCCAAGAGGATGAATCATGGCTAGAAAAGCAATCGGTTGATTGATAAGGATTTGTGGACTCGTGCGACTTTGACGAACTCAAAGAGAGAGATGCTACAGACTTGGATGGACGCAAACGGAAGACTCAAAAGAAAAGACTCATTAGCAGCGAAGAATTATAGCAGCAGCCACACCAACACCAAAGATCTTGCTCCAACATGTTCTCAGCAACACCACCACCCCAACCAAAACATCAACATCTCCTGCCATCCCCCGCCTCCACATTTCCTCCCCCTGCCATTTCTTCCTCCCTGCGCCCTCTCCTCCCATCTCACTCCTCCCATCTCACCTCCACCGAGGCGACGAAGAGAGAGAGCTGTGATGGCCTGGCAGAAGCCGACGGCTGGCTGGCGGTCGCAGAGGCGCGCGGTCCCACGGCTGAAGCTCATGGCGGCGGGCGGCCATGAGCGGCGGCGATAAGATCCGGCGGCGGCGAAAGCGAGGAAGCGAGGCAAGGGAGAGGCAGCGAAAGCAGATGACGTTGGGCGTTGCCGCAGGGGAGCCGAGGCGGCGGCCGATCTAGGGCTGATCGCGGGCGGCGGTCAAGGAGACGACGCAGCGGCGTCGGGCGGCAAAGCGGCGAGGCGAGTACGGGCGAGGAGAAGCGCGAGCTCGCGACGGAGGGCGCCGTAGCTGATCCGGCATGGAGCCCGGATCCGGCGGCGGAAGAGCCCGGCCACGGATCAAGCGAGGAGACGCGGTGGTGGTGAGAGGCGCCGAATCCGGCCGGATCCGGCGGCGCGTGTCTGGCGGCGGCAGCACAAAGCGCGACCGCGATGGAGAAAAGGCGATGGCGCCGCGCGTCGGAGGAGCTAGATCCGCGCGGATGGCGGCGAGGAGGCGGACGGAGAGGCGGGCGGCGGTCGGCGGCGTCCCGGCAGTGTGGAAGCGAGCGTGGATGCCGCGGCTCCCTACATCGCACCGCCTTTGGCCGCCGGATCCGGATCTGGCGCAATGAACTTGAGGAGGCCGATCGATTGCGACGAAAATTGCTACTGCTATTTCTACTTCTACAGAAAAACTACGAGTAATGTGGGGATAACCGCCCCGGGAGTGAAGATTGCTCCTCCTAGGGCAGTAACAGCGAAAAACGGTGGGAGTAGCTAAGTTCTAAACCTAGGCTCTGATACCAATGTTAATATGAATGGAAGCTTATCTATTGCAATAGCCCATAGGGCATATATATATAGTACAAGGGGACACATAAGACTAAACCCTAACAATAGAAAATACCTCTAATACCCTTAACAGGATATACGAGTTATCTGGATGACCTCAGTTGCTTGGTCAAGCAATTGTTAGTGTACAATTGGGAACGATGTAATCCATGCATTGTTAATTGCCTTGCAGAATTGGTTTCTTTTTCTTTTATATCTCTTACTTTCATGGATTTATCTATTGAACATTACACGTGTTCATGTTTGTATACGAAACAATAAAGAGAACATATATAATGGTATAGAGCGGTATGGACAAACAATAAAGAGAAGATATATAATGGTATAGAACGATATGGGCTTCTCAAACTCAAATGGACCAATAAACTTCATTGCTATCCAGGATTCCAGATTATGTGGAGAAAATGGGGAATCTTTTACTCTCTGCTAATGTTCATGTTCACAACCCCCCACAATCAAATGTATGAAACAAAAATATGTAACTTGAGTAGTTATTTAGTTTTATTTTCTGCAGCTAATATAATATTTCTCACTGTTTTGTTATTCAGATGTGTGTCCTTATCTTTGTTGGAACCAACGGTGAGACATACTTCAACACAGCTTCACTTGTGACAGGCATCCAGAACTTCCCGAAGAGCAGAGGTCCAACAGTGGGCATCCTGAAAGGATTTGCCGGCCTTAGCAGCGCAATTATAACTCAATTGTATGCAGTTATGCACACACCAAACCATGCAACGCTTGTCTTCATGGTCGCAGTTGGGCCATCACTGGTTGCCCTTGGCCTGATGTTTGTTATTAGGCCTGTCGGAGGCCACCGACAGGTGCGGCCATCTGACAAGAACAGCTTCGTGTTCATCTACACCATTTGCTTGCTCCTTGCCTCATATCTTGTTGGTGTCATGTTAGTCCAAGATTTCCTGCAACTGAGTGAAAATGTGGTTGTTTTTCTCACCGTGATTCTATTCATCTTGCTTATTTTACCGATTGCGATCCCTGTGACCTTGGCATTTTTGTCAAAAACTGAACATCCAACTGAAGAGGCTCTCCTATCTGAACCATCAAAAGGAGAGGCAAGTACTTCACACGAAAAAGAGGATCAGCCAGAGGTAATTTTAAGTGAGGTGGAAGAGGAGAAGCCTAAAGACATAGACTCATTACCCCCATCTGTAAGGAGGAAGAGAATTGCAGAGTTGCAGGCCAAGCTAGTACAAGCTGCAGCAAGAGGTGGGGTTAGAATCAGGAGGAGGCCACACCGAGGGGAGAACTTCACCCTGATGCAGGCATTGGTCAAAGCTGATTTTTGGCTTATTTGGCTGTCACTTTTGCTTGGGTCGGGATCAGGGCTGACGGTGATCGACAATCTGGGTCAGATGAGCCAGGCTGTTGGGTTCAAAGATGCCCATATCTTCGTGTCATTGACGAGCATATGGAACTTCCTTGGTCGTGTTGGAGGTGGCTACTTCTCTGAGATTATTGTCAGGTACAATCTCTATGTTTTCGACATTTTGATCTAGCATTCACTATTAATATAAGGAAAAAGATTTCTATTATTGTTTGGTATCCGAAGTTTTGTCACTAGAAATAAAAACTTTCTTTATTTTAGGCTGATTCATTTCACTTCAATTCAGATATTCTGCTAGGATACTTGTTTGTTAACTTGTAGAGTTCGTTCCAAAGTAGCAATTCCCTTGTCATACTTTGTCTTGTTCAGTTGTTCATGGCTTCAAACTATTTATTATGTGGGTTCACTTAACTTTGGATAGTTCTTTTGCACATCTCAGGTTTTGATCAGGCTTTCTTCACATCTTGACTAACTAATTAACTATTCTTGTAATCAGGGAACATACGTACCCAAGGCACATAGCACTAGCAATTGCTCAGATCCTTATGGCTGTTGGACATTTCCTCTTTGCAATGGCTTGGCCTGGAACTATGTACATGGGGACCTTCCTGGTTGGGCTTGGATATGGAGCTCATTGGGCTATTGTGCCTGCTGCCGTCTCTGAACTTTTTGGCGTAAATCACTTTGGCGCAATGTACAATTTTCTCACAGTAGCAAATCCCACAGGGTCACTGATATTCTCAGGTCTAATTGCCAGTAATTTATATGACTATGAAGCTGAGAAGCAAGCACACCACCATCAGAGCTCAGTATTGCTGTCTGGACAAATGCTTCATAACATGACTTTTCTTGCAGATGGACCATTGAAGTGTGAAGGAGCTGTTTGCTTCCTTGTCAGTTCATTGATCATGTCCGTGTTTTGTGTTGTGGGAGCTGGCTTGAGCCTCATTGTTGTTCACAGGACCAAACGGGTGTATGCCCACCTCTATCGAGCTGTCCGGACATGAAATTTCTATGGATAGATCATGTTGAAATCCTCCTGCTGTTGTTCCATGTACCATACATTATTGAACATATGGTTCAAGACGCACAAAGTTAAAAGTTTATTTGTAAAGTTTCAGATCATTTCAGAGCTTGTATTGTAAAAAAATGTTGTTCCCAAATGAAAACTCACAGTAATTTCTGTCTTGGATAAGGGGCGTCATTCATTCTTGGTGTCTGATACTTGCAGCCCTGCAAAAAATTGTTAAACTCATAGGAATGAGAGTGACTCTGTGTATTGATCTCTGAATGCTACTTTAGCTGTTTTTCTTTTGAAGAATATACTAACTTAGCTGTAATGATCCTTCTGTGCATGATTGTATCTTTTATGATTCTGCCAGTGCTGAAAACTTAGACTGCTACTTATTGTACTATCTTCCTCACAGTATATGAACTTGTGACCAGTAAATGTTGCTTCTTGCATACCTTTCATAGATGCTTTGATCTAGATAAATTCTACTTTGGAACAAACTGTAAGATTGTGGCCTAGAGCATCAGTTTGGACATTGGAGCAGCTCCACTTTTGTCCAAGTAGAGTTTCACTACTAGGTATGTACCTTCACTATGATGTTAGTTCCATTATAACACTGAAACACATCAATCGGCTAAGTTTCAGTTATTTGCAGCTCTAGGCATCTCTGTGTTCTACCATATAGCTGTTACTAGCTACAACCGAAAAATGTCATATTTGTGGAAGTAAAACCTAAGAAGCACCTACAGCTTGTTTCCATTTACTCTGGCTGCAAAACTACGATCCCTATCTTACATTATTGTCTAAGCTTGTGAATATAACATTAACATATATGTATCTAAGTGATCTTCCATTCTTCCTGTCCAGCTGAAGGGTTAATAAGCTATTCAGCAGTTCATTCAGCTGTTCTCCCTTCGGTGTCTAGCATCTACGCTGATTATGAAAGTGTATATTCAGCTCCAGGCTGCTACTGTCAAACAACTGAATTCTTGAACCGAATGAGATAAACATAATTTGCTCAGTTCTCTTCTCTACACTCAAAAACTCTAAGCAGCTGCCACATTTTTTCGTTTCCTTCTTCTTTGAAGGGAAACTGCCACATTTTTCCTGTATGCATGTTTTAACCTTCCACTGAGCAGCATCTCATTGACACAATCTTTCCAGCTCCAGCTTTTCTAGTTCACTTCAGTGGAGCAACAAGATAAGCATCTGACTGCTGCCTGTAACAACAGCGTCATTACAATCCTCAGCAGCTGCTATTTTCTACTGTGTTCAACTACTTCTGAACTACCATAACAACCTTAAAGTGTGATCTTATTTAATGTTCAGTTACAGACTCTGAATAGCTGGCATCTTCAGGCTCCATCTACAAAGTGGAATGCCAAAATGCAGCTGCTGCTGTCTGTCAAAATCAAGTAGCATATGGAACTGGATGCAACTTCTTGGCTGCAGTTCAGTGAAATTGCAAATGCACAGTGGCAGCCTCAAATGATCTAAATTAGCACCTAACATTGGCATACATCTCTCTTTAACATCCGTGAATTGAGTTTTTAGCGAAGTACCAGCTGTATTAGTACTAACAACACTAGTAGATATTTTGTGCTAGTGCTATTGTTTATATATATATTCTCTCAGATATACCAGTACAAAGTGCTGGTGAGTGATGATGTAGAGAGGGAGTGCTTAAAGAGTAACAAGGAGGGTGGGCCCCACATGGGAAAAAGGTTCTCACACACAGTCATGCACACAAGGTATCTTCTCTGGAGGGAAAAAAATGGTTAGAGAGGAGAGAAGAAACTTTTTGTAGGTGGTGGTTGCGAGTTTAACCCTAAGCATAATTCTAGGAAATACCTAAAATATCCCTCGCATCTGATTGATATAACAACACAGCACTAGGTTACCCCACTACTGTGATTTTACACAAATAGGCCCTAATAAAGTGCCACGTATCTGTATACGTACCTGTACACAGGTAGATTATGAGTTTTTTTGTGTGTGTGATGTACTGATGTGGGGCCCACAGCGAGGATATTTAGGACACTTTCCCATGTGGTGCCCCTGTGTTAACATCAAATCTCCAGCCAAAAAATAATAACCCCAATTAAATTCAATAAATAATCAGCAACCATCTGATTTACTTTGATTTTTGTTTCTCTACAAAAAAAAATCACTATCTCAAAAATGAAATGGCAAGAAAGCCCTTGAGTTAGGACTTCACTTAACCCTGGGTGTGGCCTTGCACTGTTGGGGAATTTAATTTGGGGCGCCAAATAAGGGCAAAGTTTGAAACTTTTAAGACAAACAAAAACAAAGAGGAATAATTTATTTTTTTTACAGGACACACATGACCTACTCTTTTTCTACTACTACTGCTACTGCCCTCCCATTGGTATTACAATTTTTGCGACTCTGACTAAAAGTCTGAGCTAAAAAAGCCTCATTTTTTTAGAGCTTCTTCTTCATCCCTCAAAATAAATTCGGGGGCAAAAAAATTACAATTTTGGGGAGCTCGTGGCCTCGAATCCGCCCAAATTCGCGCGCCTCGTCGGGCCGATACGCATGGGTACGTCCTGAATCGATTCCTCTCCTCCTTAGCTTTCGATTGAGATGCTTTTCGTCGCCGGCTGTGGCCTGTGGCCACAGATCTGGCCGGCTAGGGTTTGAGCCCGGTTCTTGGGATCTCCAAATTTTTGGCCTTTGGGGTCAGAGCCGCTGCTGGGTTGGTGCCCCGAGGCTGCGGATCGCGCGGATCGGTGGGTTTCTTGGCTGGATTCGAGCTGGGTTTGGGGTGTTTCTTGAGCAGATTTGGGGCGATCCCTGGGGGCTTGGTTTTGTTAATTTCGTTGGGGTTTTGGACTGTTTCGGGGGAGGTGGGGGTTTGAGATTTTGTGGAGAAAGTTCGGATTTTTCTCTTTCTTTTTGGCTATGAAAGATCACTTTTTTTGTGTGTGTTTTTGGGAGTTAGTTTAGCTCTTGTTCTTGATCTGCTTAGCTGATGCAGATCAAGAATGAAGCATGAGGTTAGGCTGCTATGAACTTCCAATTTGGTGGAGTAAATCTCAGTGGCGTGTAGTCATTCTAGTGAAGTTGAAGTGTTGTACAACCTAGTAATTTGTCTGAGCTGAACTAACTTGGGAAATGCAAATTCTCCATGAATTACAACTAATAAAATGATTATGTGATGGATTCATTGCCATTTTGTTTTTGAATTCTAGCAAGAGGCTACTAACACGATGGGTTCAATCCGAGGTTCAAATTTTGTAGCTTCTTTTGGGGGTTGGGGGCTCTTCACTGTTCTTTACATGTTCTCAGGTTTCTTTCTAGTGAGTCGCTATGTTGTAATATGTTGTTTGCAATTACATTGGGTGTGCTTTCGTTTCCTTTTTTATTTTTCAAGATTGCTAACCTTGCCCTTCTTCGCTGCAGATCAAGGCAATGAAAATTTCATAACTCTCGAGGTTTGATGAAGAATAGTTTATATTGAGCTCTTGTTCAGTTTGTGGTCTCGGGCATCTTTTCTCCTGCTCAAGCCCAGCTGCTTGCCAATCAAATTCAAAGGTGGAAATGAGTGTGGAGTACAGTATGGATGAGGCTCTTAAAGCGAGAGATGTTGCGGAGAGCAAGTTTCGTGCCCGTGACATTAGGGGTGCACGCAAGTACGCAGTCAAGGCCCAGAATCTCTGCCCGTCACTTGACGGCATATCGCAGATGGTGTCGACACTTGAAGTTCATCTTGCTGCTGAGTCCAAGATTGCTGGAGAGAGTGACTGGTACCGGATCTTGTCTCTAAGCACCTTTGCAGATGAAGAGGAAGTGAAGAAGCAGTACAGGAAACTAGCTCTCCAGCTGCACCCTGACAAGAACAAGTCAGTTGGTGCGGAGGAGGCCTTTAAACTTATCTCTGAGGCGTGGAGTGTGTTGTCTGATAATAGTAGGAAGATAGTTTATGATCAGAAGAGGAGAGATCATTCTGTTGTCAATGTAACCAATGGCATGTATACTTACGATAAGAAGGCAAACAAGAGAGCTCGAAAGAATGCCGCCGCCGCCGCCGCCGCTGCAGCAGCAGCAGCAGCAGCCGCGGCAGCTGAGGCTACCACTCGTCCTGCTGGGGTTGATACTTTCTGGACATCTTGCAATCGCTGCCGGATGCAGTATGAGTACTTAAGAATTTATCTTAATCATAACCTTCTGTGCCCCAACTGCCATCATGCATTCATGGCGGTAGAGACTGGATTTCCTTGCAATGGAAGCAGTTCATCATTCTCCTGGTCAACCAAGCAGCAGCCACAGAACCACAATTCCACCAAGCATTCATATGGCTCAACAAGCAGGACTTCTACCATTCCAGGGACAGGGCACGGGGGATACCAGCAAGATAGTACTTATGATTCGTACAACAGTCAAAGCTTCCAGTGGAATCAGTACTCCAAGACAACACCTACAGCTGGTACAAATGCTTACAGTACCCAGGCCGCAGAGAAACCACGAAGAAAACATGACGAGAGCTACAGCTACAATTATTCTGCAGATGGCAACACACATGGCCATGAGAGAACTACTTCAAGGCGTGGCCGGTTTTCAAAGCGCAGAAGGCACAGTAATGATGTCTACACTACTGTGGATTGTGGTGGAGATAACAAAGAAACAGTGGCTGCAAGCACAGAAACAACTGCTTTCACTGATGTGGGACGGGTCAATGGTACTTCAGGGGAAAAGTTCAGATCTGCAGTGAGTGGAAGAAGAGCTAATGTTTTGAGAGAGATCTCCCAGATTGATACACGAGGTCTACTTCTTGAGAAAGCCAAGGCAGCCATCGGGGAAAAATTAAAAGAGTTGAACATCACATCATCTTCGTGGTTTGCAGAGAAAGGAAAATCAGAAGGAAAGGTTCATCCTAGTGACAACAACATAAAGGTGAACGGGGTCCTCTCTGACAAATCTGGCAAAGGACTCAAGCTATGCAACTCAAAAAGTGTTGACATCCAAGTACCTGCAACTGATGAAAAGAGTCAAGAACAGAGGCGTGTGCCTGTATCAATTGATGTACCAGATCCTGATTTCCATGATTTTGATAAGGATCGCACAGAGAGAGCTTTTGATAGTGATCAAGTATGGGCTACATATGATAGTGAGGATGGCATGCCTCGTCTATATGCAATGGTGCAGAAAGTTCTTTCAATGAGACCTTTCAGAATCCGCATGAGTTTCCTCAACTCCAAGTCCAATAGTGAACTGGCACCGATAAGCTGGGTTGCCTCTGGTTTTCAAAAGACATGCGGCGATTTCAGGGTTGGGAGATATCAGATGACTGAAACAGTCAACATATTTTCGCACAAAGTCAGCTGGACTAAAGGCCCCCGTGGGATTATCAGGATTGTTCCTCAGAAAGGTGATACATGGGCTTTGTACCGAAACTGGTCTCCTAATTGGAATGAGCTTACACCTGATGATGTGATATATAAGTATGAGATAGTAGAAGTAATTGATGATTTCACTGAGGAGCAAGGGCTGACTGTCATCCCTTTGCTGAAGGTTGCTGGTTTCAAAGCTGTCTTCCATAGGCACATGGACCCCAAGGAGGTCAGGAGGATACCAAAGGAAGAGCTGTTCCAATTCTCACATCGGGTTCCTTCTCGACTGCTGACTGGGGAAGAAGGCAACAATGCCCCGAAAGGTTGTCATGAGCTGGACCCTGCTGCAACTCCGGTGGACCTTCTCAAGGTTATTACAGATGTCAAGGAAGATGCGGCGACCGAGACTGCTAAATAGAAGAGAGCAACTCTGAACACTGAAGATATCTTGGATGTCTGAAGTGCCGAATGCACTTCACTGATGACAAGAAGTGAACATTTGTTGGTCTCTTAAATTCTATTATGTCATCTTATTTTTGGCTGATGACTTGGACAATACTGCCAGGGCAAGCAGCTTATGTTGCGGACTTCTGACTGTTAATTCTTAGGCATTTCTAACATTTTGATTTTACCGCAACACGGATATCATTTAGAGTAAAAGACCATTGGGAGGCCACTTGTGGCGATTGATGAGGTTATTAGTCAACGGAAGCTAAGAAGCCTCATGACTTCCTGGAGGTGTTAATTGTTTGTCACTCTGCATACGAGCCAAGTTTGAGGGGGAGAGCCGCTAGGCGTCCCCATGTACCCGAATTTGTGTACCGTTTACTTAAGATGTTGTATTTCCCTTAATCTATAGTAATTCATCTCTATAATGTTGAACTCGTTAATTCTAAATTCTAATTGAACTCCGAGGACATGTTCGGAAATTTAATATTATATTTAGTGGATGCTTCTGTTTTTACCTTCTCCTTTTATTGTTTGGTTAGATTGATATGCAGAGAAAATCTTTGTGCTGATACATGTATCCAAGTATGTAAACCTTTGACATTATGTGCTGCTTGTCAATCCATGTTCATTCTATTTCTGGAGAAAATGGTCGCAACTTTTCAGGTTCTTGAATGAACCATGTGAATGTTTTGGTATCCGAAGTGTGAAGATCAAGCCAGAACTCAAGACATAGTAGATTATGATATGCATGACCTTTATGTATGTTCGGAGTTTCTGCACCAACAAATATCCAGAGGGAGATGTTTGAAACAAAGTTAACTATATCTTAGTTTTTTTTGAACAGCAAAATGGTGGCAAACAGAAAGTGAGCAAGAACAGGAAAAAGGCTTGGAAAAGAAGGCGTGCATGAACAAGAGGGATGAGGCGTCAATAATGGATGCACCGCGTGGAGTTAATCTTAATCCCACAGATGGTATCAAGTTAATGCCTTGACGAAGAATAATGATGAACGGGTAATAAATTACTCCCTCTGTTCTTCTTCTTTTGAAGTGACACCCTAAAACCCGTGCCTGCAAACTCACTAATATGTTTAGAAAAATTTAGATTGGCTACGTGAAACTATATTATTAGATTCGTCGTTAAAAATAATTTTATAATATTGTAATTTTATTAGTATGTAATAAGATAAAGTTATAAAAAAAAATCAAAGTCATACCTAGACCGTAAAAAGTAAAAAATATCACTTAAAAAGAGAACAAATGGGTCATAATTAAGTGAGTGAGGGTAGAACAAACACAACGCTGGAAACACAAATCTTATCCATATCCCTAAAGACCGAATCTTCAACACAAACACTTGGAAGCTAAACGCCGGTTACATCAAAATGGTTGCAGATAAATCTCCACCAACGCAACACACATTCTCCCCTTTTCGCAACTTTCTCTCCAGACAAGCAGGTACGAGATTGAAAGGCAGCATGAGTCAGAGATCACCACAAACCAATCAGGCTAACAATCTTGAAATTAAATGAGACAAGAAGGGGTGTGCTCCACTTGGTTTATGCTCCGTCCATTGGTGTCGATGGTTTATGCTTCGGAGTCCTCAGCAGATAACAGAATGGATAAACGGAAGCAATGTTCTGTCATGGCTTGGCCATTAGCTCATCGCCATCGCAAAAGAACACAGAGAGGAGAAGGGGAAAGTAAAACTATAGTTTCTATTCTTTTATGTTCGATACTTTTTTCGGAAATAGAATAGTGTCCCTTTTAACAACACCACCAACACACCCGGCTGTTTACATGGGCCAGGCCCAACTCGCTCATACTAAACCCATCTTAACATCTCAACTCCTCCCGCCTTGAGACCCTCTTCCTTCAGCTCTCTATTGTTAGTCTTCAGTTGTCATCTGCATCTCCTCTTCTATTGTCGCCCCCTTAGCCATCATCACATTACTCCCCGCTTGAGATTCAGCTTGTCCCCAAGCTGAGGTACTGGGAAATTGGGTGCGCAATACATCGTAGTCCTCCTAAGTAGCCATTGCCGCCAGTAGTGACTCCCACTTGATCAAAACCTGCAAATGAGCCGCATTGCCCTTTTTGACCAACTGCCGATCCAAGATTTCTTCTGGCTACGGTTCCACTTGAGAGAAATCAATTGGATTAGGAATAGCTGCAAATACTAGGGTATGGTTAGGAACCTAAGGTTTCAGCTAAGAAACATGAAACACCAGGTGGACTAATGCTCCTTCAGGTAACTCCAGTTTGTAAGCCGCAGTTCCAATCTTCGCCAAAATCTTGTAAGGACCAAAGTACTTATACAACAATTTCGGATATGACCAATTAACTATTGAGGATTGAGCATATGGTTGTAATTTCAGAAATACGTTGTCACCAACTTGAAATTCTCTCCATGATCTGTGCTGATCTACGTATTGTTTCATACGCAATTGTGCCTTGGCCAACTGCAGTTTCAGCAGTTCTGAATACCTCTCGCGTTCTACAAACATGTCAACCACAGCTGAATGACTAGCTGCACTGAGATCTAGAATGATGCCAAACTAGGGCTCAATTCCATATAAAGCTTTATAAGGAATACATCCTACATCTCAAGGCATTGGTTCACTCGTTCACTTTGGCCATCGGTCTGAGGATGGTACGTCGTGCTCATTTGCAGCTTAGTATCCAATAGCTTGAACAATTCCTTCCAGAATAAGCTGGTGAATATTTTATCTCGATCCAAAGTGATAGTTCTAGAGATGCCATGCAGTTTCACCACATTATCCAATACTACCTTGGCTATCTAAATTGCTGTGAATGGATGCTTCAGATGGAAGAAGTGAGCATACTTCGTAAATCTATCCACAACAACCAAAATGGCATTAGCACCTTCTGATCTAGGAAGTCCTTCAACAAAATCCATGGTCCAATCTTGCCATGCTCCCTGAGGGATAGGCAAAGGGAACAATAGGCCTAGCGATTTTAAATGTTCATATTTTGCTTGTTGGCACACTCCACATTGTTTTACAAACTCCTCAACATCCTGTTTCAATCCCATCCAACTAAACACCTTTCTCACTCTTTGGTAGGTAGCTTGTCCTCCCAAATGTCCTCCCACTGGAGAAGCATGCAGAGCATGTATCAACTTGGTTTGCAGCCCAGCATTAGACCCAATCCAGATTCTACCATTATGCTTGATGATACCATCTACCAAAGTATATCCTTGATCATTCAACCCAGTCACAGCTAACTGTATCAGCAATTCTTTTGCTTGTGTATCTATTTCGTAAGAATTAAGTACCTCCTGGATCCAAACTGGTTGGGCAACAGATATAGCTTGAAGATCATGCACATGTCCCACCCGAGAGAGTGCATCAACCACCTTGTTGTTTTCCCCTTTTTGATACTGAAATTTGTACTGTAGCCCAATTAATCTTGTCATTGCTTTTTTTCTGTAAATCTGAGTGTACCACTTGATCCCCCAGATTACATAAGCACTTATGATTAGTTTTAATGACAAACGGTCCCCTTTGTAAATAAGGTCTCCATCTCTCAATTGCCATCATTATAGCTAAGAATGCTTTTTCATAGATTGATAGTTGTTGGTTCTTGACCCCGAGGGCCTTGCTGTAGAATGCAACTGGATGTCCCTTTTGACTAAGTACAACCCCAATTCCTGTGTCACAAGCATCGGTTTCAACTATAAATTGCTGTTGAAAAACTGGCAGTGCCAATACCGGTGTATGACTCATAGCCTCTTTCAACTTTTTGAATGCAGTTTGAGCCTCTCCAGTCCACTGAAACCCATTTTTCTGTAACAACGCTATCAATGGTTTGGCTAACACCCCATAATGTCTCACAAACTTTCTGTAGTATCCAATCAACCCTAAAAAGCTTCTTAATTCTGATACATTCACAGGCACTGGCCATTGCTTAATTGCTTGAATCTTAGAGTCATCTGTTGCTACCCGTTGGTCTGAAATGATGTGTCCCAAGTATTCAAGCTGTCTTTGAGCAAAACTACACTTACTCCTCTTGACCACCAGTTGATGCTTTCTCAATGTCTCCAGCACAATAGCCAATTGTGTTGCATGATCTTCCAAGTTTCTGCTATAGATCAAAAATGTCGTCCATAAACACTAGTATAAACTTTCCAATGTAGGGAGCAAAAATATAATTCATTAAGCATTGAAATGTTGCAGGTGCATTTGTTAAGCCAAATGGCATAACTCTGAACTGGAATTGGCCGTGATGAGTCTTGAATGTTGTCTTATGCTCATCTCCCTCAATCATATGAATTTGATGGTACCCAGCTTTGAGATCTAATTTAGAGAAATATTTGGTACATGTTAACTCATCCAACAATTCATCCACTATAGGTATGGGAAATTTACTTTTCACTGTAATGGCATTCAATTTGCGGTAATCCACACAGAACCTCCAAGTCCCATCTTTTTTTACTAGCAGAACTGGCGATGCAAATTGACTTAGACTCGGTGTCACAATTCCAGATTGGATCATCTCCTCTACTTGTCGCTCAATCTCATATTTCTGCAAAGGAGAGTACCTGTAGGGCCTCGAATTGACATAGGTACTTTCAGATAGAAGTGTGACTCCATGATCAAAGGCCCTGTGAGGAGGTAACCTCTTTGGATCTTGAAATACATCCCCAAATTTCTGTAAAACCGCTTGTATCTGCTCTGGTATCTTCTCTTGATTCTCCTCCTAAGATTTCTCCAACACTACTGCAGCTCAAATCTCATTTCCTTTGTGCTATTTCTCCACTTTCTCTACTGATATTTCCTGTAACCCCCTTCCTTCCTCATAGTCTGTTACCCATTGCAGTTGTACAGTCTTGCCATTTTCTTCAAACTCTATCCATTTCTCTAGCCAGTGACATCTCATCACTCCCCATTTCCCTAGCCAATCTGTTCCTAAGATAGCATCATAGCCTCCCAACTCCAATACCTTCATATCATGTTGGAAGGTATGGTCCTGGATCCACCATCTCATTCCTTTGATCATCTTGTCACAGAATATCTTTTTTCCTTTAGCAACTTTGACCACCATGGTGTTGACTTTCAATGGTATATACCCTATCCTGCTCACCAATTCAACATTCACAAAGCAATGTGAACTCCATGAATCAACCAACATTAGCATCACTTGATTTCCTATTATGCTCTCACTCGTAGGGTCTTAGGAGGGTCAGCTCCAGACAAGGCATTCAATGAAAGATGTGTTTCCTCTTCCTCCTCTTCACCACTTACCACTGCATCTAGGACATCATCCGACAAGAGCTCTTGCACTTGCATAGCCTTGAGTTGCCCTTGGTCTTGTATTAGACACTTGTGACCATGGTTATATTTGTCACCACACCTAAAACATAAGCCATTAGCTCTTTGGTAGTCCTTTAATTGTTTAGCCTTCCATAACTCTCCTTTTTCAAACTTCTATCTTGGATGGTGGTCCTCCCCTTTCATAGCTCCTTCCACTTTTCCTACACTGATGCTAGACCCTGTGCTTTTACTCTTGTACATGAATTTTCTGGTTCTCGCTAAGACTCCCTCCTGGACTCCAGCAAGAGTTGCAGCCATCGCCACATTAGTTGGCATTTGCATTTCTACAGCTGCTCACAACTCTTCCTTCAACTCTAACACAAATCTTGTCACCAGCATGAGTCCTTTTATAGTATGATCATACAATCAGATTTGATACACTAGTGCATCAAATTTTCTCCTGTATTCTTCTACTGACACCGTTTGCCTTAGAAGCAACAAGTCCCTCATCTTGTTCCTCTGTGAATCCCCATCAAATTCTATTATAACTACATGTCTGAATTGCTCCCAATCATGCCATACATGGGTCATTTTGTATGCCTGATACCAGTGAGCTGCATTTTCAGTCATATACATGCCAAAACCCCTTCTTCCTCTCTCGTTGGAATCACCAGAGGCGGTGGTGCAGTTCCGTTCAGAGCTTTCTTCACCAGCACTTGATCTTGCTAGACTTGGCTGATTGAGTCCATCGACATGGTAGCTTCAATTGTATCTCCTCCATTTTCTCCCTGTGTTGTTCCAATTTCTGATCTACCGCCGCCATGTGTGAATTCATCTCTTCCCTCGCCCTCTACATGTCGGTTCTCAGAAATTCCACTAACCTCGCCTCCATTCCCTCCATTGCCATCACCATCTGGTGGATTTGCACCCCTTGCTTAGCCGGAGCCGTGGTGTCCCCTTTCCCAAGCCGACCAAACCAAAGTTCAAGAATTACAGCAACCACCAGAGGTGGTCACTCCCCTTCCCTTCGGGATTTTACCAGTCAAGGCTACGGAAATCACAGGGAAACTCCACCAGATCGACTTCGCTCTGATACCAATTTGTCATGGCTTGGACATTAGCTCATCGCCATCGCAGAAGAACACGGAGAGGAGAAGGGGAAAGTTAAACTATAGTTTCTATTCTCTTATGTTCGATACTCTTTTCAGAAATGGAATAGTATCCCTTTTAACAACACCACCAACTGAAGAATCTAGACCTACCATTATGTGTTAATGAGGTTTTGGTGATTAATGACAAATCTAATTGTGAGACTAACACTTTCATTGATATACATATTGTGTAGTCTTATTTGGATATAAAGGTAATAATCATGAAGGCATGCATGTGATTAATGACAAATCCAATTCATTGGATAAACAAAAGGAAAATCCAAACAGGTATGCATTCATAATGATGAATCTATTTGTGAGACTAATATTTCTATTTGTTATATCATGTTTAGTCTCGTTTGGATATAAAGATCAAAAGAGGTATGCTTTCTACTTTGTATTCATATATTCTTGAATGTATTTAACTTGTGTAGTTAATATATTCATATGAGTATATAAATAACTTGTGTAGTTCAGTATATACTCATATCCTTGAATATATTTAACTTGTGTAGTTAATATATTCATGTGAGTATATATAACTTGTGTAGTTTATATATGCTCATATTCTTGAATATATATAACTTATGTAGTTAGTATATTCAAGTGTGTATATATGACTTGTGTAGTCTATATACACTTATATGTGAGTATAACATAACTTGTGTAGTTTATGTGTGCTCACATATTCTTGAATATGTTTAACTTATGTAGTTAATCTATTCATAAGAGTGTATAAGACTTGTGTAGTCTATATATACTTATATGTGAGTAGAACATAACTTGTGTAGTTCATGTGTACTCACATATCTTTGAATATGTTTAACTTGTGTAGTTAATATATTCATATGAGTATATGAGACTTATGTAGTTTATATATGCTCATGTATTCTTGAGTTAATACAACTTGTGTAGTTCGTATACACTCATGTTGAGTATATATAACTTATGTAGTGCTTATATACTCATACCAAACTCTATTCAATTATTTGCTATTGAAGTGATTATCATCAATTACCAATGAGGAAAAGATTGTGGTATCTTGTCCCGCCATTATGAGTTAATGGTATGTTGTGGTAATTAATGATAATCATATTGTGGAACTAACATTTTTCATGAGTTGGATGAATAGGTTATGTTCCATATGGTTGACAACTTGGGATGATATCATGTATTGATAGTCATCAAATCAAGTGAAGACCCATCATGAGTTGATGGATGTCAAGTGAAGAGTGCATCATGTGGTGATGCATGTCAAGACTCGGGATGGAGGATGTCATCATGTGTTGATGAGCATCATGTCAAGATCCCGAAGTGAAGCTTCATCATGTGTTGATGAAGGTCTAGTGAAGGATGCATCATGAGTTGATGCATATCAAGTCAATGACCCGGACTTGAAGCAAGGATGTGCGTCATCAAGCTTCAAGTGTTTGCGCAAGGCAAAGGTATGACTAGCTAGGGCTAAGGATTTGTTCCTAGTCTTTTACCGGTCTTGGTGTTTGTTGGTAGACCAGATTGCTAGTATAGGTTGCCGTACTATTAAGAGGGGTCTTTGACTAGTAGTTTGAGTTAGTCATGTGTTGATAGCTCATTGTGTTTGCTCTAGCTCACCTTAACATGTTGCCAATATTTGCGAATGCGTTTTGCAAATAGTTGTGGCTCATGGATAATCCTTGTAGCATGTGACTTGAGTTTGCAAATGTGTTTTGCAAATGGTGTAAGTCCATATACCTTATTCCTTGGAGTGTGATTCTAAAAGTTAGCAAATGTGTTTTGCAACTTGTTGAGAATCTCACATGAATCCTTGTTTGCATCGCGTGTCAATTTCGCAAATGTGTTTTACAAATTGAGTTGAAGCGAAGTGCAATTTGTGGTATGATTCTAAAAGTGTGCAAATGTGTTTTGCAACTTGTTGAGAATCTTACCTTTGAACCCTTGTTTGCATTGCGCATCAAATTGGCAAATGTGTTTTGCAATTTGAGTTGAAGCGAATGCAATCTGTGTTTTCTCAGGAAGATCGGATGAACCGACGTGTAAAGAGCGGTACGACCGCGCTGCGGTATGACCGGCTCTTGTACAGCAGTACGACCGCACCTATTGAGCATGTGTTGCTCTGTTTGTGGAGCGGTAGTACCGGCGTGTACTGAGCGGTACGACCGGAGGCCGGTTGTTCCGATTATTTGTTGGCGGTTCAAGTTTTCCAGAGAAGATGCATTTGTTGCACATCTTTGGTTTTGAGAAACCCTTTGAGTGGTTGTACCGACGTGTGTTGGGCGGTATGATCGCGCTGCGGTTCGACCGCTTTCTTGGTGCGGTTGTAAAATTCCAGAACAGGTGTTCGTGGGACTTAGCCGAATTTGGCGCTCCTTTGTGGAGCGGTACGACCGCAGGTGTTTGTGCGGTTGTACCGATTAGTGCGGTACGACCGGACCTTGGTTGGCGGTCGTTCCGATTGGTGACCAACGGCTAGTTTAATAGCCGTTGGAGGAAGGGCGGTACGACCGGCCCCATAACGGCGGTCGTTCCGATTTCCTAACTTTTTCAGCAAACTTCACCCCAACGGCTAGTGTTTGTGTGTGAGCTATAAATACCCACCTTGGCCGTGTGAGGGAGAGTTGCTGGTGCCCCATTGAGTTCCTTTGAGCTAGTGCAAGCCCTCTCACACTCATTTGTGCATGTGTTGCACTTAGAGAGGTTGGAGAGGCAAATCCTATTGCATGTGTTGCATTAGGTTGTGGATTGTGTATCCATAGAGCTTTGGCACTTGATTGGTTCAAGTGAAAGTTGGAGTCTTGTTACTCTTGGTGTTTGCCGACACCTAGACGGCGTGGAGGCGTCGTGGTCGGTGATCTTCTCAAGT
The DNA here is from genome assembly GCA_036346405.1 of Phyllostachys edulis. Lineage (NCBI taxonomy): Eukaryota > Viridiplantae > Streptophyta > Magnoliopsida > Poales > Poaceae > Phyllostachys > Phyllostachys edulis. The sequence goes on from CM070552.1 coordinate 28,872,644, forward strand.
GAAGCTTGTGAGAAGGCCGGTGTTTGTGAGTGGTGTGGTGCTCATCATCTCCGGAGAGGAGGAAGGAGCAACCCTAGTGGAGCGAGGTGTTGGTTCGTTTTGGAACCGGTCTAAGTGGTTGGACTTACCTTGGAGGAAGGCTTAATTGTGGAGCCGCCCAATTGGTTTGGGTTTCCCTCAACGTGGATTAGGGAGACAAGCAAGTCTCCGATCACCACAGTAAAACATCATTGTGTCAATTGTGGTTTGATCTCTTGTGTCTCACTATTACATTTATGTTCATTGTGTATGAATGTTTGCTTTACATTGTGCAATTTATATACCTTGTAGTAAATTGCTTATTCATTGTGTATGATTGCAATAGTTCATTGTGCTATTCACCATTGCTAGAATTGAATTGCTCAAGTCATATGTTTAATTACTATATTCTTCAATAGACTTGTATTGTTGGTGCCTTAGGTGAACCTAGTTGATTTAGGCTTTAATTGTGCAAAACCGTATTTATATTAGCTTCCGCATTAGAAATCGGTTTTAGCCAAAGAAGTTTTTAAAACACCTATTCACCCCCCCTCTAGTCGGCCTCCTCGATCTTACACCAACACACCCGGCTGTTTACATGGGCCAGGCCCAACTCACTCATACTAAACCCAACTTAACATCTCAACTCCTCCCGCCTTGAGACCCTCTTCCTTCAGCTCTCCATTGTCAGTCTTCAGTTGTCGTCTGCATCTCCTCTTCTATTGTCGCCCCCTTAGCCATCATCATATGGTCGTGCACTCTTCAGTTTGCTCGATTGCAATGTTCATGTACCTATCCAGGCAAGCCACAATGCCAGATTATCAGATTTTTTTTTGCCAAGAAGCGAATCAGTAAGCTGGTTTCAGCTTCTCTGTAAGAACCACGGCATAAGTAAGAACCACGGCATAATCTGCTAATTGATGTATCAAAATTTCCTTCTGGGTTCAGCATTTGATATAAACACAGCTATCGTGTGAACTTGTTATCATCAAACTCATACAGCCCACAGTAGGATGGAGGAAATGTAATTAATTTAGTGTAAATAAAGTGACAAGATGCGCTAACACTAGAGATTTAGTGTAAAGACATTTTGTTCTATTCTCTTCGTAAAAAAAGTCATGTATGATAGAAATAGTAGTACACCTAACCATGGGCATAAATGCAGGAATGGCAAATGGAAGTGATGCTCGTCAAACAAGAATAAAAAGCACAAAATTGTTTGTAATTGGCATTTGTAACTAGACACAGAGTCATAATAATTTACTGCTTGACACTTACCATTGTGCTTTACATTTACGTTTACTAGCGGAGTACTCAGTAATATCATCTACCATCTCATTCTGCAGGAATGGTTATATTTAACTTGGAAGGTTTGCGGTATCCAGGGTGTAAAACTAATCCGGATAGTCGTTTTATCCGGCATTCGTGTTCGGGTGGCAACGAATATAGTAAGGAAAATAACATTCATATTGTAAAACGAATATGAATTCGGATAGTATCCAGATTTTTTTTTTGCTGGATACGAATACGAATGTGGTATGAAAAAACATGGTCAAATACGAATAAGGATAATATTCGGATCGAACATTTTTATTTCCCTTATCAACTAGTCCACTATCTTTTTTGTATGTGTTGTGTTACCATGTTGCTTGTTGGAGTTTGACATGTAATTCATATATATTGGAACTCTAATTGTAGATGCTTGGAGTTTGAACTTCCTGCGTAAAACTTCATTATATTTTAGGATATTCGAATTCGGCCAAATTGAACAAGTATTTGATTTGCCTTCATATTCGTATTCATATTCGAATTCAGATTCGTATTCGTTTAGAAAATACAAATACAAATACAAATACAAATACAAAAAGATCATTATTAGATCCGTTGACACCCGTAGGCAAGACAGGGTTCATGGCCATGGTCCTCCTTGGAGGTTAGGGCGTTTGGCTATCATGGGGGTCCTAGATTGATAGCCCTTGATTTTGGAATGGATGGCCAGTGATAGGAGAAAACGGTAATAACGCTTTAAGGAGACAACAAACACAATGCTGGAAATCTTCAGCCAGAAATATTTCGAAGCTAAATGCCAATTACAATAGAAATAGTTTCCGATAAGTCTATCAAAATGCAATACATTTTTTCCCTTTCCCCAACTTCCTGAACCAATCAGGTCAACAATTTTGAAGTTACGGGGCGTAGAGGACTTTTTCCACTTGGTTCATGCGCCATCTGTAAGGGCCCGCTTCGAAGTGCTAATGTATAAAACTGCATTCAGTCAAGAATGCATCAGAATAAACACACCTCAGCAGATAGCACACACAATGGAAACGGCAGGGTGAAAAAGCAAAAACAGTGAATTGGATTTTGAAATCCAGGATATATACCATTGTTGCCTCTTATGAAAGCATCGCCATATTTATTCTTCAGTTGACCATTCACGTACTCTTCGGTTTGCTCCATTGCAATGTTCATATAACCATCCAGACATGCCAAAATACCTGCTTTCGTGAAAATTTTGGCCAGAAGCAAATCAGTAAAACAGGTATAAACTTCTCTATAATAGCCATGACATTATCTGTCATCGAGTCAGGAAATACTACTTTCCCTTCTGACTTCAGCATTTGATATAAACAGAGAGCATGATGTGCACGGATTATCATTAAATAGGGGAAAAAAAATTATGTCACTGCAAAGTTCCCGGATCCTGATCTTCTACTGCAAAAACGCACTCTCCCTTACATGCCACTGTATTTTCGAAACATTGCCCTTATTTGCTATTGTTGACTAGTCAAGCCGTGAAGTGACTGTGTAAATACCGTTTTGCCTGTGCCTTGCCATCTTCTTCCTTTTCTTAAGCAGAATTTCTACACGCCATGAATTGCTTCTTTCTTGATTAGTCTAAATAGATCTGTTTATTGGAATTGCTAAGTCAAATGTTTGATATACATGGCCACCACTCCCCCACCTCATCTCCTCTTCCTTGGGAAGAATTCAGATTTCAGAAAGACGAGAGACAAGAAGCAAATCTCACCGGCGAGCACAAATAGAGGAAAATCTCAACGGTGACTAATTTCATCAAGACATTCACACACATTGGCATGCATATACACAAGAGTCAAGCTCCGCTGATCTGAAAAAAGAAGAAGAGAGAAGCTCTTCTCATATCCATCCATGGCAGACAGTAGAAAGCATCAGATGCACAACAAAAGCATTGGTCTCTCCCGAGCGAACCCCACCCTAGAAAACCTCACTCAAGCGACTCCCTCGCCGCCGCCGCTGCAGGCAACGGCAGCGGGCCCCTCTGTCCAAAGCTCTCCCTTCCAGATCTGCCCCCAAATCTTCTTTCTTCTTCCCCTCCGACGAGCAGCCGCCCCTTCTCCCCTCCACCAAGGTAGCAACCGCCGGCGAAGACCTAGGGAGGGCGACTAGGCAGGCGCATGGGAGGAGGACGGCGAGCTCCTAGAGGTGGCGGGGTCCATGGAGAGGTCGACGTGGAGGGAGGTGAAGTAGAGCACCCATGCAGGGCCTAGTGTGCGCAGAGAGCGGAGGCTGCGACGCAGACACAGTGGGAGAGAGATCAAAGAGGGGGGAGAGGAGAGTCGAGGAAGAAGATGAGCGTAATATGGGTATTTTGGAAAATTTTGACAGACAAAATCTAACGGAGTTGACATAAAGGGGTAAGGTTTCTAAAATGTAGTGGCAGAGAGTGCGTTTTGTAGTGGCAAATCAGAGATCCGGAAACTTTGCAATGGCAAATAAAAAAATTAAATAAACCAAGACAGCCCATAGTCAGATGGATGAAATAAAATGAATTTAGTGTAAATAAGGTGTCAATATGTGCTAAAACTAGAAAGTTAGTGTGTAGACATTTAGTTTGTTCACTTCATGAAATGTGTCTATGTATAGGTTATCATCCAAGCATGGGCAGTTGGGCATTATTCAGGAATTGCAAATGCAATACTGATGGTCGTCAAGCAACAATAAGAGGCAGATTTTTTTTTAAATGACACTCGTAACTTGTTTTATATGTGCAACATCCATTTGAGAAAGCAGAGTGTGATGTAGTATTGTAGTGTTCAAAAAAATCTAGCAATGTACAGTTGTACACTGCAAAGTGTGTAGCTACTAGTCACTAGTGACAAGCAAATAGTGTACACATTACACAAAGTTAGGCAAGAAAAAGAAACCTAAATAAAGCACGTATAAGCTTTTCCGGGAGCTTACTAGCTTGATTAAGAAAATGGTGTAACAAGGGTTGCCAAAAGCTTGACACTTACCATTGTGCTTTCTGTTTACATTTACCATCGGAGCCACTTTTGACAATTTCATATGACAAGACTATGCTCTCAGTTACACCATTTATCATCTTACTCTTCTAGGATGGTTATATTTAACTTGGAGAACCTTACTGATAAATAGCAGCAATTTTATGGATTCAACGTGAATTAATGACATCCACGTGCCTTAATTATCTATGTTTTACAAAAGGATGGCTATTCAAATCTTCATATATACCAAATGCTAACAGTCACATAAATTGACAAGAAAAATGAATATTAATAAGGATTACAGTACCGCAGCCTAATGACAGCTAATTGTCTCTTTAGTAAAACAAAACATTAGCATAAACACCATCAAAGGAATACAAATTACTCCATGACACATCAGATATTGAGAGACCACTGACATACAATAGCATGGCCATAATGCCACTTGGTATCTGTATTATAGGAATACCGTCAACTGATCTAAGACAACATACTGCTTGTTATTGCTCCCTAACCTAGACCTCATAGGGCATTCTCTCCTTAAGGAATGATGTTATAGGCCCTTTGTAGCAACCAATCTAAAATATTTGCAGCTTCACATGACAACAATTTCACAAACATTATATTCTCGATATATTTGATTGCAGATCCATTGTTAATCTAAATAAGAAGATATTCTCCACATGACAACAGCATTTGAACTTCCTAATATTATCTTCCTTGGCAAGATTGAAGAACCACAATTCCAGATCCAATGGGAAATGGGCTAAAAACAAGAAGATATTATCTTTGCTTTCCATATACATGTGGTTTGTCAAGCAGTGGGAACAGGTTAATGGCGTTGATGATATGTTTAATCTCCTTTCATCTTGTATATCTCACATGAAATCCATTTATCAAAAGATACAATGATTCTGAAGTCCACGCATTGGAAATCATGCAGCTTTGCAAGTGTTGAGACTAAATGGAGTTTTGATATCTCTTACTAAGAGTCGAAGTGAAGCACTCACTGAGGCTATCAACATACATTCACTTTACATCGTTATATCATCTAACATAATTATAAGCTATACGTTTAGGATTCTCAATTGTTCCTTCAAGTAAACTAACATGGGGCTGGCTACAGTTCTTGGTATGCACAATTTTTGCGGTGCATAGCAGGATGAAACATATATGGGGACCATGCCCACGTGAGGACTCAATCACCAACCATCGAATCCACATGATATGTGCTAACCGGATGGTTGGGGATCAGGTCCTCATGTGTGGATGGTCCCCATAGAAGTGATGTCCTGCTATGAATGTGCATTTAACGTAACAATATTGCACATGTTAGACTTCTTGAGTTATATATTTAGTACAACAAATTTGTACATTTTAAAAAGTATCATAACGAACAAGTGTATGTATCAAAATGTATAAATTTGTTGTACTTAGTTCACTAGTTTTCAACTTCTCTACAACCACGAGACTAATTAGTGAAACCTAAATAGTATATGCCATTTAATTATTATATCTGGTTCTACAAGGTGTACTTCTACATGAGCTTGAAGCGTAGAAGCAACAATCGCAACGTTAAATTCACGCTCCTTTGCTTGTGAAGATCAAATTTCACAAAGAAATTAGCTCTAAGCATTTAGCAATTCTCACTGATAAATCAACCCCATGCTCGCCGACCTAACCTCTGAGACATAAAAAAATCGAAAGGGGGAACTAAAAAACTGAAAAGAGTGACAGAAACGTCAGTATATGGCTTGCAACGCAAGCACACGCCCCCCCAAAAAAAAATCTAAACACAAGACCAGATGACGAATTGCAAGCTCGTTCTTCCTCCAGTCATAGGCTTCACGAACTAAAAAGACTCCAATTATCGGCCTCAGTGGACTTGTGAATATCTTACCACCAAGCATTGCAAAGCTCAAGGCGTTTACAGTAACCCTAAATTATTTACCCTAACAAAAGCCCCGTAAGTCGGGGGGAATCTACTAGGGTGTAACCATCAAATAACCACAAAAACACTAAATCCCGCACAAAAAAAAGAGAATATCCTGCGCTTCCTAGGGTTAGTGTTGTAGAAACAAGAGTGGGAGGTAGACCTCGGTAGTCGACGCCGGAGTTGAGCTTGACGACGACGGGACGACCCCTTATCGACTTGAGGAAGTCCGAAGGCGTCTTCACCGCCCCACCTCCGCCGCCGCCGCTGCCGGACTTGTCCGCGCCGCTGGTGCTCATCTCTCTCGCTCGTGTGGGTGGGGAGACTGCGAGGATTTGGCGGGTTTTGGTGTTGGGCTTGGCTGGGTACTTGGGTTGGGTTCGGTTCAGATTGAAAGGCTTGGCCTATTAGAGTCGGAGTTCGTCACAGGGGTTGGGACCTTGGCTGATCCCGTCCGTTTGTTTTGTACCCAACGTTTCCGATGAGACAGCGAGGTCAACTATGTATTTTGCGATGTTACCGTAAGGGTGTGTTTGGATGTTGTTTGGATGGAGCATAGAATAGTTCCGGATATGTTTTTATCTCTCTCTATGGTTGAATGTATCGAATCAACTGATTTTAGATGAGGTGGTAGTATCTTAATATTCACATGAGATGTTGAACTATTCCGTTCGATGAAATTGAGCGAACCACACGATACAGAACGGACTTGTCCGCTCGCATCGTGTGTGCTCACCGCTCACGTTAGAGATATTAATAAGTTTGTCATTATCAGTTAAACTTAAATAACAAATTTAACTATAAGTTGCATATTTTGAAATGGTTAGTGTTTAATTACTCAAATTGTTCAATATCAGTTGGTCACACTGTAATTAAAAATTGCGTTAAGTTAAAGAAGAGTCAGTAGTATATTATTAACCTTTTAATTAAAACAGAGAACTTAACTAGAGATTAAGTTAAGAAATTATAGATTAATTAGAAAATAATCATTAGTTGATCATTAATAGTCAGGTCAGAAAATGAAGGAATAAAAGGGAAAAGAAAGAAAGAAAGAAAAAGAAAAATACCATGGAGGTAATCTCACCAATGTAGGGAGAAAGTTACCGAACCAACATCATCCCCTCAACTAAATACAATCCCGTACCATTCGTGTATTATCTCATACAATCAACCAAACACATTTATGTACTATCCTATATAACCAATTAAACAACATGCCTGTACCTTTCCATTTAGGACGATCTCATCCTATTTATATCATCCCATCATATTCAACCTCATCTCACCAACCAAACACATCTTAGGTTAAGAAACCGGATTAAATCCTTTAAGAAAAGAAGATTGAACAAAAAAAAAATTGGAAGGTGACTGAACAGTTAACAACACTACTAGGGCCTATCTTCGAGTTGGTTGATGAGAACGCGGGAATTTTTCAGATTCCTGCTGGAATTGTTTCCCGTGAAAAATTCTATGAAATTAGGGCATTCCAAATAGATCCAAATAGACCCTAAATGATAGACAATATTGCTAAACTAGATCTATCTTTGAGTTCGTCCACCTGAACATCTCAGATGAATGAATAAAAAGGGTTCAAGAGGAAACAACAAGTCATGGCGCATCGTAGAGACGACTCGGTACACGCTGGCAATTTGGTCTCAAGGCTCTGTCTACTTTTGCCATGCATTCTACAAAACTCCTTTTGGAATACTCAGCTAGTTTGCTTGTAAAGGAATAGTATACTTGGTCTGATAAGGTGATCTTGTTGCTACGTGCTAAATGTGAGTTCTCAATTAACTCCTTTTGTATGGTTTCTTTGAGCGCTCTGCAACTGTGAGGCGGTTGGTTTGAATTAACTCGCAAGTTTCCTTTGAATTCTGCTCATATGAATTGTATCGGTTGTTGGTCGATCATAAATGATAGAGAAAATTGCACTACAAGTCCTTTAACTTGCGAGGTTATATCACTTAGCTTCCTGAACTCGTATTTTAATTTCTCAGCCTCCGGAACTTGCGAGGTGTGTCACTTAGTTTCCTGAACTTGCATTTTATTTTCTCAAACCCTGAACTTGCGATGTTATGTCACTTAACTCCCTAAACTTGCGTTGAAGCGAAGTTTGTCGGATGCGATGCCGGTGACTTCGTCCCATCCGAGTTTGGTGAACTCGTCGCTACCCCGTTCCGGTTGTGCTCATCGTCCTCGTCACCTCACGCTAACAAAAATGAATTCTTCGGGCCCAACAACACACTGTGCTCGCGTCTTCGCCGGAGCTCCACCGTCGCAGTTTGCTGTCACCCTCGCCCTTGGCTTCTTTGAGTCGGCTATGTGAGAGAGAGAAATGCATTCCCAGTGCTAGAGCAGAAGCTACTCACCCTGTACGGAGTCTATTTGGTCGTTTGTTAACAGAAAAGGCTAAGTTGGCAAATCACCGTGAGAGAGAGAAGTACTGTTCCCCTACTCCAGCACTGGGAATATACTTCTCTGTCTCACGGCCGACTCAAAGGAGGCGAGGGCGAGGGCGGCGGCAAGCTGCGATGGTGGAGCACCGGTGAAGACGCGAGCACGGTGCGTTCCCGGGCCCGAAGAATCCATTTTTGTCAGCGTGAGGTGACGGGGACGATGAACACGACTAGAACAGGGTGGCGGTGAGTCCACCGGACTCGTAGGGGACGAAGTGCTGGCATCATATCCGACGAACTTCGTTTCAACGCAAATTCAGGGAGCTAAGTGGCACAACCCCATAAGTTCAAGGGGCTAAAAAAGTAAAATACAAGTTTAAGAAGCTAAGTGGCACAAGTTCACAAGTTCAGAGACCTCCGGTGTAATTTTCTCTAAATGATATATGCCCATATCGGATGGTTGGGGGCGAATTAACTTCACTTTTGCCGCGGTGGATATCGTCGCTAGCAGTTGCTCCGAAGTGGTGGCTTGAAGAGGAGGACAACGTAGGACCAGGTCACACACATGGAAAAGTTCAGAGTACAACTTGCATTGGGTAAGCAGCTGCTTAAATGGACTATTAAGCTTCTCAAATTATCTAAGCACTAGTTAAATGCCTATGCTGTGCCCCAGATTAAAAAAGTCCATATTGCATGTTGGATGGCCCCTTAAAGCAAACCTAAAGCAGATTTGATTTTTTGGGGGGATTTTAGTTAACTTTATCACCATCGGATATGCTTTAAGATTCATGTGTCCGCCCTCCCCAACTATCTTTGGTGTGGGCTCAGGCTCACTGGCAACATAGAAAGCCCCTTCGGCGAAGCCGGCTACGCCATTAATTGCCAAACATGTTGAAGGGATATGGGTATGCTACACTAGTTGGCACTTCAAAATTCTATCATGTAAACCAGAAAGTCATGCAAGCAAGAGATCATAGATCGTTACCACTAGACACGCAGTGCAGCGGAAGAAGAGTTGGAATAGCCTAATCCAACGTCGAGCGCGTCGGTGAAGTGGTCGTAGTCGATTGTCCAACGTCCTCGGCACCGATCGTCTCCTCTAGCAACCTATGACGTTCCTTGCGTAGGTCATGGATCATCCTCGATCAGCACAACAGCAAACACAGCAGCGTCTCCACGATATCCACACATCTAGGGGTGGAATGCTATACGCTAGTGTGCTAGCACTAATATGCACAGTAGGGCCATCGAGAAGATGGCGGCTAGGGTTTTGGTGGAGCAACTCACATACGTCTCAATAGCCCCATGCATCCCTTTATAAAGACCCCATAACAGATCCTATCCAAATTCGTTTGTTCCAAGCCATTAAGTATGCGACCCTGTAGGTTCATGCGTAATCGTTTGTGACTCGGAAATTCCTTTCCGACCACGAGTCGTTAGCGGTTCCTACCAGGATATAACGATTCCCTAATACACATAAATATTATATTGGACGAACCTTATGCAATATGATATGCAACCAGGTCCTTATCACTTACAACCAGCTCGTATCTCCATGCAACTAGTTCGTATTTAGTTACAACCAGTTCGTAACTCCTTACGACCAGTTAGTGATCATATCCGACCAGTTTATGACCAGTCCGTATCTCCATACGACCAGTTTGTATATGGTCAGACTGAACGACCTGCTTGCATATTCTCCTTTCCTTTTGCCTCACGATATCTGGTTGAACTTTAGGTGAGATATTTTATCATCCATGGACTGTTAAGTACTTTCTCAATCAAGTGACGGATAACTTCATGTGGTTGACTCTTCGACCACTAGTGGCATGGCCATGCACTTTATTTATCCGACAATGTCGAGGGCCCTAGAGATATCTCTATTGTTATGTTAGGAGGGGCAAATATTATATCCGACCAGTCACATCCCTCCGCATATTTCATAGCATACCCGAAAATTACCTTTATAACTACACGGTTACGGAGTAGCGTTTGGCAACCCATAAGTGTACTATTACACATGTAGGAAACCATGCTGATCTCAAGTCTAAGGATCATACATCATCACATAAAATCATAACAATCTCAATAATGTCTCAAAGTGGGTCAATTCAACACCATATTCTCTAACATGTGTTCACATTATTAATTCGATATCCTCATATCCATGACCGGTGAAACATGATCATCAATCAATACATGTGTTGGTCAATAAGTCACTAGTGTTTTGACTAGTGACATCCGACCAGGGATACATTTAGAATGACATCATATAAGTTAAAGAGATTCACCAACAAGTCGCATACTTGTTAATCTTTATAAATGATAATTCATCCAAGGAACATAATAACACTTATTCTATAACTCATAAATATGGATGTGATACAATCATCTCTATGATTGCCTATAGGGCATATCACCAATAGTAATACCCATAGATAAAAGGCAAAATTGGTTACAAGATACCCAACTTTTGTGTTATTGGCTGATAGACACCTAAATTTCGTGTCTTTGCGAAAAAAGATTAAAATTTTAAGGCTCTTTGCTTTAGGACATTGATATCATTTATGGGCTGAAGAGGAGAGAGAAGGCTAGTGAAAAGTCTATTTTGCCCTTCCAGTCTCCTTCCTTCTTCCTTCTTCTCTTCCCTTCTTCCCCGACCATGAGCCTGCACCATGCCTCCTCCTCCATCGGTCACGATCCCACGCTGCCACCGCCTTGGGTCCTCTTCCCAGCACAGAGTTCACCTTTCCTCGCTCTTCCACCTCCCCTGGCCAATTTGGCTTGTTGTCGTCCCTGCCGTCTGTCTCCAATCTCGATAAGTCGCTGACGCACTATGCTTTCGCCACCACAATTTTCTAAAATCCGAGCTCCCTGTAAAGCCTTTGCCCAAGTCGTCGCGTCCCCTAGCATCCTCACCCCTGGGAGACCATAATCCCTCTCCTTCCCAAGCAAATTGTTGCCGAAGTCTCGCTGGTGTCGTAGAAGCCCGTCGCATCCCCTGTTTTCTCCCTGTGCTCGGTGACGTGCCATCACACACCTTGGGTCCTCTTCGATCGACTTGTGCATGCCATATCCTCTATCGGCCACAATTTGCCTTGTTGCATGAGCTTCGACAAGCTCAATGACGCCCTTCGCCCTGTCACCGCCAACCTCCTCACGCTTCCCATGCCCATCGTCACCGCCTCCAATAGCATTGACATCGTCTGGGCAGGGACTTCCCGCACGTGCCTCGATGAGTGCTCCCTGTGCCCGCTGCCGTCGCTGTCACCGGCCATGCCTCCGCGGGTGGCTTCCTCCTCGCGCTCTACCACAACGAGGAGAGAGGGAGCTAGGGGCGAAGATTGCACGTGCATGCCGTGTTCTCGAGGATGGGGACTCCATTTTTGTGGTTCATGGCGGTAGAAGAGACGTTGGCAAGGCTGTCCAAGGCGGCACTATTGGCGGGATGGTGGTGCTCGGCGGCCGCGTGCTCCGGCGACAGAGGGGCTTGGGCGAGGTGGTGGTGAGGTTCAGGAGGATGAGGAGCCCGTGGTGACACAGACAGAGAGACGATAGGATGAGGAGGGCGAGGCGGCGTGGACACAGTGGCACACACTGAGGCGGAAGACCTAGTCGGACATGGAGAAGGAACACAGAGGAAGAAGAGGATAAGGACATGAAAGTTATTTTTGAACTGTTTTTTCTCCAAAATAACGAATGATAGTGTGGGGACCCCGAAATTGAATCCGTTTCAAATCAAGAGATTACACCAGAGGTATTGATGCAGATTAACCTCGAGGTGAGATTAAATCCGTGGGTTGCTCGATCTTTCATGGTGGAACTCGAAGATCAGTAGTGCGCCGTCTTCTTCTCCTAGCGTCAGACGAACAATACCATACACGTGAACAGTAGTATGCACATGAATAGTAATATGGAACAAATATCCTTGTTAATATGTGGAGCACGAATTGCAAGATGCAATTTGCACTTGGATAAATAAATCTCACACCCGTGTACACCTCAGTACACGAACAAGAAATAGGGATCAAAGATCCAACGAGTAACTCCTAGCACACAGCTAGAAACCCTCACGCCAAGATGAAATTCGAGATTGGAATTCACAAGAACACTCATAGAACAGGGATAAACCCTAACGGCCAAAGGCCAACACGCACACACGTTTTAATTCATAACTCAAAACTTCATTCTCGTACATGCTTGCAGCCCTGGCTTTATAGCCCCAGCCTGGGCCGAAACCAATTTAAGGTCACGCACATCCCTAGAGCCCAACATGGACACATTACAAAAGATTTGATCTCTAACTCAAACTCCAAACCAAAACTATCCCTTATCTCTAATTCCTATTTAGAATTAAATGAAAAAAGAAACTACTAATATAAAAAAGGAAACTCGAACTCACGTACATTTGAACCAATGTGACATGGACTCATCTAATTAGTCTAACACGGCAAAGGATTTAATTCACATGGCAAAGGATTGCTTGCCGTTTATCTCCAACAGAAAAATCCGAACAGCATATACTCTTTCCTTCTTTGAATTGCCTTCAGTTGATTTGGTCATGGGTAGACCCCACCCCATGTCACGTAAAGAAAGAATTAACCACAATCTTCTTTGCCTTGTGAATTCATGCAGCACGTTATCCCCATGCAGTCCAAACCAACCAAAATCAATGTGGTTAGCAAATAGCACGTGAACTGGTTTATCTCCATGACAAATCTTATTTTCTTTCCTTAATTTCGTAGTAATCACCTGCATGCCCAGTTCCAACTCGCCTCCTCCTGGATCCCAAACACATGCACGGCATGCACCTGCACATGCACTTGAATCATGCATTGCATGCACGTATACCTTCTCTTCTTTCTTCCCAGAAAATTCTAAAATTAATTCATGCGTAACAATTTGTACCCAAGAATTAAGTTTAGTAGGGTTAGTAATCGTGGCCGCATCAAGTATAACTCTTAATAGGAAACGAGCTCGATTTCAAGTCCCGGATATGTGTCTTGCATTAGCTCCCAAGATCAATGGCTAATACACACATATCCTGAACAACATTGTACACAGTCATACCCAATTCATACATTATTAAAAGGTGATTTACAAGACTAGGACTTAAATTCATAAGTTACATATGTGACCAAGCGGTCAACTAAACATAAACAAAAGTATGCAGAACAAATGTAATACACCAAAATATCCATCCAAGTGTGCCCAAAACCCGAAGGCAACTGAGTGAAGATAGAAACAACATCACTCGTTAGCGTCGCCGTAGTCGGCACTAACGGATTGATCGTAAGTGTATTCTTCCTTACCTGAAATAAGTGGTTAATCTGTTTGAGTACAAAAGGTACTCGCAAGTCTTACACAAACTAATAAAAGAAAGTGTATGATAGAGCCTATCCAAAGGATATGATAATATACATGTTAGAGGCTGTCCAAAGGAAAGGCTGTATTGGCATAAGGTTTGCATAAAATTGGCAAGTTTTATTCCTACACATTCTATTTTGCGAAGGCCATTTTGTAATCAAAATTTGAACAAAAGGCACAAGTAATTTTGATATAATCATGGCTCAAAACATATCAAAGTGGCTGTCCACTTTGACAAACTAACATGCATGAACAACCATTCATGTCGATACCCAGTTGTACCCATGTCAATTTTATTTCAGAGTCTAACGATGTAACATCCCAATTTTCAGGAATTCTTGATTTTTTTTTAAAAAATAACCATTTGGTTTTGTTGAATTGCTCAAGCTTAACTTGGAGATTTTGGAAATTTAGAGATTTAATTTGAATTAATCAAACTTCAACTAACCCAAAGTTTGGTTTATTTTGGAGCTTGCTGGAGTTCTCTGGTGTTTTGAGAATCCCTTTTCTCGGTTTGTTCCGTTTTCTCCCTGGCCCAGCTCTTCTCTCCCTCTCTGTTTAGACCTCCTTGTAGGTCTAGACCTCCCTCTCTGTTTAGACCTCCTTGTTATCTGTTGTTAATTTCAGTTGTAGATGTTCTTTTGAATAGAATTCGAGATCGAATTCTGTTTAAGAGAGGTAGAATGTAATACCTTGTTGGATTAAGTAGTTAAATAAGAAATAGAATGTGATTAAAAAGAAAATATTTGGTAAGGAGATGAGGTAGTGAGCCGGATTGGGCCTCCGCTGCCCCATAAACCAAGAGAGACAAAACCCTAGCTCCCTGTGCAGCCTTTCCCTCCTGCCCTCCTACGCCACAACCAAAGAATGCCTCCTCAGATCCTTTCCCTGCTGCTGCCGCATCTCTGCATGCAAGGCTATCTGCATCAAGATCTCTTCATGCATGTGCTCGCCGCTTAGCGATGCATGTACTGCGCTGAGCTAAGCGCCATTGCTAGTTGTTTTGTCGAATGCTGCCATGTGTGCGTGTGCTGCTGCGTGTGCGTATTGCTACGTGTCCTGCTGCTGCTACCGAGAGAGAGAAAGGAGGAAAGTTCTGCTGTGCTGAATCCGCGTGAGCGCTCGTGGCCCTGAAAGCCGTGAGCAAAACCGAAAGGAAAGAAAGGCACAGCCACATGCAAGGTTTGGTTGCTGCATCGTGTACGTGCATGCATTGTTTAATTGGGATAGTTAGGGACGCCCTACTATGTTTAGTTAATGGCGATTATTTAATTAGAGATGCATGCACTACCTTGATTATTTAATTGGAGTATTAGGGGAGAGAGAGAGATTATTTTGGTTGCTGTACGTGCATGCATTTCATTGGAGCATTAAAAGAGAGAGGTGAATTAACTAGTACGCAAGCATCCATGGTTTTAGTTGTTAATTAGTGTTGGCTTCTTTTGTCTTCTAGTGCTAGAAAACAATTTAGTAGCGCAAGAACATGCAGCCACTAGCGCTAGAGTTAATTAGTAGTGCAAGATATTTTGTATGTATGCATGCTTAAATAGTAAATAAAGAGATTTAATTAGAGATTTGAATCGAGATTAATTAGAGAGGGGTTTTAGAATTTTCTAGTCGAGGGGTCGATCAGTAGATTGGTTTAGTCTACTGTTCTGATGTACGATTTATTCGGGTACCTTAATGGCGAATTTTGGGAATATCATCTACTAGTTAATTGTAGATAATTTCAGTATCTTTCCATAGAGTATTAAATCATGTCGAGAGGTTGAGTAATTTTCAAGTTATGAATTTAGTAACGCTCACTGTCTAGAAGATAACAGATTGGTCTTCTGGAATAAAAACGGGGGGTTAGATGATTTAATCAGAAGTCATGGTAATATAAGAAAATGTGGAGAATCTTGTGTAGATTCCAGAACTGGGTGGTTTGTCAGGTTCAGACTTGTGAGTCAAAAGTTATGCCCTTTTTAGTACTAGGATAGCAAGGGGTGATTGTTCGGTATTGGGGAAGCATTGTGGACTTGGGGGATGTGTAGGAACGATGTCAATTAATTGTTGTTCTTGTGGTGCTGTAGCTTGTATTGAAATTTGAGTGTTTATTGTAGGAGAGACGTCGTGCTGGTTGCCATCTTCTAGCCAAACCGTGTGTCACAACTAGTAAAGACAAGTATCTTGATGGATAGATTTAATATGAATGAATGGCATTGTTTGTTAATACTATGAGTATATGTGTTGTTCATGGTTGTTGAGATGTTAATATTCATGTGCTCTAGTGATATGAACTATGTGCTATTCATGAATGCTTGTAGTATGAATAGAGTTGTTCATATGCGATATTCTTGCGAATGCATGTTTATGGTGTTTTAAGATTTCATATATATGCATCATGATGGCATATTGAAGACTTGGTCATGTGATGACCAAGCAATTATTGAGGTCCCCGTCATGATTATGACAGGCTAAAGGTCCTCATGCTTGTGGAGCATGGGCTTAGGTCCCCATACTTGCGGAGTATGGGCAATGGTCCCTGTGCTAGATAGCATAGGCATGGGTGTGCATCGACGGATGCACGCTCTACATTACCGGTAAAATGCAAAAGAGAAAGATAAAGATAAAGAGCATTTTGAGCATATTGCATAGCATGAGCATGTTATATGTTGGTGAATAGTTTTGTGGTTATTGGTTGATGATTACAATTATTTATGCTGTTGATGCTATATCTGTGAGCTTGATGTTTTATTATTTGGTACTTGCTGAGTCTTTGGGCTCACTCTTGCTTTTGTTGTGCTTTTAGGTACCACTTGCAAGAACAGCATGCATGGGAGGGAGTAGGCTTGTCTTGGAATCACACACTACCACACATCTTTAAAGCTGAATAACATTTAGATCATACCTTAATAATAATCAAACTTCTTAAGGATTGTTTATGGTTATGATTCATGCTTTGGCTTATTTGTAATGAGGAGTAGCATATTTTGGATATCCTTGTTTATGCTTTAGTTGATTAGCATATTTTGAATGCTTTGATGGATTCTGAATGTTGGAATATTGATTATGTTATATGTAATCGTTGGAACCTCCGGTATACTTAGCTATACAAAGGAGGTTTACTAAATTTTGAATTATGTCTTTGTTTTAATTTGTTATCATGTTTATTTAGTAGCATTCGTGCTCATGTTAGGTGGGGTGTTCTGATTGGTATCGAGCGGGTCAGAGGTCCGTGGTTCTTGAATATTAATTTTGACATACTATGCATAGTAGAATGGGAATAGGCTAAGCATTGCATTTACGTTTCCGCTATATCGTATTGATGATTGCTTATATGAATTGAGTATGATTGCTCATTAATTGATTATATGATTATTATGTGTGGGGATAACCCATGTTGAGAGGTTGAGGTCGTAGTTGTGGCCTTGAGCTTTACTAGGTTACACCACCGTTCGTGGTTTAGGAATAGTGAAGTGTCTACATCGGATATCTTAGTACAAACGTTGATAGTGAGTATCGTTAGAAGAGTTGTTCTCTTCTTGGAATTTGCATTTGGTCAACTCTTGTCCAAAAGTGATTGGTGAATTTCTTTTGTGTTATTATTTCTTTGCGGCTGATGGGTTGCTTTGAGAAAGGTTGGTGTGTTTCCCTTGGCTAAATTTGTCTCGTAAAGTAATCATTGTTTTTCCAACCGATGAGTTATTCTTGCGGCTGGTGAACTTGGTTGATTGACAAGTTTGACCTTTGTATTGGAGTTTTGTTTTTTCCATTGGAAAACATGAACCATTTATTCGCTTGATGTTTTTGGTTAATGAAAGTTTCCTTTTGCAAGTCCTTTAGTACGTGGAGGCTTTGACTCAATGTAACTTTCTTGGGTATTTTAAGTGTTGAAGATTTGTGGTTCTCTTTTACTAAAGAAGATGTTAAACCCTTTAGCGATGTTTTGTCGTGGTTAAGTGAGAGGGTATAATCAAAGCAATTAATGGATATGATATGGATTATCAAGTTGGGTCTGCAGTGTGTGCATAATCGATTTTAACTAAGACCCTTGAAAGGAAAGTTGAATAAGATGAGGTTGTTCTCTAATAGTTCTCGATGAGCTGTGACTATGAATCTGACTATATTTAATCGGAATCAATAGAGTTATTAAGAAGTGTGGAACATTGATGAAATAGTTGATCAATAGAATTGTTTAGTTTGCTAAACTTATTGGATTATTTGGTCTCAATGGATTAATCTAACTGTGTAGCAAGAGAAATATAAGGATGTGTTCGACTGTGGTCTTAGTAACCTCTTAAATTGTATAGTAGATCTACTCAAGAATAAAGTGGTTGATGTAGTGAGGTTGTAAAGTTTTGGTGGACTCTCAATTTGAGGATGGGATAATAAAGTAGTATGAAACAATTTGGTGGGTTTTTGGAGAGTTGTATAATGGAAGAGTAGACTATGACGATTTTTGTTAATAGTGTATTATTCTAGAGATTAGTAAGATTATTAGCAATGGATTCTGAGTGTATTGTTGATTTTTATAGAAAGAAAGTAATTCAATCGTCATTCGTGGTATCGTTTAAATGAAATGTTTGGAGTTTTGCTTCGTGAACTTTTGGAGTTCATGATTTATTGGGTAGATGAAATTGGTTTGAGTAAGGGGCGTGTTGGAAAACTCAATTGGTTCTTAAGTGATTCTTGCGATTTGGTCTTAAAAGCGCTTCTTGTTTGAGGTGGCAAAGTAATGTTGTAATCAAAGAAAATTGTTTTCTTTGTTAACGGAAAATGTGTGCCCTAAGTATTTGAGGTTGGAGTTAAGAATTGTAATATGCAACTTTTCTGTTGTTACAATTTAAGAGTTTCTTTGGTTTCCATAGCAATGTTTTATTTTGATTTATGGGGGTTTGGAAGTTCCTTCCTGTGGGACATGTGCCCTCATCTGCGGACTCGTATTTTGTTTTTCCGAGATCATTAATATTTGACAGTTTCTCTTGGTCTCGTACTCACTCCGAGGAGCAATGTTTTCTTGTACGTTGAAACTTGCATTTGTTTGTTTCTTCCTTTTGAGAAAGGAATTAACCAACTTGTGTTGCCAAAGTCTTATAAAGTGTAGAACAGCAACTGGTTGGTGGTGGACAAGTATATGATAGTGGTGAAACCTTGGGAACCAAGCTATTTGAAGAGCAGTAGATAGTGATTTGGTTTTGACCTATAACACCTGGAGAGAGTTCTATTTAAATGGAATATTTGTCGATGAAATACAGTTGATTAGTGTTACAACTAGTGGGACGTATGGCAAATTATGATCCAATACCCTTTGTCCAAGTTGGGATGTTGGGATTATCGAAAGTATGGACTCTTGATAAATTTATTAGATAATCGCAATTGGATACTTAGTAAGATCGTGTAGAAGAGTTAGATGGTGAAGTTTAATGAGAGTAGCGGTGTGGAGAAACTTAAGCGTTGTGCTAATTAATGGGATAGCAGGAATTGTTGAGTTATGGTCAAGTATGATTCGGCCTTAACGAGTAACCCTATGGGAGTTAGATTATCTCTAAGGATAACTTGATCAAGAATTTATTTATTTATTGACGTTAGTGATTGAGTATGTTTGAATCTTGGTCAATTAGTTAGGGTATTGCGAATGTGTATATTGTGGTTGTGTAACTGAATTGGATTGGTGTGGATTAGAGGAGGTCTAAGATTGGTGAAATAAATCGTCTTGGGCGGTTACTTGATTAGTGAGGAATGTTAATATTAATGACTGAGAATATTGTTTGGATTGTGGGAATTTTTAGTCATCGGATCTGAGGATTTCCTGTCAAGTATACCATAAGTTCGTTGTAGGAGTCTTAGAGGTTGAGTCTGGGCTTTGCATTTTTATGCTGGCATCTTGGTTGCTCATGATTAGGTTCCGAGAGTTGTGGTGATCTTTGAAAGAATCCTTTGGATATAGTAAATGAGAGTGTATGATATGAATTTTGAGTTGATTATCCTTAAAGGATTGAGGTGATATGATTGTGGGTGAAATCTATATTAAGGTGCATTGCGAATTATTTGTCAAAGCAATTCCTTTCATAGAGGAGTGGACTACAGTATCTTTTTGTGAGTTAGTAGAGTCCCTCTAGATGAGTGTGGTTGTTACTCTCGGGTTGAGCATCACTTTGAGTTTGTTGGTTAAGAGGAAGGAGTTAGTGTGGTGATTTAGAATCCCATGGTTTAAGAAAAAGTTGAATTCTTAAAAGAAAGGTTGAGGAAGAAAAAAAATTTCCCTAAGCAGTGAAATATTCTCTTGGTTCTTGTTTGAGTTTGTGTTCATGATGGATGCCATTTGCAAGTTGGTTTGGTTTTATGTTGGTGTATGCATGGTTATTTCCGGTTAAGAAAAGAAAGAAAATGGATATTTTGGACATTCAAATGATTTCACTTTTGGTTTGTGGTGTTTATTTGCAAACTGCTTACTTGGAAGATCTTGCGTGCTAGAAGACGTCCTCCACTCGATAGCCTGTGGGCTTGTCGAATGGCCATGTGAAGTGTTTTGGTTTCCGTTGTAGTGTTTCTTTTGTTGTTAGCCCTGTGTGGAACCTCTGTAAACAAGCTTGACCATAAGGTCTTTTGTTAATATTAATTTGTCTGCTTCATCTTTAGTTTGTCATATGGTTGTGATGTCACCAATGTTGAGTCTGTGCGAGCTAGCTTACTGATCATGGGACTAGCTCATTGTGCATAGAGGCTGGGACCTCCGGGTGGACCTTCGAGTCCTCTGGGTGGTCTTGGAGGCCCTCCGGGTGGTCCTAGGAGACCTCCTGGGTGCTCTTGGAGGACCTCCGGGTGGTTCTGTTGGACCACTTGGGTGGTCCTGGGAGACCTCTTCGGGTCCTCTCGGGTGCGATTCCTTGTCTTGCGTTGCATTTCACCAAGAATACCCATCGGATGCTCTTGGTAGGAAAGATCAGGTTGCAGATCAATGTTCTCGTACGCGGTCGCCTCGGTAGGAATACGAAGACACTTCTTCAGTTGTGAGACATGAAAGGTATTGTGTACTGCTGAAGAGAAATAGGCAACTCCAGTTGATACACCATAGCTCCTCGTTTTTGCAAGGATCCGGAAAGGTCTGATATAGCGAGGAGCTAACTTTCCCTTCACCTGGAATCGATGGGTGCCCTTCATCGGTGTGACTTTAAGGTAAACATGATTGTCTACCTCAAAGCTCAACTCACGACGACGACGGTCGGCATAGCACTTTTGGCGAGACTGTGTCATCCTCAATCGGTCCCGGATCAAGCGAACTTGCTCTTCGGTATCCACCACTAAATCCGGTCCATAGAATGGTCTTTCTCCGGACTCGGACCAGTTCAAAGGTATCCTACAAGCTCTGCCATACAGTGCTTCAAAAGGTGACATCTGAATGCTTGATTGGAAGCTATTGTTGTAGGAGAATTCTGCATATGGCAAGCACTTCTCCCAATTCTTGTTATAGGACAGAACACATGCTCGGAGAAGATCTTCCAAATTTTGGTTCACCCTTTCGGTTTGGCCTCCGGTTTGTGGGTGATATGCAGTGCTAAAAGAGAGTTCAATCCTCATTGCTTGGTGTAGACATTTTCAGAAGTATGATGTGAATTGAGGGCCATGATTAGAAACAAAAACCTTTGATACACCGTGGAGACAAACAATTCTAGAAATATATAGCTCTGCTAACTTACTGCCAGTGAAGGTGGTTTTGATAGGAATGAAATGAGCAACCTTTGTCAATCGATCCAGGACCACCCATATAGAATCAGATCCATTTTGAGTCTTTGGAAGACCGGTGATAAAGTCCATACCAACTTCTTCTCATTTCCACTTAGGAACAGGCAGTGGTTGGAGTGTATCCGCTGGCTTCAAGTGTTCGGCTTTGACTCTTTGACAGATATCACATTCAACAACATACTGTGTGATTTGTCGTTTCATACGGCTCCACCAAATCCTCTTCTTCAAATCTTGATACATCTTGGTACTCCTAGAATGTATAAAAAATTAAGAATTGTGAGCTTTTTTAAGAATTAGTTCTTTTAACTTGCGATTGAATGGCACTACCAAACTGTTTCCGAACCATAAGATACCTTGTGCATCTTCAACAAAACCTTTGGCTTTGCCTTATTTCATATCCTCCCAGATTCAGGCCACATCGAAATCATTTTTCTGGCCCTCCTTGATCTGGTCTTCTAGTGTTGATTTCACTTTTAAGGCAGTGAGAAATCTTTCTGCAACCATTTCAAGATTCAGTTGCTGAAACTCAGCACACAACCCTTCGAAGTGGTTGTTACTGACAAGCAGTTGCGTTGAGATTTTCTGCTCAATGCGTCAGCCAATACATTGGCTTTTCATGTGTGATAATGGAGTCTCATATCATAGTCCTTGATCGGTTCAATCCACCGTCTTTGTCTCAAGTTCATATTAGCTTGAGTGAAAATGTATTTCAGACTCTTACGATCAGTATAAATCTCGCAACGATTACCGATGAGGTAATATCGTCAAATCTTCAGAGCATGGATTACGGCTGCCAACTCTAAGTCATGTGTTGGATAATTTACCTCATGAGGCCTCAACTGTCTCGATGCATGTGCTACAACTTGGCCTTCTTGCATGAGAACACAACCGAGCTTATGGCGAGATGCATCGCAATAAATGTCGAGGCTCTTGTGAATATCTGGTAGAGTGAGTATTGGAGCTTTGGTTAGGAGTTCTCTCAATATCTGAAAACTTTCTTCACATTCAGCTGACCATTCGAACTTCTTCTCCTTCTTCAGTAATTGGGTCATTGGCCTTGCAATTTTAGAGAAATTTTTAATGAAGCTACAGTAATAACCTGCAAGTCCGAGAAAACTTCAAACGTCGGTTACGCTCTTGGGCTGATCCCAATTTAGTACATCTTGTACTTTACTTGGGTCAACAACAACACCTCCTTCAAACAGTACATGACCCAAAAACAGACTTTCTTGAGCCAGAACTCGCACTTGATGAATTTTGTATAAAGCTGATGCTTGCGTAGTGTTTCCAACACAAGCCTGAAATGTTTCTCATGCTCTTCATTAGATTGGGAGTAGATGAGGAATTCGTCAATAAACATGACAACAAACTTGTCCAAGTACTCCATGAACACTGAATTCATGAGGTTCATGAAATATGTCGGTGCATTCGTTAAGCCGAAGGACATGACAGTGTACTCGTACAAACCGTAACGAGTAGAGAACGTTGTCTTAGGAATGTCCTCAGTTCTAACCTTGATATGATGATAGCCCGATCCCAAATCAATCTTGGAGAATACTTGGGCTCCAGTCAGTTGATCAAACAGATCATCAATACGGGGAAGGGGGTATTTGTTCTTGACAGTGACTTCATTTAGCGGACGCTAGTCCACACACATTCGCAAAGTCTTGTCTTTTTTCTTGACAAAGATTTCTGGGCATCCCCAAGGTGAGGAGATCGATTGGATAAATCCTTTGTCAAGCAATTCCACAAGTTGCTTCTTTAATTCCACCAATTCATTAGGAGGCATCCTATACGGTCACTTTGATATAGGCGCGGTACCGGGTGCTAGCTCGATCGCGAACTTAACTTCGCGATCCGGGTGCATGCCTAGAAGTTCTTTGGGAAAGATATCTGGATACTCACAAACTACTGGCACCATCTCCAATGTAGGGGTGGTACCCACTTTCAGAGCATACAGATGTGACCCAATAATCTTAGAGTCGAAAACAACTTGTTTGCCGTTTTTACTTGTAACAGAAATGGACTGCTGAGCACAATTAATTTGCCCATGATTTTTGGATAGCCAATCCATTCCTAAGATGACATCCAAACCCTCTAAATCTATGACTATCAAATTTACCAAAAATTCTACCCCCTGAATCTCTACCTTTATGTCCCAGCAGATTTGATTAGTTTGAAAAACCGATCCCGATGATTGAATAAGGTGTGGTGGCTGGAGTGTATGCATATTTAATTGATGAAGAACAACAAAATGCCTCTTGATGAAAGAGTGGGATGCTTCGGAATCAAATAAAATAGTAGCTAGCTTGAAATTAACAAGAAGCATACCGAGGACGATGTCAGGTGCATCAATCGTCGCTTCGGCGGTGATTTGATTCACTCGACCTCGTGCTTGAGTTGGATTAGACTTGACAGGCAGCTTCGGAGGTGGTGCTGGACACACAGGTGATGAAGATGGTCGGACAGGAGGCAAACCACGTGCTTTTGCCCAACACTGATTTGCGAAATGTCTGGGACGTCCGCAGTGATAACAGATCACACCCGGCTTGACGTTGCTGACATTAGATGGATGATTTCCACTGACTCTTGGCTGCCAGTTAGGTGGTGGAGGACGAGGTGCAAATATTGGTGGCCTTGGTGGAGTTGGAGCTTGAACTCGAGGAGGATGGGACTGCCACATGCGCGGTCTCGGAAAACCGCTACTAGCTGAAATCTGCGCAGCCCTCTTTCGCTTGCGCGCCTCCTCCAACGCTTTGCTCTTGCCTTGGACTAGAATAGCCTTGTTGACTAGATGCTGAAAATTACGAAAATCATGAACTGCAAGTGCCAGTTGTAGTTCCTCTGTCAGGCCATTCATGAAGTGACTCCGATGATGAAGATTGGTGGCAACATCATCTGGAGCTTAACGAGCCAAGAAGTTGAACTCATGAAAATACTCTGTCACGCTCTTTCGCCCTTGCTTAAGAGCTAGAAATTGTTGCTGCTTGTTCATCATGACTCCTTCCGGAATGTGATCTTCGCGAAAGGCTTCCTTGAACTCGTCCCAAGTCAGGACATGTCCGGCTGGCTGGATAGCATAAAAATTGTCCCACCACGCACTTGCTACGCCATCCAGTTGATAACTGGCAAAGAGGACTTTCTCTATTTTAGAGCATTGGGCAATCAACATCTTCTTTTCGATAGCCCTAAGCCAGTCTTCTGCCTCCATAGGGTCCTCGGAACTGGAGAACATAGGTGGATTTGTCCGCTAAAGTTCAGCGAGACCTCTATGTGCGCGATGAACTCTTGCCCCACCAGATAATCCTAGAGCTGTGGAAGTGTTGCACGCAATCTGTTCTAGGATGCGCGTTTGGTCCATGCGGTTACACTCTATCTGAGCAAGAACCTCAGCCATGGTGGGTGGTGGAGGGAGTGCTTCTTATTGCCGACCAGCATGATGATTATAGCGACTAGAAGGCTCCGCACGCTCTCCTCGTGTGTAAAGATCATGGATAGTAGTGAAGCAGGATTCCAGGGGTGGTGATCCCTCTCCCTACTGAGCTCGGGAACGAGTGGTAGCTTATGTCATACTGTTGCCACACCAACTGTTAGCAATTCAACAAGGATACACCCGAACGAGCACGAATTAAAGTTCTGGACAGCTAGCATAATGTTCTAAATTTAGCATGCATAATGATATGAAATACACAAAAATTAACACCAGACGAGTGTACAAAGACACTTAGGCTAGTACAAGATCCATTAAAACAAACCGTAAGGTTTCGACATGGTTACATCCATATACGCCTGTAGACGAAATGGCAACCGCCCGAAACCAAAAGTGTTACAACATTTCACACATAATTATACAAATGCTATCCTATTACATTTATTTAGGGATAGCTTACTAGTTGGTTACAACTCTATGCAGCGAGTCCTCAACATCCATACCCTAAACAGAGTTGTCCCGATTAAAGTTCACCAAGAACTCATCTAAAAGATGAGCCCTAGGCGATCCTGAGTCCATTGGGTCCAATGGATCGATGAGGTGCCTCGGAGATCCTAACAAGGGGACTTGACCTCTAGGAGGTACCAGCCTCTGTGCACGAGGAAAACCCACTGACATCCGGGCTTGGTGACACGGTCCATAAATGGGTACTAGCCCTGCCACTTCCAGAAGTCGAAACTCTGGTAGTGCAGCAGCAGCTGGGGAGGTCTCGTTGTCACCATAAAGCACGTTGTGAGGAATGCGATTTATGCTGACTCCGATCCTGAGGTACTCCTGGGCTTCCCTAAGACGGTGTCCGGTTTCCCACAACTCGTACACGTTGCAATGATGAATTTGGTCCATGATGTGAACCAATCTCGCCAACTGGCGTACTTGCGGGTTCTATCCATACTTGATCTCATCAAAAGTGTTCACCTCCGCGCCAGGACCTTGTTTCGGGAAATGGTTGTATGGTGGCTGAGACAACTCTGTCAGATCATGACGAAGATGGCTCATAGCCCCACTGGCCGCTTCCTGAATGACCATGGCTTCAAAGGTTCCATGCACTTGGATACAATATGGAGTACTTTCTACCACCTGTCTTGCAATGATGTTGCATACTCCGGGTGGTAGGTTAAATTGGCTCGCCACATCATATCCCGCAGCAACGTCGGGTATCCATCCACTTCCTCAGCACGGGTCTCCTTAATTAAATACCAGTTGCTCATCTAAACACAAGAAGACAAGGTAAGTGAGCAAATTAGTTTATAAATCCAACTAAAAGTTGGGGGTAAGAAATGATACTAAGATGGATGAGAAAGAAAATACTTTCATAACTTAAAGTTTATGAAATTATTTTACTATTTAGAAAATAATTTCACAGAAGACTCACTAATGCTAATGACCATGCTATTTCTAACCTATAGTCAGTATGGCTCTGATACCAACGCTGTGGGTATCCCGAAATCCAATCCATTTCAAATCAAGAGATTACACCAAAGGTATAACTCTTAATAGAAAACGAGCTTGATTTCAAGTCCCAGATATGTGTCTGGCATTAGCTCCCAAGATCAATGGCTAATACGCACATATCCTGAACAACATTGTACACAGTCATACCCAATTCATACATTATTAAAAGGTGATTTAAAAGACTAGGACTTAAGTTCATAAGTTACATATGTGACCAAGCAGTCAACTAAGCATAAACAAAAGTACGTAGCGGAAAACAAATATAATACACCAAAATGTCCATCCAAGTGTGCCCAAAACCCGAAGGCAACTGAGTAGAGGTAGAAACAACATCACTCGTTAGCGTCGTCGTAGTCGGCACTAACGGATTGATCGTAAGTGTATTCTTCCTCACTTGAAACAAGTGGTTAATCTGTTTGAGTACAAAAGGTACTCGCAAGTCTTACACAAACTAATAAAAGAAATTTTATGATAGAGTATATCCAAAGGATATGAGAATATACATGTTAGAGGTTGTCCAAAGGAAATGTTGTATTGGCATAACTTTTGCATAAAAACAACAAGTTTTTATTCCTACACATTCTATTTTGCGAAGGCCATTTTGTAATCAAAATTTGAACAAAAGACACAAGTAATTTTGATATAATCATGGATCAAAACATATCAAAGTGGCTGTCCACTTAGACAAACTAACATGCATGAACAACCATTTATGCCGATACCCAGTTGTACCCATGTTAATTTTATTTCTGAGTCTAACGATGATGTCTATCAAAACAAAGTATTGTCCATAACCGGGGACAGGGCTATTTGAATAGATTAAAAACCCTGTAGGGGTGTACATCTTTACCCATACGACTCGACCAGCCCGTAAGCCTCCGAATAATGACACACTTTCTTTGGTATGTCGGTCGGGTAGATCGAGATTTGGTACTTTTTAGCAAGAAAAATCTTATTGAGTTGAAACACCCATGCGAGACGAGATCCCGCTTAGTATAAGCTATTGATAGAACTTGCTAAGTGGGGCACACAAGTTGTGTTGGGAATGCCGACCCAATGAACATAAATTTAAACCTGTGCTCATTCACACATATTAAATTGCAATCAGATTCCTATGAACATATGATCAAACACATATGTCCTCACACCACCTGTGTTTCAGCCCAGTAAAATCCTTCCCTTACTTGACCAAACCGGCCCTAATCCAGCGTGTGGAAGTACGAGTAGTTCTTGGCATGACAGCCCAAAGTTTGGTCCTTGGTGATCCAGATAGGACTACCACAATACCCAATTCTCGTGCACGAAGGCACCCTCACTATCAATCACTTGTCCAGATCTAAATCATGTTTTAATAGACAAATTTTTGACTCAAACCTCAGATTCAAAGATCTAACAAAGAAACAAAATTAAAAATTAGTTCAGTGCTTCCCCACGATTGACAGGCTAACCCCATCAATCAAACTACCGTAACTACTGACCTGCATGGCTAAGCATTTTCATAAAAGAATAAATATACCAATAGGTTATATCTAACTTAAGCATAACTGTATGGAATAATTCAAGGCAAGCCACAATGATTAGGATATAGCTAACTAGACTCACAAATTCTTGACACACCAAAATAGTATGCACGCAATTATCATTGCATTTCAAAACACTAAATTAACCAAAACTGGGATCAAAATGATGCAAGAGGATTCTTACCTTGTTGATATTCCACTTGTTCCACCTCAGGATTCTCATATATAAACTCACTCGCGTCGGGGAATTCAAAATCTAAAAAAAATAATAACAAATAAACACTGAGAAAATCTCAAAATGCCAAAATGTTAAAAAAAATGCATGGTAATTTTACAGTAGTGAGGTTCTAATTTTAAGTGAATTTAGGTGAAATTTTTTAGTTTATTTGGAGTTCATTTGAATTTTCTAAGAATTTTACCAGGTTAAAGTCCTTAATGTACAATTAATTTAATTATCAAATCTTTCTGTAATAGAGACAAGTTTCAAAGTTATACCAAATTAAAGTACAGAAAAAATAAAAATAACTAAACTAATTTCATTCGATTTGGAGTTAAAATTAATTACTTATGAATTTTTGAAGTTTAAACCATTTTCATTGTAAAAGTAATCCATTTCGGGATTTCAAAACGTATTTAATACTTTTTATACCCAGCCGGAACTAGCCCCAGTCACTGACAGGCGGGGTCCAGTGCACAATATCTTTCTCTATTCATTTTAATTCTGAATTAAACCTACTGACATGTGGCGTCCACCCGTCATCGACTCAGTCCACAGCATAGTGCATGGACCAGAAGTCCACGAACTCGGACTATGGTCCATGGGTGGAGGTGACTGTGCACTTAAGGAGTAGGGCCTGTACGTCAGCGACACATCTTCAAACCATTTAATTAAACACCTCAGTTTCTGATTGCTGTCCCACCAGTCAGTGAGACAAACACTAACTAAAACTAGAACTAATCATTGCTTAGCGTTAAACCGACAACGATTTGGTTAATCAATTCACTACAGTAATTGTCGGCTTTCTGACAACAGAGCAACTTGCTCCCGCGCGCTTGCCCGGTGGTTCGCTAGCGCTGTGGCCGGAGTTTGGCCGGAGCATGGCCGGAGTGGTGGCACGACAACAAGGTGCGGTGGCACAATTACGGTGAATGTGTAAAAGACAACCCGATACCATTCTAAGCTAACTAACGTGCATACAAGCACCACTGAGGTATAAGGAAACTTCTAGAACCAAGAAAATGGTCGGGAGTCATTGAAGCTCACCAGCGATGTTGATCGAAAGGCGGCAAAGAGAGCTTCACATGGAGAGAACAACCTAGGCACAAACCAATCGGAATGAATGGTCGAGATAGCTTAAGTATAGCTCAAAGATGCTCTGAAAAGAAGGGATTGAGCAAATGCTTACCAGATCGGAGATGAGAACGAAAGAACCGAAGTTGGCCGGAGATAGGGAAAATCCAAATTCCCGATGATCCTATGAATCAAAAGACGAATTGATTGAGGGGTTTTGCTTATAATATCCTAGAACAAGATATGACACGCAAAAGAATGGAAAGAACTCACCGAACACGAAGATGACACGGAGAAGACACTCGGTGCGTGCTCTGGACAACCCAAAAGACAAGCCCGTGGTCCCAGAGCTACGAGCAAGGTCAAGACCTCAAATTAGCACGATGAACGCGGCAAGGAGTTAGTAGAATAAGGGCACAAAAACGAGAGGAAATGCCTTAGTAAGGAGGAAGAAATGCCGGCTTGTCTACTCGGGCGAGACGGGGAGATTGAGGTTTTGTGAGCTTCTGTGACAGGAAAAGAGACGTCGTCACCTCGTGGCATCTCTATATTGGATGGCATCAGCTGTGGCGAGATGGCGTGGCAATGCATGGACGGCATTGCTCGGACAAGCGCCACCTCACGCCAAGACTCGAACAGCTTAAGCAGGAGAGAGACGGTTAGCTACAGTGGGCCGGCTCGTTAGCGGGTGAAGCGATGCGGCGTGCCGGAGTGTGGCTCGGTGAGCAGGTGCGGTCTGGTCAAGTCAGTTGGTTCAAGTCGGAACAGTCCGAAGTGGTTCGGGCTGAGTCTGAAAGTTGACCGATTTAAACTCCAACTTCAAAAGTTTGAGCAGTGAGTTAAAAATAGCAAATAAATTTATAAAAATCTGAAATTTTTCAGAGAGGTTACTGGGATGATATAGATCCCATATAAATTTTCAAACATCACTGTTCATGACTAAATACTTATTTTTAATTCCTTAACTGAATAGTTTTAAATAAAGAACTTAGATTTTTCTTAAGGTCAGGATGAACTCTAAAAAATTGAGAAAAAATATATTTATTCATGATAATTATTCTAATATTTGATTAAATTAAATTTCAGAGGTCTTTACAAGCATTAACTTCAGTTTTCTCTTGGAGTGTCATAAGTTTGACTTGATTTTAAAATTTTCAAATGCAACACTTTGTGCATATGCTCCAAAATGATATGTATGCACATGAGATGCATATAATTTCCATATATGTAAAATAAGACTGTTAAAGATAGTATTATAATAGCATCAGTGTCATACAGCATAACATCACATTTTAGTAGTGTGTTTTAATAAAGATACAAAATTTAAATATCCTATAGACAGCGATCGTATTGTAGCCAGCATAACATCACATTTTAGTAGTGTATTTTAATAAAGATACAAAATTTAAATATCCTATAGACAGCGATCGTATTGTAGCCAATTTTAGTAGATAAAAACGAACTCCAGGAATCGCAACGTGCGTAGGACGAACTCCAGTGCAGTTAGCCGCGCGAGCCTCCGACCGCACGTTGCGATTTCTTGAGCCGCGCGCAGGCCGCAACGCGCAGACAAAACTAAAAACAACCTCTTGTCTCCGTCCACGGTGCTATCCATATACCAACCTCCCACCTCTCCCGCTGCCAAGTGGTCCCAACTCGTTCAAGGCCTACCTGTCAGTAAATAGTGCGACGATAATCGCGTGTCTCGTCGAGTTCTCCTGCACATGCTCCGCACGCGCGGTTTCGTGACCCCTACGTTCGACCGGACGCTAACAAACTTAAAAGTGGCTGACACGCTGCCCCCACGTCGAAAGTACCCCACTCGTCGGTGACTCGCGTCAAGGAACCTCGTACTTTACATAACCCCACACGTCAGTGAAATTCATCTATAAAGTACGTGTAACCCAACGATCCCCCGAATCCCCACGGGCCCCGCGCTTCGATCCTCACACACGACAAGTGAACCAGCTTCAGCCGCTGACGTTGGGAACCACATAAACGTATGACCCACAAGTCAGCATCAGCTACGGGTAGACACTTCCAACTCATCACCACTCCCGTCGTATCGACGCCACACATCACACATCACACGTCAAACACAAGAAACCCCTCATCCCCGCCTCCACTCTCCCACACCAAAAACTCGCCGAGAAGGAGACGCCGCCATGGCCACGAGCGCCGCCGCCGCCGCCACAGCTGTCCCGCCCGAGCCGCTTCGCCAAGTCGGCCGCAGAAATCCCCTCCTCCGCCTTCCCATCCCCGCAGCCGGCTCATGCCGGCTCCGCCCCACGCGCGTGAGGTGCTCGATGGTATCCCCTACCACGCCCTCCCCCTCCCCCTCCCCCTCCACTCCAGCCGCCCCGCTCCGGCCGTGGGCCCCCACCGAGTCGCGCAAGGGCGCGGACATCCTCGTCGAGGCCCTCGAGCGCTGCGGCGTAAGAGAAGTGTTCGCGTACCCGGGCGGCGCGTCCATGGAGATCCACCAGGCACTCACGCGCTCGCCCACCATCCGCAACCACCTGCTCCGCCATGAGCAGGGCGAGGCCTTCGCCGCCTCCGGATACGCACGGGCCTCTGGACGCCCAGGAGTCTGCGTCGCCACCTCCGGCCCCGGAGCCACCAACCTCGTCTCCGCGCTCGCCGACGCGCTGCTCGACTCCGTCCCGCTCGTCGCCATCACCGGCCAGGTCCCGCGCCGCATGATCGGGACCGACGCCTTCCAGGAGACGCCCATCGTTGAGGTCACCCGCTCCATCACCAAGCACAACTACCTGGTTCTCGACGTCGACGACATCCCCCGCATTGTCCAGGAAGCCTTCTTCCTCGCGTCCTCCGGACGCCCGGGGCCGGTTCTCGTCGACATCCCGAAGGACATCCAGCAGCAGATGGCCGTCCTGTCCTGGGACGCACCCATGCGCCTGCCAGGGTACATTGCGCGCCTGCCCAAGCCGCCGGCCACCGACCTGCTCGAGCAAGTGATCCGCCTGGTGGGCGAGGCAAGGCGGCCGGTTCTTTATGTCGGCGGTGGCTGCTCCGCCTCTGGCGTTGAGCTGCGCCGCTTTGTTGAGCTGACCGGCATCCCGGTGACAACTACTCTGATGGGCCTCGGAAACTTCCCCAGCGACGACCCCCTGTGCCTGCGCATGCTTGGGATGCATGGCACTGTGTATGCAAATTACGCGGTGGATAAGGCAGATTTGTTGCTGGCATTTGGTGTGCGGTTTGATGATCGTGTGACTGGAAAAGTTGAGGCTTTTGCAAGCAGGTCCAAGATTGTGCACATTGACATTGACCCGGCGGAGATTGGGAAGAACAAGCAGCCACACATCTCCATCTGTGCAGATGTCAAGCTCGCTTTGCAGGGCATGAATGCACTGCTGGAAGAGAGCGCTGGGCACAAGAATTTTTGGTTTGCTGATTGGTGCTCGGAGTTGGAGCAGAAAAAGAATGAGTTCCCGCTTGGTTATAAAACATTTGGTGAAGAGATCCCACCGCAGTATGCCATCCAGGTGCTGGACGAGCTGACGAATGGGGAGGCCATCATTGCCACCGGTGTCGGGCAGCACCAGATGTGGGCAGCGCAGTATTACACCTACAAGAGGCCCCGACAATGGTTATCGTCTGCTGGGCTGGGGGCAATGGGGTTTGGGTTGCCGGCTGCTGCTGGTGCCGCGGTGGCTAACCCCGATGTCACCGTGGTCGACATTGATGGGGACGGTAGCTTCCTGATGAACATTCAGGAGTTGGCGATGATCCGGATCGAGAACCTCCCGGTGAAGGTCATGGTGCTGAACAACCAGCATTTGGGTATGGTGGTGCAGTGGGAGGACCGGTTCTACAAGGCCAACCGGGCACACACATACCTGGGCAATCCGGAGAACGAGAGCGAGATATACCCAGATTTCGTGACAATTGCTAGAGGCTTCAACATCCCTGCGGCCCGTGTGACGAAGAGGAGCCAAGTCCGTGATGCCATCAAGGAGATGCTCGAGACACCGGGGCCGTACTTGCTGGACATCGTCGTGCCTCACCAGGAACATGTGCTCCCCATGATCCCAAGCAATGGAGCTTTCAAGGACATGATCCTGGATGGCGACGGCCGGACTCCGTATGGGTAAACAGCCTTCTCCCTGCCTTGGCTTCAGATATACGAGCTGTAGAGCGGAATGATTCAAGCATTAGGGGTATAATGTTCGTTTGTTCAATTGCTAGGATCTTAGCTGCGAGCCTCCTGGGGTTTTTCGCTAATTCGGTTTGTTCGATGTGTTTGGTATGGATAATCTTGATTGGTCTTGTACCTTGTACTCTACTTGGTTGTTTCTAGTTGTGTGGATCATAAGCTAGTAATTAATAATCACTGTGCTACTGAGTTGTCGAAATCATCAATAAATTGTTACTTGTTAGTGATTCGGAAATAGAATCCATCTTCTTGTTTGCAAAATGATTATGCGAACAACATGTTGTAGCTGTCTTTAGTTTTTCTTTTTCCCTATCTCAAAATCACCTTTCCAAATCCATTTATGTTTTAATGGACGAGTAATTGGCTAATTGCTATTCCCCCCAAATGTAAGATCAGCAATCCAGGGTGAATTGTGATTTGTTGAAACAAAATTTGGGAATCGGGGAATTCCTGAAAAGCTGGGGCTGAGTGAAGCAGGTGGGAGTGGAACAAACTTTGACGGTGCTAGGTGCCAACTTCGTAGATGGCAGCGCTAATGAAGGCCCGATCTTCATGTTGTAGGATCGAGATTAGCACGAAGAACACTGTAAGCAGCGAAGATAAATTGTAGGTAATGACCCGCACGTTGGGGATGGCAATCTGAAGCATCTAAGAACTTCGACCCGCTGTCCAAACAATCGCAAAACCAACACCTGGAACTAATCCACGCAGAACGGTCAGAGCCGTTAAGCATGAATCAGCAGAAACCGGAGGTTTCAATCTTGCAAATCCATGGAGAACTCACAAGAACAAGGGTATAGCAAGAACACTCATATTATGCAGGAAATACTGTATCCAAAAGTTGGGGCACGCAGGCCACATACACTATATATATAGTGCTAAAAACTATTATATGCCTTCCTTTTCAATAGGATATTTGGCTCAGCCTTCCAATTCCAGGCCGCACAAACAAAAGATCTGGTTTGCGTTCATGCGGATCCTCGTTGATCTCCTTGATTGATTCGGTCTCCTTCCAAATATGCACTACGTATACAACTGGACTCCTTATGATTCAGGTCACGTATGCATGCATTGGTTCCTCTCCATGTACCTAAGCAACACAAAAGAGGAATACATGGATAGTATTGCTAAATCATTGAAATCTGAAATTAAACTCAAGTTAGCTTTAACCTAGGATTGAATTTGTTTAGCGCGGCTTCGTGTAATTGGACCAATATAACCTTTCTTTTGATTCAGCAGCATGTATATCATCACATGTAGGTGTATATGTAGATGTAACGCCATTCGGTGCAGCTCCAACCCCATGTGTATGTATAGGTGTATATATGAACGGAATGTCCTCATCAGGCGGTCTTCAGTAATTGAGTATTAAGACTGGCAGAAGCATTGGGTTCTCTCACAGAAGAAATACATCCTTCTCCATCCAGTAATTTTTTTTTGAAGGAAGAGGCAGGAGTGCTGCCTTTTGCATTGATAAAGTAGGAGAAAACAAG
Organism: Phyllostachys edulis; assembly: GCA_036346405.1. Taxonomy (NCBI): domain Eukaryota; kingdom Viridiplantae; phylum Streptophyta; class Magnoliopsida; order Poales; family Poaceae; genus Phyllostachys; species Phyllostachys edulis. The sequence goes on from CM070552.1 coordinate 28,907,780, forward strand.
ATAAAATAAAAAGATACATCCCGATAGGGAAAAAAATCCCCAGCGGGAGGGAGCCCACAACTGAGGCACGCCTTACAATACTCAATCAACAGCACCAGAGCTAGAGACACTAGCTGGCAAACTCTAACCACGTCCGAACACCAACCAGCTCTGTCGCACACACATCAAAGCTAAGGGAAGACAACATCTCCCAACCAACCCACATGAGCTTCGAACAGGTTAAAACCGGACAGTGAAGAGGATTGCCCTAACACCGACTTGAAAGAGAAGAATAGAAACAGATGCAGGTTGGTCCACACGCTGATAGGGCCACCAGCGAGGAGTTTCATATAAAAAAGGTGAGGATGCGGTTCTTCCTCTTGGTGATAACAGTGGACGATGCAGAACCAAAAGACGACAACTCCGACTCCTCTCCCTCTCCACCCGTGCGGCTCATTCAAGGTGGACTGGACCAACTGTTACGAACGGGGTCTCCGGGACAGTCGTCTTGCGTCTCCATCCAGTAATTGTACAATAATTTCTTGAATGTCCCACCAGAGATTTAAATTCGAAATATCCCATCAGAGAAACAGAATAAACCCATCAATAGAAATGAGAATCCAGTTTGAATGGAATGGAGCTCGACTTCCTCCTCCATCCAGTAATTGTACAGTAATTACTTGGTTGCAAGTTTCTCACATCCTTCTTTCTAGCATGGGCACCTTGCAGGCTTGCACCCCAAGCAGCACCCCAAGCAGCCCTAACTTGCAGGCTTGCACCACAAGCAGCTCTAACTTTATGCATTGGTCTTTAAATGACGCATCGTTTGTTGCATGTGAAATTTGGGTTGATTAACGATCCACCCATGCACGCTATGCATGCTCAATTTTTTTTTTCCTTTTTGAAATTTGGCCAAGAACTTTGGCATTTACTTAAGGAGGTAGGCAGGGGCGGAGGGAGAGGGGGGCTCGCAGGGGCCAGGTCCCTCATGCTTCGACAAATTCGCATTGTAACCTTATATATTTTGACAAATATTGTTGACGTTAATGCTATTTTGCTCCCTCATCAAATGAAATTACAATGTATAGCTTATTTGGCCCTCCATCCTTAAATCATGGTTCCACCCTGGAGGTAGGCACTCTGGTGAATCATAGGATTCAAACCTGGGTGGGCGAGGGCAGGGATGAAAAATGGTAAAGGATAATCCGTTTTATCCAATGTTCGTATTCGAGAAAATGTAAATGGTAAAGGATAATCCGTATTCGAATAGAAAACGAATCCGAATCCGGATACTATCCGGGTTTTTTTACCGGATACGAATCCGGATGTGGTATGAGAAATATTTCCGAATACAAATACGGATTTGGATAGTATCCGTATTCGCAACAAAGCTACTGCTGATGGGCTGATGAATACTGCTGGCCTGCTGTGCGTCCTCCTAGCCAGTTATGGCAGGGGGCTCAACCTGCTACAGCTAAATGGGCCTCAAAGCACAAAGAACTGGCCTGACCAGATGGACACACACAGCAAGCTAGCTGCCAACCATGAGCTCCCATTTCTCGGCCTCAGTACTTACATTAAATGGGCCTCTTAATTGCATCGAAAGAGGAAAAAAACATTACTGCAAATACTAGTTAGCTCCACTTTGACATGCTACTAGCTTATCCGACAAAATTAATCAGTGGACTTGAGTAGCACTTTGGTTTAGACTTTAGGCTGTCTCCTGAGATATGCATCTTGCTTCTTTAGTGGATTATATTTCATAAGACACCTTATAAATGAAACGAGCAGAGGCACGAAAAAGAAAAGAGCACTCCTATCTATAGTCCTGTACAGTGGCCACCGCCCACCGAGCTTGGAAGTTGGAGCACGTCAAAATGGATTACGGCCAGATGCTCCATGCTTATCCGTTTGTTTGCGGTGGATACAAGCGCGGCTGATTTCCGGCGTTGCCGAGTAATTAGCAGGCAGTTGTAATTAGTGATGAACCAACGAATGCCTTGCCACCCAAAGACCCGATCTGGTTGCCTGTGTCGCAAAAGTTGTAGGATATTCGTATTCGACCGAATTGAGTATATATTCGATTCGATTCGTATTCGTTACGATATTCGATTCGTATTCATATTCGAGAATATTCGAATTCGTTTTAAAAATATGTATTCGTATTCGTATTCGAGACTATTCAATTCGTATTCGATTCGTTTCCACCCTTAGGTGAGGGGATGACACCACCTCTTTACGAACCGACCATAGGCAAGTTCCTCTTGAAATGTCTAGATATTCGTATATTGGGTGTTTTTTGAAGGATAAAGAAAAACCAGAACGTCTTGTTTTACAGTAGTTTGAAATTTTCGCCTCCACGATTACGCATCATACTCCCCTTCCTTGGATAGAGTTGCCCGCTCAACTCTCGGCTCCTCTGATCAAAGATAATATGAAAAATCATATTTATATTTAGTGAATTTAGCAATAAAGAGTTTAGCATTCACCCTTGTGAGTTTGTTTTTTTTTCTTTTCTGCAACGCCTAGTTGTGGGGACCCAGATTTGCATCCAGAACTCTCTGTATTTTGAGCTAGTCCCATGATTAGTAGGTAGCTCATACAGTATAATTATTAGCGAATATCACATTCATACAAGCGTATAAATAAAAGAGCACTTAATTATTACATAAACATTGCCATTAGACCTTAGGGCCAAGTGTTTACAGGACAGGCCTACAACCTACAAGTTCAGAGTAAGTACCAGCGGAAAGTAAACCAAAAGAACAGGGCATCTATGCATTTGCGATAGACAATCGACTAGGGCTAAGACCTAGTTATCGTCATCTTCGTCATTCCCATAGTCGGATATATAGAAGTATTCATACACCAGATCTTTTGCTTCGTAGTCTAAATCCATATATTCGAGCAACCATGAGTACGAAGGTACTCAACAAGCCCTCATAGCAAATGCAAGTACATAGATGCAAACTTACCAAAGGAGGGTTTTATGTTTATTTTAGTACAAAGCAGTTTGCTCAAATACTATAATTATTTTCCAATCTATGACTTAGCCTGTTTAACTTCAAAACCAAAGTTTTATTTGTGTAAGCAATTAATATCTCAATAAGATTCCATCCACCTACAATTACCCAAGAGGTTCCTTCCACCTATCGTTACTCATAAGGTCCCATCCCCCTATAGTTACTCATAAGGTTCCATCCACCTATATCATCTCCACAACCATGTGTTATGCCAACATGTCTTAGTTCACATTTTATTACAACTAACCAAGTGAGGTTTTCTGCACAACGCCTACAACCGGGGACACGACTACTCGAATATATTAAATACTCTGCAGAGGTTGTACAACTTTACCTATAAGATATGATTAACTCATAGTGTCGGCCATGACACGCTTCCTTGAGCACGCGACATAGATGATCATAACAAGATATTTATAATAACTCGCCATACTACTACACCATCCAATAGATTGATCTTCGGGCGTTTGAACGCCATTAACTCCGAAGAAACCACCGTAGGGAGAGAGGACGTATCCCGACTTAGTACCACCACAATACTCAAGGGGTGCATACACAGAGATACGCCCTTCTATATCCTAGGTCCAACAACCCAACTCAGACTGTCAACAATTTGGAAATAGCATAATGACTTTGTAAATTATTCAGCCAGGTCTATCCCATACTAGACTTATGATGCACGATTAATAGTTCATAATTCTAGCACATGATTCGGTCCTTAAACGACTTAAGCGAGACAGTTCACAAACTCGATTTTCATGCGTACTACACCGATCTCATACCAACCACTTGCCCAAGTCTCCACCATTTTAAATATCATTTTCTATTTCCAGTGGTAACCCACGTTACTACACTACATGTAACACCTCAGCCCAACATTGAGATCAGAATATCACCTAAAGTATTCTAACTACCAATTTAAACCTAATTAACAATAATTCCAGCAAGGTATGCATAGAATAAAAGCCCACAACGAGTCAGAAAACAACAACTAAACAATATAAATGCATAAAGGATTAACTTTCACAGCTTGGTCGCATGCACCAAGAACGCTCAGGTCACACCCACTCGAGAGACGCTCATGATACACGCACCCGAGAAACCCTTGCGACACACGCACCCAAGAAACATCGGAACCATGCTCCCAGTACATAGGATGTCAACAAGTAATAATAATCAAACTATTATTAAATCAACCAAAGCTGCAACCATTAAACTAATAATAACCAAGCCTAACTGGAAGTATCATGTCTCTAGATTTAGTGAAGCAAACTAAATAAAGAATGTATGTGTAATGATTGCATGTGATGCACATGTGCCACTCCATCATATGCATGTCGTCTTCAACGATCACCTAAAAACAACAACAAAGCAAGAGTGAATTCAAGACTCATCAAGTACATAATAAAACAATAAACAAACAACTTATCATTCAATTTAATCGTTGTCATTGTCATGTAGTTAATTAACACTATTAATTTGTTGTGTATGCAATGCTCAATCATGCTCATATGTATCTCAATTAGCTGATACTGGTATAGCGGAGTGTTCATCCGTCAATGAATCACTCTTTTTCGTCTTCGTTAGGACAGGATCCCTACATCTGTAGGATTTTATCTAGAGCACTCCAAACTAGTTATGTGACTTTACTCATCGACCTTACCGAAATAGTTACATGACTTTCTCATTGACCTGACTCGTGCAACTCTTGTCATGATGAATATAAATGATGCAACATATTTTCATTGTTCATTAACATAATCCATCATTATTATTACCGTGTCATTACCATATCATGTCATCAACATATCATGTCATCAATATGTCATGTCTTAACCTTATTAAATCATCGTCGTCGTTATATCATTGCATTTAAATAAGAATAAGTAAAACATAAATAAATATCAATTCAATTCAATTGTAAAGAAAAGAGCCGACAAACCGATGTCTACCGCTCTACCATATGCACTTGCCTTTTTATCCACAAGAATCCAAACGATGCAAAGGCGGCACCGAACTTGAAGCAACGCTCCCTGGACAGTAAATAAACATCACTCAACTCAACTTCACACTTATGCGCAAACCCTACACAACTAACCAACTTTCACCAGACAACATACCCGTTGTCTCATTTATCAAATGCCCATACCTTTTACTTCTGGACTCCAAATATAGAAAATTCTATACTTTATGGAATATAGACAAAATTTCCTACAATTTACTAGTTATGCAAATCCTAAGATTTTGCCATCTAGTTCTCCGTTTTCAACTCCGAAGGTTATCCTGGAACTTCACAGAACAGTCAACTTCACAATTTATAACTGTTTTTATACAACTTGGAAAATATCAAACCAAACCACTTCTGTAAACTATAGATAATTATCTAGCTAAACCTAGTTACAACCACAATTTAATTCTAGCATCCATTGCATGTAATAAAGCAATCTACACAACTGCTGTCAACGGCGATGGAGTTCTGGACAGTAGTACTCCCGAGGTCGTAACATTTTATCCGCTTATCCAAATATAATGATCTTAGACTCTCTGGAAATCTTACAAAATTATCTACAACTTTCCTAACAGGATAAAGTTGTGAATCCAGACATAGATACCCCAAAAAAACCTCGCAAGGATCTGCAGTGCAACTAAACGAAGCAGGGCATCACCAAATTAACAAATCCCACAATTAATCTACTATAACCTTCGAATAAATAGTGATCTAATAACCTGGCAAGGTTTTCTATATTGTTACCCCTCAAAATTGAATGACGAATGAGATTGGATCGCGAAACCCTAATTTTTCTTCGCATCTGCCATCGATCATGCGCACACGAGGGGATCGAGACGATGGGGGGAGGGCTCTCGGTGAGGACCTTCCCCAGAGAATTTGCTTCCAACAGTAGGTGTGTGTGCATGTAGTAGGCTTTGCAAGCAAGCAGCATGCAACTGCAGCACGGCACAAGCAGGGAAAGTCAACAAGATGGCTGCATCTAGCGCAAGGTTTGGTAATTTGGAGAAATTGCATCAAAGCAAGTAGGCGAAAAAGTGGCACCAGCAAAGCTAAGGGAGGAGCAGAGGAAGCTACGTAAGGAGGCAGGGGTAAGGGTCGGCTAGGGTTTTGGTCTCCCTCCCTCTTCTTATGTGGGTAGCCAGCTAGATGGACTCAGTTTGGGCTGTGGGCCGGCAGCCCACACCTCCCCTAACTTCTCTTCCTCCTCTTAATTTTTCTCTAATTCTTTTAGTAAAAATAGGGTATTACACTACAAATTCCAAATATATCCCAAGCTCTTGTAATTATAATGTTTGTGTCCTATTCATAGTAAGTAGTGTCTAAGCACAACTAATAGTCATGTTTGTTTAACTACGGGGAGTTTTACTCATGTAATAATTAACCTAAGGTGACAAGGTATAAGGGTTAGCAACAATCAAGGAGGGGAATAATAATAATAAACCTTTGGTATAACTAGGTATCAACCTTTAACATAGCATTTCATAAATAATCATAATTATGCAAGTAATACTTTGAAATGAAATACTTTGCATTTGAAAAATAGGTTCAATATGATCAATTGTAAGGACTTGCCTCACTCAATATGGATATTGCTTGGTCTTGGTCTTGGCCTGAAGCAATGGCGAAGTCTTCGGCGACATTGGAATCTATTTAACACAAAAACAACGACTTCAAATAAATGCTCATAACTTAAATAAATTCAATTAAAATTCAAAAGATTTCCAAAAATTATGATTTTGGTACTGATGGAAATATCTTAAATTTAGAAAAATAAAATAAAATTATTTGGATATAAAATGAGGGAGAACAAGTTCTCTATAGTTTGACTCGAGTGAAAAAAATTCAAAAAATCCTGACAGGTGGGACCAGCTGGGATTTTATTTGTCTTTTCCATTAAATTTTATCAAGGAAATCCTGTGAGTGACAGGTGGGGTCACGGTCCACATGGACTCGATCCACCTGTAGCTCCCATTTACACTTAAGCAAATAAAAGAGTAAATTTCACTTTGAACCATGTAATCTTACTATGGTTTCGCTTTGCACCATTCTTAGCAAATATTTTCACTTTGCACCACCTCTTCTTACTTTTTGTTTGACTTTGCACCAGGGGAATGTTCTATCAACAAGGTAAACATAGGAGGCGTGCAGGAAGCTTGCAGGCAGCAAGGGCATGGCAAGTGAGGCGGCAACAACCTGAAAAATAGAGAGAGAGAGAGAGAGAGAGAGAGCCATTTTGCTGTCGCCATCGTTGCTATAGCCACCGCGGGCGGTGCTCCGACTATTCTTCTCCGCTTTCGACCCATTTCCTAGCTCCATCTAACTCCTCTCTCTCTCTCTCTCTCTCTCTCTCTCTCTCTCTCTATCCCGTGCCTTGCTGACGCCTCCCACGTCACCGTTCATCGTCCGCGAGCACCGAAGAAGGTGGCCAAATCCTTATCCCGATGTAAAGTGCAACACATGATAAAAAGAGGTGGTTCAAAGTGAAAAGATTTGTTAAGGGTGGTGCAAAGTGAAACCATGGTAAGATTAGGCGGTCCAAAGTAAAATTTACTTCAAATAAAACCTAATGAAACAATGGTAAGACCTTCCTGGAAAGTTAATGAGATTATCTAGAACTTTTATAATTGGACGAATCCCTGAATCCGACCCTAAATATCCTTAATTACCCCCGCACGACTCTGCGTCACAACTCGACGAACTAGGGCAGCAAAACACCTACTCTTCCCATTGACCAAATGACCTACAAAATGAACAACGACTAATCTAGGGTCATCTAGAGGTTTTCAGATTCTTGCACTTGAAGAATACGACGTCGATCACGAACCCCGCACAAAACCCTTCTCTTTCTCCCCTCTTTCTCCCCCTCTTTCTCCTTCTTTCTTGACCTTGCTTCCTTCTCTTTTTGGCCTTCTTGCTCCTCCCTTGATTAGCAGCAACACCATTAGCCTCTCTCTCTCTCTCTCTCTCTCTCTCTCTCTCTGCTACCTGTCAACACTCCTATGCAATGCAAGGAAACAACTAGCCTGGCCATTATCTAGCTGCGGTAGCATGACTTGCATGCACAAAGAGCTAAGCGTCTTGTCATCTGCTACATCTGATGAGGAACATGCAAGATGCACATGTTGCGTAATTTGGGAGTTAGAGCACTGAGCCTCTCGGGCGAGGGAAGGAAGAGATAGGGTGTCTGGCGGTAACAACAGCGATTGGGAGGTGGCTCACACAGCTTGTACTGGGAGCTGACGGCATTGGGAGGAGCTAGGCTAGGGTTTTGGTTAGCCCCTCACCTCCCTTACTTATGTGGGTGGCCGGCCCCCTACTTGGGCCATGGGCCAAAAGCCCACCACTATTCCCATTTTCCACTAAATTTAGATTATTATTATTTTAATTCATTAATTACTCATTTATAAAATGGGATATTACACTAAAGAAACAAATAAACTCTTATAGCGGAACGGAAACTCGAAAAGGCCAATCAACATGCTGAAGAATCTAGACCCGCTATTATGAGTTAATGGAGTATTTTGGTGATTAATGACAAATCTATTTGTGAGACTAATACTTCTATTGTTATACATATTGCTTAGTCTCAATTGAATGAAAAGGTGAAAATCAAAGAGGTATGCATTCGACATCATTTCTCATATCTTGTTGCATTCATCGGATCCAAAATATAGGTTGAAGTCCACCAAAAGTCTAACTTGAATATGTGCATATGTTCTTATTACACATTTGTGTATGCACATATTTAGGGGGAGTTCATTCTATGTTTTGTAGTTTCATTAGTATTGATCCTTATCTCTACTTTGAAACATATCCTTGAGTATATAAAACTTGTGTAGTTAATATATACTCATGCTTATCAACATTCAATTATTTGCAATTGAAGTGGTTGTCATCAATTACCAAAGAGGGAAAGATTGGAGTATCTTGTCCCACCATTATGTGTTAATTGTATGTTGTGGTAATTAATGACAATCACTTTGTGGAACTAATATTTTTCATGAGTTGAATGAATAGGTTATGTTCCATGATGATGATGACTTGGGATGATATCATGAGTTGATAAGCATCAAGTCAAACTTCAAGAGTAAAGGATGCATCATGTGTTGATGCGTATCAAGAACTCAAAGAAAAGAAAATCATTGTGTGTCGATGATGTTCAAGAAGAGGAGATGATCATGAGTTGATCATCATGTCAAAAGTAGACCCATCATGTGTTGATGGAGGTCAAGTAAAGAATGCATCATGGGTTGATGCATACTAAGTCAAGAACTCGGACTTGAAGTGAAGATGTGTGTCATCAAGCTTCAAGAGGTTGTGCAATGCAAATGTATGACTAGCTAGGGCTAAGGATGTGTTCCTAGTCTTTTACCGGTCTTGGTGTTTGGATGAAAGACCGGATTGCTAGTATAGGTTGCCGTACTATTAAGAGGGATCTTGACTAGTAGCTTGAGTTAGTCATGTATTGACAGCTCATTGTGTTTGCTCTAGCTCTCGTTAGCATGTTGCCAATATTTACGAATGTGTTTTGCAAATAGTCGGAGCTTATGCATAATCCTTGTAGCATGTGACTTTAGTTTGCGAATGTGTTTTACAAATGGTTTAAGTCCATGTACCTTATTCCTTGGTGGCATTGATTCTAAAAGTTGGCAAATATGTTTTGCAACTTGTTGATAATCTTGCCTTTAACCTTTGTTTACATCGCTCATCAATTGGCAAATGTGTTTTGCAAATTGAGTTTATTTTGGATGCCAACTGCTGCTTTTCTCGGGAAGATCGGTAGTACCGACGTGTTGTCGGTTGTACTACCGCTCAGCGGTATGACCGGGGTTGTGCTGCAAACTACCGCAACCCGGTCGGACCGGAGATTTGTTGGCGGTACGTCATTTCCAGTAAGTCACCTTTTGAGCATGAGTTGCTCTCTTGAGGTGCGGTAGTACCAGCGTTTGTGTGACAAAACTACCGTGGAGCGGTAGTACCGCATATCCTTTGGCGGTACTACCGGTGAACGTTCGGACCATCTGAACGTTGCTCCGATCGTGCGGTTAAAAACACGTGGTCCGAACGGCCCATTTAATCTGAGTCGTCCACGTGTGCAGTCTGATCAGGACTAAGTGGTCCGGTTGCTCTTGTGGAGCGGTAGTACCGGAGCTTTGTGGCGGAACTACCGTGTTTGCTTGGCAGAACTACCGCATCCCGGTATATCCGATTAGTGAGCGGTACGTTATTTCCAGAGAGTGCCATGTGTTGGACTCAAGTGGAAGCGGACGTACCGCCATTATGGATCGGAACTACTGGAGAGTAGAACTACCGCGTATTACTTGGCGGTAGTACCACACCACATTTCCAACGGCTATTTTAGAGGGTTTGATATAGCCGTTACTATGTGTCAGTGGAGGTGCAATAGTACCGACCGATGAACGGCGGTACTACCGCTTGTGCTGATTTTTTTAGCAGCTTTTCCCCCAACGGCTAGTTTTTGTGTGTGGGCTATAAATATCCACCTTGGCCGGTTGTGGGAATAGTTGCTAGAGTTGCTGGTGCCATATATATTCCTTTGAGCAAATATCAAGACCTGTCATCTTTTTCGTGCATGTGTTGCAGTTAGTGAGCTTAGAGAGCAAACTCTAATTGCATGTGTTGCATTAGGTAGTGGATTGTGTATCCATTGAGCTTAGACACTTGATTAGTTCAAGTGAGAATCTTCAACTTGTTATTCTTGGTGTTTGCCGACACCTAGACGGCGTGGAGGCGTCGTGGACCGGTGATCTTTTCAAGAAGCTTGTAAGAAGGCCCGGCGTTTGTGAGTGGCCTGGTGCTCGCCATCTCGGGAGTGGAGGAAGAGCAACCCCTAGTGGATCGAGGTGTTGGTTCGTGTTGGAACCGGTCCAAGTGGTTGGACTTACCTCAGAGGTGTTGGCTTAATCCGTGGAGCCGGTCTAATTCGTTTGGGCTTACCTCAACGTGGATTAGGGGAGATCGACAAGTTTTCGAACACCATGGTAAAAAATCATCATGTCATTGTGGTTTGTTCTTGTGCTTTACTTTGTGTAATTTATATTCCTTGTATTAAATTGCTATATTTTATTTAGTCTCTTGTTGTTGGTGCACTTAGTAAAGACTAGTTGTTGTAGGCTTTAATTATGCAAAACCGAATTGATTTACAATTCCGCATAAAACTCGATTTTAGCCAAAGAAGTTTTAAAACCGCCTATTCACCCCCCTCTAGTCGGCCTCCTCAATCTTACACATGCCCACAGGCAATTAATCGAGTAGAAAACACATCCTAATTCGCAAAACCTTCAAAGAACTCTTTTTCTTACAACTCTTGAGCAGCTTGACTTTCTTCAACTAAACAGCAAAGTTTAAAGCCATGAGCACATAAAGTAATTAACAAGTTGTGGGAAACAGTAGGCAATTAATATTCATGCAAGACTCTAACAAAGGAATAATTGTATATTTATTTTGCAGAAAGTGAGTATTGACGGTAAATACAATAAATATATTATAAATCATAATTTAAAAGACAAAAAATAAATAGAGTAAACAGTTTTTTTGAAACAATTAGTAAACTTCTCATTCACTTCCCAACCAAACCACCAAGTGAACATCTCATTACACCAAGCGAACATCATATTCACCAAATGAACTCCCCATTCACCTTCCGACATAATTGTATAAAAAAAACTCTATCTCTCGTGTGAAATCCCCAAGCATTGTCTATAATCCGGGACACGATTGTTTAAACAGTTTTAACTTTGCAGAGGTTGTACAGCTTTACCCACAAGAGATAAATCAATTTATAATGTCAGACCACACTTTCATCAGTGTGCGACTAAGTGATCATCACAAGGCCTTTACAAAGCTCCTTCTTAACCCAATTCTGTCCGCTAAGGATTCAGTGCTAAATGTATTTCCAACTAGACAGGGCCCCTATTGCACCATTGTGAGTAAACGTTCATCATGTAACTCACGCTTCCAAAACAGAATCGAAACTAAGATATTGCTAATTAGTTAGCCAGGTCTATCCCATACTGGACAAGTGGTTGTACGATATGGCACGGTTCAATAGCGCGCAAGATTAAGTTCTTGACAATTACTCAAGCGAGTTTACCACAACCCACAATGTGCTAACCCCACCCCCTTTATTGCACGATCGCTCGCTTAAGCGGAAATCATTTTGTTCAACCAAGACCAATGACATACCCTATCATGGCACACGAATTTTAACAACAGGGGCTACCCGCCATAATTCCATATCTCATTAAGTCAAATTAACATTACTTAACATGTGACATGAGCCCATCATACAACTAAGCATGGCTAAGCGTCTCTACGGTACCCATGTTGGTGATACAAATATATCCAACTAATAATGACCATCGTATGGTGACAAATGATTCATGGTATTCAAATAATCAATGAGCATAATGACAAATAGGTGATTAACTATTCCCAAAGCAGTTGATATTAAAGTAGCATGCAATTTAATATAAAAACAAGATACTTTTCAAAACATAAGTTCAACATGATCAATGGATTATGACTTGTTCTAGCTTTGCTCAGTTACCATACTTGGATCTTCAAAACTTGCTTATGCTTCTGCTCCTTGAAACAAATCATCTAAACGAGAGAAAACAGGTAACAAAACACAAATAAATCCAAAATAACATCAAACAAAATCCAAAAATATCAAAGCCAACTCTAAAAGAAGGAGCTCAATTTTAAAGGAATTTAGGAACTTGAACGGATTGAATCAGAGTTCGGACGAAGGAGAACAGACTCTCAGAAGATTTACCGAAAAAGGAAATAGAGAGAGAGAGAGAGAGAAAAGAATATTTCTAGAATATTCTCTCGGCTGAAAAAGAAAAAGAAATTGAAACTAACAAGTGGGGCCCACTCATAAGTGAAAGACAAATAAAAGACTAACAGGCATGTGGGGCCAAGATGGAAGAGAGAGAGAGAAAGAAAGAGAGAGGCTGATAGGGGTGGCCCACATGTAAGAGTGGGAGAGAAAGAGAGAGAGAGCACACGCAGAACAGAGGAGCGAGGCTGGCGGAGCTGGTACACGGCGACGGTGACCAACGGTGGCGAGGGAGCGACGGCGAAGGGCAAAAATGGGTTGTCGGGGCTCTGGTCATCACTTGGGTAGTGGCGGCAAGGATGGCGGTGGAGAAGGAGCTTCGGGCTCGCGGTGGCTTCGGCAAAACATAGACGCCCAAGGAGAAAGAAGGCGTGCACGACCTCAGCGATTGCATGGGAAAACGAGGGGTAGCTCAGGGCGATTGGAGAGAGACGGGAGTGACGACGCAACGACGGCCGGAGGCAGAGAAGAATGGCGGCGAAGGCGGAGCACCTCGGTGGCGAAGAGACGATGAGAAAGGAGGGTATCAGAAGAGGATGACTGGGAACACGGGGTGACGCGCACAGGGAGGCATGGAGACTCATTGGTAGTGAGATCAGTGTTGGAGGCGGCACAACCGGTTTTGGGGAAGAAAGAGGCGACGACGGTCCGGCGAGGTTCGGGTGACGAGAAGGTGAGCACCACGTAGAACGTGGCGAAGCGAATCCATCAGTGGCGACGATGACGGAGGAGCAAAGATGGCGGCGCAATCCGACGAGGATAAGCTTCAACAGAATCCAGTGAGACGAGGATGGGACCGGTGGCAACGACTTGGGGATTTGGGAAAGGAGGTCGAGGCGCAACTTTCGACATGGGCGACACGCTTTTAAAGGCACAGGAAGGGAGGATTCGGGTGAAGCACGGCGGTGGGATCGTGTTGGATACGGACACAGTGCAAGGACGAAGAAGGAAGGAGGAGCCTAACAAGCGGGTCCACTCGGCATCGAGAGGGAGAGGCTAGTAGGAAGGAGCTGGGCTAGCGCGGGAGAAAAAGAAGAAGCAGGCCAGCGCGGCTGGGTTGACGGCTGGGCTAGGAGGGAAAAGAAAAGCCCAAGGAAAAAAGTATTTCGGCCCAAAGGAAAATCCGAAAAATAAAAGACTTTCCGAATTTCAGAAACTATATTAAATAAAACCAAGCTCAAAGAAATAGCAAATAAACTCCAAAAAATTCTAGAAAACTCAATAAAATACTCTGGAACTCAAGAAACCCAAATAAAATGGTTTTGAATTTAATTGAAGTTTGGGTTGTTCATATTAAATGATTTTAATTTCTAAAAATTCAATTTAAGCTTTGACTAAACCAAGAAAATTCAAATTGCTATTTTTATTTTAAAAGGCTTCAAAAACACTCCAAATTTGGGATGTTACAGTAGCCATGGCTGGCTCAAATTTGAGCTCGACGCAGGCGGGGAAGGACACGATGACCATCCAGGACTAACAAAATTGGAATGCAGAGGCCTTTGCGATGCTAACGGCTACGGCGACGAAGTGGGAGATGGCCCGAGGTGGCGACGCCATGGTGAGGTCGGCGGAAGTGCTACTGTACACGGTGGCAACTACACTATGAAGCCACAAACTGAATTTTGAGGCGCGGGTGAGCATCTACGGGCTCAAGCAATCCTAGGGGGCTCTCGGTGCTCAAGGGGTGACGACGCAACAGAGACTTCCACGACAACAAGTGGTGCGCGATGAAGTGCTATGGTGCAACTACGCTACGGTCAACCGGGCGCTACATTGACTATCCTACTAGGTTTATGAGAGCTAGGAACGTGGAATGACTCTAGGAGGCGAGGAAAAAGCTTACTAGAGGTGAAGCTGGCGTTATGGTGCGCGGCGGCGGCATTGTACCGGAGCCAAGAAAGATGAGGTGCTTCAGTGACTTGTGCATGGCAAGGAAGAAGGAGGTGAGCACCAGAAATGTGAGCTCGAGGCGAGCATAAAGGGAAGGATCTTCAAGGTCGAAGCTCACTAGAACGAGCAGGAACTGGCGGCGACAATGCGGGAGACACTGGATCTGTGGCGTAGTTGTCGTGGCGTTCTGAGCGACTGAGTGGAGGAAAAGGAAGGGATCCGGAGGGGAAATGAAGAGGAGTGTGAGGTGAGCATTGTGACGTGCTCGTCTTGGCTTATAAAGGAGAAAAGGAGGAGGGAGAAGGTGGCAATGAGACGTCCATCTCGGCGATTTCTCGCGAGTGCGCAGGTGTGAATTGGCCGACGAAGCTGACGCGACAATGGGACGAACTCGTCGTGGCATTGTGCTCGTGGTCTACTGCATCACAGGCTCTCGAGTGCCTATTGTTGCTTCCTTACGCAGAGAGAGAGAGAGAGAGAGAGAGAGAGAGAGAGAGAGAGAGAGAGAGAGAGCAGGCGAGAGAGGAAGAAGATAAACAGGGACAGGGATGACATGTGGGGTCAGATCCACACGACAACAAGACCAAGGCAAGGGAGAGCTAGCGAGCGGGCTGGTGCAGACTGGGCTGTGGCTGGCTGGTTGGGCCACGTGGAGAGGAAAGCGAAGGCGCTTAATGTCTGGTGCAAAAGGAATGCCGAGGGGAGGAGAGGAGCTAGACCAGTGGGTTGGATGCGGCCTGGGGAGAGAGAAAGAGAGGGAGAAGGAATTTGATTTTGGTTTAAATTTTCAGAGATGAATTTAAATTGGAATTCAAATTTTGAGAAGGTTTAGCACACCATTTAACTTGTAGTTTTTTAATATTTAAATTCTGAACAAGGTAAACTGATTTAACCTTTTGAGCTGCAATCCAAGTTTTTGGAAATTCACAAAATACATCAAAAGTTTTTGAAATCCCACAATTTCATGCAAATTTTGAAAAGTTCAAAATTGAGCTGTTACACTTGTACATGACCGTATCCTTTGGCACACCTGGACGGCAATTCGTTGCTCTCCATCTAGAAGAACGGACGACAGCGGATGGTCGCGAATCGGGATGCAGATGTGGGCCAGTAACAGCCGGGCCCCACCCCCTCCCGCGCTTTCTTCTTCCCATTTACCGGGATGGGCCCCAAGGCTTACTCGCCCTTATCGTTACGGGAGGGAGAGAGAGAGAGTGACCGCTCCCGAACCCCATCTCTTCTTCCCGAACCACCGGAGCGACGTGGCGCGAGAGCTCTCCAGTCTCCTCCCGCCTCCGCCCTCCGCTTCTCTGGGAAATCCTCCTCTTCTTGGTAAGACAGTCTCAATTGTCGGTTAGTTTTACCTCGCCGTAATCCGCGGTCCGATCGTTCCGATCCCGCCCGATTCTGGATTCGATTGGGCCGGTTGGTCGCTTGTCGGTAATCGTTAATCCTTAGGGTTCTTGCGGCGCTATCTTCTGTTTTTTGTACGGAGAAAGCGCAGGTTTTTGCTCGTCTGTGTGGATTGATCTGAAGTGACCGTTTCGCTGTCTCTTTGACTTTCTCGGTAGCCATGATTCTCTTATGCTTTTCTCGCAATTGTTGATCCGCGGCTGGCTGAGCAGTTCATATGCAGGACCGGTGTAAATCAAGACTAGGTTAGAGCAGTTTCCGACAGAATCAGTGAGGAACTCTGTTCTTTTGTAGTACAAAAGGAATTTTGGTGTCCGTTGCTATAGTGTCAATGCTGTTCACTGGCGACTAATTTCGTGTTCTTTATGCAGGAGTTGTCTTTGGTTGTGCGTGTGAGTCGTGTGACAGGTTGACAGCCGATGGGCGGTTAGATTTTTTTTTTTTTTGGGTCCGGGGGAGAGAAAAAAAGTCTTCAGATAGATCATTTGACATTGGGGGAGGGAATTTGATCTGAGAATGGGGTGGTTCCGGGCTGCGTCGGGTTTAGCTCGGGTGGCACTGAGGAGGAACCTGTCGCACGCTCCGGCGAGCTCGTTCGTCGGCCGCGCGCCGCGGTACTTCCACTCCACGCGCCCGCGGCGTTACGCCGCGCCGGTGCCCCGCCCTGTGCCGCTCTCGCGCCTCACCGACAGCTTCCTCGATGGGACGAGCAGCGTGTACCTCGAGGAGCTGCAGCGGGCGTGGGAGGCCGACCCCACCTCCGTCGACGAGTCATGGGACAACTTCTTCCGGAACTTTGTCGGGCAGGCTGCCACGTCGCCGGGCATATCCGGGCAGACCATCCAGGAGAGCATGAGGCTGCTGCTGCTCGTGCGAGCGTACCAGGTGAATGGGCACATGAAGGCTAACCTTGATCCTCTTGGGCTGGAGGAGCAGCCTGTTCCCGATGATCTGGACCCGGCGTTCTATGGGTTCTCTGAGGCGGATTTGGATCGAGAATTCTTCCTCGGGGTGTGGAGGATGGCTGGGTTCTTGTCAGAGAATCGTCCTGTGCAGACCCTCCGTTCTGTATTGGAGCGGCTCGAGCAGGCCTACAGTGGCACCATTGGATATGAGTTCATGCACATACCTGACCGGGAAAAATGCAACTGGCTAAGGGAGAGGATTGAGACAGTTAACCTGAGGGAGTACACCTACGACCGCCGCCAGGTCATGCTCGATAGGCTCATCTGGAGCACACAATTTGAGAATTTCTTGGCACAGAAGTGGACAACTGCAAAGCGATTCGGTCTCGAAGGTGCCGAGACACTGATCCCTGGCATGAAGGAGATGTTTGACAGGGCAGCTGATCTTGGTGTAGAGACTATTGTCGTTGGGATGCCACACAGGGGCAGGCTGAACATCTTGGGCAACGTCGTGCGGAAGCCCTTGCGACAGATCTTCAGCGAGTTTAGCGGTGGTACGAAGCCTGTCAATGAAGGGGAGGGGTTGTATACAGGGACTGGTGATGTCAAGTACCATCTAGGAACTTCATACGATAGGCCTACCAGGGGCGGGAAACATATCCATCTATCATTGGTTGCAAATCCTAGTCATTTGGAAGCAGTCGATCCTGTTGTTGCTGGGAAGACCAGAGCAAAGCAGTACTATTCTAATGATCTTGACAGGACCAAGAATCTTGGGGTGCTGTTGCATGGTGACGGCAGCTTCTCAGGGCAGGGTGTTGTGTACGAGACCCTGCATCTCAGTGCCCTTCCAAACTACACCACCGGTGGGACAATTCATATTGTGGTCAATAATCAGGTTGCATTCACTACCGATCCAATGTCAGGGAGGTCTTCACGGTATTGCACAGATGTAGCCAAAGCATTGGATGCTCCAATTTTCCATGTGAACGGTGATGACTTGGAGGCAGTGGTTCATGTCTGTGAGCTTGCTGCGGAGTGGCGGCAAACATTCCATTCCGATGTAGTGGTGGATATTGTATGCTACCGTCGATTTGGGCATAATGAGATTGATGAGCCCTCCTTCACCCAGCCTAAAATGTACAAGGTATAGTTATTTTTTCTTACATCATTAAGATCTGGCACAATTTGGTGATTCTTGATTTCAATCCTGATCTTTGC
Organism: Phyllostachys edulis; assembly: GCA_036346405.1. NCBI lineage: Eukaryota > Viridiplantae > Streptophyta > Magnoliopsida > Poales > Poaceae > Phyllostachys > Phyllostachys edulis. The sequence goes on from CM070552.1 coordinate 28,926,086, forward strand.
TTTACCACTTGAGTAATGGTATCTCGAGACCTCCAACTAGTTTATCAACTAATGGGAAAATATTTGAGTAATGAGTAATTTACTTATGTATCTGTTGGTATGCAGAAGCAGAACAATTACCATGAGTCAGCAGTAACATTGATTCTAGATAATGAAATAGTGGTATTATCCATGTAACATGTATCATTTTACATTTGGGAAGTTCTTTTGCATCAGGTTATTAGGAACCATCCAACTGCGCTTGAGATATATCAAAACAAGCTTTTAGAATCAGGGAAGATATCCAAGGAAGACATTGACAAGATACACAAGAAAGTCAGAACTATACTGAATGAGGAATTCAAAAACAGCAAAGACTATATCCCCAACAAGAGGGACTGGCTTTCAGCTTACTGGGCTGGGTTTAAGTCACCAGAACAGATTTCACGTACCCGAAACACCGGGTAAATTATTCTTTCCTTCCAGTTTGATTGTTTCCTGTGTTTCCTCTCCACATTTTGTGCAAGTAGCTTTAATGCAATGCATTTGCAACCATGCAGTGTCAAGCCAGAGATTCTAAAACGTGTTGGAGAAGCCATGACCACTTTGCCAGAAAATTTCAAGCCTCATAGGGCTGTCAAGAAGATTTTTGAGCAGCGCCATCAGATGATTGAGACTGGGGAAGGCATCGACTGGGCAGTGGGTGAAGCACTTGCTTTTGCAACTCTTATAATTGAGGGGAACCATGTCAGGCTAAGTGGCCAGGATGTTGAGAGGGGTACATTCAGCCACCGCCATGCTGTCATCCATGACCAGGAAACTGGAGAGCAGTATTGTCCACTCGATAATCTTGTTATGAACCAAGATGAGGAACTATTTACTGTAAGCAACAGGTATGAATTGTGGTCCACTAACTTGTTCCGGTTAGGGGTGCACATGGGTCATTTCAGTTCATTTTTAGAGGAGACATGCATATCACCATACCAGATAGACCAAAAAATGTATCAGCTAGTTCTGTCAGCTATACTGCTGGTTTTATGAAGTTTCCACATAGTGATTGATAAAACTTCAAAACAAGACATTGCATATCCATCTGCAAAAAACAACTTTTACCACATAGTGATTGATAAAACTTCAAAACAAGACATTGCATATCCATCTGTAAAAAAAAACTTCAGGTAAAATTATGTTCCAGCAGTGATCATAGTTTGATAGTGGACGTATGGCTCTTACCAATTATGCTTTCAGCTGCTATTATTAATTCTAGAAAGGAAAATTGACCGTGCCCTTTTGCTTTCTAAGAAAAAAAAGTTTAAAACAAAACAATTTTTGGGTCCATTATTATTGAAACTGCAAATTGGAATGCCAAAGCTCTAACTTGGTAGTCTCGGCATTGGAGTTGTACTGCCAACTTAGGCGCTACCTGCTGATCATGGTATCATTATTTTGAGCTGCTGACATAGTGCTGCAGGGTTTGTACTGTTGAATTGAGCAGCACAAGTGATAGGTGCAGCAGACAGACGGGGCAGGGAGGGATCATGGAAGTACATGTTATATAAACAGGCCTAATTTCCATGCATTGCAAGTACTAATATGATCTAGATGAAGAGCAAATAATTAAAGAAGCACCATCAGAACTGAGATGGAATAATGGTTGGACCAAAACAACTCAGAGATAGGGCTGGGTGATAAATATTTTGATTTTAATTGGTATAGATGGTTGGTTTCAACATGCTTATAATTGTCTTGAACTGTAAAAAATCTAAAGCAAAAAAGAAGAAATTCTGAACCAGTCATTTTACGTTCTCCTAACCAACCGAATTAGCAATGTCAGATAGAAACTAGTTTTTGGGTTGTCCTCTATGGAGTCATAACCTTGACATCTGTTATAAGTATCTAAATATATGGGGATGTCCTCACTTCACACATGACTAAATTTCCCTTGTATGGTTGATCTGGCTTTATTATGGCCTGATGTATGCAAGAATTTTAACAGTTCCCTGTCAGAATTTGCTGTTGTGGGCTTTGAGTTGGGTTATTCAATGGAGAACCCGAACTCACTGGTCCTATGGGAAGCCCAGTTTGGTGATTTTGCAAATGGAGCTCAAGTGATATTTGATCAGTTCCTGAGTAGTGGGGAGTCAAAATGGCTCCGTCAGACCGGGCTTGTCCTTTGCCTTCCTCATGGATATGATGGTCAGGGGCCTGAACATTCTAGTGCAAGACTGGAGCGCTTCCTTCAGGTATCATTTTGCAATGTCCAGCTACAAAGATGTGGGCACAAGTATCTCTTTTATTTTAAATACTTTTGAACATAGCACTTACTGTAAATTAGCTCTTAAGCAATTTTGCCACAACATACACAGTGCTGGAACTGCCATAATTATACACACTATATATATATATATATATATAATACATTCTACTCCTGGGTGTAGTTACTCCCACCTCTGATATACCACCTAAAATAACTTGATATACTCTTTTATCACTTTGGGTATACTCGTATACTAATTATGGCAAACATTACCATTTACCAGCAATTTTTTTATTCTGTTTTTTTTTTTGCCTATTATGTTTTCCCTGTTGTCATAAGCTGATGACTATGTAGTTTAATACCTATAGGCAAACCTTTATCGTGATAGTGCACACTAATTGTGCATGATAGCTCACTATATTGTATTGTACTTCTGCTTTTGACTAGAAACTGCACCAGATTGATGGATTTGCAGTTGTACTTCTATATTATGCAATTTATCCGTTGTACCCCACATCATGTGAGAAGTCCAAATGTCATAGAGAAAGATGTTAGATTGTAGTTCATTTACACACTTTCCAAAATGTTTATGCTAAATTGCATATTTTTAAAATATAACTGTATATCTGGCTAAACTCATTCTGATGCAGATGCTGATACTTTTTTGGTTACCTACATTCTTTTTTGTAACCGTCAACGATTGTATTGCAGATGAGTGATGACAACCCTTATGTCATACCTGAGATGGATCCAACATTGAGGAAGCAAATTCAGCAGTGCAATTGGCAGGTGGTGAATGTAACAACTCCAGCAAACTATTTCCATGTTCTGCGTCGCCAGGTGAAAATCTTAATAATTTTTTTCCCCTTCCCTCCTGCACAACCATCTTAGGGTGTATCAACTATCAACATATGCCATCCTCTATTTCTAGATACACCGGGACTTCAGGAAGCCTTTGATTGTGATGTCTCCAAAGAACCTCCTTCGTTACAAGGACTGCAAATCGAATCTATCGGAATTCGATGATCTTGCGGGCCACCCTGGATTTGACAAGCAAGGGACACGCTTCAAGCGCCTAATAAAAGACCAGAACGACCATAAGGACCTTGAAGAGGGAATCAACCGTCTAGTTCTTTGTTCTGGAAAGGTAGATTTCGTCACACTTTTGGAAGCTGTATTTTCAAGAAAGTCGCAAGCCATTTTATAACTTATTTTGCTATGATTTTAGGTGTACTATGAATTGGATGAAGAAAGAAAGAAAACGGATCGTAAGGATGTTGCTATATGTAGAGTTGAGCAGCTCTGTCCATTCCCCTACAACCTCATCCAGCGCGAGTTGAAGAGATATCCAAGTACGTTAAAAGAAAAAAAAAACTTGCTCAAATATTTCCATCAAGTTGCTATCAGGAGTACTCTATTTTTTTTTGAGAACACGCAAAAGCCTTGCATGTATTGCATTTAGGAGTAGAAAATCTAGGGTACTCTTTTAACATACAAATCGACCAGTGATGAGTTTGGATGGCATGGGTGCATGCAAGACAAAGGAAGAGATGGAACAGGAGATGAAAGATGGAAATCAAAAGTTTTCGGAAGGAAAAACAAATAGTTGATGCAATATGGAGCTCACTTTAATTCTGTGGCCTGGTTTCTTAATCCTAAATAAGGCTATACAGATCTGAAACTCAAGAAAAACTGTAGACCTGTGTAGTCATTTGTTAACTAGGATATGTTTTCGTTAGAAGTTATATCTTTGTTGATCCAATATGCAAACAGGAATCAGAATAGTCATTTCCTTTGTTCATGGATCCTAGTAAACAACAAATGAGCTCATGTACCATCTGTGTTGTTTGACTGTTTCTGTTCTGCAGATGCGGAGATTGTTTGGTGCCAAGAAGAACCGATGAACATGGGGGCGTACAGCTACATCAGCCCTCGCCTGCTGACAGCCATGAGGGTGCTTGGTCGTGGCACCATAGAGGATATCAAGTACGTTGGAAGGGCCCCATCTGCAGCCACCGCGACGGGTTTCTTTTCCGTCCATGTGCAGGAGCAAACCGAGCTTGTGCAGAAGGCACTGCAGCGAGACCCTATCAACTATTCATTCTGAACCTGTAGATGCTTTGAATAGCCATGGGAACCTTTGATCCTACCGTACACAATACAGGTCTAAATTATGGCTGTGCAGCCATTTGATGAATAATTGTTTCGGATTTACGGTACCGCATGAAAGAAACCATTTGAAGCCCACGTCGGAGTGCACATTTTTTTATGTGCTTTTCTCTACATCCTTTTGTGTCTTGAATGCTTAACCTAAACAAGCTGTATCCAATATTTACTTTCAGAAAAAGAGGGCTATATCCAATACTGATCTGTCGTTGCCTAGCTGATAATTTCAGTCTGTCTGCAAGTACTCTGCAAGCACTGAAGCACATCATGATGCTCTGTTCCGGTTTCATCAAAGTTTGCTAGGCAGTGTATACAAGGACAATTCAGTCAACCAGCCACATTGCCTGCTAGTGTGTATCCCAAGCCAATTATGTCACAGGTACTTGTCATTTATCATGCATTTCATAGGTTTCTGGTGTTACCACTGTTTCTGAATTCATATCTATATGCGTTACCTTTTAAATTTCTTTTGAGAGGGAAGATGCGTGAGTTGATTAGCAGGATGTACCTTACGGCACTCCCCATCTCCACCCTCGACCGTTTCTAGGGGCATCATCTAGGATGGGAGGTGATGTGGAGGAGCTGTTTCTCATGCAAGATCTAGCTCTCTCACAGGGACCAAGGCATTAAGATATGGCATAAAACTGCATTGGGAGAGATGTGTATCTAAGCCTTGTTTTTTTGTGGGGCCGCACATTGGGTGCCAGGACGGGCGTGTCAGGCCGCCACGCTCTCGCCTCACCGCCACATCGCTCGTGCTCTCGTTGATGCCACCGTGACGCCAGCGCTCTCGCCGCCCACACTCTTGCTATTGCGCCGCCGCACAACAGTAGATCTAGCGCAGAGGGAAGAGGGGGGCTAGGGTGGCGGTGTCGTCGGAGGAGATGGCGGCAATGACCGACCGAGAGAGACGAGAGATGCGGCAATGGCCGGAGGAGAGATGGGGTAGCATTGGCGGTGGAGAAGGGGGGGGGGGGTGGGAGGTGATAGATATCGGTGGGGAAGTGTAACATCCAAAAAAAAATGCCTAAATACAAAAATAAAAGATTTTTAAAACTTTTTGTATAATTATATGTGCTATCTTATTTTACTTTGCATTTTCGAGAGTTGTTTGATCTATGTTTTTCTTTTTGTCGATACAAGTAATATGTAAGGCAGAAAACCCTAAATACAAAAACCCTAGAGATAAAAACCATAAAAACATAAACCCTAAATGCCTAAACCCTAGAATACAGAAACCTAAAAATGTGAACCTTAGAAACATAAATTGCGAAATCAAAATAAACTTAAGGCATGGCCCCTTTTAAATATTGTATGTAGTGTAAACCCTAAAAGATCAAAGCATAAAATTTAAAACCTAAATACCCCAGAGATCCAAGAACCCAATTCAAATTCCTTAGGGATTATCTGATTTTATCCCTATCCCATGAGAATTTTTCTTAATTAAAATCCCCACGTTTTTCCAAGCTTTTCTCCACCTTTTCTATTTCCTTCCTACTGTTCCTCGGGCTCAACCACTTACTGTTCCTCCGACCGAACGCGTTCGAGCCGCTCGGTCAAGCCAACGCACCAGCTCGCGCTGTTCTTCTTCTTCCACCGAGCGACCGAGCCAGCTGCGCTGCTCTCCCTCCCGGCGTCAACTCCCTCAGGAACCACTCGCCACGTCGGGGCCATGCAGGCTTCAACGCCGCTCGCCGTCCACGCTTTCGCCCACGCGGCTGCAACTTCCCACGCCTGCCCCATCCCCATCCCGCACATGCCCATTCCGCCAGCAACCGAGAGCATCGCTCCATCGGCCTCTCCGCCGCCCAGCTACAAAAGGCCAACGCCCGAGTCGCCTTCGGTTTCCCCGGCCTTCCCTTCCCCTCTTGCCTCTTGCCCATGTTCACTGAGCTCTAAGAGCCCGAGTGCGCAGAGCCGACTCAACGCCGCCCGCTCGACCGCCAAGCGCCACCCCGCCGTTCCGGCAGTGCCGGTGAACCTCGTCCACGGCCAAGCGAGTCAAAACACGTCATCAAGTCCTCTCGGCTTTTTCCCCATCTGAATTTGAGTTTCCTTGAGCGCAGCATATCGGCGGCCTCATCTTCCCCGCCTACGGCCGAATCCGCCGCCTCAGCCACCCCTCGCCCACGGATGCGCCTCCTGTCAATTCATCGCTTCAGGAGCACCCCCACACCCTCATGCACCTTTCCCCACCACCCGCCTCGGTTCTCCCTCACCCAAACGCCACCCCCACGGCGAGCACGGCGCGCCACCTGTGGCTCCCGCCGTCGGCCCGCCACGGTTCCTTTACGCCGCCACCGCCGGCTCTGGTAAATTCCCCATGGCCTCCTGATGCTCATGCTCCCCTCCGTTTTCCTACCCTCCCACTCCTTCTCTCCCACGCCCGGCCACCGCGTGTTGCCGCCCGCCTGCCCTAGCGCCGCCTGGGCCGCGCCACTGCTGTTTCCGTGGTCGCCGCCCTGGCCCGGTTCCATTTTTGCCGTTGCCGGCCGCCACCGATGCCTTCCTCGCCGGCGACAAGCCTTGCGCGAGCCGCCTCCGGCCTTCCCCTGCTTCTTCCTGTACCCCTCTCTGTGTGTGTTGATGACAGGTAGGGCCTTCTGCCCTCTCCTTGCAATCTCTGGCAGTAAGTCACACATATTAGTAAGTATCCAGTTAACATACGCATAGTTAGATTGGTTAATTAGGTTGTCTGAGATTAATTAGTTAGAAGATGCATCCTCAATTTGTATCAATTACATGAATAAACCAAACCAATTGCTGCTAACGAATTCTGTAAATGTTATTTAGGTCACCCAAAAGTATTAACAAATATGGAGTTTGAGTTTTGAAGGCAGTTAGCTAGCAGTCCTTCAGTTCAGAATGATTCTCTGTTGTAGGTTATATGAACAGGAAGATGCTTAGCTAAAAATCTGAACTTACAGTAGGCTAATAAACCTGTTGAATGATTGTAGAATCACTCAAATCGCTTAACAAATGAATATTGAGATTAGTAAGAAGTTTAGCCATTAGCACTATTAATTCAGAAAACTGTTCTATTGGCAAGATGTTGAACAGAGAAGTGTTTTATGAGAAAATGAAATGACAGTGGACTAATAAACTTGTACAAGTACATTTGACAAAAAGATAACTGAATCAAGTGAGAATACTTATTTAACAGTACCTCAAGATAGCAAATCCTTTTGATGAAATGCATTAACAGAGAAGATCATCTAAGATAAGCCAAAGCTTGTGCTAAAACAAGTAGTTAACTAGTAGACATTTCAGTAACAAGTGGTGATAATGTTTGACCTACAAAGTAAGTTGAATTAGGAGTTAAATTAAATAGTCTCAATAATTAGAGTAATTCCTAGTTCATTAAGATAGTCAATGAGATGTTACCATACAAACCACAAGGACATTAGAAGGTAGGTTAGTTTATAGATGGTCAATTGACATATTGTATGTTTATACTATAGCAGCTAGTAGACAAACCAAGCAATTAAAAGGATAGCTAAATGGTTGTTTTGAATAGGATAATAATCAGATAGATGAGCATTCAATCAGTCATTACCTTTTCTAATCAAAATTAGTTAATAATCAATTCAAGATCTAATATAAGCAATTAGGCTTTACTAAAATAATCTTATGTTTAAAAGTGCCTACATGTGGGTTCGGTTCTAAACCATTAAGTCATTATTTAGATTTTCGGTAGAGGCTGACCCAATTTAGTGCTACTAACTTATGAAATGGTAATAGGTCATCGCAATGCTTAGGTCAAGATCATTGTAATAATAGAAGTAATAAATTAGTCAGATAGTTAATTAAAGATTTGTAGAGCAGTAAACTAGGTACTGATCGAGTACCATTAGCCTATAAACCCCCAATACAATGTAAGCTCTTAGCCAATGCAAATGATAATAGCCATGGGTTAATCTCTGTATAGTAACCATGTAGGAAAAAAACATATGAACCCGCATGTGCTTACATAGAATAGTTAAGTTAGGTAACTAGAGCCATCCGCAGATAATGAATGTGCACACAATCACCATCAAAGTCTGCCGAAAAAGATAACATATAAGAAGATTGATTTTGACTGTATGATCATCATAGATGTATATATAGAATATCCGGAGAGAGTACTTGTGAGTACTAGGTGGCCTGTTCATGGTTATTAAGGCGGTTCATGGTTATTAAGGCAGTAAGACGAGGCGAGGCGACCTACCCCCCTCACACCTTTTAAGCGGTAAGGCGTGAGGCGAGGCGACGCCTTAATAACATGCTAAGGCGCTAAGTTAGCAAATAAAATGAGCATTTTAGGATCAAGGGTGTCCATTTTTCATTGGCTTTGATCTCCACCGTTGGATCTTGAACGTGCGGCCATAGATCATGCTAGTGCCACCATTGGATCTTGATCTGATCGCCCTCAGTGCCAAGGCTGATCTCCACCATTGGATCTTGATCTGATCGCCCTTAGTGCCAAGGCTGATCTCCATTGGATCTTGATCGTACGCCCTCAGTGCACTCTTGCCTTCGTAAAAGGCTGGAGGCAGAGGAGGATACGCATTAGGGATTCCCTCCCCGTGTTTTCACCATTGGCGGTGACGGCATGCATGGCCATGACGGTTCTGGAGCGTGGCAAGACCGATCCGAGGCGAGCAATGGCGGGAGATCTGGAGGCGGAGCAGCGGCGGGAGACCCGGAGGCGGCGGCTTTGCACGGTAGAGGGGGCCGTCGTCGTCGTTCCAGAGGTGAGCTCCCGGCTCCTCTCTTCTCTCCTTCTACCTCCCTCTCCACCGAAGGCTCTGAGCAGAGGACACCATAGGCATGCGTAGCAAGGCGGGGGCGACGCCTTGCTCCCCGGCGGTGCCTTACCGCTTAGGCGACACTTAGGCGAAGCGACGCCTTAATAACCATGGGCTTGTTAAGGAAAACAGCATCACCTAGACTCTAGGTATCGTCCGTCGTCATCCGTTCCCAGTAGCAACACTATTCCTGATCCAAAAGCAGATCTGAGAGTATTACCTAACTAGGTAATCTCTCCCATCTAGTTAACCAGTGAGGAATGTTCCTATGAATATTCTCTCTCTCACTGTTAGATTTATATACTTTTGTCGGTAGTATTTCCTTCATCAACTCCTTAGTTATACTTCATCTGAAGTATGTCTTTCATCAGCTCCAGCTGAGTATATATTTAGGACTCATCTGAAGTACCCTTCTGCTTTCAAAACACTAGTAAGTATATTTTGTTCTGTTTGAAGTGTTTTCATTTGCTTTGAATGCCTTTGGAGTTTATTGGATTTCATTTGGTCATTTTCAGACGCTCTTGGATTTAATCGTATACTACGTAGTTAGACTCTGACGCTATGATGGGACAACCATCCCAACAAGAACGAGGCTGGAATCAAGATTGTCCGAGCATTGAGCAGAATGATTATCAGCATATTGAACGGGACGATTATCAGAACCTTGAGCCAGAATAGGATCAGGGTTATCAGAATATTGAGCAATGCGAGTCAATACTTTGATCATATTGCACCTACCTTTTGCAATTATATTATTTTAAATTATGAAATTGCATTGCTATGTTTTATACAAATATATTAGTCTAGCTCGTAGTTAATGCCTTAACAGTAATTGTGTATAAACTTCCAATCCTTGAATTTGGACACTATCCTTGTCACCCTAGAATTAATGGTTAACATACTAGTTATAAGTCGGTATCTAAAGTGTCATGCTTAGCCTTGCTTAGATACATTGTCATTCGGGTATTAAGTTGCCCGACATCAATCAACACTTTGAAAATGAAATTGGGCAGTCGAGGTTGGGAGCCTGGCCGGTATGTTGGATTAAAGGTTATTTTGAAAACAAAAGAAAAACCGGAAAAACAGATTTCGACTTGGGTGGCTGAAAAGAGTGGCTGGTGCCGGGGGCACGAGAGAGGGTTAGTATGTGGATGTACCGCCCAAGTCAATTAAGGACCGAATCTGGTAATGGCCTCTCGTGTAAAACAGTGCAACCACAAATCGGTAACACATATGACCTGGCTGACTAATTTGTTTCGCCTCGGCGTGGCTTCGACGTTGGTGGATGCGACGGATAGACGGGGGAGAACGAAGCCGCGGTAACCGCATGGCACTAAAGGGAGAACTCCGGGTGGGAGCGGGAGAGCACGAAGGAGGTGATACCTAGCGGTGTGAAGTTGCAATGAGGTGGGACATTGTAAAGGCCTTGTGATAATCAACATTAGCCACACACCTACGGAAGTGTGTCGGGGCAGTATAAGTTGATTTATCTCTTGTGGGTAAAGTGTACGAACTCTGTAGAGTAAGAAAAATATCTGGATTCCCTTGAGCGCACTGCGGGTGCGCCGCGGCCGAACCGGGAGGAGGCGGCGGCGGGGTCCCAGGCGATGGAGTCAAGGAGATGGGAGGAGGAGGACTAAGTTAGGGTTGACTGTTCAGCCTTGACTTGAATACTTGATTCCCTTGAGCGCATCTGCGCTTGGCCCTCTGACGTCGGGGCGTGGTGGTGGGTGCCAAATTCTGATACTCTGATGCTAACGAGTTAACGAGTTGCTCGCGAGCCAGCTCGGCTCGGCTCGTTAACAAAACGAGCTTTTTTGCCGGCTCGGCTCGGCTCGTTAAGGGACCGAGTTCGAGCCGAGCTGGCTCGCGAGTTTCGAGCTTTTTTTTCCACCCCTAGGGGCGAGGCCCCAGGGATTTGAAATGACCTGGTCAGGGACCAGTGGTAAATATGGGATAGCCTGAGCATTGAGTGAACAAAGTCACTAGTACTTTACAAATAAAAACTCAGTTTATAAAACTTGTATTGGTTAAAATGCTAAGTCTCATGTTTTGCTACTACTTACCATATTTCAAACAAGTGGCTTTATGCAAACAAAAGAACCACAAGCCATTCCTTTGTTTAGCCTTGCATTTATAATAATTGCATTGTATGTTGGCTCACGGGTACAGTTGTGTACTCATGCTCGCTATTTAAATTCTTTTAGTCAATAAGCATAAAAGAAGGCTACATGGACAATTATGAGTATTGGACAAGACTGAATACCAAGAAGGCTAAGAACTAGGTCATGAGCCCACGATCGATTCTTTGGTGGGCATATCGTAAGGGTTCCACGCGCTATACTTTGATTCTACTTCCGCTGTGCTCTCTGAAAAGTATTTGGTTTGTTCGGCCATTCTGCAAGTCAAAAGCCGTAAGGTATATTTACGATGTGTTTAATATTATGCAATACCTTTATATATTAATGATATGTGTTTGAACCAACAATGTAACTGTGTGTGCTAGCTACTAATCTAAGAAATAACACAAATATACACAGTATGTCCCAAGTTCTAAATTTAGGGTCTCGCAGGATGAGAGAGGAGGAAGAGAAGAATATTTAATGTTTGGTCCAATCTTAGATACTATGTATTGAGGAGGTTGTACATAAGGTTATTTCTAAATGATATGGAGAGCACTAGGTACGGATTTGTTATATCTGATCTGGGAGTGCCCTCGTTGTACCAAGAATCAATTGCCTCAATCAAGCACACAGGGTACTGCATATTTTAAGAGCTGTTCGCTTAGAAGGGTTGGGGGGATCCTGTGCTCAAACGGGTATTTCCCACAAACACGCGGCGTGAGTGAGATTAGATGGGATTTCCCACATGCTATCGACTACAATGGGCCTCCAAATGGGCCCTGGGCCGTAGCACTACCAGGCTGTTAATTCCTCGGACGAACGAGCACTTCCACAAGCGTAAGGACACTGTTCCGTACACCATGATTGAGCTTCGGTACGTGGAAATTAAGTCGAGGGACGGTTGGACAGATCCAAGTGTGATCTCTCTGTCCTTTGTTTGTGTCCTTTGCACAGGACACTGATTAATGTCATTGGCAGCGCAGCGAGTACCGCTCCGTTTCAAAAATATAAGCATAGATTTTATTTTTCTTTCAATTCTGTTCCTCGATAGCTTGGGCGGTGCCGACGAGTTAAATGGCATTCTCTCTCTCCCTGCCGAGTTATCTTAAAGACCTTATTCCTAAACCAAAGGAAGCAACGAGTCAAAGGCATATTTGGAACGTTTGAATTTGACATGCCGGTGTTCAGTGGATTCCCGCGAAATTTCGTGTTCCTAACGGCACCTAAGATCGATTTTAAGGGCGTCTCCAATAGACACAATAGTTGTCTCTAACTATGGAATACGGCTGAACTCGACAACAGTTAGGGTGCGAGGGATAGGTCCTTCGTCTGCGCAGAGGGGCTATTAAAGGCGAAAATAAAACCCGCAAGGTACTCTTCGTGGTTAGGCCTGCACGAAGTACTCTGAAAGCATTCACGCACATGATGCTTGCCTGCTTCAATTTCCTGAAAGTTTGCAAGGCACTATGCTCAAGGACAACTAACTCGGTAAGTTAAGCACGTCACCAGATGCTCTCCCACCTCCTGGGGTAAACATACCACATGATACCCACATTAAAGCATGCATTTTGTAGTTACATTTTCGAGGAAATTAACCCCGAGGTCCTTGAATTTTGAACTAATTTCAAAACCTGGATAACTAATTTGGTGTAGTCTTTGTGTCTACAACCTGTGGGTATCTCCGATAGTGTATTTATTATCGTCTTTTAGCTATGTTACGTCAGTAAAATCCTACGTAGAGGAGAGAGGGGGAGGAGAGAGAGTATATGTCATCTTTTCTTGAAGAGACTGTCGTGCACGTGAAATAAGACATTATACATTAATCTACTCTAGTTGACATATAGAACTGTTTCAAAGGAAAATTGTAAAATATAAATGTTGGAGAGTGTGCTTGAGATTATCTATTGGAGATGTTGTCTCTAAAGATGATGTAGCATATGTTAGAGACAAGATTATTTCTAACTATTGGAGATGCCCTTTGGTCATTTTGACTACCTAAAAATGATGATGTGGTAATGGAATATTACATCCTGAACTTTGAGATTCGTAGACTTAAATGACACTTTTCATGAATCACTAGTGCAATCTTCTTTTAACAACTTGCAGCTAGTATCCCACCATTATTTTTCTAGCCGTTGTGGTGCTTGCGGTTGTGGGTTTGAAACACATCATCCGTTTAGGCATTGTTTGAAACGTATAAATTTCACATGAATTTTGTAGAAGTTTAGCATGAAACAGTTCAATTCCCACTGAATTTTTTTTTAAAAAAAATCGTACGTTATAAACGGGACGTTATGCAAACCCATTCTTATTATCATTCTTACTATCAATTTCCTATTTGCAAAGGGTGCAATACATTATTGGCAGGACATGTACCAAACCAACCTTACCTCATTATTAGCTAAATAACTGTGATTCAATCAACCACAGGGCACTACATATATTTTGACTTGTCTTGAAAGTTATCGCTGGATACCACCAACCGAGTTTTTGACTAATATAGTACTGTTGACGTTCACAATATTAAATGTAGCCCCCTCCTCGCTCTAAATGCAAAAAAAAAAAAGGTCATTGAGTCCGTGCGTCAGGGCCGGAGTCACCGGCGGAACGACACGTCGTTGCGTCCATGCGCTGAGAACACAGTGGCGCCGAATCCGTGCACGAGACGCAGGCGCAAAGGGCCAGCGCAGCGGCACATGGCGACGCAGACGTCTGGCGGCTCCGCTCCGAGGAGCACGGACGGCCAAAGACTGCGTGCCTCAAGCACACTGACGCTCTCCTTATCCCCGTCTGTCTCTCTCCTCTCGTATGCTCGCTGCTTCACTCCATCGAGCCTACCAGCCACCCTCATTTTCCCCTTCGCCTCTCGTTCCTTCCTCCGCCGCCGGTCCTCCCTTCCTACCTCCCATTCCCCTCCCTCTCCCTTCTCCGCCTCCCTCCCTCTCCACCCACCGCCCCTACTTCTCCTCCCCGCATCTCGAGCCCCACGTCTACTCTCGCTCTCCTTTTCCCCTTCGCCTCCCATCCTAGCCTCTGACGTCGGTCCTCCCTCCAGCGCCACGCGACTGCGCCCCTCTCCCTCTCCACCTCCTGTTCCCCTCCCTCTCCACCCGTTGCCCCCCTCTCCCTCTTCCTCCCCCACCGCATCTCGAGCTCCACGTCTGCTCCTTCTGCTCGGTGGCATCGTGAGTTGATTATCATCAAGTCAAGATTCGGGATGAAGGATGTCATTATATGTTGATGAGCATCAAGACAAGATCCCAACTAAAGAAGATCATCATATGTTGATGATATTCAAGATAAAATCTCGAAGTGAAGATGATCATCATGTGTTGATGATATTCAAGTCAAGAACTTGGAGTAAAGGAAATCATTATGTGTTGATGATTATTAAGTCAAGAACCCGGACTTGGAGTAAAGATGTTCGTTGTAACATCCCAAATTTTAGTCTGTTTTTGAAGTTTTTAAAAAATAAAAATAACCATTTGAATTTTTCTATTAAAGTCAAAGCTTAATTTGAATTTTTCAGAAATAAAAAAGATTTAACGTGAATAATTTAATCTTCAATTAAATTAAAATTTATTTTATTTGAGTCCCTAGTGTTCTAGATAATTTTTTGGAATTTTCTAGGAATTTTTGGGATTTAATTGCTATTTATTTGAGCTTAGTTTAATTATCTTAATCTCTTTAATTCAAAAATCTTTTTAATTCCGGAAAATGTTTTGGGCTCAATTTCCTTTCTTTTCAGACCACATCCTTTCTCGGCCCACCTCTGTTTCTCTTCTTTCCGCGAGCCGGCCGCCGAAGCTCAATCTCGCCGAAGTTTGTCGTCGTCAAGACTTCTCTGCCAAGCCATCTGCGCCCTTGGAACCCGCCTCGTCTCGATCTTCGTCGTGCTCGCACCATATCCCTCAAAGCATCATCAAACCATCGTCGACGTCATCTCCCCAAAATCCGACCGCGCCGCCCATCTCCGATCTATAACTCCGGTGACCCTTTAGCTCGTCTATGCGCGTCATAATGTGTTCCATATTATCCTTATCTAATCCCCCACCTTCTCCTTGCTCCTATGCTACTGAGGTGTCATCGCTGACCAACTTCATCGTCTCTGGCCAAGTTCTTCTCACCGCTGTTCCAGACATCTTCAGTCCTTCCCGAGGCGTCCCTCGTGTTTCCCTTACTTTCACCGTCATGGTGCTTATCTTCGTTCCCGTCGGACATCACTCAATCGCCAAGGACGTCGCACCCAAGCTCTTACCCACCTCCCAAGTCACCGCCACCGTCGAGCCGCAGCCGTCCTTGCCGAGATGCCACCTCCAATAGCTTCTCCTCCTCTTCGGCATTCCGTTTTTGCCTTTGGTTGCCGCCCGCTCGTCGTCAATTGCCCTCGACGCCGATGTCCATGACCACCGCCCAAAGCTTCTGCCTCTCCCTCTTTTTCTCCCTCTGCTGATGTGGATGCCATCTCATCCTCCACGTTAGAGCCACCTCATCTCCTTTACTTGTGTGTCATCAACGTCAGCAGCCCATGTGGTAATCCGTGTGGCAAGCCCAAGATCAAAACCGGTAGACCTAGTCCACCATGGACCGTCTCAATGCCAAGTGGGTCCCACTTGTCAGACCAAATTTCTTTATTTTTATTTTCAGTCGGAATTCATTGATGATGTCAGCATGACGCAATTAATTGTTTTTCCTTCAAAAGATAATTCCAATAAATCCTGAAATTCTTATTTTCATTATTTCATGTTATTTCAATCTTCTGAGAGTCCGTTCTTCTTCATCCGAACTCCGATTCAATCCATTCAAATTTATAAATTCATCTAAATTCGAGATATATTTTCCTGAGATTTTTATTTAATTTTTGGAGTTTTTTATGTCTATTTTATATTTATTTTATTTATTTGCTTCATTTAAGAATAGACGTTGATACTTGGGGAAATTTTGAGCAAGGAGGAGTGCACCAAGACCAAGACCATTTTCAAGATCTATTCCAAGGCCAGTCGTAGTCTTTTGATCATATTGAACCTATGATTTCAAAAGTATATTGTTTTATACCAATTACATGCTACCTTTATATCAATGGTTTTGGGATTATCTATCAACTGTTGTCATTATGTCTCCATTGAATATTTGAATACCATAAATCATTTGTCACCCTAGCATGGTTAATTATAGTTGGTCATAATTGTATCACCAACATGGATATCGTACAGATGTTTAGTCAAGCTTAGTTGCGATGGGTTCATTATCACATGTACAAATAATGTTGAATTTGACTTAATGAGATATGGAATCGTAGTGGTTAGCCACTTTTATTAAAAAAATTTGTACCATGACAGGGTATGTCATTGGTCTTGGTTAAATAAAATAATTTTCGCTCAGGCGAGCAATCGTGAAGTAAAAAGGGTGCTATGATCACATTGTGGGTTTGTGGTTGACTCGTAACTTGTCGAGGACTTGATCTTGTACGCCATTGAACTGGACCTTAACCGTGCAACCACATGTCTGATGGGATGGACTTGGCTAACTAATTAGTAATGTTTTGGTTGGATTATGTTTGGGTTGTGTTTGGCGCAAGAAGGGGGCCTGGTCTGGTCGGTGAGACATTCAGTGTTGAAACCTTAGCGAGCAGAACTGAGTCAAAATAGAACTTTGTAAAAGACTTGTGATAATCTCTTAGTCGCACACCTACGGAAGTATGTGAGCAGACATTATAAGTTGATTATCTCTTGTGGGTCAAGCTGTACAACCTCTGCAGAGTGTTAAAAACTATTCGAATAGCTGTGTCTATGGTTATGGACGTGCCTGGGGATTTCACACGAGAGGTAGAATTTCTTCATAAAATGTGTGGGAGTGTGAATGGAAAATTCACTTGATGAATATAATGTTCGTTTGGTGGATGGGTAATTCACTTGGTGATTTATCTTGAAAAGTGAACAGGAAGTTCACTAGTTGTTTTAAAGTAATTGTTTATTTATTTATTATTCTTTTTAATTATGCATTTTAATCTATTTATTGTATTTATTGCCAATGTTGCTTTCTACAAAAGAACTATATAGCTAACTTTTGTTCAAGCCTTGCATAAATACTATTTGCATACGTTTCCCTACGACTTGCTAAGTACTTTATGTATTCATGACTTTGCACCATTGTTGATCAGTCACAAAGGAAGAACCAGGAAACACAGAGCTCTTTGAGGAGAAGTACTTCGAAGACTATGCGAACTAGGATATGCTCTCCACTCGATTGCCTGTGGGCATATTGATTGGCCTTTCCAAGTTTTTTCGTTCCGCTGTAAGAGTTTATTTGTTCCTTTAGCCCTGCGTGGCAAGTTAAGTAAACGTGGACCATAAGGTCCAATTATTATTACTATATGTTAATTTGATATAATTTTAGTTAAATCGAATAAATGGATGGTATTTCATCGTTGTTTCCTATGTGATCTAGCTACTGATTTAGGACTAGTTCAGAATACACAGAGGGTTCCTGAATTGTATTTTTTGGTTCCCGACATTCGTCATCAAGTGATCACTCCAAGATGGATGCTCAAGGCAAAGGTATGACTATGATAGGCTAAGGATATGTTCCTATTCTTTTACCAGTCTCGGTGTTTGGATGGAGGACCGGCTTGCTAATATAGGTTATTGTACTATTAAGAGGGGTCTTGTCTAGTAGCTTGAGTCTCATCATGTGTTGATAGCTCAATCTCGCTTGCTCTAGCTCTCTTCTAGGCAGGATGATATTGTTTGCGAATGTGTTTTGCAAATAGTTGAAGCTCATGCATTAACTCTTTGTAGTATGAGACTATAATTTGCAAATGTGTTTTGCAAATTGTTAAAGTCCATGCACCTACTCCTTGTGGCATGTTGCCGATATTTGTGAATGTGTTTTGCAAATAGTTGAGGCTCATGCATAATCATTGTATCATGTGACTTTAGTTTGCGAATGTGTTTTACAAACGGTTTAAGTCCATGTACTAATTTCCTTGTGGCGTAATTCTAAAAGTCGGCAAATGTATTTTACAACTTATTGAGAATCATGCTTTCATACCTTGTTTGCATCTCGCATCTTTTGCAAATGTGTTTTACAAAATTGAGTTGAGACGATTTGCAAAATCAGCTTTACATCCTGGACCGGACGTCCGTGGTTCAGTGATCTTCTCAAAAAGCTTGTGAGAAGGTCCGGCGTGTTGTGAATGGTTTGGTGCTCGCCATCTCTGGAGTGGAGGAAGAGCAACCTTGAGTGGATCGATGTGTTGGTTCAAGTTGTGAGCAGGTCCAGTTCGTTTGGGCTTACCTCGGAGGTGTTGGCTTAATTCGTGGAGCCAGTTCAATTCGTTTGGGCTTACCTCAACGTGGATTATGGGAGACCGGCAAGTCTCTGAACACCACGGTAAAACATCATTGTGTCATTGTATTTTGCTCTCTTGTGATTTTCTTTATGCAATTTACATTCCTAGAATTAAATTGATTGCATGTCAAATTAGGATTGCAAACTTTGACTTAGACTAAGGTTGTTGGTGCACTTAAGGAAAACTAGAATCTTTAGGTTTTAATTATGCAAAACTGAATTGACTTTCGCTTCCACGTTAGAAATCGGTTTTAGACTTAGAGATTTTTAGAAAAGACTATTTACCCCCTCTAGTCGACCTCCTCGATCTTACAAGGCTTCACCCCTCTCCCTCTTCGCCTCCCGTTCCCCTCCCTCTCCATTCTCCGCCTCCCTCCCTCTCCACCCGCCGCCCCTTGCCTCTCCCTCCCCCGCCGCATCCCCACTCCGTGCTTCATGAACGACTCCATGAATCCACCCTCGGAGCCACATCCCCACTCTGTGCTCCATGAACGACCCTGAGTGCGGTAGAGCGCTGGCCGTGACGGTATGATGTACCAACGACCCAGGTGTGGCGAAGGTTTGTCCATGCTGGTACCTGGTAGTTGCATGCTCGCCGTGGTGCTACAATTTTTTTGCCATGGTTTGTACCTCCGAACTGGTCACGATACTGCTCACTATAGGCTAGGGGGCACCCTGGGTGGTATGATCCAAATCCTGGTATCGTGTAGCCCTCCATGGTAGTAACTAAGGGTCTGTTTGGTTGGAGGTATCAAGTTGAACCGGATGGTTCGGTACCAGAAAAGAGGTGGTACAGGCGTTTGGTTGGAGGTATTGAACCAAATCATCCCGGACCAAACCATCCACATTCAGGGAATATTCCTCCTTGATGCTGCACCGGTCCGTTCGGAAAATTTGGGTGAATCACGCCGTTCACTCTCGCTCCTCTCGTCTTCCTCAGCAGGCTCAAGCCAGTGGCCGAGTAGGAGCGGCCGGCGGCCGGAGGCCACGCCGGCGCAGCGTCGGCGCAGAATCGCCAGAGGCGCGCGACGATGGGAAGGCGACGCGTGGGCCGACCCAGAGGAGGCGGTGGCGCCGTGGGGAGGGCGTCGTGGGGAGGAGCTCCGTGGGGAAGGAGGTCTTGAGTGGGGAGGAGGCAGCAGGCCTCGAGGCGGCGGCCAGTGGCGCCATGGGCGAGCCGGAGGAGGAGCGACGACGCCATGGGCCGAGCCGAGGAGGAGCGGCGGCGCCCGTGGGGAAGGAGGGCGCGTGGGGAGGAGAGCGAAGCGGGGCCGGGGGGCGGCGGCGGCGCCATGGGCGAGCCGGAGGAGGAGCGGCGGCGCCGTTGGGAAGGAGCTCTGTGGGGAGCCTCAGCCAGTGGAGAAGAAAGATTGGGATTAAGGTGAAAGGGGAGAGAAATAGAGAATATTAGGGTGAAAGGGGGATTAGAGTAGGGGATTAGAAAATTTTGGGTATCATTTCATACAACCAACCAAACACAATCTCGTACCACTCCATCCCACCAACCAAACAGACTGCTTGAACGATCCTATTCAGGACGATCCTATCCAGGACGATCCTATCCATCTCATTCAACCACGCACCACCAACCAAACACACCCTAAGAAGACCACATCTTCATCAGTTGAGTCGTCGTCACCCCTACGCCCAACTGAAGGCTACAAGATGGAATGATGTTAGCACAACGTAAGGTAAAATCAATAATCAAGACATAAATTGAACATAACTTACCATCTCGATCCGTAGTGCGGATGATCGACGGGGAGCACTAGGACAGCCGCTAGTCTCACTAGGCCATGAAGTGTCTCCTCCATCCGCGAGCGATCGTACAAACGTTGATCGCATTAGTGATGCATCCCGACGGACGTGTGGCTGGAAGATGGCATGATGTTAGCACAACCTAAGGCAAAATAAATAATCATGCCGTAAATGGAACACAACTTATCTCTTCGATATGCAATACGGATGACCGACGGGGAGTGCTAGGATGGCCGCTGGTTTCACTAGGTCGTGCTGACCTAGGTGGGGAGCTAGGTCAGTGCACTCGGTGAGCAGCTTGAAGCACGTCGTCTCTCGTCAAACCATGGCTCAAGTTCTTGAGGATCTGCTTGGCATCATCGTAGACAGACTTCAGCACCCCGAGAAGCCCCCCAATGGTGTGACCGCTCTTGTGGAGGACGGATTGGGATGCACGTGTGATCCGCTAGGGGCGGTCGAACTGAAGTGACATAGAAGAGCTGTTAAGTAACAAACAGTAAAAATATCATGTTTGAAGTGAGAATAAGTTGTGAGTGTTTTATAGTGTCATCATGTCACGAAGCTCCATGTCGATCGAAGGAGCGCTGAAGCCTCTCCTGATGTGTAACATGCTCCGGACGCTCCAACGGAGGATGAGTGAGTCTAGTGTGCACCCGTGGTTCGTACCACTCCATGTACTCACGGTAAGTCCGAACATCATATGGCTGCTGCTCGTGTAGAATCTCGATGCGCGCCATCTTCGCCCACATCGTAGTCCATTGTTGTTGTACTGCCAGCTAGTTCTCAACATGTCGGCTCTCCCTCGATTGCCTGTATTTCAGAAGCATATATGCGAGAAGAATGAATGTAGGAGGGAACGATAAACGTTACTCACAGGGAGTTGCACTTAGACTTAGGTGGGCAACTCACTGGAGCATCCTCTCATGGGGGGCACAACCTAGTAAAGACCTGAACAAACGCATTACACGCTGCAACGCGTAAGGCTCTACCATATGGGAAAAAACGAGGTGGCAAGTCATCGCCCACAACTCACGTATGCCTCGTAGTCCGCTCTTCAAGCTCTGTCCAGATGGCCTCAAACTTCCGCCTCTGGTTTTGGATGCATAGCTTCTTGAACATCTTCATTAGTTCCTGATTGTGGAACCGCCTGAAGAAGTTCGATGCAACATGCCGCATGCACCACCGGGTTTCTACGTTGTTCCACTGGAAGGGGGTTGCGTCCCATTCTTCATGGTGTTGAGAGCGGACAACAACCCTACAATATGGTTTGTGATAAGGCATACATTGGGTCGGTCTCCCACAACCGCTTGCTTGACATTTGCAAGGAACCACAACCAATTGTCTGTGTTCTCATTCTCCACGATGGCAAATGCAACCGGAAGAAGCTGGTCATTTGCATCAGCCGCCACTGTAGTGAGAATGATGCCCTTGTACCTCCCGGTGAGGAAATTGCCATCCATTGTGAGTGCTGGACGAAAGAACTTGAAGCCCTATATGGCTAGGAAGAATGCCCAGAGCACACGGTCCAGTGTGTAGTAATTAGGGCCTTCATCAGGATCTTATCTTTCCATCTTATTTATGTATGTATCGGGGTTTGCTTAGACAATCTGGTGAAGCATCCTTAGCACAAGGTTGTACCCTCCTCATATGTCCCGTACATGGACTCGATTACCTTCTACTTGGCTCGTCAGACCTTGCTATAGCTGAATAGATAACCAACCAAACTGACGACTTTTGAACAACATCTTGGGGCAAACGGACACATCCTCCACAACTAGGTGGCTGATGAGGCTTACCACATATGCGAAAATCACATTCTGATGCTATTGCTGCGGCTCACTCAGCTCGCAAGTGTGGTCGATCACCGTCGTGACCGTGAAGACAGTGTCATAGCCCTTCGCCTTGTGAGTGTTGTGCTTGCCAGGGAAGCCTTCCACTACACACTTTACTATGTAATGGGCTAGGTTGGACCGGTGAACCCAGTACACATGGTTGATGGACCCGGCATATTAGGTTATAGCTTGCTGCACGACCACCTTGCTTGGGAAGTGCTGCCCAACTAACAAGGTATCAACATTAAACCCCCACTGGACCCATCTTCTGATCTTCCTGTGGCAATACAAGCGATCGCACTACGAGATCATCCAGTCTGGATAACACGAAAGGCACCTCCGTTGACACAATTCCGCCGGCAAGACCACTACCCCTTGCACCCTGGGGTGTGTCCTCCTTACTACCATCCGAGCCTGGGTTGACGTCCTCATCAGACTCCGACTCAGCCAGCTGGTTTAGCAAAAACTTAGGGTAGTCAATGTGGGCCGACCACCATTGTCCTGACCCCTCATTATGCACAAAATTCTCTGCAAGTCTTCCTTCATTGTCTTCCTCCAAAACATCACATTTCGTACTCTCGTCTTCACACACCGCCTGCGCTTCCCCGCACCCACCGACACCAGCATCATCAAGGTTTTGCTAGCACCATGTGCACGAAATTCACGTACACCATCGGTCTCCCGTATATCGTCGCCTCGGGCTTCGCAGCAATCTATATGTACTGACCCTATGCAACGCTACCATTCATCTTGTGTAACTCTCACGCGCCCTGCCCTCCCCTATTCGTGCAAGTGACACCTCGATGACAAGCTTCTTCATTGTTGTCTCGGTGTCGAACTCCCTTCTAATGTAGCTCTTTAGCTCGTGAATATTCATCGCATCCAGGCCCTCCATCTAGACCACCTTGAACTGTCATCTTGACATGTTCAACCCTCACGGTCCATACCGTACGAGACCATCGCCATAAAACACAAGTAAGTCTTACATGTTGGATATTACCTAAAGCCACAATTTCAATACACTTCGTATGCATCTAATTTTAAAAAAACTACTAAATTTACGTAAAAAAAAACTAGTAATCCTTACTACTAGTTAATTATGACTAAATTAATACGACTAATTAATTGCAACTAATTAATTGCAACTAAATAATTATGACTATTTAATTACAACTAATTAATTATGACTAAATAGTTACAACTAATTGATCATGAATATTTAATTATGACTAGTTCATTACAACTAATTAATTGCGAATAAATATTTATGACTATTTAATTATGACAAACTAACTATGGCTAATTAATTATGACTAAATTAATTATGATTAATTGATCATGACTATTTAATTACGACAAGCTCATCACAAATAAATTTTAACAACTAATTAATTACGATATTTAATTATGATTAATTAACTACTGATAGGTTAACTACGACTAAATAATTGCAAATAATTAACTACGACTAATTAATTAGGACTAGATTAATTATGTCAACTTAATTAAAGCTAATCTTATAACTAATTAATTACTTAACGACATGTCGTAGTCATTAACCGTTTGCACTAAAAATTAACATTTTGGAAAAGTTAATTTAACACAAATTACAAAGTTAATAAACATAATGCATGTAGGAAAATTACATCTTTTAGAAGATCTTCACTTGATGTCGAACTTTCTCTACTAATATAACCACTAAACACTGTCGAATCGGCGGAATCAGAACTACCTCTTGCTCGCTCGATCCTCTTTGTGTCTCTACGCTGAGCGAAATGGTTGGTGTGGAGGATGAGAGCATCGCACGACGGGTTTTTGTAGCCGCGGTAAAGCACTTGGCCAACCGTGAAGCGACGCGAGGGCGACGGGGACACGATGTGCGATGGGACAGCGCGTGCTAATTTTTCTGCATGCAGGGGACAAGGGGAATCCCGAAGGGGCGATGCGATAGGGTGATATGAGGGAATCCCAGGGAGAATCCTAGTGCGCGGTAGAGGGGCGTCTAGCGCCAAGAGTGTAGCAGGTATGGGTCGGGGTGCTGGGGAGCGGTAGGGGGGATTTGGGCGCCCGTGGCACGACAGATGACACATATCGTCTATTGGTCAGTTCACGATGCTATTTTTGGCTTTTCTCTCTAGAGGGAGCTATGTCTGCTATTTTGAGCCTAAACATTGCCATCTAAGCCAAAATCGCACCAAAAGGCGCTATCATCTTCTTGTTATGACGCTAATAGACGACAAAAAGGAAAAGGAAAAGTTAACAAACTCTTAAGGATGGGACAAGTGTGTACATGCACGAACTGTGCATTCCATTCTGCCGTGCCATTTGCCATTCTCTCCGGGGTTTCACATGTATTGCCGTGCCATCTGCCATTCTCTCCGGGGTTCCATGCCAATCAGCATGAGTCACGACACATTGTGCACAAGACAACTCACCAAACAACATGCACGAACAGTATGTAGGCTGTAGCCAGTGTGCCATATGCATGGATCGATGAATGATTTAATCATCTCACTTATTGGTTTCGCTGTGTGATGATCCATGCATGCATGCTAAAATTTGTTGGAAAACAACTGCCTGGATATGTATGAGATGAGTCATGCATGCCTGGATATGTAACTGAAAACTTTGAATCGAAACTTTTTGCCAATTCATTGAGCACCTCAAGAAAAGGAAAAAACAAAGCCACTTTGAGACAGCCACACGAGCACGGCAAAGGTCTTGAAACCGCAGAAGCTTTTAGTTCTAGTATTGTGCCATCCAATGGATGCACCGACCTTCATGAAAAATAGAAGGAAAGAATTCACCATCCGGTACAAACATTACACATACCTAGACAAAAAAAAATATTTTTTCAGAAAAAAAAAATCATATTCATCGTGAAGTTTAGATCCATTCACTACATAGCGATCGATCTGAACCATCCATTTGCCATAAAGCAGTCGATCTGAACTGTCTATTGCGTGATCCGACGAGGAGAGACTCAACTTCTTCTCAAACCTCCACGCCAAGGATCCAAATGGGCAAACACGACACATTTTTCTTCCACCAAATACCTCTTTCTTCTCCTCTTAATTTTTCGCTTTTAGGTGCACCGAAAAGAGAGAAAGAAAAGGCAAAGGGAAAATACCAAACAAAGAAGAATAGAGAGGGAGATAAGATGCCAAATCATTTCCATGTGGATCTTGCGGACATTCGACCCGCTACTTAAGGTGGCACCACCCCACACCCCCACCCCGCCGCACTACTAACTAGTCACACCCTTTGCGTCACGCACACAGAGAAGAGCAGCAGCCACCACCCCACCAAGAACCAGAGGCGTGGGAGCGGGAGCGGGCAGAGCAGAGGAGGGAGGAAGGACGCCATGGGCGAGGTAAGGGCGCTCGCTTCCTGCATTTCTTTGGTAGAAGAAAGCCGGCATCTTGATTGATTTGATTTGCTATGGTGTTGTTTTCTTGGTTCGTGTGCGCAGGAGAAGAAGGAGGCGCAGAAGGAGGAGAAGCCCAAGGAGGAGGAGGCCAAGAAGGAGGAGAAAACCAAGGAGGGGGAGGAGAAGCCCAAGGAGGGGGAGGGGGAGAAGAAGGAGGGGGAGGAGGCGCCGCCGCCGCCCCCGCCCCCGCCGGAGGAGGTGGTGATGCGGGTCTACATGCACTGCGAGGGCTGCGCCAGGAAGGTCAAGAAGATCCTCAAGAAATTCGATGGTAATGCCATGCATGCTAATCTGTCTTCTTTGCTCCTTGTTTTGTTGGATCAAGCTTCACTGTCAAGTGGATTTTATTGTATTTTGGCCAAGTGAACATTTTAGGGGGTGGCAGGTCTGATCCTTTTTTTTCTTTAGTTTCTTCGGTCATTTGATTCTGAATATTTTTGTGATTTTTCAAGGGGAATGGACATTTTGTGTATATTTAATTATTCGTTAGAGTGGCTTTAAAGTGGTATGCTGGGAAGTTGTATTTTCCTTGTGGTTGTTGGAAGCTAAAGATGAATCTGTTTGATCATCAGGTTCAAGAGACACTGTGTGACTAAAATTTGAGAATATTCTACTTTTTTTAACTCCGGTGTTTGGGTTTTTCTTTGTGCTGTTCTGAAGTCCAAGTGATATTTTAAGGTTGTTCTTTGAAGAATTCCTGTGATTCATGGTGAAGTGGGTGGGCTAAGCTTTAAATAATCAGATTCACCTAATTAATCAGATCTTTCTTTCTCAAGAGTTGCATGTGAATCTAGTAGTTGATTAATGGTGAAGAGAATGACTAGAGATCCGGATGACTTTCACTCCATAAAGTTGGGAGTAGATTCCAAGAGAATGACAGCCTTGAGTACATGTCCTTGAGAGCGCTTATCCTACAAAGCTCAAAAGTGAAGTTGATTCCTCAATCATCTTCAAATGCTCAAATGTTCCAAGCATCTCTGCATATCCTCCATGTACTGCCTGTTGCTATCAAGGGAAATTTAAGATTCTTTAGCTTAAAGATTCAATCTTCATGATTGTAGCAGTACTAATACCACATCTGAAAACTTTTGTGTGATGCAGGAGTGGAGGACGTGATTGCCGACTCGAAGGCGCACAAGGTGGTGGTGAAGGGGAAGAAGGCGGCTGCCGACCCAATGAAAGTGGTGGAGCGTGTTCAGAAGAAGACCGGCCGCAAGGTGGAGCTCCTCTCGCCGATACCGCCTCCCAAGGAGGAGAAGGCAGAGGAGAAGAAGGAGGAACCTGAGCCACCGAAACCTGAAGAGAAGAAGGAGGTGGATGATCTTAACAAATGATAGACAATTCTCATATGAACATTTCTTGATTCTTCATTCATTGCAATTGTAGCCACCACAATGCAGCAGTTTGTGCTAATTTTACTTGCACCATGTAGTTTCAAAGACTGACATAAGAATGTTTCTGTTTTTGTTTGCTTCTGAAGCCGCCGGTGATCGCCGTCGTGCTGAAGGTGCACATGCACTGCGAGGCCTGCGCTCAGGAGATCAAGAAGAGGATCCTCAAGATGAAAGGTGCTTAATTGTCAGCTATCAGATTGCTAGTCCTTCTCATTTGTACTCATGTCATTCAGCACAAAATATAGGCTTTTCTCTTTTTCACCCTAGCTCCTCTTGCCGTTAACTTACTAAGTTTTATGCTTAATGAATCGTAATCTCTTTTGTGATTTAGCAAAGTCAAGCCAATATTTTTCTGATGCAATGATAAAACTGAATAGGATTCCTCTTTAAGTGAATGAAACAAAGCCAAAATGTGGGCATTGTGGTTGTAGTTCCTTTTCTTGCAAAAGCTGAAAATTTGCTCGAGATAAGATTCACTCCCTTCCCTACCTGTCTGACTAGAAATTATAAAAAAGATCATTTGGACCGTTTAAAAGATTCTCTGCTTAACATTACATTAGAGTAGTCTCAAACTCAACGACACTTGTTCTGAACGCTACAAAATTTGGTTCAAATTTGTGCAGGAGTGCAATCTGCAGAGCCAGACTTGAAGGCGTCGGAAGTGACAGTGAAGGGTGTTTTTGAGGAGGCCAAGCTGGCCGAGTACGTGCACAAGCGCACCGGTAAGCATGCCGCCATTGTGAAGTCTGAACCGGTCGCCCCGGCCGAGAACGCCGGCGATGGCAATGCCAAGGATGAGAAGAAGGCGGCCGAAGGCGGTGACGAGAAGAAGGACGACAAGGAGGCGAAGAAGGATGACAAAGATGGCGGCGGAGATGAGAAGGAGAAAGAGAAGGAGGGTGGCAATGCCGGCGGTGAAGAGAAGGACAAGGACAGAGAGAAGGACCCTGCTGCCATGGCCGCCGCCGGCCTATACCTGCATTATCCGCGGTTCGCGTTCCCCGCCGGATACTACCCACCGCCGCCTGGATACGCCTACCCGCCACCGCCATCCTACCCTCCATACCCGCCACAGATCTTCAGCGACGAGAACCCGAACGCCTGCTCAGTCATGTAAAATTTTAGAAGGATGGGGTCTAGAGTGAAAAAGAATAAGAAGGGAAAATGGCTGCATAATTTGGGGGTGTCGTTGCAACAAATGCCCTTGAGCAAAGCAAATGGCAACTTGAAGGAAGTACCAGGCTTTTTTGGGGTTATATTTCTTTTTAACTTTCTTTTTGTAATTTTAACTTTTTTTTCTGGTATAAAGTAAGTCTGGACTTAATGTCAGTTTATGGATGTTATCTTATGTAGAATTTTGCCTTGTACTGTTTCACCTTCAAACTTCTGTAAAAACTTGTATTATACTATAATCCTTTAGGTGCACCTTGGTTGGTGCTCTCTCTTTCCATGTTTCCTTTAGGAACAAAAGAACAATTCAATACCATTCTCAAAAGAAAAGAGGACAATTTTATAAATAACAACAGAGACTTCCAAGAAAGAAATAGCATCATCCGAGAAACAAAATTTGAATATACAGCCCTCCTTTTATTTCACACGGGAATTAAAACCTAAATTGTGGCGACAAGGAATAAGTGACGGGAAGGTTCTAGAGGAAAATTTGAATATACAGCCCTCCTTTTATTCCACACGGGAATTAAACCGTTTCCCGCTGAATTCGTGCTCGATACAGGAAACCTAAACTGTGGTGAAAAGGAAAATTTACAGGGGGTAAATGACGGGAAGGTTCTAGAGGCGATGGTGAAATGCAAAAAAGGTACGAGACAAGTGCCTGTCATGTGCATGGGGCATGTGATGGGTCCGTTTTGCATGACACAAAATCCTAGGTGACTTGCAACCTCAAATTTCGATGCTCTCCTTTTACCCGGTAGCCCAATAGCTCTAGGAGCTACAGCTCTGGAGTTTGCTGTGAATGTGAGAATACTTTCCTGGCATGACAACATCAAGTGCTGTGGCTTCAGGCTGCTTGCCAAAACGATGAACTCACCTGTGTCCTGGTGATTCCTTTGTACTGCCACTGCTGTGAGCTACTGCTGCTAGATGTGGCTGCTTTCAGGTGTATTTGCTCTCTTATATGCAGAGCTTTCTTCTAGCCATCCTTCGTGCAGCGGATAAACGATGGCGAATTGCATCCTAAGAAATGAAGGCATGTGCATGGAGCTGGTGAAGATGGACACCAGACGGAGACCGGGAAACAGTACCAGATCATCCGCCTTCAGATTGTCCATTCAGGAATAGCAGATTCTCCATTCTAGCTCGCCCAATGTCAGGCGTCGATGTTCGACCAGACGGCCAAGCATCGACGGAATGTAATGCGTGTGCATTTTGATGTGAAATGGCAGAGGATCCTACCGAACAAAACCTAGTGAGGTGGTGGGTGGTGATTGGGATGGAATGGGGGCAGCGGTTGGTTACTGCACTCGCATCATCTGATGCTTGCTTCTCACATAACCAAACTCCTCGTAACCCCCGGCCTTTCTTAATTAAATCATAACCAAACTCCTCATAACCCCCGGCCTTTCTTAATTAAATCACCAACTTGCTTTGTTCTCTGACAAAACTCTGGCAAATCCCCAATCCCCCACAATTATCAAAAGCTTTGCATGCCATAAAACTAACGATCTGTACAGTACAAACACATGCAAACCACTGCATTGTGTTGCTGTTCAGCTGTTGGGATCATAAGTGAGCTCGCATTCCAATTCTCAAACACTGAAACTCCAAGTCAGGACATGCCCAGCCATGTGCAAATAAGTGACCATGTCTTTGTACTGGCCTGGGAATTGAATGTGGCACATCACATGGTGAAGCAAACAAATTAGGGCAGAAAAGGGTAAATCATGGCAGGGGATTCTTTTTCAGGGATTTTTGAAAGAATTTTTCACCTGGTTTGCAGATGAATGGGCACACAGTTTTTACTTGAAATCATTACTAGGTACAAAAGATTTAATGAGAATGGGGGGTCAATGAGGGGATGTTCCAAGATCAGCAAACAAACAGGACATATATGAATTCAAATATTGCAAGCACATTGCTTTGTATACATGCGAAGACTAGATATGGTCCCAAAACCAAAGGTCCTGCCATCTTGAAATGCATACATTCTGCCCACAGGGTTATCTTGTTTGACAGATCGTAGGGTTTGATTTTATTGTCGCTAACATTATTTATTTTATGGGGGAGCAGATGCTGTTAAAGAATTGTTGATGCTACTTGAAGGAGCATTTGTGGTTTTATGTTGTACGGTTCAGATAGGTGACTGAATACCATTCAGGCTGTTTACCATATAATTTTCCCCCCCTTGTTCACTTGATTCAGCCACATTCTTTAACCCGAAAATGTTTTCAGTTTGGACCTATGTATTTCAAATAATTAAGTTGGGTCAGTTCGAGTAGCACATCTGGCTAAACTATTCATATGTTATGGTGGGTTTTTTTCACGAAAAAAAGATAAATAAATAAATTTCACAGAAATAATTGAAGACAGAGACCCTATGTTTTGTTTGGTTGCCTCAACACGTGGAGAGTTTACCATTGAAGCCATATCTCAAGTTTTCTATTCTTGCGTTCCAAACATGCCTTAAAACATTGTTTGCTTCATTGCGTCAATTAAATATGTTGCGTGCGCTCAAACCGCTGGTATGCCCCTACAATATGTTGGAAAGCTAATTGGTTGGATTAGTACACGGCACCGGCTAATGAATAGTAAGTAGCATGTTGTGTGGTCCAAACAATAGAAACAAATAAAGGGTTGCTTTGCACCACCAAAGTCAACACTAGACAATACATAACCCTATAGTTGATCGTTGATCGGTCCACGATTATCTAGAGTAATACTAATAGAATAAGATACAGCTACGGAGCTCTTCCAAACAGTCACTGGCAAGGGTTTCTTTTACCGGTTTTTTTTACAAGGATGGCCGGTGAGGCCGAAAATCGAAAAGTTTCGGTTGAGTTTTTTTTTTGAATTTTTCAGATTTTAAATTTAAAAATATCAAAATTGAACAAAATTCAAGCAAATTCGATTTTTTTTTTACAAAATTCATCAAAACCATTTTTTCGTGGGCTGTTTGTAATCCTACTAGACCCACTGGTAAATCCGGTTTTACCGATTTTCGGCCGAAATTTGGATCCCTGCTGACAAGTAGACCCGTTTGATCCAGGCCTTCAGTGCAGGCTGCGAGCCCAGTGTTCATGGGAACTTCATTCGTGCACACAGAGCATCTTTCTTTAACCTAGTGCATAAATCCATCCAAAGCTCTATACATTAGCACATCATCAAACACTACTAGGAGTACTAATCACTATGCTTAAGATAGGATCCAGTGGGAAGACGATGAATATGCTCTGTTATTAGCTTGCAACATCAAGAGGTACGCAGTGGATGAGTTTGCTTGGACGAGGCCGTGCGTGTGCGCATGGGAAGTAGCGAGGTAATCTGGGAGGCGGGCGAGCGAGTGATTGGGAGATCAATCAAATATTCAGATGGATGGATGGGATGATGGTGAGATCATTGAGGTGAGGTGAGATGGGAAAGGCAGCAGCAGTAGCACCGGCATTACGAACAGGGACGGAGATCGCGATATCTTGGCGACTTGATGGCCGCTGTCCTCTCTCTCTCTCTACTCCCCTTCGTCCGTATACATATCATTGCCGCCTGCGCTGCGCTGCAGGTACAATAATTTCACTTTTATTTTTCTCCCGTGCACTCCTCTCTGGAAGAAGATCAGCTGCATTCACATATTTAACAGCCGGAGGAGAAAACATATTTAATCCGGCCGCGTGGCCACGTTGACAGGGATCTGCTGGCCGTCTGATCGCCCCACGAATGCGTCCGCGCCGCCTGATCGACCTCCTGCGTGCACTGGTTGTGCTTGGTCCACAGCGCGCCACGACGTCCGCGGGACGCAGCCCGCCCGATCGCGCGTGCGGGTTTTTGCGCGCCGTCCGATCCATTCGACCGCGTTGCGCGGAGACGAGAAATGGAGCAGGCCATGTTTACGCCTCACGCGACCCACGGAGGCCAGCCCAACACAGCGGCCACAACGGCCCGTGCCAATGGCGCAGGGGCTCTTTCTAGTTAGAGGTTAAAATACAGAGAATAAAAGGTGTTGTCTATTTAGAGCATATGTCTCGACCATCCGATCAGGATCCAATTGCTTAGATTTAATGTTACAGTATCAATGCCACGGTGGTATTTCAGTCTACTGAAAAACAAATGCTGCTACAGTAGATGTTGAATCACTGTTGCAGACTCAAAACACTGCCAAACAGTTCTCTCCGCAATACTACAGAAGATCGGGATCCAACCTCTCTCTCTCTCTCATTCTGCCTCTGCACAAGCACAGCCCCCACTGTGACAGTGCCCATCATCTCCTTCCCCTTCCTTCCTCTGTGCCAACGTATGCTAGCTCCTAGTGTGAGCCCAGTGGACCTCATGGGAGTTGAAGATGTGTGAAACAAGCTGGTATCTTCTCTCGGGAGAAAAGGATGTGGGTGACTCGTATCTCTGACCCACGTTACATTTCGTTTTTGTTAAGCTATATATCCTGCTTAAGATCCGACACTTTACTGACTTTTCACTTATCAAGCATCCACTTCCTCAACTAATCAATCGAACAAGCGTGCCAACCTGTAAGTAGACGTGCAATCAGAGCGGATACAGACGAATATCGCTCATCCTGTATCGTATTATGTATTTTTTTGAGCCGGGGTTTCGATCGGTCAGACGAACAGAAATTATCCGCTTCATTTACACCCCTATATAAAACAATAGACAGTATGGATGCAATTAGAGCAAATACGGAGAGACTAAACGCTGAGAAGTTGAAGAAAAAACATTCAGTACCCTCCGCCTGCTCAGATGCAGCAACTCACCTATCTCTTATCATTTTCCTAAGTGAAGTTACAATAGGTTTTCCTCATACTTGACATACGGACGGATATCGCTCATCCCGTACTATATTTCACATTTTTCCTCGGGGTCAGGGTCGGACACAGATAGTATCAGATACCTATTTATCCCTTCCGTCTTCGCTCCGCAAGGTTTCGGTTGGTCGATTATCCGCTTCATTTACATCCCCACATGTAATTAGCAGGTGAATTTTCATCGTAACCATTGATCAACTACCCTACCGAAAGGGGAAAACATTAGGTCCCGTTTGGAAGGAGAGAATGTTTCATGCGTTCTAAACGGGGCGTAAAAGGCGTAAGGTAGATTCGCAAGAAAGATAACTCCAGCTATCACGTCAGGATACACGCCCAACACAAGTGAAGCTCTTTCCCGTGTGCGCATAGCATAATTGTCGTGGCACCTGTAAACGAAGCACTGTGCCCGAGTGAATGGAAGTCCTACGTGGCGTCCGTGCGGCTAGGCCACTACTGCTCCCTTTCGCTTTACCACCGCCACTGCCCGCTGCGCCAGCCAGGGGCGCCTCGGAACTCGAGCGGGCGGCACTGACCTCGAGGCCACGCGCCGCGTGTCGCGCGCCGATTGGGCGTACGCGCCGGCAGTCAGCGCGCACATACGTGCCGGAATGTACCAGCCGATTCGCTCGGGCAACATCATACGGCCATGAGTGATATGATGCGTCGTCGCTGACACGTGGGACCCGCCCAGGCCACGACGTTGTGTTGTCCACTGTTGTGGTTTACGGCCGCTGCATGCAGCTTCATCTCGATCGCTCTCCCTCCTTTAAAAAAAAAAAAAACTCAGCTTATTCTCCTTTTGTATCCCGTGCCATGCGTTCTACTTCGATCCAATTTTGTCGGAATTTTTTCAGGACTATTTGGATGGTTTTTCAAGATAAATATACCAAATCACAAAAAAAAAAGATGCGCTAGATACACCCTTAAATATTAAGGAGAATTTGTTTAGGAGAAATATTTGAAGCCTGGTAATTAGTAAAAGAAAAGGAACTCCACGTGTATACTCTTAGCCCTCCAAAGTGCTTCAAGATTCGTGTAAAGGACAAGAAGATGATATAATGGTTTGGATTTTGGAAGCTTTGGGTCAATCTTGATGCACATTTGATGGCGGTGACAGTATATGTACGCCAATATACATGTGGAAAAACTAAAACTGAAAAATATTGTTTTTCTAGAAATAGTATAAATGGTGAGAAACGCAGACTTTGCAGAGATTTAGTTGCTGGGCGTGGGGTGAGGAAACCGTGCAGGTAAGATGTTAAATATGGCTTGCTCATTAATCCCAACTCCTGAAGCAAATATAATTAGATCGTAAACCAAACGTACATCTAGCTTCGAAAAGTCATAATCGCCATCATATCGCGTTATGCATGTTGTTTGTTGTCTTGTGTGTGTGAGACTGTTCACAAGCTTACGTCTATTCAGAAATAGCGGTAGTTGTTACGTTGTTGACTCACAGATCAATCCATACATAAGCAATCACATGAACATCAAGAGAGACAAGGAACACCATTGTATAGAGGAGAGCCAGTATCTTTATTCATTTGTGTGTCACTTGTACATGGGTGTCTCATATTTACATCCCATAAGGGGTGAAAGCCCTCCAGAGGCAGTTTAATCTTTTGCCTATACAATTAGGTTTCGTAACGCTCCCCCTTTGGCAATAGATAACGATATGCAAATGGCTCATCAAAAACTCATTCCAAAAACTCATTGGAAAAAATGAATGGACAAAAGAGTACATTAAATTCGACAAAAGAGTACATTAAATTCGTAAGTTGTATTATACTTGTTGCCTCACTAAAAATCTTCATGTGAGAAAACTTCAGGAAAACTCACCAAGGAAAAGAGTACAACGTTTAATCTTCGGGATCCAATCTTCAAGATTTTGGATAAATCCTCAGGGTTTGATAAGGGTCATGATTTAGGGATTTACTCCCCCTGAACTCTACAACTTTTAAACCGTCTCACTCCAATGCCATGAATGTATCTTTGGAAACTGGATGTTGGTAGAGACTTAGTGAATAAATCAGCCAGATTTTCACAAGATCTAGTTTGCAAGATCTTCACCTAATCGTCCTTCTAGAGTTCATGAGGATAGAAGAATTTGGAAACAATATGCTTCGTGATATTACTTTTAACATAACACATTTGTATTTGTGCAACACAAGCAGTATTATCTTCATAGATAATGGAGGGGGTAGTGAAGGTATTAATGTCACAATGCTTCTGGATGTGGTTAATCATACGTCTGAGTCAAACACATTCAAGTGATGCC
The DNA here is from genome assembly GCA_036346405.1 of Phyllostachys edulis. Lineage (NCBI taxonomy): Eukaryota > Viridiplantae > Streptophyta > Magnoliopsida > Poales > Poaceae > Phyllostachys > Phyllostachys edulis. The sequence continues at coordinate 28,961,427 of CM070552.1, forward strand.
TCATATAGCGCTATAATCTCTGAGTGATTGGTAGAAAAGCTACCATGGTCTACTTAGATGACCGCCAAGAGATGGTTGTACCACCACAAAGTGATATAAATCCATTCTGGGATTTTGCGCTATAGAGATTTGACAGATATCTTCAGGACTTAGTATCATCATCAGGATCTATACACGATCTTTACGTTGTCGACCAACTGGATCTAAACTGTTAAGTGGTAAAACCTTCAAGGTGAATGTAATTAATAATCATCGTATCAACACCTTCTAGGCTTGACTAAGATTTTCAAAATCTCAAGCATGACGATCAGTGATTAGCATATGCTCCCCTTGAAGACAATTTCCGCTGAAGTCTTGTTGCTCTAATGTCTTTCATACATTTTTCGAAAATAAATATAGGTGAGTATATTGTGATCAAATCAACTTGATTACCACAATACAGAGTTTTACATACAGGTATCCTATTACTCATCTGGAGATTTTAGGATAAACACTATTTGGGAGTAGCATGCTTAACTTATCAAATACCACTATTTGATTATGCAACACAAGCATATTATCCTTACAGAGGATATGAGGTAATACTAGTTGCAAACTTGTATGCCTTCCAGACACAATTCATCAAAACCTTTCAGGGTCTTAATATTTTGTAACTATTTATGGGTGGTTAAAACAACGACTAGTTTGTTCTACATAACTATAAAGTATAGTTGTAACACTCTAGAGTAAAATATAAGTCGTCTTAGTTTTGACGTTTAGGGGATTAATGACCAAATATCACCAATGTATGTTGTACCTTCATGATACTAGAGAGAACCGTCATTCCACTAACTTCTGGTGGAAGATGCACTTTATAAGTGCTTATGTAGCGCACTTCTGGCCTTTAGGTTCCTCATTACATTCTTTCGGGTCTTGATGGATCCTTGTCCACTTCTAGGGATCATATAATCATTGGTGTGATTAAGAGATCGACCGATAAAATAATTTTTCCTTCAGGGAGATGTTGTTACTACAGGTAAGGGACTATTGGCTATGAGTTTTATATACATTGCGATTTTGTTTCCTTTCTTACTAGGAATTTGGAGTCCTTCGAGGATCTCATCAAGGATTTTCAGAACCCATTGACTACATATTTTGTTCATGCCACTGACCAGAATTATTATGCAACGGAACATTATATCATTCATAATAGGAGAGTAACGATCTCTGCGGGGACCTATGAACCATAGCTTTCACCACTTCATTATATTCATAATGACCCATCAAATCTAAACAACATGGTTCCAAGATTTTTATTTAGCAATTATGGTTCAGCCTCATATGCTTTCATTATGTGACCCGGTATGAACGCTTCAAGCGCTCGACCATAGACTCTGGTTCTAGATCCGTGTTCTCATAAGAGAAACTTTAGCAATTATAGAGGCGAAGTGATGGTCGACAACTTTTCTACCATATCCTCTAAATTGAGGGTATCTCAATGTTAACCAGATCTTTGTCACTTTTCAAACAAAAGATTCTTAGTCGTTCCGTATTCCCAATTGTAATATATGGACATCAAATTATTGGGGCATTCATCTTCATGATGAATCTCTTCATGAGGTACTTCACCTTCAAGGTGAGTTCTCTTTACGAGAGTTAAAGGAGTGATTAATAATTGTTTTGACTAGTGTCATAAGATCTTAGACTCGCAGGCGTCCCCATAGATTTTAGATCAAGAATCAATAAGTCAAATTCGCATAGGTAGATATACTATTCAACCTAGGGTATTCCACTCTTAGTGACGTATCTACTGTAAATAAAATACTGTGTTAACTCCTCCATAATTGGAAAATATCTAGCAAGCTCCCCGCTTCTAGCGCACAGGAGTATAAACTAAACCTTAAGTTTAGCTCGACTAGTGCACGTATCTTAGTACTAAAGACCTTTTCCTTCTAGAAAATACGACGACATTCGAACTTTTAGGCATTTATCTTCCCCTAATGCCGAGATTCGATCTTTATTAATAGCATATCACAAAATTCGCATATCTTGGGTATATGATTGATTGAATTTCATATCCAACATGATCTCCAACAAATGGTGGTGGCCCAAAGTTGTATGCTACAGTGGTGATAATATGTGATAAATGTTTTATTCCTCCAACATGCACTTATTTCAATAAGGGGTTTGATGATTATATGCAGTGAGCTAGACTTTTATCAGTGTAGTGGTAAGAAAACTACATGATCCTAATATTCTGTAGGATATTCCAACTTTTAGTTGGTTATTAATCTGCGACAAAGGTCCCATACGGGGGTCCAAGAGTTGACATACTTATTCTATAGACTAGCGATTCTATAGACTAGCTTCTTTATTATTTGTCCAAGTTTTGATCCAATTACTCATACCATATTTTAAATAAGTTGGATCATTAAACTTCAAGTTTATAATTACATAACATATTTTCTTATAGTCATAAGCAGTGTGTTCTAACAGCATAAAACTACAGGATGCTCTTTAGGAACATAAATATAATGCTGGAACATATAAATATTTGACCGTAGTTAATCTGTACGAAAATACTAGATTTTCTTCTCGACTTCAAATCTTAGTTGAATCACCCAAATAGTACAACTATTCGACGAGAATATTTATTGTTCAACAGGAACACCATATTTAATTGAGGGTGATAAATTGTATGCCTTATTTTAATTTGTAATGCCAGAATCATCTTGGCCAAATTTAGATCATTCAGGATCAACAAATTAAGTCCAATAGGTCATTTTTTTAGAGCTATATTTGCTTCAAGCAAGAGATGTGGCTTCTAGTGGTGATGCAGTTGTAGACCGCACTTACCAATTTATGCATGCGTCATTTTCGATGAGTATAGCACGCTTCGGTGCATAGCCAAACATGACATATGTGCGACTGCGTCAAGCGACCGTCGATCTGCCGTATGGATTCCCGCATGCTGGCGGTTAACATGTTGCTGAAAAACAAATCAATTGCCCTTCGTGGGCAGCGATGATTGTGGTTGCCAACAGCATGGGTATCGGTAATGGTGTAAATGTCATTTTCCATATCAACTGGATAAGGATAATAATTATGCAATTTACATTAATCTTGTCCCAAAATAAACTAGGTTAATTTATTGCTTCTGATTTTGACCTAAGATATGCCACTGTGCCTACTATGACTCTTGTTTTAAACATTTTTCCTATGCCTCTTAACTTCCAATATCCCACATATGCCCAATTTCCTCCCCCTATTTATGCCAACTGTAAAATCCCAAGTGACAGCGTGTACATCAGGCATTTGTTTGAAATCAACTCAGAGTTAAATATTTGTAATCATACTTCAACAGTAGTACAATTTTGTTGGTGTGAAACCAATATATACTCTGTAAAATTCTATTTACAAAGTTCTTCAATTAAGAAAATAGTGGTAGAGGATAATATTATATAGACTCCATGTCTTAGAGTTAAAGTTATTATGTATTTATTTGGGGATTATGGTGTTTTCAGCCAAAGTGATCTATCAGCGATCAACATATGACTATGCTTGTTCTAGTGCCATTGAGAAAAATAGTTTTCCTTTTGCCATCTGGGCATCCGTGCGCTATAAGCTAGTGAATTGAAGCTTATTAGATATCAAAAGCATATGTACAACATTTTGTTAGCAAGGCATGACAACATATTTTTAATTTCCACGCATAAGTTTACAAATTTATTCCATGCAAGATTAGTTTACTACAGGTAAGGTATGCTACTAGCAATATGTTCTATTAAGCATATTTAATCAACTATTCAGCAGGAGACCATACTTTAATAAAACAACTCAGACCATTATTTTATTTATGGCATCTGGGAAATAATGATCTAATGCATAAGGTTCCACTTCCAGCCTAGAGCAAAAGATAAGAGATGCTCAGCAGGAGCAGGACCAAGCTCGACAGGAGATGAATCTATACTACTAATGCAACTCGTGCAAGAAAACGACATCTTTACAAAGTTAATGGATAACTTGGAGATTACTACATATCTCCATAGAGTGTAATATGGGATTATCATTGCTATCATCCAGGACAAACAAATATCCACTTAGCAATGTCAAACATGTCCCACACAATTTATGCAATTTCATGTATGTTTACAGCAGGTAAAACATTTTAAATGCATGAAACGAGTGCAAAATAGAAACGATTAATTTTATTTATTCAGTAGACAATTTTATAGATTTCCCATAATCTTCTTAGTACTTTTGGGGTTTTCTGATAATTTCTTTTTTAAGGTCTGGGAGCAATTTTCAGAATTACTACACACATTAATTAATTCCCCAAACACACAAACTAGAAAAAAAATAAACCATGGAAAATATGATGCTTCCAAGGTGTACTAGGCCTAAGTTTTCACAAATTTATGGAAGCTCACATACCTTAGAAATTCAGTTTCTAGCATAAAAAAGAATAATATGAAAGCAAATAACCATAAGACAGGGTCTACATCATAAAATAACCATGAAACATATTAATTTGACGCAAAAATCAGATTCCTAAGGAGTTATTTTGCAAGAATATATAAAAAATCGAAAATCCACCGTAAATTTCCCAAACTCCAGGGGGTTTCCGTAAAATTTCCTTATATGCGAAAGTTTGCTCATAATTTTCAGAACTGCGAGGGCCTATTTAGTATTTACAAATTGTTAGGACTTTTCATTTTTTTTTCATTTTCCCCCTTTTTTTCTTCGGCTGTGGGTCGTCCCGGCCCACAACACAACCGCCCTGCTACGTTGGGTCAAACAGGTGTGCAAGGGGGCTAGGTTTTCCCCTACCCACCAAGATGGGTGGCGCACGTGGTGCGGCGGTTTGGCAGCAGCGTCTTGCTGCTGCAAGGCGTTGTTGAGCATGGCGGCGTTATGCTGATTAGCGCGGCGCGTAAGCGCGAAGCGGTGACAACTTCCGGTCGGCGGTGGCGAAGGGCACGCCTTGACTCGTAACGTTGAGAAATAGCGATAGTCATCATATTGCTGACTCGTAGATCAATTCATACATGAGCAATGACATGAACACCAAGGGAAACAAGGAACACCAGTGTATAGAGGAGAACTAGTAACGAGAAGAACTAGGGAGAGGAGAAAAGGAGAGAGAGAGGGGAGATGGGAAGTGAAGAGTGGGAGAAGGTCGGGAGAGGCGGAGATGGTCGGGAGAGGGGTAGAAGGAGAAGAGAGAACGACGGGGGAAGCAGAGGAGCTCGGGAGAGGGAGAGAAGGAGAGCAGTGGAGCTCGAGAGAGGGAGAGAAGAGAGAAAGAAGAAGGAAGCTCATTGATTAGGAGAGAAGGTCTTCGCGTGAAGGTAATAGTCTTATCCGTTCTTGTTCTAATACGAATGTAGGAAACTTGTCACTATTTGACAAATGAGTAGTTGCATTGTTCGAAATATTTACAGTGACAAATCAATTATGTCAGAGCCCACAAGATTACAAGTGCATTATGGTGTTGGTATGATTCGTGAAGGTCCATATGGTGTTGACCTGAGTGGTTTCTCGCAAGTCTGTATGGTACACCCGGATGCGAAGAATTCTCGAATCGGAGATGTCCTGCGCTGGCTCACCTGCAGCTTCTCCTTGGACCCCGAGGTGTGCAATATCGTCCTATATGGGCTTTGGAATCGGTCTGCGACACATATTCGGTGGGAGTTGTGCAGGCTGATGCGCATGGTTACATGGAAGGGCTTTTTGGAAGGCTGCCGGCGCCATGGATACGAATGTGTGCTACTCGTGCAACCATGTCCGAAGTGAGTCACAGGAGGCGCTACAGAGGTAGAAGAGGAATATCGCACACCACAGCACGTGGTTCATGATGAGAACGCGGTGGCCGATGTTGTGGAGGCAGAAGAGGAAGATCGCACACCGTAGCACGTGGTTCATGAAGAGGACACGGTGGCCGATGTTGCGGAGACAGAAGAGGTAGATCGCACAAAGCATGCTAAGCCCACTCGACAAGCCGATGCAGGGGAGCATATCAACAGCATAGTACGTCAGATGGAGATCGATGACTTGATGGACTGGGCCGAGGAGGAAGCTTTAGAAGAAGAGGAAGCTTTAGAAGAGGATGACGATGACTCTTCCGATGAGGACGAAGGACCCATCCCGCAGGAATGGAATATAGTGGATGTTGATGGTCTTGCTGTGCACGACGAGCACGAATCACCGTGGGAGTACCACGGTACGGAGGTTCGGCTTCATGCAATGTTTTCTAACAAGGGATCGCCGCAGGATGCCATTAAGCTGTGGATCTTGTCCATGCACCAGACGTTTCGGGTCCTCAAATCCAGCCAGGAGCAGTACACCGTGGTCTACGAGCAGGCTGGTTGTCCTTGGCGTGTGCACGCATGTAGACTCAAGTACGAGACTCACTGGATTGTCTCTAAGGTGGAGGCACACTCCTGCGTGCTCAGCAGTGTTTTGCCGAAGCATCACAACCTGACGTCCACGTTCATAGCCAATCTCATGTACGAAGACATAGTGAAGAAGAGTGACCTGGAGGCCAAGCACATCATGGTGGCTATCGAGTGAAAATTCAGGTACAAGATTAGCTACGCGAAGGCGTGGCGTGCAAAGCAGAAGGCTTTGGAAAGGAGGTTCGGTTCTTTCTAGGTGGCTTACGACAACCTTCATCGTATGCTCCAGGTGCTGCAAGACAGGAACCTGGGCTCATACATTGTTATGAAGGACAAGCCATCCAAAAGACCGCGAGGTTTCACAGTATTGCAAAGGGTTTTTTTAGCGATTGGTGCCTGCATCAATGCTTTCAGGCACATGTTGCCCGTGATCTCAGTCGACGGGATGTTTCTAACTGGGAAATACAAGAGCGAGATCCTGAAAGCAATTGGCGTTGATGGAAACAATCAGATTCTTCCCTTGTCCATCGCATTCGTCGAAAGTGGGAATTTCTACAGCTGGTTGTGGTTCCTTCGACATCTGAAGAAGTGAGTAGTTGGGGCACGTCCTGATGTCTGGATAATCCATGATCATCACTCCAGGATGATGAAGGCCATCAGAAAACTGCAGTAAGACCTCGAGGAGTCGTTCCCTTGGCCAGACATGAGGAACAGATGGTGCATTCACCATCTGGGGGCCAACTTCTTCAAGCAGTTCCCACAGCAACTGTTGATGAAGCTGTTCAAGAGGTGGGCTATGTAGAACTAGCAGCGTAAATTTGATGCGTTGTGGGAGATGTTGGAGAAGCACACCGTGAAGTACGTTGTCGAGAGGAACAAGTGTCCGCCCATTCCTATGGTGGCCCAACTTGAACGCCTCACACCACTGTCGAAAATTGACCCTCCCTGTGTGACAAGGAGGACCTTAGGGAACATCAAGTGCTTCTCCCATTGGATTGAGGCCGAGCCATTGGAGAAGTGGTCCTTGCTGCACAACATGGACGGTGCAAGGTACGACATAATGACCACTAACCTTGCTGTGGTGTACAACTTGGTTCTTAGGGGCCTTTGTTCTCAGCCCCTCATCGCCATCGTGGAAGGTGTTCTACATGGTACAATCAGATATTTTAGGGAAAGGCATGCAAATACGGCACTTCATGTAGCCAATCAATATACACCGTACTGCCCGTTCTGCACGGTACAACCAGATATTTCAGGGAAAGGCATACAAATGAGTCAATCTGTCGTCGTGACCTATCTCTGCAAAGCACGACGTGGCCTCGCTCTGCAAAGAAGGACTTGATCACTCTCTGCAAAGCAGGATATGACTTCTCTCTGCAAAGCAGGATGTGACCACTCTCTGTAAAGCAAGATATGACTACTCTCTACAAAGCAGCAGGACGTGACCACTCTCTGTAAAGCAGGACGTGACCACGCTCTGCAAAGCACGAAGAGACCACTGAACTGCCGCAAGCTTCTTCCTCGAAGGGCGCGGCTCACGGACACGAAACACATCCGTGCCTCATCGCAATGGAGTCGATATAGTTACGTCTGCTCCTGCTATAAATACAGCGCTACTCGGCTAGGAACTCCACACCAACAACACTACTTAGATAACATAGACAAGGAGAAGGAATGGGAGCACATCCACAAGCTTTTAAAGGACTGGGAGGTTTGGCTGGGCAGAAAAAGGAATTTTTTTAATAATCTATTTTTTATTCCGAAATACAGTAATATACCTGCGTTTTTTTTTTACAGAAATAATCATCTGTGGCTCCACCAAAGCATGAGTAAAAGTGTCTTAAACATACCTGTACAATACTACAAGTTTATCATGTTCTACAACAAAAAAAAATAAAGCAATGTCTAGCCATTTTTTGGGAAATTCTAGGATTTATCACACAAAATCAAATCTCTCACTACCACGTAGGTCCTGGCCGAGCAATTTATATTATTTGACCTGCTTTTTATTTTATTCATAACCCCTCCTCCGACTTATTTTCAAATCCGATCCTTTTGGCCCTCCACCATTCGTGATGTGGCAAACAACACTGTCTCGACACAAGTCCAGCACTAAGCCAAAAAAAATGACTCGTTTGGCCACACCACTGGTGGTGTCGCAACAAAACCACACTTTCAGTGTTTTGGCCACGCCATACGTAAAGGTGTGGCCAAAATGGTTAGGTTTGAAAAAAAAGTTTGTCGAAGGGTTATTAGCAAAATATTGTTAAAATGGATTAAATAAAAAAAACTCGCATGACCACATGTGAGGAAAGAGATCCCTACAATGCATAGACATTAGGAGCGATTTTCACTACCCGATAAAAAATCAAAAGTAATGATCAATAGCAGTATTTCTATGCATCGCTGAGACTGAGCGCTGTTGGTCCCTCTCGCGGAACAGTGATCCGAATCAACATGTGGTGACAACTCCACAGAAAAATTTGGTGTTGTGGTGTGCTCCCACATCTGCAGGTCGATGTGATGGCCAGGAAAGCAAGCAGGAAATCTTGTCTGGACCACTTGTACATCAATGCCGAAATGGGGCCTAACAGCGAAGGATGGTCAAAAGCTGGCTCTGTTTCAAGCTCTATATATTTGGCCGTGCCGTCACAATCCGATGAATGCATTATCATCTATATGCTTTCCTGAAATCCAAGATATGACAGTTTCAGAAGAAAAAAAAATTGAATTGACTTGCAGTAGTTGGGGATGTATATGGTTCTAAATTCTAAATACACAAGTGATAATCAGACTCACAATGTTGTTCTAGGAATTGAGATCCTAAGTTGGGTGCAACTTTTGTCCATGGTTTGTAGAATTAGATGGCGAATCGAGTCGTCCATAGACGCTCTCACAACTCACAAGCCTGTACCCTTGGTAAATGGCTTGGTTTTTTCATACAATTTCATACGATACGGTCTCGTGAAAATATTGCTAGTATCCATAGAAGTCCCGACAACCTTTCAAATTCAATAGGTTACATATTCAATTCCCATCTGTGTAGGCTTCGGCAATGCTGGTTTGCCTTAAGTTCGTAAAAGTTGATATATTCACAAAACTAAGTTTAATACTCCTCTAGCCACAAAGAATGTGGTTTTAGATATTGAGACAGTTCATAAAACGCAACTTTGACCACTAATTTTTATTATAATAGATTTATAAAAAATATACATACCATTTTTATATATTGACAAATAGTCAAACCTTAGAAAGTACTTCGAAATCTGAGGCGAGGAGCGGTGAGCGGCGTGAGCCCGGTGCGGCGTTGGGCCAATAGGTGGCGGCTAAATAAACTGGTGGATCTCCTCACGTGGGAAGTGTACCCGCTTGCCTGATACGTCCAACGGAGGCTGACTCGGACGGGGCCCAACCATTCCTCCATTTAAACCCCTTTATAGTGTGCACATTATTCCAGCTTTTTATCCACGTACGCGCGCACAGTGTCACAAATCGTACAAACTTTTCGTAACTTTTTTATTTGATTTTTGAATCCTAGTAGTACGAGCATATTCGCTCGTTCAGGAGTTGGCAGAATTTTTTTATTAATTAATTTTTTATTATTTTTTTAAAAAGTTAACCTCACGCGAACTTTATTTTTAATTCTGATCTCTTTTGTCACGTTACGCCACCACCCGTGGCGTGACAAAACAACACTGTCACGCCAGCCTATATCTAAGTAAACTCTTGTCACGTCACGGGTGGTGGCGTAATAGTGTTGTTTGGTCATGTTACGACCAGTGGCGTGACAAAACGTGCTATTTAGTGGACTTATCCTATGACGTGATAGCGTTGTTTTGTCACGTCATGGGTAGTGGCGTGATTAAAAGGGTCAGAATTAGAAATAAAGTTCACCGGAGGTTAACTTTAAAATAAAATTTAAGAAATGGTTAATTAATAAAAAAAGTTCGAGTTGGCACTAGATTGGTTGTAATTTTTTTAAAAATTAGTGGTTACCTATTGTATAGTTGCTAAATTCAACCATTCGTATCGCTCCCCACTTCATATATAAAATTACCCTCCCATCCTAACCCAACTCTCTCCTACCCATCCAAACCGCGCCCGACCTTCTCCCCACGCATCGCCTCCCAACACCACCCTCTCCCAACGACCTAGCAAAACTAGACTCCCCTGCACCATCCCTCCCGCCTCCTTCCCTCTACCCCCAACTACCTCCCGCGCCTCCTTTCTTCCTCCTCTCCGATGAGTCGCCCCCAAGCCGGCCTTCTTCCTCCTCTCCGACGAGACCCCCCATGCCACCCTCCTTAGCCGCCGGATCCGCCACCGCCCCCCGTCGCCTCCTAACCACTCGTCCTCATCGCCCCTGCCAACCACCACCACCCTCGTCCAACCTGCGACGCCATTGTTGCCTCTGCACCACTGTCATCGTGCCTCCGCTGCCTCGGCCTCTGTAGGATCAAGGATAACCGACTAGAGGGGGTGAATAGGAGGTTTTTAAACTTTTGACTAATTAACAATTTAAGCCAATTATGAACTAAGTCTAAACTAGATACAATTCTAGCTAAGAAATTCAACACAAGATATAAGCTAGAAATGTAAATGTGGAAATAGTAAAGACAAGAAATAGCCACAAATGAGACAATGAAGTTTTTCCCGTGGTATCGAAGACTTGCCAGTCTTCACTAGTCACGTTGAGGAAGCTTGAACAAATCAAGCTGACTCGACGAATTAAGCCTTCCCTCGATCACTATTGATTGTTCTTCCTTCACTCCGGAGATGGTGAACACCAAGCCACTCACAATCTTAGCGTCGGGTCTCTTCACAATCTTCTTGAAGAGATCACCGTACTCCCACCGCCAAGCTGTCTAGGTGTTTGGCAAAACACCAAGAGTAATAAACCGGTGACCTTCGCTTGACGGCACTCAAGTGCAAATAGATCAACTAGAATGAATGAATGCACTTGAATTGGCTCAACTACCTCACAATCAATGCACAAGAGTATTTGAGGTGTTGGAATGATGCTCAAGGCTCTAAAGATGTTAAATGTGGTCTCTTCTTCTGTCCTTGAGCAGGTGGAGGGGTATTTATAACCCCCCACAACAAATACGACCGTTGGGAGAGAAATCCCAACTTTACAGTGAAATGCGGTACTACCGCCAACCAAGGTGCGGTACTATTACATTCCACCAACCGCTCCGTAACGGCTATAACAGGAGCATTAACTACCTCTGACATAGCCGTTTCAAATGCGGCGTGGTACTACCGCCAACTATCATGTGGTACTATCGCTGAGGCCGGTCGTACCGCACATTAGAGCGGTACTACTGTTCGCAAGGTTTTCAATCTCAGCCGAAAAGGTGCTTCTCTGGATTTTACGTATCGCCACCTAGAAAACGGAACAACCGTAGCGCGGTAAGTCCGCCACTAAATCCCGGTACTACCGCGACACGCAGGAGACTAGGACCAGCTTGCCCAATCAACCTTGCCACGTGGATGGCTCAGATGCATTGAACCGTTCGAACCACCATTTTAACCGCACGATTCAAGGTACATTCGGACGGTCCGAACATGCACCGGTAGTACCACCAAAGGATATGCGGTCATACCACTAAATGGTAGTTCTGCCAAGTATTCTCCGGTACTACCGATCCAAGGGAGAGGCACCGAACCAAAAACAGTGTCTCTCTGGTTTTTACGTATCGCCAAAAAATAAACGGAACAACCGAGCTGCGGTAGCACTGCACCACGAGTTGGTCGTACCGCTGAGCATCTAGAGCAACATGGTCCTATCAGACTGAAAACGTGGATGGCTCAGATTCATTGGGCCGTTCAGACCACCGTTTTAACCGCATGATTGGGTTACTTTCGGACGGTCCGAACGTCCCCTGGTAGTACCGCCAAAGGAAATATGGTCATACCGCTAAGCGGTAGTTCCGCTAGTAAACTCCGGTACTACCGATTTCCTTGTCAATTTCATGGATAGCTTTCCAATTCGAATTCAAATGTATACATGATCCAATTTGCACAAGAACAAGCTATCAAGCTACTAGTCACGATCCCTCTTAATAGTACAATATTTAACCTATAATCCGGTCTACCAACCATTTCTCCTAAGACCGGTAAAACATAAAAAGGATCTTAGACTGCTTGTACCTTGTCTTCGAGCCATGTAGATCTTTATATTGTCCTTTAGCATGCATCTTCATGTCATCAAACTCACCAATGGGACTTAACCTTGTAAATACTCAATAAACACGATAATCCTATATTCACATATTATCTTTAATTACCAAAATAATTTTTAGGGGCCTAGATGCTTTCAGCCTCCCTCTAAGTTCGGGCTCCGGTGAACCCGAGCCTTAACCTAGCGATGACGGCAAAGGACTGCGCTGGAGAGGAGGAAGAGGAGTTCGTTGGAGCACAAATCTCAACACAAGATCTAAAGGTTAGAAAATCAACTGAAAGTTAAGAGATTTTTTAGTTGCATGTGCGTTAGCAAAACCATTAAAATTAATAGTAGCTAGTAGATATCCAGGGGTAGATCTAGAGTAGGAGGGCTATTGATCCAAACGGATTCGTGCTAATTCCATGCATTCAAACTTGTGAGTGACCCATGGTGACTATACTGACTATTTTCTTAGGGCCCACCTTCAACGTGCATTTGCGGCTTGCTATTTTTTTTAAAGAAATAGAGCCTTATTTGAAACGCGGGAATTTGATAAAAATCCGGCAGGAATTGATCTATCTTCCTCTCCGACTCTCGTTATATCATAAAACCACACTGTAACTATTCCCATTTGCTTTGGAGACCCATCCATCCATAGTATTTTCCAACTCCGCCACTGTGATGTATGGTGCAGATCTTCCGGTTACATGCTTTTATATTGTGCACACTTGCAAAAGGCACAGGGTAGGACTTAGGAGTACCATTTTGCATATTCTAAATATCTATCTAAGTAATTTCAATTTTCACCATTTAATCTTACCATGGTTTCACTTTGAACCACCCTTAGCAAATATTTTCACTTCGCATCACCTCTTCTCATCATGTGTTGCACTTTGCACTAGGGTAAGAATTTGGTTATCTTCTTTGGTGCTCACTGACATTGAATGGTTGTAACGTCCCCGTTTGAAGGCCTTTACGGAAGAAAGTGTAGAACACCCTTATTTTGGACAGAAGTAGGAGAAGGATAAGTGATTGGACCTGATATCTTGAAAGAAGCCGAAGAACAAGTTAAGTCGATTAGAGAAAAGCTCAGAATAGCTCAGTCTAGACAGAAAAGTTATGAGGATAACCGACGGCGAGAATTAGCCTTTGCACCAGGTGATCATGTGTATTTAAAGGTTTCACCTCTCAAAGGAATACGCCGTTTCCAAGTAAGTGGGAAGCTTGCACCTTGATACATCGGACATTTCCCAATTTTAGACAGAAGGGGAGAAGTGGCTTACCAATTGGAGCTTCCGCCCTGGTTGTCGGACGTGCATGATGTCTTCCACGTGTCGCAGTTGAAGAAATGTCTGCGTGTGCCAGAGGAACAGATGCCCGTAGAAGCCGTGGACCTACAGCAAGACCTTACCTATAAGGAGCAACCCATCAATATTTTAGAAGTATCCGAGCGAGTGACAAGGAGTAAGGTCATCCGTTTCTGCAAAGTCCAGTGGAGCAATCACACTGAAGAGGAAGCTACCTGGGAGCGTGAAGAGGACTTGAAGGCCGAGTTCCTGCGCCTATTCTCTAGTTAGCCCGAATCTCGGGGTCGAGATTTCCTTTAGGGGGGTAGGTTTGTAACGTCCCAATTTTTCGGAGTTTCTGGGATTTTCGAAAATAAAAATAACCATTTGGTTTTGTTGAATTGCTCAAGCTTAACTTGGAGATTTTGGAAATTTGCATCGATTTAATATGAATTAATCCAACTTCAACTAATTTGAGATTGGTTTTCAGGAGTTGCTAGAGCTCTCGTTTGGACCTCCCTGTTGATTTAGACCTCCCTCTCGTTTAGACCTCCCCCTTTGTCTAAAACCTCCGAGTGGTCCTGGAAGATCTCCCGGGTGGTCTTAGAGACTTGCCACGACCACCTTCTTAGTCTTTTTACAAAGTCCACCCCTTGGGTCACGACCACCCCTTGGGTCACGACCTCCTCCTCGGTCTCGACCTCCCCTTCGGTTGGACCACCCTCCAGAGTTTTGACCAGCCCCACCTGTCAGCTCTGTTCACCTTCTTCTTCCTCCCGTTGCGTCACTGTTGACGCAAAGGTCCTTGAACAATAAATGCTGTTGTGTCGCATTAAATGCTGTCTTTTCTATAGTACCCGTTTCCCCTCTTGTCTCCTTCCAGACCTGCTCCCATCTCCTCCTTCACCTGCCCTTGAACGCGTGTGCTTCAGAGTCTCTCAGTTGCTCTTCTTGTCCTCCCCGGCTATAAAAGCCTGAGCAGCCCTCTTTTATCACCTTTTCCTCACCCAGCTCTCTTGCTCTCATCCCGTTTCTCCGTGCTTGAAGCTTCCCAAGGAGCCCGCTGGAGCTGTGCCGTCGCCTCCTCATCACCGAAAGAGTCTACTGGAGCGGCGTCGTCTTCGACCACCTCGCCACTGAAGAGTTCACCGGATCGCTTGCACCGTTCGCTATCCTCATCCTGTCTTTTCCCTCTCTCTCTCTGTCCGAGTGAGTTTCTCCGTGCCCTATTCTCCTTTTTTGCTCTCACGACCACGTTGCGTAGTTGTATCTCTCTTACAACCACACTGTGTAGTCGTATCCTCCCCGTATCCCTTTTTACGACCACGTTGAGTAGTCGTATCCTTCGGAGGACCTCCTCCTCAGGACCTCCTCCTTTGGACCTCCTCCTTAGGACCTCCTCCCTTGAGCTGTTTCTAGTTCTTCTGTTCCTATGCTTTTCTTTTGGTTCTAGTATGGTAGCTTTTTGTTTTCATTTAGATTTGTTGTATTTATTTGGCTCTTTTCGCACATGTAGATTCTGGCTTCCCTGAAGAGTTTTTGGACCCGACGACCTCTACCGAAGAACCTCAGCTCTTCAACGAAGGCAAGTCGTAGACCTTTGATCAAACCCAAAATGTTTTATACTCAGGCGAGTGATCGTGTAGTAAAGGTGGGGGGGGGGTGCTATAAGCACATCGAGATGTGGTTGTCTCGCCTAAGTAGTCCCTAAGGACTTAACCTTGTAAGCCATTGATCCGGGCCATACCATGCAACCACATGTCCAGGTTGGGGTGGACCTGACCGACTAATTAGTAATGTTTTGATTTGGTTCTGTCATGATGGCGTGATCTCCGAGTTACCAGATGGAATCATATGGTGTAAAAGGGGGTCCAGAATGATGAAACCTTAGCGGGCAGAACCGAGTTAAAAATAGAGTTTTGTAAAGGCCTTTACGTGCTCTAGACTGCTTACCAAAGGTAGTGAGCAGTGGCATCGACGGGTGCCAAACAAACTAGAGAATTCGTGTCTTGTGGGTAAAGCTATACAACCTCTATAGAGTGTAAATCTATTCGAATAGTCGTGTCTCCGGTTATGGACATGCCTGGTGATTTCATGCAAGGGGTAGACTTTCTCAAAATTGTTGGTCTTGGTTGGCTCCGAGTGGTCTGGGTCATGACCAGGTTGGTCACGAGAGGTTTGGGCAGTGACCTGGGTGGTCATGTGTTGTTTTCAAAAGAAACTTGTTTACTTATGTATTAATATTTCAACTTGTACTTTGCAATCTACTTACTGTATTTCCTTTCAATATTGCTTTCGGCAAAGTAACCATAAAGACCTCTTTGTCAAGCCTTGCATGAATACTATTTGCATACGTTTCCCTACGGCTTGCTGAGTACATTCAAAAGTACTCACGGCTTGTGCCCTTTGGTTAATCAGCAGCTGAAGAAGACCTAGGGAGCTTCGACCTCTTTGAAGAGGAGGTCTTTAAAGACGTTGCGTGCTAAGGATGTTCTCCACTCGATTGCATGTGGGCATGTTGAATGGCCTCCACGTGTTCTTTTGTTTCCACTGTGAGCACTTTTGTTGTAGCCCTGTGCGGTAGACCTATGTAAAAAGCTTGACCATAAGGTTTTTTGTTGTTATTAATGTTAATTTGTCTGTTTTATCTATAGTTTGTTGTATGACTGTGATCACATCGTTGTTGAAACTGTACGGACTAGCTACTGATCTTGGGACTGGTCCAGAATACACAGTGGGTCCTGAGGGTTGCTACCCGGGGTGTGACAATGGCGGTGCGGGAGGCGGCGGCGAGGCACGTGATGGAGAGAGGGGAGGTAGATGGAGTTAGGAAATGGATCGAAAGCGGAGAAGAATAACCGGATCATCGCCAGTTACGCCCATAGCATGGCGATGACGTCAAAACGGCTCGCTCTCTCTATTTTTTGGGTTGCTGTTACCTCGTCGGCCGTGCGTCGTTGCCGACAAGCTCCCTGCACACGCTCCCATGTTTTTCTCTCGCTGGCAAGATGTTCCCCATGAGCAAAGTGAAACAAAAAGTAAGAAGATGTGGTGTAAAGTGCAACACATAGTAAGAATAGGTGATGCAAAGTGAAAAGAATTGCTAAAGGTGGTGCAAAGTGAAACCAATATAAGATTACATGATCCAAAGTGAAATTTACTCTATCTATTAACATCCACACTTGAGATTTGGCACCATATCTCATGGTTCTTTTGAAGGGGAACAAAAGGAACTTCTACCTGGACTGCAATATGATCTCACTTCTGTTTAAATTTTGCTAGTTTTGCGGCGAATTTTTAGTTGTTTTAGCCTCTTCTTGAAACGCAATAGCAAAATAGTCCCCGCTCAAAATGACACCGCTACCGTGCGATTTTTCGGTGGAAAGCCAAATATCACGGTAGGCAACTTACCGCACATCTAGATCACGGCAGGCCACCTGCCATGTGTCTAGATCGTGGCAGGACGACAGACAGACGCGACAAGAATATGCGTAGACAACCTGCCGCGGACTGAGAGCGCGATAGGTCATCTGCCGCTGTCTAGAAACGCTGTAGGTCACAAAGATCACGACATATGACTTGCCACATTTTTAGACCGCTGTGGGTCCACATTTTTAGACCGCTGTGGGTTCCAAAGACCGTGACACATGACTTTCCTCAACAAATGGCTAGTTAGAGTTGTATTCTTGTCATCTCCAACACGGGAGTCTAGTTTTGCTAGGTCGTTTCGACAACGTGCCATGTTAGCCAAAAAAGACTCGTTCTGCAGCCTTTTTCTTCACGGAACTTTATAACTTTATGCTCTTTTGGAGCTGCTGCTGAATCCATCTCATGTCAAGGAAAGAGGAAGCTAGTGGGAGAAAAGGTTGTAAAGCAGCCTGTGTTACTTTGGGAGCTCGCGCGTGGGTGGCATTGGGCCCATGTAGGCCCTCGTGTCCTTCGTTTAGGTTGGATCTTCTATGGCTAGCGAATCTGTTGATCTTCGTGGTGCCCGCCGCCCGCGCTACCATAGTGTTTGCAGTAGTTTGTGCGGGGCACAGACGATATCTCGTGACAATGATTTTGTATGAAAACAGCGGGATCTGATGAATTATTTTTAATAATCTATATTTTATTTCGAATTACAGAAATAATACTATCTTATTTTTTTTCAGAAATAATTATCGGTCGCCGTACCGCTGAGCGACTTATACCTAGTCGCCCAACCATTGGACGACTGACCACAGTTACCCAATGACAGAGCGCCAAGCGTTGGAGTCGCTCGGTAGTTGAGCGACTTGACTAAGTCGCCCAGTAGTTGAGCGACTTAGGTCAAGTCGCTTAACCACTGGGTGATTTTAAGTAGTAGATCTACTATTTAATAAATCCGATTAGAATAATTATGTGGAAATAAATGTTACATTCTGTAGGTATTGCATTTAGCAAATTCTGTTGTAGGATGTTATTTTTTTAAAATAAAAGGGAGGTGACAAGGTTGATTGGTCCATTTGTGATTTTCATAGAATCTCAAGGGTACGAAATTTGTCAGACTCGTAATAATTTTTTGTAATCGTCCTCTATTGTTGTAGTGCGCTAAATTTCTGAAGAATTTTGTGAGGATAATGGAGGTAGCAATGATTCGTAAGTACAAAAGTAAATGATATTGCGATGCGCCAGAAAATTCATACACGGTGGAGAACTTTGAAGAAATGACGCAACGATAATAACACGACAGTTGATCCGACAAAGAGTTACATAGCAAGCAGACTAACGAACCAAGGACGGTACAGGCATGTCTTTAGGGAATTAGAAATACATGAGATATATAGACGAAGATGGTTGGACCACTGCGTAGACCGGGGCCATTTTCCCTTCCTTGCGAGCTTGGCGTTGTACTCCTCGTCAACCGCCTTGGCCTTGGCCGCCAATTCCCTCTTTTTCTTGCGCTTCCTCTTACGAGCCTCGCCCTCCTTGTGCCTGCATGCCTCTAGATGGGCCTGCGTCTCCCGTCGGATACGCTGGTTGTGCTTTTCGGTGCGGTGCTCCTCCTCCCTTCTCTCGCGGTCCCTGTTGGCATCCCACTCGTCGCAGCAAGAGTCCACTAGGCGTGTGAGTGGATCTCTAGGTCAATCCACTTGCGATAGCCACATAGCGGATCTGGGGACTACGGGTAGACGGGAGAGGTTATTAGTGCGGACTTTGAAAAAGAAATGGTAGGGGAACATACTGCTACATATCCTTATCGGCTGCTGATAGTGGCTCGTGTCCCAACGGCGGTCCGGATAGTCGCAGGAGTAGTTTGCGCAACCCAGTGACGCATGCCTAGGCTGAGCCGGTGCTTGGACTTAAAGAACTCGCATATGTTCCTACACCAATAGAGGGGCGGCGTCTCCCCCTCGGGCGGGTGTTGCGGCGAATGCTCTGTTAGGATGTTTTGGTAGGGGTTGCTGCTACGGGGGGTGGCATCATTGCGAGGAGGTGGCCTCCTAGCACGCTCCCTTTGTTCCTCTTGGGCCGCATACTCCCTTTGTATTTCGCGGATCTCCTCCTAGTGCTTGTCCATCCGAGTGAGATTGTGTTGAAGTCTGGATGCAGGAGAACCCACCGTGGAAGGGGTAGTATTTATATGCCGAGCCGGCGCTGCGTACGCGATTGAATTGTAATTCAGTTGAAGAAAATTCGCGTCCGCGAGGTAGCGGCTCTAAGGAGACTCGTTGGGTAACGTCGTCCTAAAAAGCTGACTCATCGGGTCACATCGTCCTCAAAAGCTGACTCGTCGGGTCACGTCGTCCTGAAAAGCTGCCTCGTCGGGTCACGTCATCCTGAAAAGCTGACTCGTCGGGTTACGTCATCCTGAAAAGCTGACTCGTCGGGTCACGTCGTTCTAAAAAGCTGACTCGTCGGGCTATGTCCTGCTTTGGAGAGAGTGGTCACGTCTTGCTTTGCAAAGAGTGGTCACATGGTGCGCTGCCGAGCAAGGTCACGTCGTGCATTGCAATTAAGATGAGAGATTGGCACTTCAAATAAAGCTAAAATTTGCAATTACGATATAATTAGTTTCATAGTGCTTACAAACAAGCAAAGTACTAACTGAAGTACAAGTTACAACATGTTAAAGTATAAGTCGGTGTTCCTACGTGTCGGCAGACGCCTTGCAAGTTCTCGCAGTGTGGCCTTCCTAGCAGCAGAGCCGCAACGTCTACCCGCCGCTCCAGTTTCCCCTTCGTCCATATCGTTCCTAATACGACGACTCTGCTAACGGCCCTCCCCCTTCAATAGGTCAAGATTCGGAATCCAAGTCCTCTGTGCAATATCCAACGAGGCGAAGTTGCCCACAACCATAAAGCCTCTCAGCTCGCCTCACCACGCCTGTTGTACCCTCTCCTTCATTAAGTACTTCGATATGAAGTTCGATGGGTCTATGTGGATGGTCCCACACGTGACGAGGACATGAGAGCATGGCTTGTGAAGGAGCTTTGGCTTGTTGCATGTGTAGCTAGGTTCATTCACATGGTCTCCAAGGCATACCTCGTGGGTAACAAGAGACCGAGCCGTCCCAAATCCGGCTCGTCTCGAAGGACCACGTCAAACGATGTTCAGATGCCCATTACGAAGACCGTGTCGATCAATTCTTCTTGGTCTTGGCTTCAGATGTCTGTTGTAATCTTCGAGCAGTACGATGTATGTGGGTTGGCTGCATGAGGTGCCGCATATGCATGTATTTCCTAAAAATATCTGATTGTACCATGCAGAACGCCTTCCACGATGGCAACGAGAGGTTGAGAACGGAGCCCCATAATAACCCAGTTGTACACCTCGACAAGGTTAGTGGTCATTATGCCGTACCTTGCACCATCTTTGTCGTGTAGTAAGGACCATTTCTCAAATGGCTCGGCCTCAATCCAATGGGAGAAGCACCCGATGTCCCTCGAGGTCCTCCGCATCAAATGGGGAGGGTCAAGCTCCCGCAGTGGTGTGGGGCGTTCGGGTTGCGCTGCCCAGGAATGAGCGGACGTTTGTTCTTTTGGACAACATGCTTCCTGGTGTGCTCCTCCAACATCTCTCACAATGCATCAAATTTACGCTGCTAGTTCTGCGTAGCAAGCCTCTTGCACAGTTTCATCAATGGTTGCTGCCTGAACTGTTTGAAGAAGTTGGTCCCCAAATGGCGAATGCACCATTTGTTCCTCATGTCTGGCTAAGGGAACGACTCATTGGAGTCTTGCTGAAGTTTTTGGATAGCCTTCATCATCCCGGGGTGGCGATCATGGATTATGCAGACATCAAAACATGCCCCAACTACTCCCTCCTTCAGATGTCGATGAAAACACAACCAGCTGTCGAAATTCTCACTTTCGACGAAAGCGATGGCTAAGGGCAGAATCTGATTGTTGCCATTAATGCCAATTGCTGTCAGGATCATGCCTTTGTATTTCTTTGTTAGAAATGTCCCGTCCACTGAGATCACAGACAACATGTGTCTGAATGCATCGATACAGGGATTGAATGCTAAGAAAGCCCTTTTGGATGGCTTGTCCTTCAAAACAATGTATGTGCCCGGATTCCTGTCCTGCAGCACCTGGAGGATACAAGGAAGGTCGTTGTAAGACGCCTCGAAAGAACTGAACCTCATTTCCAAAGCCTTCTGCTTAGCACATCATGCCTTCGTGTAGCTAATCTTGTATTTGAATTTCTGCTCAATAGCCACTATGATGTGCTTAGCCTCCAGGTCTATCTTCTTCACTATCTCTCCGTACATCACATTGGCTATGAAGGTGGACGTTAGGTTGCAATGCCTCGGTAAAACGGTATTGAGAAAGAAGCAGCGTGCCCATACCTTGGAGATAATCCAGTGAGTCTCGTACTTGGGTCTCCGTGCGTGTACACGCCAAGGACACCCAGCCCACTCGCAGACCACGGTGTACTGCTCCTGGCTATATTTGAGGACACGAAACGTCTGCTGCATGGATAAGGCCCACAGCTTAATGGCATCCTGCAGTGACCCCTTGTCAGCAACATTGCACGAAGCCGAACCTCCGTCCCATGGTACTCCCACGGTGATTCGTGCTCGTTGTGCACAGCTAGACCCTCAACGTCCACCCTATTCTATTTCTGCGGGATGGAACCTTCGTCCTCCTCAGAAGAGTCATCACCATCTTCTTCTAAACCTTCCTCCTCCGCCCAAGCTGTCAAGTCATTGATCCTCATCTCGGACTTGAGATGTTATTGACATGCTCCCAGCATCCGCTGCACTGGCCGAAATTTGGCGTGCAATCATGCAATATTCCTCTTCTGCCTTAGCAACATGGGTCACCGCCTCCTCTTCTACCTCCGCAACAGTGGTCACCTCCTCCTCTTTTGCCTCCGCAATATTGGCCACCGTGTCTTCTTCATGAACCATGCGTTGCGCGTCCGAGCTGCTCCCACCAACCCAACGATAGCCGTCGGCAAGGCCTCCGATGACTCCCTTCAGACATGGTTGCACGAGTAGCATGCACTCATAGCCACGGCACCTGCAGCCTTCTAGAAATCTCTTCCATGCAACCGTGATCAACTCCCACCGAATGTGCGTGGCAGACCGACTCCAAAGGCCATGTACGACGACACTGCACACCTCGGGGTCCACGGAGAAGATTTCGGTCAGCCTGCGTAGGACATCTCCGATTCGGGCATTCTCCATGTCCGGGTGTACCATACTGACTTTCTGGAAACCACTTAGGTCAACACTGTATGGACCTTCACGAACCGTACCAACACCGTAATGCACTTTCAATCTTGTGGGCTCCGACATGACTGATTTATCACTGCAAATATTTCAAACATTGCGACCAGCGATTTTTCAACATACATTCCCCAAATACGTGCTAAACCAACAAGTACCTACACGTCGCCTACATTCGGCCGAGACCAAGAGCAAACAAGACTATTACCTTCACGCAGAGACCTTCGTCTTTCTCTTTCACGTCTCAAGCTCCTCTCCTCCCTTATCCACCTCTCCCAAGCTCCTCTCCTCCCCTTCTCTCCCTCACTCCCTCTCTCAAGCTCCTCTGCTTCTCCCTCTCTCTACCTTCTCCCCCCTCTTCACCCCCCCTATCCTTCTATCCCTCCCCTTTTCTCTTCTCCCAATTTGCTCTCGTTGTCTGTCGAGAGAAATGGCGAAATAAAGCGTGACGAGACCAGGTCTGGCTTTGTATACAACCGTCTAATCACTCAACCGTTGGACGACTTGGCAACAAGTAGTAGACCAACGGTTGAGCGACACATCGACTAGTCGCTCAACCATTGGACGTCTTGGCAGACTACTTGCTCAACCGTTGGACGACTTGGTAGCAAGTACTGGCCCAACGGTTTAGCGACACATCGACTAGTTGCAAAACCGTTGGATGACTTGGCGGCTAGTAGTGGGCCACTTTTTGCTGCCAAGTCGTCCAATGGTTCAGCGACTAGGGCACGAATGATTGGTAATTAATCTATGAATAAGTTATAGTACAATGCAAGAGGGAATACATAGACAACCATGTCATAGTAACTAAGTAGAATACATAAACACATAATACAAGTACACAGAGCACAACAAAGACCCCCTACTTGCCACCCACTACGCCACCAGCAGCACCGCCTCCGTCGTCACCTTGTCCCACACTTGGTTCGCGCCCACCAGTACGCCCCCGCTTGGGCTTCCAAAGCGCAGGGTGGCGGGGCTGGGGCCCAGACAGGGAAAGGCGCTCTGGAGCCCTACTGACCCATGCTCCCAAGGCCTCGGGGCTCAACTTCACCTGTGCCTACGTGCCTGCCGGGAGGCCCGCTAAGCTGCGACCCGGAAAGAACCTTGACAGGTGCGGGCTCAGCTGCCCCCTTGATCTCCTCAGGGTAATCTACGAAGAAGGCGTCCACGGCCTCGTGGGCGTCGTCATGCGAGGAGAACTCAACTTTCGACTGGAGCAGGTAACCTACAGGACAAATAATGTTAATCCCTACAATATCTTGATGATCACAAACATGAAGAGAGGAAACATACCTTCGTCGGGAGACATGGTGCGTGCGAAAGGGTCATACCCGCCATACCATCCATACGGGTCGGGGAAGAAAGGATACTGCCCTGGTGCTCTCGGGTAGGTGTTTTGGAACGACGACGGTGGTAGTGGCGGTGCGTACCCACGTGCCCACCCGGACCCTCTAGCTGCCAAGGTGTAGGCACAGGCGGGGCATGTGCACGTGCCCCTTCTGAGCCTCCTGACTGAGCTGTAGGACGTGTCGGCCTCGGCGTATGCACCGATGTGGCCACCTCCTGGACCGTCCTACACGACATCGGAGTCACTACACGTCTTGCCCCCTATAGACCCAACGGGCAAACTGCGCTATCTTGCCCGCGTCACCTCCGCATAGTGGGCGAGCCTATCTAGGATCGACCCGGACTCCCTCGCAATCGCAACGATGATGTCCGTCTGCAAGAAGTACACGAAAGTGTCAAACTTGTAATTGACGTAACCTTACTCAAACATGTTGAACCACGAGAGTACGTACCGCGAGGTGCACGTTCCGCACAAAGTGTATAGTGGTACGTCGCTTGGCCGATCTTTGATGTACGCGGCGGGGAGGTCAACGACATGCACCACCTAGTATGCGTTCGCGAGGCGTGCATCAACAGAGGTACTCGTCATACGTCTTTGAGGGTCGACAGGCGTTCTCTGCGACGTAGTCCTCGAGGGCGTTCGCCCACTGCGCCACCCATGGCTCCATCTTGGTCGGCCACTGTGGCCTGGTGCCACCCCTCCTACTATGCATGTGAAACATAGCACTGCAATTAGAAGCAATCGTAACAGAACTGAAAAAAATATATGAACATGTGTTGTGTGTCAGTATCTCATGCGTGGGTCGAGTTAGGCACCCTCGTCCTGACGAGAACTGGAACAACCTGGCAGAGGTCGAACTGGCGCATCACCTTGTGCACCGCGTAGTCCTTGACAAACATGTCAAAGACGAGCCTCTTCTGCGTCCGCCAGTACGCCCGGTCACGCTAGCATAGTGAGGATAGCCCCTTGGGAGGACTGTCCTCTGTCTCCTGATCAGAGTATGACTCCCAGCGCACGTCGTCAGCGGTGAGGCGATCCAGCTGCTCCACGAATTGCTCGTACACACGTGTGACCTGCACGTGTGCATACTGTCAGCCGGTCTACGACACCAAAGGGACCCTACAGTGGTTATAAAGGATGACCTGTTAAATGACTAAAGTAAAGATAGAGGGAAGTGCATACCCGTCTATGGTACCAAAGGGACCCTACAGTCAACCGGTCCACCGCGTCCCCATGGTACATGTCCGCGTCGTACGGACTAGAGTTTACCAGCATGGTCCGTTCGAAGGAGAAGCACTCGAACGACCACAGCTGTAGCCAGAGGGGGCAGCCTGTGAGGATAGATGTCGGCTTCGTCCTACAACACACATCGCACATGACGTGGTATGTCGCAGCAAGTACAGCTGATCCCCAGCTGATCTGCATCTCCTCGCTGTCGGCGATGGCCCTCACGTACCCAACGAGGTGGGCGTCGATGGAGTCACCATGGCTGCTGGTAAACAGTACCCAGCCGAAGAGCCACAGCTGGTACGTCTCGAGGTGCCGTGACACCTGTTTTTTAGTGGGCTCCGGGACAATACGCTCGACCTACGCACAAATGAATAATTAGTTAGCCCATCATATGGCTAGGATAGTGCATCGTTAAACACAGAAAAAAGTTAGCATATGTACCCGGAACTGCGAAAGCCACCGCAGGGGCGGGCCATGCCGCTGTCGCTCCTAGAAGTCGTAGTACGGTGGCACGGCCTTCGTCGCAAGAACCCCCTAAAACCTGCCCAGTGGGGCGTCGTGCCAGTCGACATGCATGTCCGACGGGAAGGCAGGGACTCCCGCGATAGGTAGGCCAAGCAGCAGCGCGATATCTTGCAGAGTGGGGGCCATCTTCCCGAATGGGAGGTGGAATGTAACATCCCAAATCTAGGGTTGTGTTTCAAATGTAAGAAAATGAGAAGAAATTAAAACTTTTCTTACATCTTGTAGTTTTTGAACTTTTCTGTAATTCTTTTAAAGGAATTATGGAATTCAAAAACCAAAATCTCCAATTGACTAAAGTCATGACCCTTTTTAAACTTTTAAGAAAAGTTTGTAGTCAACCTATGGAAATATTTTTTTTCTTGGTTCTAGGGCTGCTCTGTGACACCTCTGAAAAATTTTATAATTTTTAGGAATTATTGGATAATTTTTAAGAGGCAGTCAAACCAATTTGACTCTTGGTCAAACCTTAGAACAAACCTTACAGAATTTCTAGAGAAAAATTCTATGCATAAAAACCTCTGAAAATTTTATTTAAGGTTTATCCTAGAGTGAGAAACCTCCACTCAAAATTTCAGAATTTTTGGAGTTAGTTTGCTACCTCTAATAATTCTTCTAAGTTTCAGCTTGTAATTCAAACCCTAATTCAAACTCCTGTTTGGGCTCAGGTCAGACTCAAGCCTAAACCCCCTTCTTGGTCCAGCCCAACCACCTAACCGCACCGAGCCAGTCCAAAGTGGTGCGTGCCTGTGGGCCGTTGGATCTCCATCTAATGGTCAGCAAGCATTGACTCGGGTCAAATGGGTTTGGCTCAACCCATTTTTGCTTTGGCTCATTAACAAGTGGGCCCGCACCTGTTCGCCTTCTTCCTCTGGCTTGAGTGCGCACCGGAGAGCCACGGCCAGCGCATGGCGTGGGCGACGCAGCGCATTGTCACCTCCTGGGCTGTAGGATCGTAATGGCAATCAGAAGGGGGGGTTGAATGATTGCAGCTAATTGACCTCCAAATCCAATCTCGAACCTGTACACAAGAACTCCTTTGATCTCTTCACAAGCTACTTGGAAAACCCTCACAGAAGCTCCTTGCGCACACAACAAGATCAACACAAACCAGAGACAGAATAGAGCGAATTTGATCTTTATTTCTCTATATAGATTTGTGTCTACAAAGTGCTCCTTGAGCACCACTCAAGAACCTTCAACAGAAAGCCCACCAGAAGCTCTATCATAAAAGCAACGACAAGCTCTCGTGAAAAACCTTGCTACAGATACAATTTCTCTCTCTCGAGCTCTCTAGTTAGCTCCTAACCCTCCTCTATTTATACCCTAGAATCCTATCCATGTCTAACACGACACCGACACGGATTCTATCTCAAAAAAAACGTCTAGATTTGGAACTCCTTTCAAATCTGTTATCCTTTCCAAAACTCCCACGCCGCAAACCTCCAGGACTCCTCCCGTAGCTCCAACGTGAACCTATCTTTGAACTCCACGTGCTCCAGCGCAAGCTCAACCATCTCGTAACATCCACGACCTCCAAGACCTTAGATCTCCTCAATCCTAGTCCGAGTCCTCCTCATCACGACAACAATTGCCTTCACGCCCAAGCTGCACATGCAAAGATCAAAGCAAACAAATCCAGCACAAGTTCTCCAAAACTTGACCAACATTAGCTCACAAACTCATAAACATTATCATGCATCAAGTAACACAACTTAAAGCACATGAATTTAACCAAAACTTTAGCCAATTCTCAAAATACCAAAACAATCTGAACACAATTGGTCATACCGCCATATTATTCCCGGTACTACCGCATCAGTGGTACTACCGCTCAAAGTACACCGGAACTACCACTTTACAACGAAATCCAAAAGCTCTCAAGACAAGCTCTCTGGAAATTTCAAACCGCAAACAAACGGTCATACCTTGTTGCGGTACTACCGCAAATCAAAACATCCAGATACCGACCTACTATCGCATCGTTCCACAAATTCTTGCGATACTACCGTATTTCACTTGAAATCAAAGTTGTCAGAAACACTCTCTCTCTGGAAAAACCTATCGCGGTACTACCGCCAACCATAGCACGATCATACCGCTCAGCAAGAAATCCAATGTTCAAAACAAGTATTCTGGGTTTTCCATACCGCCAAAAACAAAACGGTATAACTGATGTGCGGTACTACCGCAAATTACCAAACGGTACTACCGCACCACTAAAATGCGCAAAAGACTCAGAACCAAGCCCTAAGACACGTGGACGCTCCAGATGACTTGGCTGATCGGACCTTGCTTCAAAACCTTCAGATTTAGGAGTACTGTTCAAAGTCCGAACGTTCCTCTTGATGCCAGCCGTCAGATTTCAAATCAAAGGCTCACAATCCTTGAAGAGTTCGGACGGTCCGAACGTTCCTCTCAATATGAGCCGTCAGATCAAGATCTAACGGTTCGAGCAAAACACCGTTCGGAATCAGTGACTTGCGGTACTACCGCGCTTGACAAGCGGTCCTACCGTAATCCGGTAGTTCCGTAGATACAAAGCCGGTACTACCGCTCTCAAGAAAATCCAAAAGCCAAACACAAGTCTTCGGGAAATTTCATATCGCCAACAAGCAAGCAGGTTGTTACGCCTTGGTAGTAGTTCCGCGGACACAAAGCAGGTACTACCGCAAAACCTGACAAATGCTGATTTCGACAGAATTCAACAGAACTCAAAAGCATGTCAGCACCTAAGATCACAAGCATGTTCCAAAGGCAATGTATTCATCTTAAAACACCAAGACTGAGTCTTTCTTATTGTCAATGTGTTCATCATCAAATATCATGACCAAAAACCTCCTGGTCTTACAATCTCCCCCTTGATGAATAGATTGACAACACTTCCAGAATCAAGAGATGAATGTGTGTGACAGATGGTGTCAAAGTTTCAAAACTGCCAGGAAAAAGAAGGTTCCAAAAACAGCAGCTGAAAAACTTCCTTCAGCACAAGGTGTCAAAGTTTCAAAACTGCCAGGCAAAAGAAGGTTCCAAAAACATCAGCTGAAAAACTTCCTTTAGCACAAGGTGTCAAAGTTTCAAAACTGCCAGGCAAAAGAAGGTTCCAAAAACAGCAGCTGAAAAACTTCCTTCAGCACAAGTTGCAAATCTTTCTGTCAAATTTTCTCCCCCTTTGGCAGTGTGATCATCAAGAGCTTCAAAGAAGAAATGAAGGAACAAGAAGAATAAAAAATCCAGAAGCTTGGAAGATTATGCAAGTTAATTTAATGGATTAACCAAGCCATTTTGTTGAGTAGAGCTAACAAGATCATATAAATGCATATACCACAGAGCAATAGCTAGACAAGTATTTCAAAGTAATGAGACAATTTAGATTCATAACAGGCATATCACACAATGACTAAAAAGATTATAAGACCACACATAGAAGTCATCAAAAAGTGAGATCCAAACAGAGAGACAAACTTTAATCTGGATGAGCTACCAGTCTCATGTATCATCCTTTTGCTTCACTTTCAATTTTTATTTGCATGTGGCATGCTTGCAGCATACTTCTTCTCAAGAGTGGCATGCTTGAAGCATACTTCTTTTGATTGAAGCACTTTTTATGTATTTTTTCTTTTAAAGATACATAGCTATGTATGGCATGCTTGAAGCACACTTCTTTTTATGTGAGCACTGTTATGCACCCCTTTTTTTTGTTTGATACATAGCTATGTATGGCATGCTTGAAGCACACATCTTTTCAAATCCTTTTTCTCAACCCTTTATTTTTTATAACATGCCAAATTGAGTGAGCAACACAGGATTGAAATGAGAGACATTCTTGCTTCAAATCCAAAATTTAAAATAAGACTCACAAACAAGCTTATCCTTTTCAATAGACATCATCAAGTGATACCAATAATCAATCTAGTCAAAGATTTAAGCCATGTCATGCTTTAGTTCTTTATGCAGTAAGTTTATTAAAACCAGTCAAGATCAAAGCTACATAGCACATGAATAAATATGATAAAGAGAGCTCTACTACTCTTTTTTATTTCAATGGCTTGGACTTAATGAATTGTGAGACAATGAGAATAATCAAAGCTTCTGAAATTTTGATCAAACAACTCCCCCTCAAAGTAAGCCCATAGGATGAACAACACCCAATTCACTCCGCAAACAAACAAATCGAGAAGTATCAAGTGGCTTAGTGAAAATATCAGTAAACTGAAAATCAGTTTCAACAAAGTGAAGAACAATGTCACCCTTTTCAACATGATCTCTGAGAAAGTGAAATCTGATATCAATGTGTTTAGTTTTAGAATGTTGCACTGGATTCTTAGCAATGTTAATAGCACTGGTGTTATCACAATAAAGAGGAACACTGCCCAATTCTAAACCAAAATCTCTGAGAGTAGAAGAAATCCAAAGGACTTGAGAGCAACTAACAGCAGCAGCAACATACTCCGCTTCAGCAGTTGATTGAGCAACAGAAGATTGTTTTCTAGAAGACCAAGACACTAATGATGTGCCTAAAAAGTGACAAGTGCCAAATGTGCTTTTTCTATCAATTCTACACCCCGCAAAATCACTATCTGAGTATGCACGCAAAGTAAGACAGGATGAAAATGAATAAAAAAGACCAAATTCTAAGGTTGATTGGAGATACGTGAGAATTCTTTTCACAGACTGTCGATGGGATGCACGAGGTGAAGCTTGAAATCGGCGCATAAGCATACAAAGAAAGTGTATATCCGCCTTGAAGCGATCAAATAGAGTAGAGAACCAATCATACTCTCAGATTCTTTTTGATCCACTGCCTCACCTTCTTCATCTGGGTCAAGAATAGTTGTAGACCCCATTGGTGTAGAGATGGGTTTGCAAGTTGCCATGTCAAAACGCCTAAGTAAGTCTTTAGTATACTTGGTTTGATGAATGAAATTGCCTTGCTTGGTCTGTTTTACTTGCAAGCCTAAGAAGTAAGTTAACTCTCCCATCATACTCATCTCAAATTCCCTACTCATAGTATCTGAAAACTTAGAAACCAAAGCGTGAGAGGAGCCCCCAAAGATGATATCATCCACATAAATCTGAACAAGTAATAGATCATTGTCATGTCGAAATGTGAACAAAGTTTTGTCTACCTTGCCCATTTGAAAATCATTTTTTAATAAAAAAAGCTTTAGCCTCTCATACCAAGCTCTAGGAGCTTGCTTCAAACCATACAAAGCTTTTGACAATTTGAAAACATGATTAGGAAATTTAGGATTTTTAAAACCAGGTGGTTGGTTAACGTAAACTTCCTCCTCAATATAGCCATTAAGAAAAGTACTTTTAACATCCATTTGAAACAATTCAAAACCTTTAGATGCAGCAAATGCTAAGAGAATTCGAATAACTTCTAGTTTGGTTACAGGAGCAAATGTTTCACCAAAATCAAGACCCTCCACCTAAGAAAATCCCTGAGCAACAAGTCTAGCCTTATTTCTAACAACAACACCATCCTCACTTTGCTTATTTTTAAAAACCCATTTAGTTCCAATTACATTATGTCTATGAGGAGGTTCAACTAAGGTCCAGACTTTATTTCGCTCAAAGTTTTCTAATTCTTCATGCATGGCATTGATCCAAGACTTATCAGATAAAGCGTGACTTACATCATTAAGCTCAAAAGAGGCAACAAAAGTAGAATGAGCATGTGAGTCAGGAGAAGTAAGCTTAGAATGTGTTACCCTTTCATGAGTGTCGCCAATCATCAGCTCTGGAGGATGAAGTGACTGAATCCTCAATGGTGCAGAAGGTTCTGAACTAGCTTCAACATCATGAACATCTTCTGCAGTTTGTTCATCACTTGGTGGTGGCGCAACAACAGGTGCATGATCATCAGCAGGTGATGGCATGGGAGATGAAAAATCATAATCATCTTCTTCATTAAGGAATATGCTTTCGGACTCCCCCTGAACTTGTGTTCCTGAAATGTCAGTTCTAGAACAAGTACTGACCTCATCAAAAGTAACCTCACAAGATTCAACAATTTTGTTAGTTTCCAGATTAAGCACACGATAGACACGTGAGTGAAGGGGATATCCAAGAAAAATACCATCTGTTGATCTAGATTCAAACTTGTCCAGATTACCATGTTTAAGAATAAAACATTTACATCCAAAAATTCTGAAGTGAGAAACATTGAGTTTTTTTTTTGCCAAATCTCAGCTCATAAGAAGTCTTGTGCAAAGAGGCTCTCAAGAATACTCTATTTAAAACATGACAAGCAATTGAGATGGCCTCTGCCCAATACTTCCTAGGAGTAGCATGTTCATCAAGCATAGTCCTTGCCATCTCAACCAAGGTTCTATTTTTCCTCTCTACAACACCATTCTGTTGTGGGACACGAGGAGAAGAAAATTGATGTTCCAAACCTTTTTCAGAGAAAAAAGAAGCAAACAAGGAGTTCTTAAATTCAGTATCATTATCACTTCTTATTGCTTTCACAGCACCATGCAGTTCATTATTAAGTCTGAGAAATAAATCTTTGAAATGACCAAAAGCCTCATCTTTAGACACCATAAAGTACACCCAAGAGTATCTAGAGAAATCATCAACAATCACAAGAATGTACCACTTACCTCCAACAGATTGAATTCGGAAGCTACCATGCATCTAACAATAGGTGAAAAGGAATGATTGAAATCAGCTTTAAAAACCTTCCCTAACAGAGAGATATTAAAGACAAGATCTCTAGAAGCATCAAAAACTCTGCAAGCATGTTTCTTAAAGCTTACCTCAAGATTTTCTTCTATCAATTGTGAAACCGAAAGCAAGTTGTACTTCAATTTACTTACCAAAGCAACATCTTTGAGTATAAATTTGTCATTAACATGCACAATACCTTTTGCCACCACAATTCCAGTTAAAGCATCCCCAAAAGTAATCAATTCATCACTGGATGCCTTAGTGAGGGAGGAAAACCATTTTGAATCACCAGTCATATGCCTGGAGCAACTTGAATTTACTAACCAAACGTTCCCCTTCCTCAACAGCTGTACCTACATTAAGAGAGTATTGGTCTCACAGTACCGGGGTTAGTAAGATATGATTTAGGAACCCAGTACTGTGATACACGACGAGTAGGAGCAACAAAAGCATTTCTATTTTCTGAACACTTGCGGTCAGATCGCTGTCTAGATGCCGGTCTGACCGATTGTGTAGAACCTGCAACAGTCTGTTTAGCAGAGACAAAATGATGATAAGGGACTTGAAAATATTTTCTTAGCCTGTCTCTCTTTTCTTTCTTTGCTTTTCAAAAACAGTACTGAACCAAATGCCCTTCTTTTCCACAGTGAGTACATTGATATTTGTCTTGATAAGAAGTTGCAATTTTTCTTTTTACAATACTCACTTTGATAGAAGGATCTTTTGCAAAACCAGCAGATTTAAACAAAACTTGTTTAGGTTCAGATTCTATTTCAAACTTTCCAAGTTCAAGAAGCTTAAGAATTTTGGAAGGATGATTCTTGGCATGTTCAACAACATTAAATCCTAGTCCTTGGCTTTTAGTACTCACTTTTGATCTGTCTAGAATCATGTTCAGATTTTTCTTGCCAAAAGAAAATCTCTCCAAAGTGTCCTTAAGATATTCAATTTCTTTAGCTCGAGTAGGACTGATTGTGCACTTAATGATCCATTCAAGATTTTCTTAGAAGCACTAGATCGAGCCAATTTTTCTTTTTCAAACAAATTCATTTAATTGTCTAATCAAAGCTTCTATCTCGGTTGTGAGTTTTGGATGCTTAGTGCAAGAAAGTGTCTCGTGATAAAGCATTTGTGTATGGATTCCTGAGATGACTTTAGTCTAGCTTCTAGCAGATTCACAATTAGAGCAAGTTTTAATTTGAGCATTCAAAATACTTGACTCTAAACAAGTTGAACTAGACTTGAGTTTTTCAATTTCAATATATGCAAGTTTGACTTTTCATCATAAGAATCATCGTCGCTTTTAGTTCATCAAATTTAGCATGTATTGATCTAGCAAACTTCAATTCAGAATGCAAAACTTGACATGATTCACAAGATTCATCATCAGGAATAGCATCCTTAAGCCTAATAATTTCAGAATTCAAGCTATCAACAACAAGGTCATGTTTCTTTACTTTCTTTTTGTATTTTTAAGCTCATTTGTCAATTTAAGCACAACACGAGATAAATCAGCATAAGAGGGTTTTACCTCATCAGGGCCACTGTAGAGATCATCACTATTAAGTTCTTCACTGCTTGCCATAAAGCACATCCCTGTGAAGTCCACCTCTTTTGCCTTCTTGTTATCATCCTCATTGTCGCTTTCAGAGTCAACATCACTCAATCCAATCTCCTCAAGTGCTAAGAGCACCTTGTTGACCGCCTTACGATAATTTTGCTTCTTGCTTGAATCAAACTTGAATTTTGAGTGCCGAGCTGGTGCTTTGTCATCTTTGGTCTCCTTACCTCTCAGCTTGGGACAATTCACCTTTATGTGGTTTAACTCACCACATTCAAAGCATCTAATTGGACCTCCTCTCCTCCTTGATCTGATATTGTTGATTGCTTTAGTCACCCTATTGGAGAAGAGTACAAGCTGTTCTTCTGGAATTTCCTCCAATTGTTCATCTGAAATAGCTCTCAAAGCAGACAAAGAGAAACTAGAAGAACTAAATGAACTGTCAGTTTGGTTAGTCACTAAGCCCAAAGAATTTGACTTATTTATCCTAGCCAAAATATCAATCTCATGTGTTTTCATCTTGGAATAAAGATCATTCAGGGTGAGTGTTTCCATGTTAACAGAATGATTGATGGTAGTGACTAGAACCTTCCAGACAGTCATATCCAAAGCATTTAAGATTTGACGAGCATTGTCAGAATCAGAATATATGACATCAACGGATTGCAAATCACTAACAATTTTATTGAAGCAATCAAAGAGAGCATCTACAGATTCACTGGTTTCATCTCAAATTTAGAATACTCCTTTTAAATTGATTCGATTTAACACCTTTAATGATTTTGATCCTCATGATAATCGACAAGTGTAGTCCAAATCTTGTTAGCAGATTTAATATTAGCAATTCCGACAAACTCGTTTCTACTTAAGCCTTGCAACAATATATTTCTAACTTTAGCATTAGCTTCAACATCAGCAGTATTGTTGTTGGTAATAACAGCAGGTACCTCATAAGGATTTTAACTTTTTGCCAAATAACATTACCTTGTGCTTGTAGAAAAACCTCCATGCGTGTCTTCCAGTAGATGTAATCTGATCCATCGAAATATGGTGGCTTGCCTAAGAACCGATCTCGATCTGATGCCATTGCAACCTTGCTCTGATACCACATGTAGGATCGTAATGGCAATCGGGGGGGGGTTGAATGATTGCAGCCAATTGACCTCCAAATCCAATCTCGAACCTGTACACAAGAATTCCTTTGATCTCTTCACAAGCTACTTGGAAAACCCTCACAGAAGCTCCTTGCGCACACAACAAGATCAACACAAACCAGAGACAGAATGGAGCGAATTTGATCTGTATTTCTCTATATAGATTTGTGTCCACAAAGTGCTCCTCAAGCACCACTCAAGAACCTTCAACAGAAAGCCCACCAGAAGCTCTATCATAAAAGCAACGAAAAGCTCTCGTGGAAAACCTTGCTACAGATGCAATTTCTCTCTCTCGAGCTCTCTAGTTAGCTCCTAACCCTCCTCTATTTATACTCTAGAATCCTATCCATGTCTAACACGACACCGACACAGATTCTATCTCAAAAAAACATCCAGATTTGGATCTCCTTCCAAATTTGTCATCCTTTCTAAAACTCCCACGCCGCAAGCCTCCAGGACTCCTCCCGTAGCTCCAGCGTGAACCTATCTTTGAACTCCACGTGCTCCAGCGCAAGCTCAACCATCTCGTAACATCCACAACCTCCAAGACCTCAGATCTCCCCAATCCTAGTCCGAGTCCTCCTCATCACGACAACAATTGCCTTCATGCTCAACCTGCACATGCAAAGATCAAAGCAAACAAATCCGGCACAAGTTCTCCAAAACTTGACCAACATTAGCTCACAAACTTGTAAACATTATCATGCATCAAGTAACACAACTTAAAGCTCATGAATTTAACCAAAACTTTAGCCAATTCTCAAAATATCAAAACAATCTGAACACAATCGGTCATACCGCCATATTATTCCCGGTACTACCGCATCAGCGGTCGTACCGCTCAAAGTACACCGGAACTACCACTTTACAACGAAATCCAAAAGCTCTCAAGACAAGCTCTCTGGAAATTTCAAACCGCAAACAAACGGTCATACCTTGTTTGCGGTACTACGCAAATCAAAACAACGGTATTATCGACCTACTGTCGTCTGTTCCACTGACTACTGGTACTACCATATTTCACTTGAAATCAAAGTTGTCAGAAACACTCTCTCTCTGGAAAAACCTATCACGGTACTACCGCCAACCATGGCGCGGTCATACCGCTCAGCAAGAAATCCAATGTTCAAAACAAGTGTTCTGGGTTTTCCATACCGCCAAAAACAAAACGGTATAACTGATGTGTGGTACTACCGCAAATTACCAAACGGTACTACCGCACCACTGAAATGCGCAAAAGACTCAGAACCAAGCCCTAAGACACGTGGACGCTCCAGATGACTTGGCCGATCGGACCTTGCTTCAAAACCGTTAGATTTAGGAGTACTGTTCAAAGTCCAAACGTTCCTCTTGATGCCAGCCGTCAGATTTCAAATCAAAGGCTCACAATCCTTGAAGAGTTCGGACGGTACGAACGTTCCTCTCGATATGAGCCGTCAGATCAAGATCTAACGGTTCGAGCAAAACACCGTTCGGAATCAGTGAGTTGCGGTACTACCGCGCTTGACAAGCGGTCCTACCGCAATCCGGTAGTTCCGCAGATACAAAGCCGGTACTACCGCTCTCAAGAAAATCCAAAAGCCAAACACAAGTCTTCGGGAAATTTCGTACCGCCAACAACTGCGCGGTTGTTCTGCCCAGCGGTTGTTCCGCGGACACAAAGCCGGTATTACCGCAAAAACCTAACAAATGCTGATTTTCGACAGAATTCAACAGAACTCAAAAGCATGTCAGCATCTAAGATCACAAGCATGTTCCAAAGACAATGTATTCATCTTAAAACACCAAGACTGAGTCTTTCTTATTGTCAATGTGTTCATCATCAAATATCATGACCAAAAACCGCCTGGTCTTACATGGGCGTCCTTAGCAACGGCTCTTAAGGCTCCATTTAATGCTTGGCAGTGCTTTAGCCCCCAAAGTCGCCCTCCTCTGCAGCTCCCATCCCCTCCGTGTCCTTGGCAGAGCTGTGAACCAAGCCGTGGACTAAGCTCACCATGGAGCTTAACCCTAGCTCAACCCGTACCCCTCTGGCTATGAAAAGCCCTTGAGCTCCTCCTTTGCTTTTTTTTAAACACCCCTCTTGCTTAACCTAGCTTCCTCTGTGCTTGGTTGAGCTCAATTCACAAAATCCCCAAAACCACCATTGTCGGCCGACAAGCAAGCTTTGTCGGCACAGCGCTCCAGTGGTTCTTCTTCAAATCTTTTCGTGTCCTTTTGAGCCTCTTATCAACTTATACAAATCCCCTAACTTAATTTTGTTTGACATTCACAGAGGGTGTCAAATTTGGGGTTTGTGCAAATTCGGCCGAAGTTCACCCCTTTCTTCCTCAAGTCCGGTAAGTGGGTTCATTCTTCAATTCCTTGCTCATGGACCTTCCTTGAGCATTAATGAAGCTAACCCAATGACCCGGTCTGGTTATTTTTGCTTAGGCCGTTTTCTCCTCTTCATCTTCTTCAACGTCGGCAAGCTTCTTCGTCGCCGGAGCTCCTCCGGCCATCTCCTTGCCTCTCCAGCATTAAGGTAGCTCCCTAGTAGTCCCTAGTGGCTTGGGCACTCGCTTCTTTGAACTGCTGTGGAGCATTTTGCTGTTGTCGTGTTGGTCGTGCCTTGTCGCCGTTGTTTTCTCCTGATCGCCGCCGTTCCTGGCCGCCACCGCCGTCGAGAGTACCTCCTTTGGGTGTGCAAGGCTATTGCGAACCCATTCCTCTTTGTTGGCTCAAGGCCGTGGATCGAGTCGCCAAGACAAGCCCTTCTTCTTGCGGGTTTTGTCAGGCGAAATCGGCGCTGTTGCGTTTTCGTTAGGACAAAGATACACTCCTTAATTGCCTAATCATCGATTAATCAGTGTTAATCTTGGGGTAGTAATTAATGATGTCCTAAATCGGGCCTTGAGTGCCACTGACAAGTGGGCCCACGCCTTTAAAACCCCCCTGGGTGCTTTAAACACAAGTGCGGTGCCACGAGTCACTAACAGTGGGGCCCCTCGTCTTTGAACCCTGCA
This sequence comes from Phyllostachys edulis, assembly GCA_036346405.1. NCBI lineage: Eukaryota > Viridiplantae > Streptophyta > Magnoliopsida > Poales > Poaceae > Phyllostachys > Phyllostachys edulis. Next base: position 28,999,458 of record CM070552.1, read on the forward strand.
AGCACGTGTGCAACACCTTGGTTGATTGTGCACCGTTCGTTTTGAGATCTGTGGCTCAGATCTCATGGAACGTTCGGACCATTGAACCTTCACCATCCGATCGAGATCCAACGATCTAGATTGCTGTGAACGTTCGAACCACCGAACCTCAGCCATTCATTTCTTGATCTACGGCTTAGATCGTGTGGGACGTTCGGACCATTGAACCTTCACCGTCCGATCTAGATCGTTGTGAACGTTCGAACCACCGAACCTCAGCGTTCATTTCTTGATCTGTGACTCAGAGTCGTTGGAACGTTTGGACCGTCCGAACGTCATCTTGATCTGAGCCATCCATCTCTAGATCAACGGCCAACGTTCGTTTGAACGTTCGGACCGTTCGAAGGTTCGATCAACGAGGACCATTGGATCTAGATCCAACGGTTTCGTTTGCATTTTGTGCGCGCGCGGCTGTGCGCTTTGATTCGCGTGGGCCGTTCGATTTCAAATCAAAGGCCCATGTTTTGCCACGTCTTTTCCGTTGAGTTAAGTTTGTTTAATTCCCGGTAAGCTTTATTTCTACACTGAAAATTGTATTAAACTTCAAAATTGCATAACTAATTCATTTTAAATCCTTTTCAGTTGATTCAAATTTTGTTAATTATGGTTTTAACTAAGCTTTAATCTAAAAATAGTTGTAAGCTTAGTTTTGCTCCAGAAAATTGTATTAAAGGATTTAAAATTTGTTTAGCTTTATTTGCTGCATTAAAAATTCATTTAACTTGAAAAATGCATAAGTAATTCTCTGTAGCTCCTTTTTGAGTGAAATGAACTTTGTTGGTTTCCTCTGTTAGTAAGATTATTTGTAAAATAGGTTTTAGGCATGCTACTATGTTTTAAGTTTCTGGGGTTGCATTTGTATTATGCCCTTTTTCATGTCTTTGAAAAATCATAGAAATTGCATCCTAGCTCCAAATGAGGTGAATCAAATTGTGTTGTTCATCTTATGAGGTGCTCTGTTTACCATAAAAATTTCACGTGCACCACCTCTCTGAAAGTTTGTGCCAAAAATTTAATTTTGGATGAATAGTAACCAAAGTGAATTTTTCAGCCTTTTTCGAGCCGACCAAAATTGTTTTGGCCATAACTTTAGGATCAAGTATCCAATTCGATTGATTCTTATTGCTAAATTCCTTAAAAATCATGCTCTACCTGCTGTGTAAATTTTATGGATTTTGGTTGACTTTGGTTTTTGAGTCTTTTCGGTGTTCTTCGTTCTTACCGGTTCTTTTCGTTAGGTGCCGACGAGTCCATTGATAACGAAAGTGCTCCTCTGCAGCAAACTGAGCAACTCCAATAAGGCAAGCAGTTTGATCATACTAATCTTATTACTTTTAAAGTCTAATACTTTGTTTACAAATTGTATGTATGCATGGTTTTGTGTCAAAGTTAATTTTTCCGATTAGAGGTAGCTAATCCTATTGCATGGTTGCCCTTAAATTGTTCATCCCCTACCACTAAAATTAAGTTATTAATCTCGCCGGTGAATTAGAGCCCGGTGGTTGAATTATGCTCTTTTATTGTCTTTACGGTGTCATGCTTAGAAATTCTTAGCTACCGGTAGAATTGGGCGGTTATCGACTTAGTCGATAACTTTGATCACACAAAATTATTATTATCATTATGCTCAGCACTTTGTGCTTTGTTACTTTGTAAAGTCAAAAACTGAAAATGAAAATGAAATGTTTGAGACTTGGGCACAATGGTTGATGGTGTGATCTTATGGTGTGACTGGAATGGTGCCCGAGTCAACAAGAACCGAGTTACTTGTGTCACTAAGCCAAGTGATTATTGTGTGCTAAACGCACGAGGGGGATATGTGACCTCTCTTGACTTAGTACTTTGGCGTGTGTTAGCTCCGAGTTGTAGGAGGTTGTGTGTGTGTGTTGTGTTGAAAAAGAAACTTGTGGTTATGTGTGGGTGAGCGGGAGTGGAATCCTGTTTAGGTTCTCCACACCGAAGGGCATTGTAGTTGTCCGGGAGCTTTACCCTATAGTGGTAGTTGACTTTCGGCTTTACAATGACTCTGTCTCAACGTATGGGTTTCTATCCATACGGGCGACTCGTAGTTAATACACAATATTGGAAATGTCTCGTAGGACTTAGCCTTGCCAAAGATACCTTGGAGTGTGCTTGATCTAGTGGCAACAAAGGCGATTCGACATGTGGGTACATTGGTACACCCCTGTATTGTTCAAACTATTTGAATAGCCTCGTCCTAGGTTATGGACATGCTTGGTAAGGTCGTGCAAGAACTAGACTATAACCTTTAATTAAAACTTGATGTGGGTGGTATGAATGGGGAATTCATGCTATTGTTGTGGTGGCTATTGGGTTAACCACTTCCAGGATGTCTTTTTATTATTGTTACTTGTTATTTCGCTGTTTTTGTCAAATAAAAACAGATTGTGAAACTGCTTTAAATCCAATCAATTATTGCAAATGAAAACTTGCTTTATGCTGAAAATAAGTTTAGAGCCACCTCCACTTAAATAAGCTTGCATGTAGCTATGTATAGGCTGCTACCCTATACGTAAGTCTTGCGAGTACATTTTTGTACTCATTTGCTTTGCTTAACTAAATGTTGCAGAGGAGGAAGTGATCCCCAAGGATCCACTTTTGTGAGCCGTCTTGTGGTTTGACGACTAGGTTGGTGGCCTGGTTGGTTGCCTTGTGGGTTAAAGGCACACTAATTGGCTCTTGTTTATCGCCATCTTATGGCTTTTGCTTCCGCTGTTTATTTAACTCTTTAGAGGTTATTTGGCCAGTCGGCCCCTTTTGTAATAACTCTATTATGTATGTCTTTTGATTTGCTTAGTTGTGCTTCGGTTCCATGTGTTGAATGGAATTGATGCATAATTTTGTAAAGGGGTATGTGTACTGCAAGTTCTTGGGAAGTACATGTATCTCGAGGCACGAGATATTTTATTTGCAATGCTAGAGTCAATTGGAAGACTAAGCATTACAAGCCGAATTTCCCAGTCCTCACATGGAAGGTGTGCGTCTCGGGCCGCCACCGGTCCACCAGGGCTGTCAGGAGCTACCAATTGAACGGAAACCGTCGTGACCACTTTGGATAGGCCTAGACCTCCCCGTCATCCTCGACCGAAGTGCCGTCCTCACCATCCGTGAGAGAGGTAGAAGACTGGCTTGGCTCAGCCTGCAAAGCACGAATAAGTAAGTACATAGCGGACATATGACACAAAGAAGTGGCACAGTTTGCGAACAAACATGTCTACCCAGCGTGGTTCCAGTCTCCAAGCCCGCTGGGGTGTGCACGTACGAACCACCCCAAAGTCAATTGCGTCATCCTTGCGAACCGGATGCGGGACACGACAATTCAAGCGATCTTTGCGCGTCGACCAGTAGGTCCAAAGAGTCGAAATGCCATCCAAGAACCACCGTGGTCGTGAACCATACGTGCAAATCAATTTCTAGTTAGCAATTACGACACAATTAGTGGGTTCAATTACTTATAGCATAGCTCCGGAAATTTTGAGAATTAAGTTGCATTCTTGCATAAGCCTAGTGATTTTTTGTTCATAACCTACCATACTTTCGAAAGTAACCTACCATGATTTTATATCCAAACCTACGACTATTAATAATATGCATGGACCCTGTCCAGGTGGGTGCCCGAGATGCATGACACAACCATTTTCTAACAAAATATTATGTAATGACTACAAAGTTTTTAATAATATGTTCACAAATAATTAAAACTTATTAACCGATGTTACCAATTGTTATCATCAACACTCCATAAAATTAAGTTGTTTTTGCAACTAAATGTGTGAAGCAGTCGCCCGATTGGGAAAAAATCGCAACTAATTATATATAAATATTAAGTATCATCTAAATACAATATTTACAATGCATCGTTCACCTAACCCCTAACATTTGTTCAGCCGATAATTGCTTAATAGCCTAATCTTTACCATCACTACTACACCTCCACACAAATTTTCTACCTTCACCGCTGATAATATGACACTACACAGTACGCATCTATTTTTTTCTATTTAACCTACCATTATTTCATTTGCTAACAATATGTCAATACACATGATGTTGCTTGCTAACCTACCAAGATTTCAAAAATACACGCATACAAAATAATATTCGATACTCACCATTGTCGTCGTTGATGCGAAGACACTTTCTTTCCCCCTCTCCCTCTTCCTCTCCTCTCTTTCTCTCCTCTCGGCATCGCTGGAAGAAATGGCGACTGTTACACGGTCGACTGCACGCGCGGGGTATATAAGTGCCCCAAGTCGCCCAACGGTTGGGCGACTAGGGCCCATCGTTGAGCGACAGGTGTCCTAGTCGCCCAACCGTTCGGCGACTAGGATCCAATTGTGGTACCGTATAGCGACTTGGAGGCGAAAGGTCCAGTCGCCCCACGGTTAAGCTACTTGGATATCTATCGTTCACCAGTTAGGCGACTAGAACCGTGGAGTGATACGTGATTATTTCTGACAAAAAAATAAAACAGTATTATTTCTGTAATTCCAAATAAAAAAATAGATTATTAAAAAAATCAGATCTGATAATAGATCCACGAGAAGTTGGATGCGTTTATTAATTGTTGCGTACATAGATTGCACGGACAAAAAGGCTATAGATTGAATCAGGCAAATATATATAGGCAATGCAATATGAAATTAAGGCAAATTTGTGTCGAGCACAAAACCACCTCAATGGCAATCACACCACAACTTTCACGATGATCCAGTCTACACGACCAGCACGTAGGCAATTGCACAGAGAGGTTGACCACGACCGATCAATCCAAGGAAACTCGAAGAATCTGCAAGAACAATAGAAGCAAAAATACTCGGTTATGAAAACTAGCAACTAAACAATAGATTGGATCTATCCAAAATCATCAAATTTCGTGGTCCTCTCTCCTAGGGCCTGCCACACCTCTTAAATAAGGAGTCTTCCCCCTCTAGTCTGGCCAAAGCTCCATGGGCTGAGCCCAAATTCCAATTCAGGCTTTAGAGACCGAAAACAACTCCTAAATGCAAACAACGTGAACTCTAGTGTTCTAAATGAAAACGAAAGATACATGGCCAAAATTATATGTATAATTTAGCCTAAATACTTGGCATACAAGCCCACATAATTCCCTAACACTTAAGGTCCAATTCGGATCGAAATCCACTTCAAATTCATAATTGACTTTTGGCTAAAATTGCGAGAGTGCTCCAATTCAGATTTTGAGTTTGTGCTAGAGTCAAATGACCCTCCATCACACCTAGGCCTGGCCAAATACCTCCTTGGGCCGTGTACCACCCCTCCTTGGGCCCATGTGCCTCCTTGATCCACTCTTGGCTTGGCCCATTGTCGGACCCAAAAATACAATTCTGGACCATCCGTGTATACTGCACCAGTCCAGGATCACGCTAGTGCACATAGTGGCAACATCAGTGAAGTATCATTTCCATATACAAGGATGACTAAAAAATAGGCAAATAACAATAAATGTCAGAGTAAAGACCTTAAGGTCAAAGCATACAATTAATGCCTCAGAAGGCGAAAAGCTCAAATAAGCTGCAATGAGCGTAACCGATGAAGCCCACCCATATGCCCACAGCAATCGGTTTGGGGTAGCGACCTAGTTCTCCATGATCCTTGAAGTAGACCTTGTTGGTGACGATTCGCCATACCTTGATTGATTAAAGCAAGCATGAGTACCTAACCATACTACTTAAGTCATACCACAGAAATACAATTATACATGATGGCTTATTCCAAAGGAATGACTTCTGTGGTTATTTTGCAGAAATGCAATATGAATAATAAATTGAAAGCATAATTCAAAACAAATAGACAATAATAAGTTTTATCAGTTTGATTTCATAAAGACACATAGCCTAAACAAGTTATTCACATAGCCATATCATTTAGATCACACCGCTCCCTTGCCAACTATTTTATGAAAATCTACCCCTCGTGTGAAATCCCCGAGCATGTCCATGACCGCGGACGTGGCTATTCGAATAGATTGTTTAACACTCTGCAGAGTTTGTATACTTTACCCATAAGATGTAATCAGCTTGTACGGAGCTGATCACAACAAAACCTTTCAGAAACTTCATCTCAAGCATTGACACTCCCAGTGTGCTTTATGCTATACCAACCCTTACACAGTGCTTGGCATAACACACACCGTTGGACAGGGACACGATGAACCGCCCCATGATGTGCACCCAACCACAGCGGTAACACACCTCCACCCACACAACACAGTCTAACCTACTACCTGAGTAGTCAATGTCAAGAATCTATAACTTACTAAGTTAGACCCGTCCCATCAGGCATGTGGTTGTACGAGAGGCTCAGTTCAATGGCGCACAAAGTTAAGTCCTTAATTGACCAAGGCAAGACTTCCAGTGTTACTACAAATCCCTATGCACACAGATTTTTAAGCTCGTGCACACAGATCCACCAAAAGTAGCACACAGTATCCACCACTTGCCTCAATCTAAATCCTTTTCCACCCTATTGGTTAAGTGCAACATATGCCATCAACGAGTAATAGCACATAGTACACACAGTTTTATCACATAGTTCCATAGTCACTTAGTCAGGTTTATATTTGCAACTTACATGAGATGATGACTTATAGCATGGCTAAGCAATCTAATCGTATCTAACCAACCCACGTTGGTGCTATGATAATACCAACTAAATAAACCAATCTTGGGTGATAAAAGATTAAGACATAACAATTAAACAAGGTGGATATAACAAATGGGATTAATAACTACACCCAAAAGCATTTAAATATATACTTAAAGTAAATGCAATAATTTGAATCAAAGTAATTTGAGAAAACTGGGTTCAATATGATCAAAGGTATAACTTGCCTTGCTATAACAATGACAATCTTATTTACACTTTAATCTTCTACTTCCTTGATCTTCAACTCCTTCTTGATCAGCACTTCTCAAAGTATCAACGTCTACTCGCAAACAAGCAAATAAACCAAATAAATAAACAACAAAGAGCAAACAAACTCCAAAAATTAAATAATAATCTCAGATAAATAGATCTTGAATTTAGATGGATTTAAAATTTTGAATGGGCTCAAACGAAGTTCGGATGCAAAAGATATGAGCTTTGAAAGATCACATGAAATGATGAAATTGATAGAGAAAAGAATATTCAGAGAATATTCCTTCAGATTAGAATAGAATAAAAAGAATTTGGTACTTACAAGTGGGGTCCACTGGTAAGTGAGAGAGAACAAAGGTGGTGAATGACATGTGGGACCAACTGGATAATTGGATTAATTGGATTTCAGAAATTAAATTAATTTCCGAAAGGATAAAGAGGGTGACATGTGGGCCATTGGTCCATAGACCAAGTCCATGATCTAATATTTAAGGTGCACGGTAGAATGAGTTTACACAATAGTGTACTGACATGCTAGGCATGCTTCGTATAGACTTGGTTCACATGAACTGAGTCTACACGGTTTCAGCTTTCGGTTTATGGCTAGATGGACACGTGAACGCTTAGGTGGCTACCACGAAGGACAAAGTGGGGATGTGGTAGTGACTTGGGCATGTGTGGCATGCCAATGTGGCAGCAGTCGTCATGGCACCGACAATGACACAGGGGCACGGTCCAAATTCGGATCTGAAGAGCAAAACCCGATCGCCACAGAGAAGAAGAGAGAGAAAGGGTACTGGGCCCACATGGAAGAGATAGACCTGAGGGGGTGGCGGCTATGTGGTGCAAGGTGGCAGTGGCAAGGTGACAACACAGCAGTGAGGTGCCACTGGGTGACATGGCACCGATGGAGAAGAGAGGTCGCAACCTTGCAGGGGACTGGCGCATGGTCATGGGGGCTTGCCGGTGCGGCATCTCCGACGTGGCGGCGGGTGAGCTCGATGAGTCCGATGGCGGCAAATGGCGCTAGACACTGCAGCGGCACCGGTGAGCCGAACAAGCGAACGCAACCTTGGCAAGCAAACAGCGGAGAAAAACCCAAGGCAGTGGTGCTTCGGTTGGAGGTTGGGGACGACGGCGCGGCTCCGAAGAGGTCTAGGGCGGCGAGAACCGGCGAGGTAGAAGGAAGGAGAAGTTGAAGGGTCTCACCAGTGTTGGGGAAGACCAAGTTGATTACGGGTTGCGGCGTACGGGTCGAAGAGGGATGATGCTCCGATGGTGGATTGGTGTCAGCAAGCATGGATCGAGGACAAGGGCGGCGCGAGGACATCGGATGCGGCGTCGGTGAAGGCAAAGACACCGACGGCGGCGCCAAGAACTCCGCGGTGTCAATGGCGTGGCGGCTTCTCTCAATCCGGCGAGCTCGCATGCAGTGTGGCATCGATTCTGGCGACTCTAGGGCATCGGAGGCAGTAGCGACTAGGAGGCAGCAGATCAAGGATCACCGAGGCTATTTATAGCCTCGGGTGGCGTGCAACACGAGGACTCCAAGGTGGCGGTAATTTGCTGCGCCGAAGCGCTTAGCGCTTAGCGCTAAGCGCGTGATGCGACTAACGAGCAGCGGGGCATATTAGGGTTGGCCGCGAGAAAGGAAGCGGCGGTGGCCATCGGGCCGAAGGGAGAGAAAAGCGGCATGGGCTGAAGCCAAGGCTTAAGCGTGAAGGAATCTTCGAAGGAAATGAAATTTGTTGAGGCGCTCGGAAGGAAGCGAAGGAAGAGTTTGGCCGACTTGAGCCGGCGCCAAAAGGAAAGATCGAGCGGCAAAGGAAACAGAGAAAGGGAATTGGACCAAGACGAAAAAGGAGTTGGGCCAAAGAAAGCATTGAAGCCAAAAGGAATCTGAGATTAATAATAGTTTTTATTTTTTAGAAAATAGCAGGAAATCCAAATGCAAATAAAAAGATAGCAAATGCACTCGGAAAAATTCTAGAAAAATCTAGAAAATGTATCCAAGCACATAGAATCCAAATAAAATAGTTTTGATAATAGTTGGTGTTGAGATTAATAATATTAAATTGTTTTTGATTTATGAAAGTTCCAATTAAGCTTTATTAATTCAAATAAAATTGGTGAAATTTTCCAGGGACCTAAACTACTCAAAACATTTTTTTTTGAAAAGCCAAATTTTGGGACGTTACACCCATGCAGTTGCCCACCTTGGAAAGGCTTGGTTGCATGCTCCTTGGTCCATGGGTTTGGCTCCCTTAGGTCTATGCGGTTGGTACTCCACCCTTGGGCCACCTCCTTGCCTTGGCTTGCTCCTTTTCTTCTTTGGTTGGCTGAGCTTCCTCCTCTTCTTTTCTTGGCCGAAGCTAAGGTAAGTGTATGCATGTCTTCATCATGTGTTGTGCCATCCTCCCTCACCTCCCGTTGGACACCGTAAGTCGATGGGATGTCCTCATCAGTTGAATTTCTTGCACCATAGTGGAGCGAGCGAACTGCAGGGAGGAGGGACACACTCACGTCCGCCAGCGCACGTACGTGCAATGCATATAAGCATACGTGTACAGTCGAATGTGGATTGGCCCTAGCCCCGAGGCAAAGCGGAGCCCCTAAGGAAACAAACAAGGGATGCATATGTTGAAGAACGTATTAGCCGTAAGAAACAATTAACCAATCACCACACAATAGACAATCGACAGAGAGATGAAGTTGATGGAAACACAATATGGGAAACCTCTTTATTAATAGATAGATCCCTTTCTAAGTACAATGAGATCTTATTTAAAGACTAAAACCCACAAGAGGGTAGTTTAGGTATTGCACCCATCAACCCTTAAATCAGAGTTTCTCAACACTCCCTCTTGGGTGAATACCTTGTCATGCACATGTCTCATTAAAAACCCCTATAGCGCTTAAGTATGGAACATCTGGTTCTAAAACTTCCTCATTTTCCATCCTCGTCTGAATGGGTCTGTATCCATATCAAGAGATTTTACTACCATGGGGGTCTTTAAAGGATCAAATTTATCCATGTTAAATTTCTCTAATACCTTCTTGGTATAGGTGGACTGGTGTACTAGGATTTTTTCAGGGAAGTGCTCTAGCTGTAGGCCTCAGCAATACTTGGTTGTACCCAAGTCTTTCATCTCAAACTTCATCACAAGGCAAGAACTTGCTTCATTTATGTCCTCTACGGTTCCGATGATATTCAGATCATCGACATAAACTGAGATGATACAAAATCCACTCCGGGACTTCTTTATAAATACACACAAACAATCATCATTATTTGAGTAACCCTTCTTCAGGAGGAAGTCACTTAGTCGGTTGTACCATATTCTTCACGACTTCTTCAATCCATACATCGACCTCTGTAGTTTGATGCTATACATGTTGCGATTAGTATTATTAGGATCTAGAGTTTTGACTCCTTTAGGGACTCTCATATAGATATACGTATCCAATGACCCATATAAATATGCGGTCACTACATCCACCAATAGCATTGTTAAATTCATGCAAGCTATCATTGATATTAAGTATCGGAACGTGGTTCCACTCATCACGAGTGAGTAGGTTTCATCGTAATTGATGCTGGGTCTCTGCGTGGACCCTTGTGCTACAAGCCTCGCTTTATATCTTACCACTTGGTTGTTCTCATTTCTCTTCCAGATGAAAACCCATTTCGATCCTACAGAGAACACTTTAGGAGGTGTTCGGGCAACAGTACCGAATACTTTTTTTATTTAGCAAGTGCAATTCTGCCTTAATTGCTTCTTTCCATTTGACCCAATATGAGCGCTTCTGGCACTCTGCCATGGACTTTGGTTCTAGATCCAGTTCAAGAGTTTTAGCAATTTTAGAGGCAAAGTATATGTCAACAACTATAGTCTTTCTTTTCTATAACTCTTCTGAGTCCACATAATTTGTGGAAATTTCTTCACTTATTTCTTCCAAGTACTCGTGATTTCCCACAACAGTGGAGTCTAGGTGTTCCGATCTCCCAATGTTAGATTGTGCGCACAAATTTTCGCTGGGGTTACCATCCTCGGGATGGATCACTTTAGAGATTTTCTCAACATCAGGTTGAGGCTCTTCAACTGTCTTATAGAGTGATTTGTCTTGTTCGGTTTTTTCTTTCTGCGGACGTCTCTATGGAATTAAGTCTCGTGCGCCCGAAAGTCTCCCCCTCTTCTTTGCATGAGGGCATGAGTGGTTTCAATATCCTTCTAGGGTACTTCCACAATCTCCGGTGCATTTACCATAGATATTTGTGATTTTGTCACTCCCTTGAAATTAGTTAAGGCATCTGACAGATTATTAGCTATTTGTTGCAAATGTATTATTCTCCGAACTTCCAGTTCTGAGTCTTTGGTGTTAGTGATATGCCCTAGAGGCAATCATACATATCATTGTATCACGTCTATGTTTATGAGTTATAGAATAAATATTATTATGTTCATTGGATGAATTATCATTTATAAAGATTAACAAGTATCTGACTTGTTGGTGAAGCTTTTTAACTTATATGATGTCATTCTAAATGTATCCCTGGTTGGATGTCACTGGTCAAAACACTAGTGACTTATCGACCAGCACATGCATTGATTGATGACCATGTTTCACTGATCATAGATATGGGGATGTCAAATCAATAATGTGGACACATGTAACAGAACATGATGTTGGATTGACCCACCTTAAGACACTATTGAGATTGTTATTATTTTATGTGTCATCAGTTGGTCCCAAACAATGATGATGTATAATCCTTAGACCTGAGATCAGCATGGTTTCCTAACTGTGTAATAGTACACTTAGCGATTGCCGAATGCTACTCCGTAACTTGTTAGTTATAAAGGTAGCTTTCGGGTATGCTATGAAACATGCGGAGAAATGTGATTGGTCAAATATGGGATTTGCCCCTCCTAACATAATAGGAGAGATATCTCTGGGCCTCTCGATGTGGTCGGATAAAGAAAGTGCATGGCCGTGCCACTAGTGGTCGAAGAGTTGACTACATAAAGTTATCCGTCACTTAATCAAGAAAGTATTGAACAATCCATGGATAACAAATTATCTCACCTGGAGTTCAACTAGATATTGTGAGGCAAGGGGAGAATACGCAAGCAAGTCATTCATTTCGACTAGATACGGACTGGTCGGACATGATCACTAACTGGTCGTAAGGAGTTATGAACTTGTCGTATGGAGATACGAGCTGATCGTAAGTAATAAGAACCCGGTCGCAGATCATATTGCATACGGTTTGTCTAGTATAATATTTATGTGTGTTTGGGAATTATTATGTCCTATCAGAAACCGATAATGACTCGTGATCAGAAAGGAGTTTCCGAATCGCAACCGATTACTCATAAACCTACAGGGTCACACACTTAACGGGTTGGAACAAACGAGTTCGGATAGGATCCGTTCTAGGTTCTTTCTAAGGGGATGCATGGGGTTGTTGGTATGTGAGAGTTGCTCCAGCGAAACTCTAGCCGCCATCTTCTCGAAGGCCTTGCCGTGCGCGTTGGTGCTAGCACACCGGCGTACGATGTTCCACACCTAGACATGTGGATACCATAGAGGTGCTGTTGCGGTTGTTGTTGCGCTGATCGAGGACGGTCCACGACCTACGCAAAGAACGTCATAGGTTGCTGAAGGATACAATCGGTGTCAAGGACGTTGGACGGTCGAAAACGACTGCTACATCGACACGCTCGATGTTGGATCAAGTTGCTCCGACTCTTCTTCCACTGCACTGCGCGTCCAGTGGTAACAATCTATGATCTATTACTTTCATCACTTCCTAGTTTATAAGGTAGAATTTTTAAAATTACTAGCTAGTGTAGCCTACCCGTAACCCTCCATTTAATGCGTGTCAGTGCCTTTCCGCCCTAGGCCATGCTCTGACCTACTCCCCGTCACCTCCATGTCCTGTCCAATGCCATGGACCGCGCCATGGGCTAAGCTCACCATGAGCTTAACCCTTGGCTCATGACCTCCATGTCCTGGGGTATAAAACCTCCCCATTGTCTTTCTTGGCTTCTTTTACACCTTTCACTTCTTGCTCTCGGTTCTGGGGAGCTCAAAACACTCAGACCTCCCCTTGGCCGCCATTGTTGATGCAGCTTGGAGCTCCTCGGTGCTTTGAGTACTCCAGTGGCTCCCTCTCACGACCTCTTGCTCCTTTGTGCTCCCCTAACTTCCTGGAGTCCTAAACCCTAACTTGACTTTGGGTTGACCTCTTCAGGAAGGAGCTAAGTGGAGCTGGGAGCTTTTGGCCGTGGAGCACATTTCTTCTCCGGTAGCAGGTCCTCCTCTTCTCCAACCTCCTCAGCTCCTCCGAACCTCCGGGTAATCTTCTGATAGTCCTTTAGAAATTTGGGCACATTGTATGAATTGTTGCGGAGCTTTAATTTCATAATGTTGCTCTTGGCCGTGTGCTTTTGCACCGCCAATCTCTGGCTCGTCGCCGTTCAGGACCGCCCTTTTGTGGGAATGGTCGGTGTGTCTTGTAACACTATGCGCACACGTTGGTGCCCTTGGATGGCGCTGGCGAGGTCCTCATCGCCGGCGGCAAGCCTTGGGATCCTCTCGGGATTTTGTCGGACGACACTGGCACAGCGCCGTTGTCGTTAAGATAAAGATCTCCCCTTTAATGGCTAATCATTTCCAATCATTGTGGCTTTAATGTGTCCTTAAGCGCTACGTGCGAGGTCTTGGGCCGTCCATCTCAGATCTACGGCCAGGACCTCCTCGGGGTCATCTTAGCCATCTTGGACCTCCCCTCGGGGTCCTCTTTGCAAAAGACCACCCCTGGTCTTTTGTAAGGACAACCCCCAGGATCTCCCTTAGGCGATCTTGACCGTCCAGGATCTCCTCCTTCAGATCTTAGCCGCCCAGACCTCCCCTTGGAGATCTGAGCCGTTAAGACCTCCCATCTCGTGAGATCTTGACCGTTAAGACCTCCTCGTGTGAGATCTTAGCCGTCGGGACCTCCTCTTGTAGATCTTAACCCTTAGGACCTCCTCGAGGTCATCTTAGCCGTTGAGGTCCTCCCAGTGTAGATCTCAGCCGTTAAGGACCGCCCCGTGTTGATCTCGACCATTGAGATCCTCCCTGTGTTGATCTTGGCCGCTTAGGACCTCCTCGAGGTCATCTCAGCCGTTAAGGTCCTCCCCGTATAGATCTGGACCGTCCCGGTCCTCCCTCGTGTGTTGTGGTTCGTTGGATGCAGCACCAACGGCCACGACCTCCCCTCCGTTAGCGCGCAGCGTTGCAGGGAGGACATGGACCGTTGGATCCCAGATCAACGGCCCATGTTCTTTGGACCTGCGCAGGCGCGCGTGCGCATTTCCCTGGGAGGTCTTGGGCCGTCCGATCCAGGATCAACGGCTCATGTCCTCCCACGCCTTTACTGGTTTTTAGAAAATCCAGTGAGCTCTTATTTTGTGAACTGAAAAAGGTAATAACTTTGAAAATACATATCCATTTCATTTTAAGTCCAAATGAGTTGATTCGAATTTTGCTAGCTCTGGTTTGAACTGAACTTTAATCTAAAAATGGTTGCAAGTTGAGTTCAGCTCCAGAAAAATGATTTCATAAATAGGTTTCAAAATTAACCTTTAATGTTGCAATTAACTTGTAAAATGCATAAGTAATTCTCTAGAGCTCATTTTTTTAGTGAATCCAACTTTGTTGGCTTCCTATGTTAGTGCACTAAATGTTAGAATAGGATTTAGGCATGTCACTATTTTTAAAAGATTTGTGGGTGCATTTTAGATGTGCTCATTTTCATATCTTTGAAAAATCATAAAACATGCATCATAGCTCCAAATGAGATGAATCCTATTGGGTTGTTCATCTTATGAGGTGCTTGTTTTACTTTAAAAATTTTACTTGCACCACCTTTCTAGAAAATTTTGCTAAACAATTAAATTAGTGAATAGTAGCAGTTTTGATTTTTAGAAATTTGAGTAGATTTGTTTTGCTCATATCTTTTGCATTGAGAATCCAAATCAATTGGTTCTTATTGATAAATTCCTAAAATCATCCTCTTCTTCTGTAGAAATTTCAGAGCATTTGGAGTTTGTTTGCTATCTTTGTCTTTTTGGTTTTAAATCGTTCTTATCGATTCTTTTAGCCTTTTCGTTTAGGTGTTGCGAGTGTGTTGATCCGTGGCGAATCTCTGCGACATAGTGACCAGCCACAGCAAGGCAAGCAGTTTGATCATATCCCATTATTGTCCCATTACTTTAAAGTTTAATACTTTGTTTCACTTGTATGTATGCGTGCTACTTTGTGTTAAAATATCGATTAGTTGAGCCTATAGATGCATATCCTGTTGGTAAATGTTCATTCTCTACTACTAAGCCTAGGATTATCTTGCTGTGATGTAGAGTTCGATGGATGGACTCTTATCACTTAGTAGTTTGCGTTGATAATGCTTAGAAATGCTTAGATAACGGTAGAAATGGGCGGTTGTCGACATTATGTCGATGACCTTGATCACACAAAAATTATTATTCCATTATGTCCATCTTGTGCTTTGTTACTTTGTAAACAAATAAAACAAAAATGAAAACAAAATTGTTATTGACTTGGGCACAATGGATGTTGGTGTGATATGTTGGGTGTGAATGGAATGGTGCCTAGGTCCCCAAGGACTGAGTTACTTGTGTTACTAAGCCAAGCGCTTATGCGTGCTAACCATACGAGGGTATTGGGAACCCCTCTTGGCTAAATACTTTGGGAGGTGTTAATTGGGGTTGCGGTGAGTAAAAGCTGTTTTATAAGGAAAAGAGCACCCATGATTGCTTATTTGGGCAGTGTCTCCTACCTTAGGGTTGTCGCGACTCTTAATTAGCATCATTCATTGGAAATGCCTCAGAGGACTTAGCCGTCTTAAGCATACCAAAGGAAGTGTGCTAAATAGCTTGGCGAAAAGGCGATCGGCGTGTGGGTACATTGGTACACCCTGCAGGTTAAAACTATTGAATAGCCTCGCCCTAGGTTATGGACATGCTTGGTAAGGTCGTGCAAGAACTAGACTACAACATTTAATTAAAACTTGATGGGTTGGTATGAATGGATGTTCATACTATTGTGGTGGCTATTGGGTTAGTCACTTCTAGGATTGTTGTTGTCATCTATCTATTGTTATTATGTTGCTTGTCTCGTTGTTACTTCCAAATTAAAAATGAATTGCAAAACTGCTTTGGAATCTATTTAAGTATTGCAAATGAAAACTTGCTTTATGCTAAAATAAGTCCAAAGCCTCATCCACTTAAATAAAGCTTGCATGTAGTTAAACTATAGTTCTGTTATTCTACACGTCAGTCTTGCGAGTACATTTTTGTACTCATTTGCTTCGCTTAATAACTTTGTTGCAGAGGAGGTAGGGCCCAAAGGGCTTTACTTTTGTGAGATGTGCTGCAGTTGGGAATCGAGCTAGGCGGCTTGGTCGGTTGTCTTGTGGGCTAAAGGCAAACCTTGTGGCTCTCTTTTATTTATCGCCATCTTATGGCTTTTGCTTCCGCTGTGTTTATCTTTCTTAGTTGTATTTGGCTGGTCGGCCCCTTTTGTAAGAACTCTCTCTATATTATGTATGTCTTTTATTCTAATCGTGCTTTGGTTCTATGTCTTGAATGGAATTGATGCATGATTTTGTAAAGGGGTGTGTATACTGCATTCTGGGAAGTATATATATCTCGAAGACACGGATTATTATGTTTGTGATGCTAGGGTCAATGGATGACTAAGCATTACAAGCCTAATAAACCGGGGTCCTCACACGAGCTGTGTGCAGATCCCCTGTCGTCGGCTCTAGGTATTTAATAATTGACAGAGATTCAAAACCTACATAGGTCCCCAACTTCCGGTGAGGGTCCATGATTCTACGCTGCGGTGGGAAATACTTGGTTCTTTTCCACGCACTAATTGAAAGGGGAATGGATGATATGCAGTTGGTCTGAGTTGGATTAATGCAGTTGCGTGCAGCACTGCGTGGCTCCAACAGCTGGTGGGTACCCTACAATTTTGTAAGAGTGGCCTGGCAATAAGTTTTATTCTTTTAATTCGTGACTATGCTAGGCCATTTTGAGTGTGGACATGTGGTACTAAATGCTCTACTTTAATGCCCAGAGCTATACAATAATCATTAAATGCCTTTGAGGTAAACTCACCAGCATTGTCCATCCGAACAGACTTAATCTGTTCATTTGGAAAATTAGCTCTTAATATGATTATTTGGGCAATTAACTTTCCAAAAGCATGGTTCCGTGTAGACAGCAGGCAAACATGGGACCATCTAGTAGAGGCATCTAACATGACCATAAATATCTAAATGGGCCTGACAGGGGTTGGATATGTCTACAAATATCACCCTGAATTGTCAATCCGAACGGACTTAATATGTTCATCTAGAAAATTGGCGCTTAATCTGATTATTTGGGCAATTAACTTTGCAGAAGCATGGTTCTATGTAGACAACAGGCAAACATGATACCATCTAGTAGAGGCATCTAACAGGACCATAAAATATCTAAAGGGGCCCGACAGGGGTTAGATAGGTCCACAAATATCACCCTAAATTCTCTCTAGGAACTAGGTGATTCATCTCTTAATTTCAGATAAGAGGGTCTATTAATCAATTTTCCTTTGGCACAAGCAGTGCACATGAAATTTCCAGGTTAAAGAAAGTTTGTAGTTTTTATGTCATGGACAACAGAATTATAAATAACTTTTTGCATCATACCCAAACCAGGATGACCCAGACGATCATGCCAGATCTTAAAAATTTATGGGTGTTTAACAATTATTTTCACCGCAACATAAACTTCAGGTTTTATATAAGTGTAGTACAATCCTGATGAGAAAACAGGGAGTTTTTCGACCACTTGCTTCTGGCATCCATTAGACTTAGTCATTAGTAGGTATTCTGTACCATCCTCATGATCGGTTTCTACATGAAATCTATTTAGACGAATGTCTTTAAAACTAAGGAGGGTATATTTAGACTCGGGATACAGAATACCATCCTCGACTGTTATACATGTACCCATAGGGAGAACTATGACGGCCCTTCCAGTGCCGACTATGAGAGCATCACTTCCGGCGATGGTCATAATATTCCCAGTTTTCTTAGTTAATGGCTGGAAATATTTAGTTTCCCTAAAAATCGAATTAGTGGTGCAACTGTCTACAAGACAGATTTTCTCTTCCGCCATTGGATTGTACCGGGTTGTTCTATATTTAAAAACATGATTTATAAGCAAACAATTATTTAATAGGCAATATAGTTCGAGATGAAATATAACAAGCATAGACCAATAAGATAATGAATTAAATTAATCTAGAAAAATAATAATGCCAATATTTCAACCTAAGCAAATAATGAAAGATAAATGCTCAACATGAGCATGAATAAACCAATGTTCATCGGGAACCGAAACTAAACTGATATGCAAAAAAATCACCTAAGGAGACTACTTCACTTCTCCAAATAGATCCTGGTTGTCCTTATGAAGGTCGAGGAGCTCCAACCCAAGAAGATCGTCGTGATCCATGGAGGTGCCTTCTCCCTGAGTCGCATCGTCAAGAATCATGTAATCATTCTTCTCGACGTCTTGGCTAGGAGACGGTCCAGTCAGAGTGGGCTGAGCGGCGAAGTGAGCCTCAACATTGTTCCTCTGAGTCTTCTTGACTCTACCCGTAGATTGCATGTAGAGATTCACCAAATACTGTGAGGTGCAACAAATGCGCGACCAATGGCTGGAGCAACTGCATCTGAAGCACATCTGGGGAGGATGAGCTGTCTTGATGCCTAATTCTTGCTTCTGGGGCCTCCCTTTGCTTGATCCTCTACCATGGGGTTTACCCCCTACCTCCCTACATCCCAAGCTTCTTCCATTTGCCCCCCCATTCTATTTTGGACCTTTTCCGTGGTCCTCACTTTTACTAGCCTGCTGAGCATTTGTGTGTGCTTCAGGCACAACCATCATCCTAGTGGGACGTATCTGATGGTTTTCCATCAGAAGTTTTGCATATTTCTCTACTTCTAGCAGAGTGTACATCAACTCAGGGTACTTCAAGTACTTCGCCTTCTGGTACTGCTACTACAATATCCGCATATTGGGGTGGAAGGTGCACAAGGTCTGAAAGCATCTGGGCACCTAAAGATTGGTTTGGTAATTAATGACATTATGAGAATATGGGACTAACACGTTTATTGAGTATTTACAAGGTTAAGTCCCAGTGATGAGAATGACAACCTGGAGATGAATGCTAAAGGTCAACATGAAGATCAATATGTTTTAATGATAAGGTACAAGTAGTCTAGGATCCTTTTGAATTTTACCGGTCTGAGGATAAATGGATGGAAAATCGAATTGTAGGTTAAATATCGTACTATTAAGAGGGATCATGACTAGTAGCTTGATAGCATGTTCTTGTGCCATTTGGATCAATATAGGATCATGCATGCACTTAGAATTTGTTTTGAAAACCAACTATGCTTTTCTCTAGAAAATCGGTAGTACCGGCTTGATGTTGGTGGTACTACCGCATAGCGGTATGATCGGGATGGTGGTGCGGAACTACTGCAACCCGGTCATACCGAAGATTAGTTGGTGGTACGTATTTTCCAGAGTGACACCGGTTTTGGTTTGGTTGCTCATCCCATGAGCGGTAGTTCCGGGATTTACTTGGCGGTACTACCGCATCGCGGTATGACCGCATTCCTTCTGCGGAACTACCGCACCTCAATATTTCAGAAATGGCAGTGGTACGTTTTTTTCCCGAGAGTACCCTTTTGGATTTCAAAGCGAAGCGGTAGTACCACTCTTGGGTTTCGGTATGACCGCACAGCGGAACTACCGCACGTTGCATGGCGGTAGTACCGCACTAAAATTTCCAACGGCTATATCAGAGCATTTAATGCATCTGCGCTAGCAGTTACTGTGTATTTTGGGAAGGTGCGGTAGTACCGGCCATTGCATGGCGGTACCACCATATTTGCTGAAAAAGTTAGGGTTTTGCCCCCAACGGTCGTTTTTGTGTGGGGGGTATAAATACCCCTCCACCTGCTCAAGGACAGTTTGAGAAATTTCATTTAACATCCTTTGAGCCTTAAGCATCCTATCTACACCTCCAAGTCACTTGTGTATTCATTGTGAGGTAGTTGAGCCAAAATTCAAGTGCATTCATTCTAGATTGATCCTTTACACTTGATTGTCGTCAAGCGAAGATTGTGGTTCATTGCTCTTGGTGTTTGCCAAACATGTCAGACCCGGGATTAACACCCCAAATCCTCTGTGCATTTCTGAACTAGTCCCATGATCAGTAGCTAGTTCACACAGTAAACAGATATGGTAACTTCCATAAATCGCACAATATTATTAGTTAATCGACAGAGTTTATTACAAAAGAGGCTTACAAGCCAACATTAAAGAGCACAGCAGAAGACGAAGAAGTAGTGGAGTCCAGCTGATCTACCACAGGCAATCGACTGGGGTAGCGGCCTAGTCGTCGAGATCCACACCGGTAGCAAAGTCCTTCTCTGAAATTTATTTGCATAAAGCAAGGATGAGCACAACTTTCGTGCTCGCAAGTTACACCCAATTAACAGATTATAATACATGCAAGGATATAACAAAGGAAGGCTTATTGGTTAAATTTGCATAAAGTAATAGTTTCTTTAAATACTTGTACTAAGTTCCAAAGTAGTTATTCCATAACTAAAATTCATCTTATAAATTCTCAATTTTATAGTCAGATAACATTCACATATAAATGGTGAAGGATACCCTCCTATCACATGGCTTCCTACCCAATTCCCATTTGGATAGAAATCCAAAATCATTTGTGTCAAATCATTTTGAAATCAAAGCCAACGATCTAACTTTGAGTGGCTTTGCTAGCATGTTCATGACCGTGGACACGGCTATTCGAATAGTTTTACACTTTGCAGAGGTTGTACAGCTTTACCCACATGACACAAATTCTCTAGTTTGTCCGACATATATCTATGCCACCGCTCACTACCTTAGGTAAGCGGTCTATAGCACATGCCAAGGACTTTACAATGCACCATTCCACCGCAGCCTCGCTAAGGTTTTGCCCCCTTTGGATAGAAACCCGCAGGGTATGGGCCCCCTCTTGCGCCAGGTGGGACTAACGTAGGTCATAACATGACTACCCACCGTATCCGAAGGGAACGACCACGGTGAAACATTGCAAATTAGTTGGCCAGGTCCCCTCCCCATACCCAGGACATGTGGTAATACGATGTGGCTTAGCAAAGGAATGCTCAGAGGTCGGTCCTTAACTGACTTGGGCGACTTTCCAAACAACCCCTAAGCCTCAACCATGACCAGGTTGAGCTCGTGCATCAACATGCACCATCCAAACAACCATTTCGCCCAAGTACAAACCATCATTTTTTTCCAAAGTCATTTATAAACTTCCATAACACACCAATGACATGGATACAATTTAAACAACATTTGATTTTTGGCTGAAATTCCCCAAATTAAACATTTTTGGTCTAACCATGTCTTTGCATCATATTTTCAAATGATCCTAGTTCATGCTATCGTATCAACTAGGTTTTATCTAGGGTGACAATATATTTGATTCAATTATCAAATTTGGCCATACAAAGGATTTAGGCATAACTATAAATTTAAAATAGGAATTTAAATTACTGAATATAAATAGCATGCAGTAATAATTTAAAACAGAATTTAAATAATTTGAAATAATGGGTGCAAATATGGTCAAACATGTAACTTGCCTTGCTCAATTAGTTGCTCTCAAACGGCGTCGAAATTGAAGTCTCCGAAGTCGTCGGAGTCTATACGCGAAAATACGACAAATTCAATTAAAATTCAAATAAATTCAAAAATACAAATCAAATTAACTGCAAATCAAATAATTTTAGTTTATTTAGCTATATAATGATTTTATACAAATTTAGAAATTTGAAACACCCAATTTGGAGTTTGGATGCAAAAGATATGAATTTTAGAAGTTTTAAACCTAAATATGAAATTAATAGGATTTCCCAAATTATTTTTCTAAAGGAAAATCCATTTATTGCGCATCGCTGACATCAGCCCTCAGATTTTTGGGATTTAAAGAATTAAACTAATTTCTGACGTGCGGGCCCCACGTGTCATAGACACGGTTCATATGGACCAAGTCCACGGGGCCTTTGGCTTTGGGGGGTTTGACGTGGCGCCACATAGGAGCTGATCAGCAAGGACGTGCACGTGGCACTTAGGTGGCGTCGCGGTGGCGCGCACGTGGCGGTGCATGCTGTTGGCGGCGGCGGCGGCGTGGAAGCAAAGTCGCCGGGCGCTCATAACCGGCGGTGACCAGCGAGTACATGAGAAGGGAGAGGAGGAAGCGAGGAGTTTGATGCACTCACCCACTCATCGAGAGGAGAATGGAGGCGGCCGACGGCGAGGAGAAGGCGGTGGCAAGGTTGCGGTCGACGGCGAAGATGAGATCAATGGGCCCGTAAGCAATGAGGCGAGCCGGGTTCGCGAGGTGGCGATCGAAGCGATGGCGATGTAAGGAAGCGGCGTCGGCGATGGCGGTGCAATCGAAGCTTGAACTCTCTTGGCGGTGGCGAAACTCATCTGGGCGCTCGCGGGCATGAGAGGATGTTAATGAGGGGGAAAGGTGGAGTGACATGAGGGCCACCCGGTGCTCCCTTTTATAGGGGCCGGGGGTCACCGGTGCGGTGTGGAGGAGATGGGATCGTGTGGCGGCGGTTGCGGGATCGCGGCGCACACGCGCGGAGAAAAAGGGGGAAGGAGGTGGGAGTTTCGCGCGCACGCGCGGAGGATGTGGAGCGGTTAGGGGTGCGTCCGTTCTGGCTTCGCATGGAAGCGGCCATGGTTGTTGGCATGTGGCCTTGTGTGGCTAGGCGTTAGAGCGAAGGTGGCGAGGGCGAAGCGGTCGTGGGCCCGTGTGTCGATTGGAGTGCGGCGAGTGGAAAAAGGGGCAAAGCGGCGGTAGTTGGATTCAGATCCAATGGTCCTAGATTTGATGAGGGGGAGAGAGGGATGCGGGCTAGTTTGGGCCGAAAAGGGGAAAGGGGTTGGGCTGCACAGTGGGGTTTTGGCTCAAGGCTGTTTCGGATTTTTAAAAGGATTTGTTAATTAAAATAATCAGATTAATTCGTTTAATCTTTAGAAAATAGCAATTAAACTCCAAAAATTCTAGGAAAATTCACAAAAATCCCTAGAGTTATTTTGGACTTAAATAAAATAATTCCAACTTTTTATTGGTAATAGTTTTTGCACATAAATGTTTTTTTGCTTTAAATTAATTTGAGAAAAAGCTTTTAAAATTTCGAAATTCTAGAAATTAATTAGATTTTTATTTTTCAATTTTAACTCAAATAAAACTTCAAAAGCTTTAATAAATTTTATTTTTGACTTTAAGAACTCGAGAAATTAAATAAGAGCAAACAAACTCTTTCAAATTTCAGAAAATCCAATAAAATAATAACTTTAATAATTTTTAAATTTGGTAACATAACTTTGGGATGTTACAAAACACCTAGACGGCTTGGCGGAAGTTCGCACGGTGATCTCTTCAAGAACATTGTCAAGAGGCCCGGTGCTAATTGTGAGTGGTTTGGTGTTCGCCATCTCCGTAGCGGAGGAAGAACAACCATTAGTGATCGAGGGAAGGCTTAATTTGTGGAGCCGGCTTGATTAGTTCAAGCTTTCTCAACGTGGACTAGTGAAGACTGGTAAGTCTTCGATACCACGGGAAAAACTTCATCGTCTCCTTTATGGTTTATTCTTGTCTTTACTATTTTCGTATTTACATTTCTAGTTATTATCTTGTGTAGAATTATATCTAGCTTAGACTTAGTCTTTAATTGTCTAAAATTGATAATTAGTCAAAAAGTTTAAAAAAACTGCTATGCACCCCTCTCTAGTCGGTTATCTTTGATCCTACAAGGTCTTCTCTATCGTATCGGCTTTTGTAACTACCTGGTTACATAACCTCAATTTAGAGATAAGTTTGTCCATTGCAGAGTTATATGCGGCCACGTTCTTAAAATCCTAAAAGCGCATGTTAGTCCAATCTCGTTGTGCTTCTGGGAGAAGGACAGATCTCTGCTGGTTGTAGCATTCCTTCAGGGAATCCCACAATGCTAGTTGATCCTCCTCTATTAAATATTCAAACTTCAGGTCTTCGTGGAGATGGTGCCTCAGGAAGTACAGAGACGCATACCTCGTGGCTTCTTGGATGGCAAGGACGCTAGCTTCTGGCAAGGTGATGGCAGCTCTAAGAGATTGAGACTTCACACTAATATGTGCGTCTATCGACTAGGTGAGGTAGTTGTTGCCATTTAGGGAAAGCTCAGCGAATTCTTTCTTTATGATGTCTGACATCTCCTACATTAGGTTCATGTAGTTATTAAGTTTTACTACAGGAAAAATAGAATATCAAACATGAATATTGCAAAATCAATAAAGATTGGTTTAACATCTATTCAACAGATATTTATATGAATTTTCCATAATTTTCCTAGCAATTATTATGAATTTATGCTAATTAATGAGGTCTATAGATAATTTTCAGAAATATCAATATGATGAGAAAAAATTCAGCAAATAAAGCAAGGGAAAATAAAAACTGTAAGACCAGGAGGTTTTTGGTCATGATATTTGATGATGAACACATTGACAATAAGAAAGTCTTGGTGCTTTAAGGTGAATACATTGGCTCTGGAACATGCTTGTGATCTTAGATGCTGACATGCTTTTGAGCTCTGTTGAATTCTATCGAAAATCAGCCTTTGTCAGGTTTTGCGGTAGTATCGGCGTTTTATTTGCGGAACTACTGCAGGGGCCAGTCTAACCGCATGATTGTTGTGATGCGAAAATTTCGAAGGCTCGTGTTTGGACTTTGGTTTTTCTCGGCGGTAGTTAGGCTTTTAATATCTTGATACTCGAGATCTGCAGTATATTGCGCGGTGTCTGTGGTAGTACCATTTGTCTAGGTTCCAAACGCGTATTTTGTTCGAACCATTAGATCTTGATCTAACGGCTCATATTGAGAGGAACGTTCGGACGGTCCGAACTCTTCAAGGATTGTGAGCTTTTGGATTGAAATCTGACGGATGAAATCAAAGGGAATGTTCGGACTTTCTATAGTGCCCTTAAAATCCGACGGTTTTGAAGCGTGGTCTGATCGGCCAATCCATCTGGAGTGTCCACGTGTCTCAGGGCTTGGTTCTGAGTCTTTTGCGCATTTCAGTGGTATGGTAGTACCGTTTGGTAATTTGCGGTAGTACCACACATTAGTTATACCGTCTTGTTTTTGACGGTATGGAAAAACCAGAACACTTGTTTTTTTTTGGACATTGGATTTCTTGCTGAGCGGTATGACCACGCCATGGATGGTGGTAGTCTGAAGCTTTTCTGATAATAACGTTGTTTCAACGACGGTAGTACCACGGCCCAGTTTTTCACAGAGAGAGAGTTTCGACAAGCCTTTGTTAAGTGAAAATCGGAGCACAAGTAGTCTTAAGCGGTATGATCAGTAGAAGCGGTATGACCGTGCTTTGAGCGTCGATATCCGCTCGTCGGTAAAACAGGTTGATAACGGTATGGAATTTCGAGAGTGTGTTTTGGAAGACTTTGAGATTTCACGAAGAGCGGTAGTTCGCAATGTTTGGCCTTCTAACCGCATGTGCGGTAATCTGCGGGCTAATATGGCGGTAGTTCCGATTATGCTTTGAAAAATTGTCGTTTTGGGGATTTGACTGAGGATAAGTTAAATTCATGAGTTTTATCTTGTTGCATGATGCATGATAGTGTTTATGGGTGTGAGTGAGCTAATGGATGGTCAAGTTGGAGAACTTGTGCTAAGATTTGGTTTCTTTGGTCTTTGCATGTGCAGGTTGAGCGTGAGGACGAATCACAGTCCGTGACGAGGTTGACTCGGACTAGGATGGGGAGAATCTGAGGTCTTGGAGGTCGTGCATGTCGTGAGGTGGTTTGGATCATGCTGGAGCATGTGGAGATCAAAGTGGATCACGTTGAAGCTACGGGAGGCGGTTTCCTGGAGGCTTACGGCGTGGAAGTTCGGTTTTGGAAAGTTTGAGTAAATTTGGTAAAACCTGTGTTGGAAAGGTTTCAGGTCCCTTGATTTTCGGAGAGATAGGTTTCGTATTCGTTGTTGGCACGGATAGAACTTTGCCTATAAAAAGAGGCAGAGGGTGCGCCTTGCGTATGGGCTTTTTCGTTGTGTTTTGACCGTAGCTTTCTTGCTGTTTTGCTGCGGTTTAGAGCTCCTTCTATTTGGGGCTTTGAGGGGTGCTTGATGAGCGCTTTGTAGACTCAAATCAAGTTTGATATATAAAGTTCAGATTCGTTCTACTTTGGTTCTTGATTTGTTGATCTTGCTGAGCGTCTGAGGTGGTTCTTGCTGTGCGTCTGAGGTGGTTCTTGTTGTGCGCCTGGAGTTGTAGTTGAAAAGTTTCATCTTGAGACTTTCGTGAAGTTCCAGAAGTTTTCGCGCACAAGCAAGAGTTTGAATTCGGTGATCAATTCGCTGCAGTCATTCAACCCCCCCCCCTTCTGATTGCCATTACGATCCTACAAGTGGTATCAGAGCAAGGTTGCAATGGCATCAGATCGAGATCGGTTCTCAGGTAAGCCTCCATACTTGATGGATCGGACTACATCTCTTGGAAGACACGTATGGAAGTTTTACGCAAGCACAAGGTAATGTCATCGGCAAAAGTTAAAAATCCTTATGAGGTATTTTCTTTGTTATTACCAACAACAAATCTGGCGATGTTGAAGCTAATGCTAAAGCTAGAAACATATTGTTGCAAGGTTTAAGTAGGAATGAGTTTGTCGAATTGCCAACATTAAATCTGCTAACAAAATTTGGACTACACTTAGCGATTATCATGAAGGTTCAAAATCATTAAAGGTGTTCGTCGTAACCAATTTAAAAGGAGTACTCTAAATTTGAGATGAAACCGGAGAATCTGTTGATGCTCTTTTGATCGCTTCAATAAAATTGTTAGTGATTTGCAATCTGTTGATGTTATCTATTACGATTCTGACAATGCTCGTCAAATCTTGAATGCCTTGGATATGTCTGTTTGGGAGGTTCTAGTCACTACCATCAATCATACTGTTAATATGGAAACACTCACTTTAAATGATCTTTATTCCAAGATGAAAACTCATGAGATTGATATTTTGGCCAGAATAAACAAGTCCAATTCCTTGGGTTTAGTGACTAACCAAACTGACAGCCCTTCGAGCTCTTCTAGTTTCTCTTTGTCTGCCTTGAGTGCTATTTCAGATGAACAATTGGAAGAAATCCCAGAAGAGCAACTTGTACTCTTCTCCAACAGGGTGACTAAAGCAATCAACAATATCAGATCAAGGAGAAGAGGAGGTCCAATAAGATGCTTTAAATGTGGTGAGCCAAACCACATTAAGGTGAATTGTCCCAAGCTAAGAGGTAAGGAAGCTAAAGATGACAAAGCACCAGCTCGGCGTTCAAAATTCAAGTTTGATTCAAGCAAGAAGCAAAAATTATCGAAAGGCGGTCAACAAGGTGCTCTCAACACTTGAGGAGATTGGATTAAGCGATGTTGATTCAGACAGCGACAATGAGGATGATAACAAGAAGGCAAAAGAGGTGGACTTCAAAGGGATGTGCTTTATGGCAAGCAGTGAAGAGCTTAATGATGATGATCTTTATAGTGACCCTGATGAGGTAAAACCCTCTTATCTTTGATTTATCACGTCTTTGTGCTTAAGTTAACAAATGAGCTTAAAAAATACAAAAAGAAAGTGAAGAAACATGACCTTGTTGTTGATAGCTTGAATTCTGAAATTATTAGGCTTAAGGCTGCTATTCCTGATGATGAATCTTATGAATCCTGTCAAGTTTTGCATTCTGAACTGAAAATTGCTAGGTCAATACATGTTGAATTTGAAGAACTAAAATTGGCGCATGATTCTTGTGATGATAAGCTGAAACTTGCATATTGTGAAATTGAAAAACTGAAGTCTAGTTCAATTTGTTTAGAGTCAAGTATTTTGAATGCTCAAATTAAAACTTGCTCTAATTGTGAACTGCTAGAAGCTAGACTAAAGTCATCTCAGGAATCCATACAACAAATGCTTTATCATGAGACACTTTCTTGCACTAAATGTCCCAAACTCACAACTGAGATAGAAGCTTTGTCTAGACAATTAAATGAATTTGCTAAAAAAGAAAAATTGGCTCTGTCTAGTGCTTCTAAGAAAACTGAGAATGGATATGTTAAGTGCACAATCTGTCCTAAATTGACTAAAGAAAATGAGTATCTTAAGGACACTTTGGAGAGGTTCTCTTTTGGCAAGAAAAATCTAAACATGATTCTAGACAGATCAAAAGTGAGTACTAAAAGCCAAGGTCTAGGATTTAATTTTGCTAAGCATGCCAAGAATCATCCTCCCAAAATTCTTAAGCTTCTTGAACCTGGAAAGTTTGAAATTGAAACTGAACCTAAACAAGTTTTGTTTAAGTCTGTTGGTTTTGCAAAGGATCCTTCTCTCAAAGTGAGTATTGTAAAAAAGAAAAACTACAATCTCTTATCAAGATAAATATCAATGTACTCACCGTGGAAAAGAAGGACACTTGGCTCAGTTCTATTTTCGAAAAGCTAAGAAAGAAAAGAGAGATAGGCTAAGAAGAGTTTTTCAAGCTCCTTTTGTCTCCACTAAACAAAATGCTGCAGAATTAAGAGTTTTTGCATGGTCTGACGAGCGGTATACTCAAAACAGAAATGCTTTTGTTGCTCCTACTCGTCGTGTGTCACAGTATTGGATTCCTAAATCGCTTCTTACTAACTTGATCTTGTGAGACCGATACTTACTTAATGTAGGTACAGATGTTGAGGAAGGGAACATATGGTTAGTAGACTCTGGATGTTCTAGGCACATGACTGGTGATTCAAAATGGTTCTCCTCTCTCACTAAGGCATCTAGTGATGAATTAATTACTTTTGGGGATGCTTCTACTGGAATTGTGATGGCAAAAGGTACTGTGTGTGTAAATGACAAATTTATACTCAAAGATGTTGCCTTGGTAAGTAAATTGAAGTACAACTTGCTTTCGGTTTCACAATTGATAGAACAAAATCTTGAGGTAAGCTTTAAGAAACATGCTTGCAGGGTTTTAGATATACAGTGACCTTGTTTTTAATATCTCTAGGTTAGGAAAAGTTTTTAAAGTCGATTTCAATCAATCCTTTTCATCTAATGTTAGATGCTTGGTAGCCGAATCCGAGATCTTTTCTTTTGGCATAGTAGATTAGGTCATATTGGTTTTGATCATCTTGTTGAATTAGTGGAATGGATCTCATTAGAAATTTGCCTAAACCGAAGGTGAAAAAGATTTGGTTTGTTCTCCTGTTGACATGGTAAGATGGTTGCTGGTTCATATTTTCCTATTTCAGTAATTATCACAGATTTGCACCTCGTCTTGAGACGATTCTGAGGCTCGCGTCGAGCGTTGTTGGTTGCGATGGCTCCGTCGCCGTGCGTAGCGATGGTCATCGCGTGGCGGCGAGAAGCGACGACAATGATTACGTCGAACACGTCGCCGCAGCAAGAATGGCGGCAAGAACGACAACAACGCAAGACACGGGCGAGTGAGAGGCCTTACGGTGGCGCATCGGGAACACGTGGTGCAGAGGCGGCGCGCGACGTTCTGGCCGACGTGGGAAGCCAACTACGGGTGGCAAGCACATGGCGCGGCGGCAACAAGAATAAAGACAAAGTGGCATTTCTAGCGGTGGCGGCGGCATAATTGCGTGGCGTGGTAACACTCGCAGCGACATTCGGGGTGCAGCGGTCAGCAGCACACTTGGCCAATTCGAGGGGCTATAGTACACAATACATAGAACAATAATCCACTTGAGGGAACACTAATCTTGATTTAGAACGCTAGTTAATCTAATGGCTTATCAGGGTTCTAGATCTAATTAATCTAGCAGATTAATTCTATTGCAAAAACACGCGGATTGTATAAGATGGATTTTGAACATACCGATTCGGCCATGTAGAACGATTCGTGCTGATAACGTGTTGAAGAACGTAGTAGTCGCGAGAAAAAATCAACCAATCACCACACAAAAGACAGTCGACAGAGAGACGAAGTAGATGGAGACACAATATGGGGAACATATTTATTAATATATTGATCCCTTTGAGTACAATGAGGTCCTATTTAAAGACTAAAACCCACCGGGGGTAGTTTTGGTATTACGCCCATGAACTCTTAAATCTGTTAAATAATCGATGCCGAAGTCAGGAGATAATCAATCCAATCACACAATGAACACCAAATAGAGACACATGGTATAGAGGAGATTCAATATCTTTATTCATCTGTATTCTCTTATACATGGGGGTCCTCATATTTGTAGCCCATAGGGGTGAAAACCCTCCAAATACGGTTTAGTCTTTTGCCCATAATAAGGTTTCGTAACAAAATCAGGGCTTCTCAATGGCATGCTCCTTTATCATGCCCATTGCCTTCCGAATGGATTGGGATCATTTGCATTGAAGGAGTTAATTCAGAGGATCTACGGTGCTAGGGTATTATGAGCGATCTCCATCATACGATAAAAAAATCAAAGGCTGAAATCAATTGGTACAGTGTTTTCGTTGCATTAAAACCGATACCGTTTTCCCCACTGTTGCTACAATACTACGACAAAACATTGTCTGCTCACTCACGAAATACTGTTCACATAATGGGCCTCTACGGTACTGCAGAGGATCAGAATCCCTTCTAATGGCCTTTGTACTATGCCACCCACGCACGAAAAAGAAATATAGCGCACAGGTGCCACATAGTTGATCAGCACCTTCTCTAGAAAGAACACACGTGGCAGGTACAAATCTTAAAGCATGGCTCTTCTTCCTCCCAAATCGAACTAACCAAGAGACGCACGGCTCGTTCTTCCTCTCTAAACCAAATTGCATCTACACAAGACCCACGCCACTCGTATCCATGTTGTGCTGATGCCTGCCACTGTCGCCGCCGGCGGTGCTCATCTTTACCTAGCAGCTCTTCCTAGAGTAACACATTCTGGAATGCTTTAGCGAAACTTTTATAAGTTTAGCCACCGAAGAGCTTACTGGCTCCATTTCTTTTTTACGAGGTGCATGCAGTGACGACCCCAGAATGATATTTTAGTTACGATAAGTTGTTCACGTGGACCAAGAATATTACCCAAAAACCATAGTTATCAACTGTGATAAGGCGAGGCGAGGTGCCCGAGCACCTTCATACCTTTTAAGTGCCCGGGGCGTGCGGCGAGTCGACGTTTGTAACATCCCAAAATTTTGGTCTGTTTTAAAGTTTTAAAAGAAAAATAACCATTTGAATTTTCCTGCTAAAGTTAAAAGCTTAATTGGAATTTTCGGAGTTAAAAAACAATTTAATGTGAATAATGTCAACATCAACTATTATCAAAATTATTTTATTTGGATTCTATTAGCTTGGATATATTTTCTAGAATTTTTCCAAGGTCATTTGCTATTTTGTAAGTCTTATTTGGATTTTCAGCTATTTTCTAAAAATAAAAACTATTATTAATCTCAGAATAGTAGTTAGGTAAAACCAGATCCTTTACGTGACTGCTCTCCTCATGCCTGTTTTCCTTGCTTCGGCCCATTCCGTCGCGTCGTTCCGCTCCGCGCTCACGTGTGCATGGCCCCACCGGTCAGCTGTTGGCGTGTCGGCGTGGACGTTGTTCGCTCTTGTCTTTCATCGATCAAGGCCCCTTCGCCGCGTCGGCTTCGTCTTCTCTGTGGACTCCTGAGTCAGTGTCATGGCCGTCTCGCCGCCTCGCCGTCTCGGACGCGAACTCCTCGCTCCCGAGACTATTTAAGGCCTCAAGGACCTACGGTCCTCGCATCCCAAGCCGCGCCGCCTCTTTTTCCCTAGCCGCCGCCTTTTGCCGTCGCTCGAGCCCTAGCGCCGCTTTCGTCTTCGGCGCCGCGCATGAGACCTTGTTGTCACCGCCATTGCTCGGTGCATCTAAATGCGCTCGTGAGGCCACCTCGGGACCATTGTGAAGCCCGTGATCTCGCCGCCGCCGCGCCTTTGGTGAGGTCTCTCTTCGCTGCCGCCAACGAACTGTGACCCAAGCTCCACCTAATCGTCGCCACCTGCCACCGCGATCGTCCGCGAGCACCCGTGAGCCCACGCCTGAGTTCCCCGTCTCGCCCTCTACCTCCCCATAGCACCCGCCGTTCACGGTTTTAAATCGAGCCGAAGCGCCGCCACCTCACGGCGCCCACGTCGAGATCCACGTCGTGGCCGTGTCACCCCTGTTTGCCCGCGTGTCGCCCACGTGTCCGCCTCGTCAGCATCTGCGTGGCACCAACAGATCTAACCCAACCGCGGCTCGGTGAACTCGACCGCGTGAGCCATCTCACTTCGGTGGGCCCGCTGTCGAGTTGAGTCACCGGCCGAGTGCCTCGGCGACGTCGGTGCACGTCGTAAATCCGGATTTTTCTGTTAAGAAATAATTTGGGTAATTCCAGAATTAGGGTTTCTTTTAGATTCAACCTTCCAAAGCCCATATCTTTTACATCCGAACTCCGTTTGAGTCCATTCAAATTCCTAAATTCATCTAAATTTAAGATCTAGCTATCTGAGATTTTTATTTAATTTTTGGAGCTTATTTTGTCTCTGTTATTTATTTATTTGTTTTATTTGCTTGTTTGCGATTAGACGTTGATACTTCGGGAAGTTTTGAGCAAGGAGGAGTCTACCAAGATCAAGATCAATCCCAGGATTTATTCCAAGGCAAGCCGTAGTCCTGTGATCATATTGAACCTATGATTTCAAAAGTATATTGTTTTATACAATTGCATGCTATATTTATACAAACTGCTTTGGGTTTAGTTATTACCTATTCTCTTATGTCTCCTTTGATTAATTGATTGCCTTGACTCCCTTGTCACCTTAGCATGGGTAATTTTAGGTGGACATATTTATATCACCAACATGGGTATCGTATGAATGCTTAGTTATGCTTAGTTACGATGGGTTCATCATCACTTGTGTCATAATAATAAATTTTGACTTAATGATATATGGAATCGTGGTGGTATGCCACTATTGTTAAAACTTGTGTACCATGACTGGGTGTGTCATTGGTCTTGGTTAAACGGAAGTATTTTTGCTCGGCGAGTGGTTGGTGGATAGTGGTGGTGTTTCTACATTTGTGGGTTTGTGGTAGTTCTACTTTGAGTAGCTTGTTAAGGACTTAATCTTGTGCGCCATTGGCTGGGTTTTTCGCACAACCACATGCCTAGTATGGGATGGGCCTAGCCTAGTAGGTTGTTGAGTTTTGGCTTTTGATTACTCGGCCGTATTTGGGTGGAGGTGTGTATCCTTTTTTAAGGCCACATCGCGGGACGGTTCGCCGCATCCCTGTCCAACATTGTACGTCAACCACGATGAGGTTTTGGTGACTGTAGGTACAACGTGAGTGTCAATTGTTGAGATGAAACCTCTGAAAGGTTTTGTTATGATTAGTGCTTGCTACACTAGTTATATCTTGTGGGTAAAGTGTACATCCTCTGCAGAGTATTACTTGATCTATTCGAATAGCCGCGTCCTCGGTTATGGACATGTCCGGGAATTTCACACGGGAGATAGAGTTTCTTCTAAAATGAGTCGGAGTGTGAATGAGATGTTCACTTGATGAATATAATGTTTGTTTGGTGAACAGGGATTTCACTTGGTGGTTTGTGTCGATGGGTGAATAGTGGATTCACTTATCATTGGTTTGGTTGGGAAGTGAATGGGAAGTTCACTAGTTGTTTCAAAGAATTTGTTTACTTATTTATTATTGTTTTCAACTACGCATTTCAATCTATTTATTCTATTTATCGTAAATGCTGCTTTCTGCAAAAGAACCATACATCTAACCTTGTCAAGCCATGCATGAATACTATTTGCATACATTTCCCTATGGTTTGCTGAGTACATTCAAAAGTACTCATGGCTTCTGCCCTCTGGTTAATCAGCAGTTGACGATTATCAAGCTGCTCAAGAGTTCTTCGCCCAGGTGGATCATAAAGGTTTTGTGGATTAGGATGCGTTCTCCACTCGATTGCCTGTGGGCATGTTGATTGGCCTTTGAAGAGTTTCGTTCCGTTGCAAGAGTTTATTTGTTTCTTTAGCCCTACGTGGCAAGTTAATTAAAACGTTGACCATAAGGTCTAGTTATTATTATTATTCGTACTCTGAGATCTTTTTAGTTAAATCGAATAAATGGATGGTATTTCATCACTGTTTCCTGTGTGAGCTAGCTACTGATCTGGGACTAGTTCAGCATACACAGAGGGTTCCTGAGATGTATTTTTCGGGTCCCGACAACGTCATATATACATTAAGACTTTGTACGACGGCAAATTGAGTCAGCAATAAGTAGTTGCATACCTTGATGTTGTCTGTTGCTGAGTTTGACAATTCTCTTGTGCTCTTCTCCCAAACAGCACCAAGCTCTCTTTCAACATGTATCAAAGCAAAGAAACATTTGTGGTAAATGTAAAGTTATAAGTAGATTGTAACTATTTGTGTAAATATGAATGGAAGTTGGCAAGTTGCCTGAATCTTTACGTCGTTGATAATTTCCTATTTCTCGATTCCATGCTCTTCTCCCAAACAGTATGTAGCCCCCATACATCTGCAATACTGCTTAGGAACACAATAGCAAAAAATAACAATCTGTCATGCATGATTTCATTTGAGACAAGCATGTCCATGTGGAAATTAGATTTGAGATTTGAGGTGATCAAAAGAGTACTTACTATTGGACCTAGACTTGACATTGTCTCGCCGTCATTGCCCCCTAGCTTAGCTTGCCCTTACTACCGACCAGTCGTAGGCTCCCAGCTCACCTCACGTCCCCAACTACCACAACCCGCTAGTACCACCACAGCACTGTCCTTCTCGCCTCTAGTAGCAGCACGCCTCTAGGTCGTAGCTCGCCGGCTCCACTGCACCACCTCACACCAGCTAGATCACTCCGCAGTCGTCACCCCGCTAGGGTTAGCGCACACGATCGCAGGCACGCTAGCTGTAATATCTTGTATTATGAGTGAGTAATTATTGAATTAATAATAATAATAATTAGAAACTAGTGAGAAATGGGGTTTAGTGTTTGGCCTTTTGGCCCATAGCCCAGGAGGGCATCACCTCACACCTATTTAAGGGAGAGGGAGAGAGGCTACCAAAACCCTATTCATTCTGCGAGCCGCCGTTCTCCCAGCCACCCCAGAACCCTTCCAGGCCGTCACCCCCAACATTTTCCCCTGGTCGCCGTCTCCAACCTGACGACTCCCTCCTCTCCTCTCCTTTCTCCCCCACCTACACCCGCAAGAACCGTGCACGCACACCGCGTGAGAGGCACGTCGTGCTCCGATGGGTGCGACGGGGATGGCGGACTCTGCGGGGCGATCTGCGCGTCGGATGGGGCGCCATGGAGAGCGGTAATCTGGCGATGGCGGCATGGAAGCACCGAAGGAGGCGAGGCGACGCAGCAGCGAAGCCCGCGAGGCGACGGCGGTGGCCGTCTGGGCCGTGCGGTTCGCCTACGGGAGATGCTCGGCAAGTGGCCCCTCGGGGAGATCGCCTTTGGGCTCAAGTGCTACATGCGGCAACAGGGTAATCTGCAGCACTAGTATGCTGGAAGCAATTTGGTACCACTAGAAGGGCCAGGGGTGCTGGTGAGACGAAGCGGATCGGCGAGGCGATGGAAAGGTCGTCTCCGTCGATGTCGTGGGGGTTCGCAGGCAGCCGCGAGAGGGACCGAATCACCACCAGGAAGCAACCGAAGGTGCCCCGTTCCGGTGGCGGATCCACTGCCCTATCCAAGGGCAAGTTCTCTGATGGAGAATCAGAAACTAACAGTGAAGAATCGGCTTTGAGGGTTTCTGATGGAGAAGGAACATCATGGATTTCATGGTTGTGTAGCTTACGGGGCAATGAGTTGTCTGTGTAGTTGATGATAAGTACGAGCTACTGAGAAAGAACTTCAGTGACCCTGGCTGTTTTGGTTTCGGTATCTAGGAGCACATTGATCTTGGCATCAAGTAAGATGATCTGTCCTGTCGTGTCATGTTCTGCTTAAAATTTCGATATGTGGATAATATGTTGCCATCAGTAGATTTTATTCTATTATTGATATGGATTGGTTCATGTTAGTGCAAACTATTGGTTTGTAAATTTCTGAGATTTACAGGCATACTGGTGTGGCATGAGCTTTTGCCCTGATACATTACTTGGTTTCCCCAATCTCATTGAAGTGGTCCAGATAGAACTCTACTGTCATTGTGATATGTTATCCTCTAAACGTACGCAGAAATATGACTTTCAGAATATTCCAGTGCATTTAAGTGCTTGATACTGCATAAGAAAGATTAGTTATCTCGTAAATCGATAGCTATGAAAAAAAACATCTACTGCTTACTGTCAGCACCTGCTTTCCTTTTTAATAAGCTAACACGAGAAAGTTGCTATGTCGAAAATATCATGCATCTATATTCTTTTTATGTCGAAAATATCATGCATCTATATTCTTTTTATGAGGATTAGCACAATATTCGATCAACCCTTGAGGGTGTTGCTACTCTATTACGTTTTCGATATACACTTGAAAGAAATATTAATCTGCATTTATTACTCTCATCGTACACTAGCATTATTTAGTTTTGTTGATAGTTAGATTAATTTGCATTTCTTACACTCCGTATTTTTTTTCTTAGCAATTCAATAGGCATGTAAGTTAGGTGGGTTACGACAACATTGTGTTGGCTATGGTGTGTTACAGTGTTAGTACTTCGTAGAGTTACCTAAATGTGGTTCAGTGCTAGTTATGATTTGTGATCAACATAGTATATTAGCAGTCAAGTTACTAAATCATTGTATCTTCACATTGTGGACCCACCAAAACCTTTTACTTGTGCTGATTGATGCTTGGTTGGTGCACATGTATGATGGTGGCGACTCGGCTGCAGCTAACACTAAGGTGGTGGTGAACCATGGTGCGAGAGTGTTTCGCCTTTTGTCTTCTGTCTCACGGTTGAGGCAAGTGCAAGTATTATTAATGAGATTTTATATTCCATACTTGATGAATGCCATAGTTGATTGTTGATGATTGTTGCTTGGTAATGTTGATGAGCATGAATGCCATAGTTTAATGATGGTGTTTTTATGATGATTGCTTATGTGATGAAGCTTACATGGAAATGTTTACATGACGAAGCTTGCTAACGTTTATGTGGTGACACTTACATGGTAGTGTTTACATGAGGATGCTTACATGTCAATGTTTAAATGATGATATTTTCATGGTAATGGTTTCATGAGTGATGGCAATACTGATGGGACAAGGTGAGCAATGAGGCTACCTTGTTAATGATGACAATGATGAATCATGATAATGACAATGGACATGTGCATTTGCATCATGATATTCATTTGTGAACCTTGGACGACGTGGTAGCCAAGGGTTGTTTCCTTGAGGTCCCCGTCAGGCATTGGATGGGCATTAGGTCCCCATCATGCATTGGATGGGCTTTGGTCCCCACACCCGTGGAAAGTCATGTAACTAGTCCGGTGAGGTCGGTGAGAAAGTTACATGACTTGAAGTGTGGGCTTTGGATCCCTGTGCCTAGAGGGCATAGGCTTAGAGTATGTATCAACGGATACACTACTCGGCATTACCGGTAATTGCAAAGAAGTGAAGTATTTTGCATTCATGGCATATTCAGTGCATTTCTGCATAAGAGATGGAAATGTGGTATATAATGCTGTGTTCATGATGGGATTGTATGTTCCCTCTAACTGCTTATGATGCTATCATAAGAGATGGGTTTGTGGTATATAATGTTGTTATTCATGATGGAATTGTTGTTCCCTTTGACTGTTTATGATGCTATTGTTTGATTTGCTAATTGCATTTTGCTGAGTCGTGGACTCACACTTGCTGTGTTGTGCTTGCTAGGTACCTCTCGAGGCAGCGACATGCATGGGAAGGGGTAGACTTGGTGCACGACACATAAACACAAAACACAATGAATAAACTAGTCCAATTATCCACAAATTCATACTCTTGATAATTGCTTTAGTTTATGTTTTGTGACCATCCTTCGTGGTGGATGTTTTGATTGTGATCTTGGACGACAAAGTTATGTTCTTAATTCTTCGTTGTTTAAGTTCATTAGATGAATTAGACGGTTTAATTTCGATTATTTTATCATTCTCGTGGCTTGATTGGTTAATGATGCTTTAGATGTAGCTATTTGGTTATTATCTGCCTGAGCTTAGTAATGTTGGACTGCTTTAACTTAGTTGTTAAAGAGAAAGCCTCATGAATTGATTTAGGTTCAATCGATAGATGTTATGCTTCTATTGAGTAACTTATAGATTGTGCTAGTATTGAATAGTAACTTTATGCCATTCACGAATGAATGTTTGGTTGAAAGTTTAAATAGATGTTGTTGGTTGATATAATCATTCTTCAAGATATGGTTGAATTAGTAATGGCTTAATGATGTTCGTATAGACTTTTGATGGTGTTATCATAATTGATTATCTATGATTGGATGCTTGAGATTGAATTGTTGACGAATTCTGATTCAGTTCTTATATTCATTCTACTAGATAGTGATCTTTTGTGTATTAGATGAAAGATGGTTGAAATTATTCCATATTGTTGTCGTATGTTAGTCTTTTAGGTAATATCGTGGCTTCCGCATAGTCAGGGTGTTACACTGGCACAGGGAATGATGCTCTGGTATCGATGGGATTGGCCTATTGGGGACTTTAGCACCCTCATGCCTCACGTGATAAGCCTCAGCATATTGGGTCTCACCGCTTCAGTCCACCATCTTCAAACAGCCCACCATCTTCACGTCTTGCTAGTTCGTGCGGCGGTGCGACTACATCTTCTCAGGCGACGGGCGGCTTATGCTAGGGGGAGACGGGGGCCTCCTGGTCGAAGGTAGCTTTGGCGGACACCAGAGCTCACCCTAATGGAGGGTTCGCCCCTAGGCCTTCTATATAGCCATATGCTTATAGATAGTCATATGCTTATATACCAAAGTAGTCATTGTAATGGCAAAGTTGTACAATACCGCACCATTACCTCGATTACTATCCGCTTTAGATTAAAGAAGAAGACCGAAAAGTTCAGATTCATTGTTACAAGTGCTTTGCTGTAACATCCCAAATATAGGTTGTGTTTCAAATGTAACCAAACCAGGGTTTGTGTTTCAAATGTAACCTAATATGGGTGTTTGTTTCAAATGTAATTACATGAGTAGAAATTAAAACTTTTCTCACATCTTGAAACTCTTGAACATTTCTATAATTCTTGTCAAGAGTTGTGGAATTCAAAAACCTAAACCTCCTGTTGACTAAAGTCAACCCCTTAATCAACTTTGGCAAGAATCTAGTATTCAACCTTTGGAAATATTTTTCCTTGGTTCTAGGGATGATGGGTGACCCATCTAAAAAATTTCATAATTTTTAGAAATTATTTGATAATTTTTGGAGGTAAGTCAAACCAATTTGACCATTGGTCAAACCCTAGAACAGCCTTGATGAATTTCTTGAGAAAAATGCAGTGCATAAAAATCTCTAGAAATTTTATGTAAGGTTAAGCCTGGAGTGAGAAAGCTCTAGTCAAAATTTCGGAATTTTTAGAGTTAGTTTGCTACCTCTAAAAATTCCTCCAAACTCAGCCTTCAAATTTAAACTCAAATCTGGCACTGTTCCTCGGGTCCGTGCCACTTCAAGTTGGTCGAACCCAATCAACATCCCAGCTCAGCCGAGCCCCTTCCCCGCGCGAGGTCATGCCCCATTGGATCGAAATCCAACGGCCACGACCTCCCCGCTCCTCTCATCGCCGTCAGATCAGGATCTCGCGGCCGCGACCTCCCCTCTCTTTGCAATGTCGTGTGCACCAAAGACGACCTCACTCTTCTGTTGCTTGTTGTTGGATCAAAATCCAACGGTAGCGACCTCTCTCTCCTTTTAAATCGCCGTTGGATGTAAATCCAACGACCACGACCTCCCATCGCGTCGGCGCTCAAATTTCAACCTCCTCGATGTTGTGTCTTTGTTGGATCAAAATCAACACCACGACCTCCCTCTCTTTTAAATCGCGCGTTGGATGTAAATCCAATGTACCACATTTCTCTCTCTATCTTGCACCACCGAGCCTCCGCCGATGTTGTGTCTTTGTTGGATCAAAATCCAACGACCCACCGACCTCTCTTTTAAATCGCCGTTGGATGTAAATCCATGACACCACTCTCACTCTCATTGTGTGCCCTTGGATGTAAATCCAGCGGTCACGACCTCCCCTCTATGTTGTGCGCCGTTGGATCAAAATCCAACAGCCACGACCTCCCATCGCTTGTCAGCGTCACGCGCAACGGTCAAGACCTCCCCACCTCTGTTCCACGCCATTGGATGCAAATCCTGGGCCATGACCTCCTATCTCCTTACAGTGGGTGACCTCCTTTCCTTGTCGGAGCCGTGCGATGGAGATCTAGCGGCTGCGACCTCCCCAATCGAGATCTTCTGGTCACGACCTCCCCCTTTCCTTTTCAGACCTCACCGTTTCAGATCCAATGGTCATGACCTCCCCCTTTGATTATCCAACGGTCGATAGCGACTCTGATTTCTCCTTCCTCGGCCTCACGCTAGCAGGCGCTCATGGCAGAGGAGAGCAGGCCTTGTCACCTCCCAATGACTCTTTGCTACAAGCATTAAATCTTGGGTTAGCCTTCCGCCCCAAAGTCTGTTCAGACCGCCTGCCCCTCCACGCCCTTGTGGGCTGTGGGCCGGCGGTGGGCTAAGCTCACCATGGAGCTTAACCTAGCTCATGGCCTCTGCTTCCTCGGCTATAAAAGGTCCTCTTGTCCCTCCTTGGCTTCCTTTAAACACTTCTCATCGCTCTCGGTTCTTTTGAGCTCAATCGCTTCAAGCCCCTCGGCGCCATTGTTGCACCTTGAAGCTCCTCGGTGGCAATAGGGTTCCAGTGGCTTTTC
This sequence comes from Phyllostachys edulis, assembly GCA_036346405.1. NCBI lineage: Eukaryota > Viridiplantae > Streptophyta > Magnoliopsida > Poales > Poaceae > Phyllostachys > Phyllostachys edulis. The sequence continues at coordinate 29,040,548 of CM070552.1, forward strand.
TTCCACCTTTTTGTTTCCATTTGAGCCTCTCCCCCTCTGTGGTCAAAACCCCTAACGTAATTGGTTTGGATATTTTCAGAGGCGGCCTAATTTGGAGTTTGGTCCCCTTCGGCCGAAAAGCTTCCCCTTCTTCCTCAAGTCCGGTAAGGATCTTCTCCCTTCAATTCCTTGCTCTGGGAGTATCTCCGAGCTATATGGAATCCATCTTGATGACCGGTGCGGTTAATTTTGCCTGTGTCCTCTTCTCCACGTTGTCCTCCTCGGCCAAAGAAGGTCCTTCGTCATGGGAGCTACTCGATCCTCCTCTGTCCCTCCGAGACCTCCGGGTAACCTCTGGTAGTCCCTAGGAGGCTGGCACTCGCTTGAATGAACCATTGCGAGCTCCTTTGTTGTTTGTCGTTTGGCGTGCTTAGCACCGCCGTCCTCTCTCGGCTAGCCGCATGCTCGTCCACCACCGCAGTGTGGGTGAGTACCGATGGGTCAAGACCGCTATCATGCTTGCGCCGTGGCGGCTTTAGATGGCGCCGCCGCATTTTAGGTCGTCGCGGCGTTTAGCGCTGAAGCGGGCGAGCACGTTGTCGAATCTTGCGCCAAGACAACGATGTCGTAGCGTCGCGACGTGGCTCATCTCGCGTCCACCGCCGCCGCGTCCGCTTTAGCGTGAGCTCCAAGCAGCTGCTGCTGAAATCAACTCGACCGTTGGATCCAAGATCAACGGTCCATGTCGTTGGTTCAGCGCGTATGAATGCGCGATTAAATCTGTGGACTTGGGCCGTCCGATGCAAGATCGACGGTCCACATTTGTCCACGTCGTTATGATTTTTAGGATTTTCCCGAGGCATTATTTGGTGAACTGAAAAAGGTAATAAACTTCAAAAATGCATATCTATTTCATTTTTGCTCCAAATGAGTTGATTCCAATTTGGTTAGCTCTGGTTTGAACTGAGCTTTAATCTAAAAATGGTTGTAGGCTTGGTTCCGCTCCAGAAAATGGATTGGTAAATTGGTTTGAAAATTAACTTTAGTTGTTGCTCCAAAATTGCAATTAACTTGTAAAATGCATAAGTATTTCTCTATAGATCCTTTTTGAGTGAATCCAATTGTGTTGGCTTCCTCTGTTAGTATACTAAATGATAGAATAGGTTTTAGGCATGTCACTATTTTCAAAATCTTTTTGGGGGCATTTTATTTGCGCTCTTGTGCATGTCTTTGAAAGACCATAAAAAATGCATACTAGCTCCAAATGAGGTGAACTCAATTGTGTTATTCATCTCATGAGGTGATTTACTTACCATAAAAATCCCAGGTGCAACACCTCTTTGGAAAATTGTGCTAAAGAATTTAATTCGGATGAACAAGAATCGATTTGAATTTTCCAAAGCATTTTCCAGTCGGCTTGATTTGTTTTGGCCATATCTTTTGCATTAAGAATCCAAATTAATTGGTTCTTGTTGCTAAATTCTTTAAAAAATCATGCTCTTGCTTATGTAAAAATTTCAGTGCATTTGGAGAAAGTTTTCTGTGGAGCCTTTTCGATTTTCTTCGTTCTTATCGGTTCTTTTCGCTCTTTCGTTTGGTGCCGACGAGTGCGTTGATAACGAGAGTGTTCCCCTGCAGCAATCTGAGCATATCCAACAAGGCAAGCAGTTTGATCATGTCCAGTTAATCCCATTACTTTTAAAGTCTAATACTTTGTTTAACTTGTATGTATGCATGCTTACTTTGTGTTAAATTATCGATTAGTTGAGCCTATAGATGCATATTCTGTAGGTAAATGTTCATTCTCTACTACTAAGCCTAGGATTATCTTGTTGTGATTTAGAGTTCGATAGATGGACTCTTATCATTTAATAGTTTACGTTGATAATGCTTAGATAACGGTAGAAATGGGCGGTTGTCGACTTATGTCGATGACCTTGATCACACAAAAATTATTATTCCATTATGCCCTGCACTTGTGCTTTGTTACTTTGTAAAGAAATAAAAATGAAAACAAAATTGTTTCATGACTTGGGCACAATGGATGTTGGTGTGATCTGTTGGGTGTGAATGGAATGGTGCCTAGGTCCCCAAGGACCGAGTTATTTGTGTCACTAAGCCAAGCGCTTTTACGTGCTAACCACACGAGGGTATTGGGAACCCCTCTTGGCTAAGTACTTTGGGAGGTGTTAATTGTGGGTCGCAGTGGGTAAAATTGTTTTTATAAGGGAAGAGCACCATGATTGCTTAGTGGGCGATGTCTCCTACCCTTCTAAGTTGTCACGACTCTTAATTAGCATCATTCATTGGAAATGCCTCGTAGACTTAGCGCTTGCAGATACCAAAGAAGTGTGCTAAATAGCTTGGCTAAAAGGCGGTCTAGCGTGTGGGTACATTAGTACACCCTGCGCAGGATAAAACTATTCGAATAGCCTCGTCCTAGGTTATGGACATGCTTGGTAAGGTCGTGCAAGAACTAGACTAAACATTTAATTAAAACTGGTTGGGTGGTATAAATTGGGTAATTCATGCTATTGTTGTGATGACTATTGGGTTAGTCACTTTCAGGTTGTTCTTGCTATTGTTATTATTATTGTATCGTTGTTACTTCAACAATTAAAAATGTTTTGTCAAAATTGCTTTCAATCTATTATATTATTGCAAAGGAAAACTTGCTTTATGCTAAAATGAGCCTAAAGCCTTCCACTTAAATAAAGCTTGCATGTAGCATATGTATAGGTCTGTTACCCTTACACGTTAGTCTTGCAAGTACATTTTTGTACTCATTTGCTTTGCTTAACTGTAATTGTTGCAGAGAAAGAAGTTGAACCCCAAGGGTTCCACTTTTGTGAGATGTGCGGTGGTTGGGACGACTAGGTTGGTGGCATGGTTGGTTGCCTTGTGGGCTAAAGGCAAACCATATGGCCTTCTTTTGTTTATTGCCATCTTATGGCTTTTGCTTCCGCTGTGTTTATCTTTCTTAGTTGTTATTTGGCCGGTGGGCCCCTTTTGTAATAACTCGCTATTATGTATGTCTTTTACTTATTCTAGTTCGTGCTTTGGTTCTATGTCTTGAATGGAATTGATGCATGATTTTGTAAAGGGGTGTGTATACTTCATTTCTGGGAAGTATACATATCTCGAAGACACGGGTTATTTTGTTTGTGATGCTAGGGTCAATGGATGACTAAGCATTACAAGCCAAATAAGCCGGGGTCCTCACATTTGCTAAAGTAGTAAGAGGAGCTATAACATTTTGATGGGGTACTTGTTGATCCGGTATGTGTATTACATAGAGTTCTTTTACGGTACACTCAATTTAATATAGACAGTTTATTCTTTTTTATACAATGGTTTATATTATTTTAGATTTAGTAATACTATACTCAGTAGTATAAGTAGTAGAATCTCAATATGGTAGAATTCTAATTAATCACGTGGAGATCACATGACATAAGAGTAATATTTTCAACCCTAGTTGAAAAATCCATAATACCCTCATAAAAAATTATAAATACAAAAAATTTATTATGTCCTTAACAAATCAATAGTCGGATTTAATTTATACTACCACCATATACTACCGATAGAATGTACCGTAAAATTTCTCATTATATACTGTGTCTACCATTTTGATTTACACCGTTCCTCTTCAGATCTGCATGTCAACAGAACAATGGAACGACGCTAGAGCACAGTGACATTACCTAGTTCATACTCATGGAGGATGATGTGTTGTTTTGGCAGCAGCGCGTCGGTGATGTGCTTTCAAATCATCGATGTCGTCGTTGACTTGGCGAGGCTTTTCTCGGGCATCAATCTGTCGGGAAAGATAGATTTGAACCATGCCTAATTACCAGTCCCCTCAAACAGTTACAGTACGTGGTGCCCCTATGTGGTACGTGTTGAGGAACCGTCGCTGGCGAGTCCAGTCCAAGCGATTACCTCGTAGACAAACTCAGAATTGTAAGAACGATGCAAGAACATAAGAACAGAATAATAGATTGAACCCAGAGATATAAGGGGACTTCAGGCTTCTCTTTATTGCTCTTCCAAAAGATTGATTACAATGAGGGGTCCCATCTCCTTTATATAGGCTACTGGATGGGTGAGGAGTCCACCTGGGTCAGGACTCTCTTGTCCTGGGCCCGGTTTCTTAATACTCCCCCTTAGACACTCATCTGACATGTTCATGTCTCATCAAAACTCTATAAAAACCCAGTGGGAAAATTTAGAGAAAGAGTACATGTCATGCGTTCTGTTGCGTTGCACAAATTTCCTCATTAAAAACCTTAGCCAACAAACTTCAGAAAAACTCGTCAAGGAAAAAAAGAGTACAATCCACCCAATTTCATTTAATCTCCAGGATTTATTCTTTGGGTACTCGATCTTCATGATCAAGCTTTATTAAAGAGTTTGTGAAGGTTTTCCCCCTGAATTCTGCACTTCTCTAAGTCTTATCATTTCAATTCCACGTATGCATCTTTCAAAGCTAGATGATGGAAGTGACTTAGTGAATAAATCTGCTAGATTTTCACATGACTTAGTATGCAGTACTTTAATTTCATCCATCTTTTGCAATTCATGAGCATAGAAAAACTTGGGGTTGATATGCTTAGTGAGAGGACTCTTCACATAACTCATCTGTACTTGTGCAACATAAGCTGTATTATCTTCATAGATAATAACGGGGGTTTGTGCGATATTCAATCCACATGACTGCTGGATGTAGTAAATCATTCTTCAAAGCCAAGAACATTCTCATGTGGCCTCATACATAGCTATAATTTCTGAGTGGTTCATCGAAGTCGATACAAGACTTTGTTTAGACGATTTCCAAGAAATTGCAGTTCCACCACACAGGAATACATAGTCTGTTTGCGACTTAGTCAGATCTTGGTCTAACAGTACCCAAAGATTCTGCATGGCTACCATAGTTAGGTCTTGATTCTTTCTGTAGAACAGTCCAAGATCTTTACTTCCTTAGAGGTATCCGAAGATGTCCTTTATTTCCTGTCAATGCCTCTTGGTAGGTTCTGCACTGTACCTTGCTAGAAGGTTCACTGCAAATGCAATGTCCGGCCTAGTATGCTTTGCTAAATACATGAGTGCTCCAAGCTGCGGCCAAGTATGGGAATTCGGCCTCAGATTTCCTCCTCTTCTTTAGGTCCGAGCGGGTCCTTGTCTTGTTTGCAAGGATCTCCAGACCATCGGCAGCTTCGAAGGGTATGCCTTTTCAAATCCGAACATTTCTAACACTTTCTGAGTGTAGGTTGATTGATGTACTAAAATCCCTTCAAGGGTATGCTCAAGCTACAAGCCTAGGCAATATTTGGTTTTACCCAAATCTTTCATTTCGAACTCCGACTCCAGGTAAGTGCTTGCTTTCTTAATATCTTCCAGGGTCCCGATGATATTCAGATCATCTACATACACCGAGATTATATAAAATCCATCCTGGGATCTTCGTATAAATACACAGGGACAATCCTCATTGTTCGTGTAGCCTTTCTTGCAGAGAAAGTCGCTTAAGCGATTATACCACATTCTGCCTGATTGCTTCGGTCCATACAGTAACTTTCTAAGTTGCACACTGTATAGATTTATATTTGCTCTGTCTTGGTTTGGGGCAGGAATACCTTCAGGTACCTTCATGTAAATGTCCGAATCCAAGTTTCCATAACGGCATGTAGTTACCACATCCATCAATTTCATTTCTAAATTCAGGTTTACTACCATTGTGATTAAATATCTAAAGGTAGTTCCGCCCATGACCGGGGAATAGGTTTCTTCATAATCAACTCCTAGTCGTTGAGTGAAACCTTGTGCAACAAGCCTTGCTTTATGTCTTACAACTTCATTGTTTTCATTTCTCTTTCGAACAAATACCCATTTATGCCCTACGGGGTGCATATGGGGAGGCATGCGGCTTGCAGGCCCAAACACCTCTCTTTTATTCAGAGATAATAATTCTGCTTCTATTGCCTCCTTCCAATCTTTCCAATCTGACCTTTTCTTACATTCAGCAAGCAATGCAGGCTGTGGATCAAGAACGATGATTGTGGCAATTTTCTTTGCAAAAATAAATATCGACATTGGTTGTTGTTCTATTCATAGATTCTCCCGTAGTCATATAATTTATAGCTATTTCTTCATGGGGCGATTCTTCTAATGCTTCTTCTCGCTCACCGCTGCTTCCAATTGTGGTGGCAAGTCTCTTTAGTTTTTCAGCTCCGACGTGTGCACACATCCATGCTGATGTCTCCCTCCGTGGGAATATTCAAATCCGGTATGCCTTTTACTGAAGGTTCCATACTGGTGCTAGGTCTCAACTGGCTCCCCTTCTTATTCTGGGAAACTTCAGTGATCGACTGTGTCAAGTCCTTCTTATCCTTTTTCGCTAGGCGTCCCCGGTTACTTGGGATTCAAGGGGCCGGAGTTCTCGTCCTTTTATTCTGAGGCCTTTAGACGGGATTAGGGATACCTTCAATTTTCTTTGGTATTTTAACCCTCTCCGGTGTATTGCGTGCAGGCACATGCGACTTGGTCACGCTCTTCAAATCACTAAAGTGGTCAGGCAGTTGATTCGCTAAAGCTTGCAAATCAATTATCTTCTGGACTTCTCTATTTGCTTCACTAGTGCGCGGGTCATGTGCATGGATTCCAGTGGCTTGCCACGTTATTTCCCGATATTTTTCATCAAGAGGTTGATTTCCTCCTCCTAATGACGGGAAACCATCATCATCAAATATGCTATCAGTGAAATGGGTTGTATGCAAATCTCCAGTCATAGGGTCCAGATACCTAATTATGGATGTTGTCTCAAAACCAACGTATATCCCAGACTTTCGGAGTGGCCCCATTGTAGTTCGCTGCAGTGATGGTATAGGTACATAAACCTTGCAACCAAACCTGCGGAGATGAGAGATTTTTTGTGCTTACCCTTGCATTAGTTGCATAGGTGAATGGATGTTATATGCCGACGGTCTAAAATTGATGAGAGTTGTTGCGTGCAGGACTGCGTGTCCCCAACATGTAGTTGGTAAATTACAATTCTACAAAAGCGGTCAGGCAATAAATTTAATTCTTTTAATTAATACCTCTGCTAGTCCATTCTAGGTGTAAGCATGTTGTACTGAATGCTCAACGGTAATTCCCATTGCCATGCACTAATCATCAAAAGTCTTTGAAGTAAATTCTCCGGTGTTGTCCATTCTAATGGACTTCACATGATGATCAGGGAAATTATTCTTAATTTTAATTATCTGTGAGATCAGCTTTGCAAAAGAGTGGTTTCTCATAGACAATAAGCATACATGCGACCATTTCGAGGAAGTATCGATGAGCACCATAAAGTACCTAAATGGCCCTCGACAGGTCAGATAGGACCATAAATGTCTCCTAATCACGGTCCAGAAAGTGGATTTCATCCTTCACTTTTAGAGCAGAAGGTCTAGTAATTAATTTCCCAGTGACACATGCGGGGCACACAAAATCTTCTTGATTCAGAAAATTCTTTACATTAATATTATGTCCCTGAGAATTGGTAATTATATTTCTCATCATCCTAAAGACCTGGGTGGCCTAATTTATCATCATGCCAGAGACAGAAAAGTTCAGAGCTTCTAAAAGTGGTTTTCAGGACAGTATAGGCTGCAGGTGCCTTTATGTTAGTGTAGTATAGCCTAGATTCATATGTAGAAAGTTGTTCTAATACCCTTTTTCCATGTTCTTCACGCTTTGTAATGAGCAGGTATTCCTTACCATACTCTTCCTCGGTCTCTACATGGAGACCGTTAGCGCGAATATCCTTAAAGCTTAAGAGAGTTCCAGTCGATTTTGGGTACAATAAGGCTTCTTCAATGACCAATGTTGTGCCCATCTAAGTATAATTGTGGCTCTTCCCGAGCCTATTATACAAGTATCGCTCGCGATTGTCGAAGACTACCAAAGATTCTTGCCGATTGATCGAAAAATTTTGTCTCTCTCAATATGGTATTCACAGTTAGTTATCCGCTAAGCACACTTCCTCCATAGATGCCACACACGCTCGATATATAAAGTATTTATTAATATGGGGTAGAAAGCAATCCACACATAAATAAAATACTCCAAAATGTAACATAACTTGCTATTATTAATACGGGAAAAGTGCAGGACTCATTATAAGAATACAATTCCTTGCTCTCCTAGAGCTTACAACCATTATTCAATAATTCAAAGCTCTATTACAACCATAAACTGTAAATGACTATAAAAATCTAAGTGCAATGCGTGCACTAGATCGAATCAGTGAAGTATGAAGAAACTTCTGACTGAATCTGCTCCATGTCTATATTTTCTTCTTCTAAGAACTACAAATGTGGGTCACGCGATGTCCAAAGAGGGTGTGATGGGGGCTGCTTCTAGGCTGTCCACATCCATAGGTGCAACCAATGAGTGTGGATCCTCTGTGCTTGCAATGGCGAGGTGTGCCTCCTGCTGTGCTTTGCCCTTCTTCTTAGCCTTGAAAGCATCAATCACGTGTTGCGGCTCATGGCAAACATGTGACCAATGTCCCCAAGTGCCACATTTGTAGCAACTTTGGTCCTGCTGACCATAGGGCTTCTCATCACGCTTCTTTTCTCCGCCCTTCTTGGCTTGAGCATTCTGCTTACTCTTGCGATCCTTACCCTTCTTGCCTCTTTCTTTTGAGTGAGGCTTCCTCACCTTGTAGCTGCTAGCGTTGACTTCATGTCCAACTTTGCTACTAGGCAGCTCTGAGATGTAGTTCTTCCTTAAAACATCATCTTGAGCTTCCACAACTTGCTTAATGTCAATTAGTTCGACATACTCTTTGTAGCCATCTTGATGGTAGTTGCGTGTGGATTGCACCGCATTCGGGTGAAAGGTAGAGAGGGTTTTCTCAATATTCTCCTTATCCGTGATTGCCTTACCACAGAGCTGAAGATTGGTAAAAATTCTGTGCAAAGCAGAGTTGTACTCCCCCATGGTCTTGCAGTCTACAAAACGTAGTCGATTCCATTATTGCTCTGCACGAGGAAGGATGGCGTACTTCAGCTTCTCGAACCGCTTCTTCAAGGCGGTCCATAAAGCTAGTGTGTTATTCTCCACCATATACTCATTCTTGAGCATTAAACAGAGATGGTGTCTGAGGAAATGAAGTGCTTGATCATTCTCCTCAGCAGTTGGAATGACATCCTTCGAGGTGCCAAGTCCGATAGGAGCACGGAGCTTCTTGGCTCCAAGTACGATTTCGACATCTGATGTCCAAGTCAAGTAATTCTGGCCATGCTAGGCCAGCTCTTCGAACTCCCAGTTCGTAATGCCAGTCATCTGCTTATTCATGCAAAAGGTGCATAAGATTACTACGGGTAATTTGCATAAAATGGTTGCAAAGATTCTCATAATGTTCCCATATTATTCTATGCATTTTTCATGATTTACTACTATTTGCAATGATTAAAAGCAATATAAAAAATCACAGATAATCAAAAACAGTAAATACAATAAATAAATTGCATAGAAATAACAATAACAAAGTTAATATGCTTCAAATGCAAAAAAAAAAAGATTCAAAAATTGAATTCTCGATGCCCTTTTCTACTGGAAAATGAATTTTCGGTGAATTCTGCAATTTTCAGGGGTTAAAATGTGAAATTTCAGTTCTGAGAAAAATTTGCGCATAATTTTCATATTTTCGGAGGCCCTTTTTGCAAAAACGGGTTTTTTCTTTTCCTGAATTTGTTTTTTTTCTCGGCCGGGCCTCCTGGGCTCCCGGCCCGTAGTGGCTTCCTATGACCCATAAGAGCCCAATTCGGCTGGCTCAAACTAGCTGATGGGGATAGGGTTTCTACCTGATCGGTCTGATAATGGCTGCAGACTGCGTTTAGCGGCAAGATCCGTGGGCGCGGAGGCGAGAGCTCTACAAGACGGATACGAGCGGCAATACCGGCAACGCAAGGCGAACGACGACAAGGCCAGCGGCGATGTCATGAGGGTGTCGGGCCGACGGGCGCAGGGTTGGCAGCAGGCGACGATATTGCTATGGCGGCACGTGGTGGCGGTAAGGCGGAAGGCCACACCGGAGGCGCGGCTCATGGCGAAGGTGCTCGTCGTCTGTGGCGAGGTTGTCGTGAGTGCTCACGCCATGCAGAAAGGGCGAATCCACCAGGGGCTTCATGAGGTCAAGCCTCCCTCCACCGCTATTGAAGCCCTCTCCCGGCAAGAACACACCTCCGGCCGATCGGGCCCCACGCCTGATGCCCCAAACAAGCAAGAAGAAGCAGTAGTCAAGCAGAGCATCCAAGAGGGAACGGATGTGGGCCTTTCCCTTGCCGAAGCCCTGGCCCAACTCATGTCCATGGTCCACCCACGTCCCCCTGTTGTTCCGTTCCAAAATTCCCTAAATTCCCCATTCATTCAATCGAGCAATTCCCCATCCATTCAATCCATTCAATCGAGCGAGAGGCGCACCTGGACCTGACTCCTGAGGGTAGCCAGAGGGGCGGGGAGCCACCATCGCACCGCATCATCGCGGTGAGCTGCACCCAGAGTTGGCCGAGGAGGAGGCCGTGTGCAGAGGCAGGGAGCCGCAGCCAGCAGGTAGGTGAGGAGCCGAGGCGAGACTGGGACCGCCAGATCGGGAGGAGATCTCAGATCTGCCATCTGGGGCCGGCACGGCGCTGAGCCGGGCCTGACCCCAGAGGCCGGAGGAGGAGGGCTTCTGGCGGGAAGCGGCCGAGCTGGGAGCCCGAGGCCACGCACGACCGGAGGAGGCGATTGCTGCATGCGGTGGAGGCAAGGCGCGATTGGGCGTGGCTGTGTGGAATCATCGAACGGAAGCTAAGCCTTAACGGGAAGGCTGAAATGCTGAGGCTCGAGGAGCGAGGGTGAGGCGGAGTAATTTATTCAAGCAAAATTAAGGGCCGCTTAAGCAGCCAAGTTCAATATTTGGTCTCATCGCCTTGGCCAATCAAATTTGTTGAGTAATTGATTGTTGACTACTATGCCTCATCCCTCATACTTCAGTGCCTACACCGGTATATTCTTGTTGCTCAATTACCAATTCGTTACTAAGTTTGATATAGTGTGGTATATAGTATATACTCAATTAACAATTAATTCGTTGGTTTGCAATAATGGAGAAATGAATTTTGCGTAATTATTTTATAAGCAATTCTAGTAGTATAACTAATTCTATAAATTTGATTGCACAAGAAGACAAGACTATGTTTGTTACAAATTAGTTTAGTTATTCGAGGCTTTAAATGGTTGAGCCCACCCTCGCTTTTCATCCTAGATTCGCCACTGCACGCGAGTCCGTGTGGCGACTCTGAGCGGGCGGTGTGGGTAGCCATAATGGCTGGCTCTGCTCAGTAATGAGGCGAGCCAGCAGGGCGCCTCATCCTCCCCTTGCTTCGAGCGGTGTCACATGACGGCCTTGTGCGCTAAAGATTTCAAGTGAGGTCAGAGGGCAAGAGCAGTTACACCCCAGGCAAGGCGGACGCAATGGCAAGCGGCGCGCCGCTTGCTTGCGGCAGTAGTTCCATGGCGGTGGCTCGGCTGCGGCGAGGCGGCGGCTCGCGGGTCGCTGCGGCTCTGGTCTTGCAGATGCGAGACACGAGGCGCGGACCGACTTATTGGGCGTACGGTCCGTGGGTAATAATGGGCACCGTCATAGAGAGCGGCGACGCTTAAAGTTACAGCAGCTGCAAGACGCGCGCCGTCGCATTTTTTTTTTTCAAGTTTATCACTTACGTTCATGTGATGCAATGCGATGTAGTGCAATTAACATCGGTTCTTTCATACAACCGTCGATCGGCTTGGCCGGCGACTTCAAGTCATCTTGCTAGGTTGGAACGGATTTGCAACTTTCAATCTACAGTACAATCGACATCCACTTTTCCATGTAATCTACCGATCGATATTGTGTCGGTGACTTCAAGTCGGCTCACAGTACATTAGAGTGGATTTGCACTGTAGAAAACTAATTTAGAAAGCAAATTTGCATCATTGAAAGCGATCTAGAAAGAAAAACGATTAAATCTATGAGTGTCGTTCTTCGACAGTGACCTTTCGATCCGAGGAGAGTCGATCGTGCTGATAACGTGTTGAGAAACCGTCGTTGGTGAGTCCAGTTTGAGCAATTACCTCGTAGACAAACTCAGAATCGTAAGAACGATGCAAGAACACAAGAACATAATAATAAATTGAACACAGAGATATGAGGGAACTTCAGGCTTCTCTTTATTGCTCTTCCAAAAGATTGATTACAATGAGGGGTCCCCTCTCCTTTATATAGGCTACTGGATGGATGAGGAGTCCACCTGGGCCAGGACTCTCTGGCACTGGTCCCGATTTCTTAACAGTACGTACGTACAGAGCAACCATGGAAAACTTAACTTCCTCCGAATTAATTTGATTTTCAGTTTGATTTATATGGGTAATGCGATGAGGGCGAAGCCCTCCCCCCGGTTGCCGAAGCACAGGCTCCGCTTATCACATCCATAGTACCCTCATTACTACTCGTGCATAATTTGTTGGAAATATAGATAATATTTTAATTCCAAATTTTATTATAAGGCAAAGATCACAGATAACTAGATAATCATAGAGCTATGCTAACAGCAGGCAACACATTGTAGTTGTAATTATACGCAAAGATAGGATTATCGCTTGATCGCACAAACAACTTACTGTCGGGCTTGATGAAGAACAGGAAGCAGCGCAGACTCGATGCAGTGCAGAACGTAGATGAAGTAGTGAAGCGAGTGGTCACGCAGATGCGCAACCCAGAAGCCTTTTTGTTGCCCCGTGCAGGTACTCTCTGCGGTAATGGTTCAGAGATATCCGCTCACCCTCCTTCCCGGTGCACGCCAATGAGAATGAACGACTTGGTTCAACACCACAGCACCACAGCACCCCAGCACAGTAAAACAAAGAGAAAGAAGAAGAATGTGAGAAATTCTCAAAATGTCTAATAGGTCTAGACGTCTCTAGATCCTTAAAGGTCTAGACAATTACTCTATAGTAACTGTCTAATTAAACACATAATGAACCACCGGTAGTTGTCAATTCAAAAATCAATTAATGGTAATTAAGTAGTGTTTATCAGCTCCTAACTATAACCTAGTCTACGGCTTCGACTAGTGACCACATTGGCCTTCCGAATGACCATACTGGTCTTCCGACCAGTATAGTTTGACCAGTATAAAAGGAGAGACAGAAATACACGGTTAGCAAAAAAAAATATAGACTGGGTTCACGAAACGTTCACGGTCTCACGTCACAAGCCACGCTATCACCACACGAATATACCTTGAAACATGCGTGTGTGTGACTTTAGCAATAGTCCTCCTCATGTCATGTCTCACATGTTTCAAGGAGTGGCAATGACGAAGCCACCGGCAAATCCATCAAGAGCTCACGAAGCCATTCGGCTTCAATAGTGGCAGTATCTAATGCTGTGAGTTCTGCTTCCATTGTTGACCTCGTTAAGATGGTCTGCTTGCAAGACTTCCATGAAACAAATACCACCTCCAAGTATGAAGACATATCCACTTGTGGCCTTAATCTCATCAAAGACCAGATATCCGGTTTGAATCACTATAACCCTCCAAGACTCGAGGTACGGTAGATAATGAATGTCATAGCTCATAGTACCCTTTAGATAGCGCATTACCCTCTCAAGAGCATGCCAATGATCATCTCCCGATTCTTCCTAAGCAACACGCTAGGATCATAAGGTGTTGGAGAGGGTTTGTAGTCGTTATAACCAAAACGACTCATAACCTTTTCCACATAATGGGATTGCAACAATGTAATCCCACCATTATCACCTCTCAACAGCTTGATGTTCAAGATAACATCAGCTACTCCCAGAACTTTCATCTCAAAATTCTGAGACAAAAAATCCTTGACCTCCTTAATCACAAAGATCAGTATGTCATCAACATACAGACATAGAATGACTCCCTTGCCCCCACCATGGCGATAATACACACATCTGTCAGCTTCATTCACAATAAAGCCTGCAGATGTTAAAGTTCTATCGAACTTTTCATGCCACTGCTTAGGTGCTTGTTTAAGACCATACAAATATTTCAACAACTTGCACACCATTCCTTCTTGACCATCTACTACAAATCCATCTAGCTGTTCCATGTAAATTTCCTCGTCCAACTCTCCATTTAGGAAAGCTGTCTTAACGTCCATCTGATGAACGAGAAGACCATGTGAGGCAGCCAGAGATAGTAGTACTCGAGTAGTGATCAATCTAGCCATAGGTGAATAAGTATCAAATAAATCTTCGCATTCCTTTTGGGTATAACCCTTGGCCACAAGCCGTGCCTTGTACTTCTCAATAGTACCATCAGGCCTAAGATTCTTTTTGAACACCCACTTACATCCTACAGGTTTACAACCATAAGGACGCTTAGTGATCTCCCAAGTTCCATTAGAGATAATGGAATCCATTTCATTACTTGATCGCTTCCTTCCAAAGATTCTCGCATCCGGAGAAGCATATGCTTGTAAATGGTACTTGGAGTATCATCCACAAGGTACACAATGAAATCAGGACCAAAAGACTTTGCAGTCCTTTGTCTTTTACTCTTTCTCAGAGTTTCATTGTCTTCCTCCTCAAGAATTTGCTCAAGGGTTTGCTCAAAATATTCTATTGGAATGGTAGGCTCAGGAATTGTATCAGGTTCCTGACTCGATGAACTAGGCATATCTTTCATCAGAAAAATATCCTCAAAGAATGTAGCATCTCTGGACTCCATAATTGTACCGACATGCACGTCAGGTACTCCAGATTTCACCACTAAAAATCTATATCCAACGCTATGATGAGCATAGCCTAGAAAGACGCAATCCATGGTTTTTGGTCCAAGCTTACGCTTTTTTGGAATTGGCACATTGACTTTCGCCAAACAACACCAAGTGCGCAAGTATGAAAATGATAGTCTTTTCTTCTCCCATTGTTCATATGGGGTTATCTCTTTATTCTTCATGGGAATCCTATTCAGGACATGACATGAAGTCAATATAGCCTCCCCCCACCATGCTTTGGAAAGACCCGCTGTGTCTAACATGGCGTTAACCAAATCAGTTAGAGTGCGGTTCTTTCTTTCAGCAACCCCGTTTGACTGAGGTGAATAGGGAGGCGTCCTCTCATGGATTATACCATGTTCCTCGCAGAATAAATTGAACTCATTTAAAAAGTACTCGCCGCCACGATCAGACCTAATCCTTTTGATTTTTCTTTCAAGTTGGTTCTTAGCTTCTGCCTTATAGATTTTAAAGTAGTGAAGAGCTTCATCTTTAGTTTTCAAAAGATACACATAGCAGAACCTAGTGGAGTCATCAATCAAAGTCATGAAATATCACTTACCACCTTTTGTAAACGCACCATTCATCTCACACAGATCTGAATGTATGAGTTCTAATGGTGCCAAGTTTCTTACCTCCGCAGCCTTATAAGGCTTACGAGGCTGTTTTGATTGCACACAAACTTGACACTTAGAACCTTTGGCAAGAGTGAATTTTAGGATTAACTCTAAACTGGCTAACCGCGTCATGCAACCAAAATTTATGTGACAAAGTCGTGAATGCCAAATAGTAGTCTCATTACCATTGCAAACATGGTTCACAACATTATTACACAAATCTGAAAGAGATAGGCGGAACAAGCCTCCGCACACATAGCCTTTACCAACAAATTGTCCACACTTGGACACTACAAATTT
This sequence comes from Phyllostachys edulis, assembly GCA_036346405.1. Taxonomy (NCBI): domain Eukaryota; kingdom Viridiplantae; phylum Streptophyta; class Magnoliopsida; order Poales; family Poaceae; genus Phyllostachys; species Phyllostachys edulis. Next base: position 29,056,279 of record CM070552.1, read on the forward strand.
ATTGGACTCAAATACCGCCTAAAGCCTTCTACCCGTAAGAGATCCGCCGACGAGATTCTTATTGATAGATGGCACATGATGCACGTTCTTCACCGCACAATCTTCCCAAGTAAACTTCAGATCGAGTGCCAACACCATGAACAGTGGCATGTGACCCGCTCCCCATTAGAACTACCAATCCCGAGTGACTGGTAAGAAGAGAACAATGAAATATCAAGACACACATGTATATTAGCACTGTGTCTATCCACCAATCCAGAGATTGACATACGGAAAGAACAAAGAGGTAAATTACCATACCCTGAAGTTCCCGTCTCAGTAGTACTAACAACAATATTGGCAGACTTGGAATTCTGCCCTTGCTGATTCTTCCCACCCTTGCATTGGCTGCAATCCTTGGCCCAATGACCAAGTTCTCCACACACAAAGCAAAGGCCATCCTTTGTGTTCTTCTTCTTTTTCTTGAAGCTTATTGTTTGTGCACTCTTGTTCTTGCCTTTGAACTTTTGAGTTTGACCATTCTTCTTCTACACCACATTGGCACTAGAATGTCCCTCATTACCTCTAGTGTGTGTATCTTTTGCCCTCGCCTTCTCTTCAACATCAAAAGACCCAATGAGATTTTCAACAGAAAACTCTTGTCTCTTGTGTTTCAGAGAAGTAGCAAAATTCCTCCAAGAAGAAGGAAGCTTGGCAATAATACCTCTCACGACAAATTTGTCCGGTAACACACACTTGAAGTACTCAAGTTGTATGGCCATGGATTTGTATCTCATGAGCCTGTTCAACTACAGAACGGCTATCAACCATTCTATAGTCATGGTATTGCTCCATGAGATATAATTCACTGCCTACATCCGAAACCCCAAATTTGGCCTCGAGTGCATCCCACATCTCTTTCCCAGTTTTAATCACCATGTATGCATCAACTAACTTCTCACCAAGAACACTAACCACAAAGACCTTTAAAAGATTATCGCTGACCTCGAACGCTTGCTCTGCTCAGAGTAAGTATTCCTTCAAGCTTGCCATTTGCCACATGAAAACGCTCATGGCGGTTAGCCAAAGCACCATCTCAAGCGCCACCTCTTGTAATTCGTGACTATCGAATTCAGAGGGTTTGAGCGCAAAGAAGAAAGCGATTGACTAAAAATGCCTATGCCTAGAATAAAGTTTTTGGATTGTTGAACATATAAGCATTTTTCGAAGTACTTTAATCCAGAAATATGCTAGATAAAACATGGAAAATACTCTAGCTATTTTCATAAAGCAGATAACCAAGAACACTATATCAATACTATCTTTTAGAAAAACAGAATCTAGCATAACTATCTCAATGTTCAAAACAACAACAGATAGTAAAATAAACAAAATAACAAGAGAGAGATAGCCATACCCAGATTCAGTGGAAGAAGAAGCAGCACCAGAATTCTTGATAAGGTCGTTGTTCGTCATGGTGTAGTGGACGTCATGTAGTCGTGCAGTTGATCGATGTATAACGTAGCAGAGAGTCGTAGTCGTGCAGTTGATGTAGACGTAGCAATGAAAGCAATCGCGCTTAACGCCTCCCCAAAACCTTATTCGCCCTCACTGCAAGCCTTCAAGGACGAAGGTTCGAGGCTCGCTTCTCCCGACTTGGCCGATACACGCACTCATTGGGATGGAGATAGCGAGGCGAATAAAAAAAAAGAGAGTTCTGTGTGTGTAAACTTAGAGAAGAACCAGACTCTGTTCTTTAAATAGCCAGAACCAGAAAGTCCAAAGGCCAACAGTCGCCAGTAAGTCCATAGGCCAACAGTCGCAAGTAAGTTCAAAGGCCAACAGTCGCTAGGAAGTCCAAAGGCCAAAAGTCGCCATCATGAACCAGAACTCTGTTCGCCAAAAACAAAGAGACCAGAGACCAACGGTTGCCATTGATTCGCCATCAATTACGAGTCGGTGCGTTTCGTTTTCCGAATAGATAAAGAAAAACGCACCCGCACCCGACACGCCCACGCATGCACGCACGCACGGCTCGGCTCGGCGCGCGCGTGTGTTGGCTCTCTCCAATTTCACAAGAGGGGCTACCATGTTCCACCTTTTAAAGTGGTGTAACTCCCCTTCATCCCTCCATGTGGGACTAAACAGTTTTAGCACTTCCACATGAATCTTTGAGATTTTCCAGGAATTAATTAGAATTAAATTTTGGGCCCAGCCCGTATTGATTCCAACAGCTGCCTCCATGCCTCGCCCCCTCCCCCCCACATCCGCACCCCGCCACCTCCCGCCTGCGTTCTCGCCCTTCCTCCGCCCCCACACCCTCCCCTCCCCTCCGCTCTAGTCAGAGTTCCCCCACGCTCTCTCCTCCTCACAGTGCTCACGACCAGAGAAGCGTGCTGTCCCACGACGCAGTGAGGAGGACCTCAAGGCTGATGTCTCACAAGATCACAAGACGGGCCGGTTCCGCTTCACCGAGGAGATCTTCTGAGATATTTGGGGGCTTATTCGTGAGCGGGTCCCCACACCCACGGCGGCTTTCCCACGGGTTCCCGAGGTTTGAAGGCGGTGGCCACGAGACAAAGTGAGGCGCCCAGCGATGGTGAGATAAGGCGCCAAGAATCGAGCTAAGAATGCTTGCGACTGGAGGACTGTACAAGGGTGCCACCAAGAAGATGAAGTTCTCAGGACGCCCTCAACGCCGCCGGGTGAGACGCATTCCTTCTCTCTTTTATTTTGATTGTGCTACGCTGATAGTTGTGGTGGATTGAAGAGATGGTATCAGTGGTATGGTCATTATACATGATCCAACAAGTGACATGGTTATGTCAACAAAAGCGTTAGTGCAGCAAAGTTGCTAATTTGGTATTGAATAATGGATGTGTTGTATATTCGATGCATGCTTTAGATAGTGTATAAACATATTGTTTTTGCTTAATTTACAAATGCTGTGCCATTCTACTTCCATTGTAAGATGGATTCATGTTGCTTATCTCTGTTTCGTGCCGTGTTAGCATGCTCAATTAATTAGCAATGATCCTCTTCGTGATCATTACCTTTTCAATTTTATGAAGTGTCGCGTAACTAAATGTCCTATTTGAGTTTAGGCTCATGGGATTGAAAACCTGATGCTACCAACTAGAGATTACCTTTATGCGCCATCATTTGAGGACCTTTACAAGGCTTTTGCCTTCATCCACAGTCAACACCTACTCAAAACATATCCTGTAATCTGAAGAATCATTATGAAGGTTCCAGTTTATTATTCGGTTCAGATTGTCGTTTTGTTAGCTGGGTCCATAATTTGTGGTGCCATTGCTTGCGGATTGTCTTTTTTTGTTTAAAATAATTTTGATATTTTATTAATTTCAGCACTTGCACTATGTGGGACTAATTTGAGGACACTGCGCATAGAAGATACCTCACGTACGTTTGCAAACTTTCATAACCACTTGCGATGTAAAGAAGGCACCCACTTGATAATTAAGTCTACAATGTAGCATATAATTAACTTAACACTTGCCATTAAGAAACAGTACGACAAAAAAGCTTCATAAAGTAAAACATTCTTGAAAGCTTACTTGTACTAAGGCTGCTCCCAATGGACAGTATCTTAGTGCAGTTTCTTAGTGTATGAGGAGTGTTAGGATACTATCTTCCCAATGCATGATTTCTTATGGTGTAGTATCTCAGGTCCTTTTAATTAATTAGATGTAGAATCTCAAGGAGATGGTGTGTACAAGATGGAAATGAGTTAATTTTCTTGTCTATGACTTCGAGCCAGAGCAGTCTCTTATTTAGATACTGCAACAATCTCTCATCTCATTTAATCTACTGTCATCTCAGCATTTTACCTACATGGCACCCTTAAGATACTGGCCAGGGTGGAGCACTGGGAGCAGCCTAAAACATCCTGTTGTCCTCTGTAATTTTTCAGATGTAATTAAGGATGGTGATCATAGATTGGACATCTATGCATTGGTCCTTAATTGCGTTAATCAGGAGCATTAAATTTGCACTTATATTATCAGCATCGTCACTTGAGTTCAATTGCTTTTCAATTCTCAGAACTAGAGAACTGTGTAACCATCTTTTTACAGCGGTTTCACAATGATATTTTGTCACTTTTAAACTGCCATTACAATGCTCTTGAACATATCGACATGCTCATTTTATCGTTAGTTCATCTTAGGACATGGCAGTATAATGATATTCACATTTTCATGTTCTGTCGGTGAACATCGCATCTAAGCAAGTGACAGAGATCTCGCCCTACACATTTGCACCAGAATTATGCCTGAATAAAGAACTAACACCGCGTTACTCTTTCACATCTTCATAATACTCATGCATACTACCAACAATCTCAGCAAAATGTGTTCGTTGTGATGTTGCCTTGGCGCACAAATGCGTGCACCGGGCTACTAGTATTAGCAAGGACAAGCTTGAATGGAACAACAAAGGAAGGTTGTCAACTCTGTGTTGTCAGTGGTGCGGATGGTTGCAAATCAGGTCCTCAGCATGCTCTGAAATTTGCCTTCTCACGTTTAGGGGAGAGCATTAAGGCACTTGTCCAACAGTCAACCACCGACGACTAAATATGCTTCTCAGCTACACATTAGTTCTCAAAATTTAGGGACCTGGATGGCATAATCGGACAAGTTTTGAGGGCCGTTCATTGCACATTGGAACCATGGATGCTATACATTGCGTATAGCTATTAGCTAGGTAGTATCAGAATCCACATGCACTAAAAAAATCCAATTATTTGGGATCATGAAGATCGCCTGTGAGAAAAGGGAGCTTAGAGGGGCCAGGCAGGTCGAAGAAGAATATCTTTCCTAGAGAGACGGCGGCGGCAGCAGCAGCAGCAGAAGAATTTGGGACGATTCTACTCCCACAACCACCAGCCTAATATTACTGTCGGGCCGTGGGCTAGCTGCCGTTTTCATTCATTCAGCCAGCCTTTCGATGGCTTCCTTGACTCCATCGGCATCCGATGTTTGCGAGCCTCCGTATTATCTATAGATGTGTCTTTTTATATATTTATATAAATATATATAGACAACTCATTTATATATAATGTGTTTTATTTCTCGTATTATAGTTAACTGTCGAATGAGAGACGGTTAAATTCTCTATACCCTCCCTCCTCTCCCATCCACTTCAACTCGAGTCCTACGCAGTAAGACTTACAAACAACTGACGTCGTACTATTGTACATGCTCTAATACTTCGGTCCGTTCGTAGTGTGATCCATGTGACTCATGTGGAGTTGTGATGGTTAGATTAGTTCTCACGTTACTTGTCTTAAGTGAGTTGTAGTAGCATATAATGCATGTAGAGTCCTAACATAGCATTTCTGGATCAACACTTTTACACAAAACGAGAACAAAGGTACAAGTAGGGTGGCATGCATGCATGCAGTGGCGAATTTAGAATCCCTCCAGTCCAGGCAAGTGCCCGGGCTTTGCTGACCTGCTACAGCAGCAGCACGAGGCCACGAGCGGCGGCCGGCGGGAGCCAGAGAATGAGCTTGCTCAGGCTTCGAGCAGCGGCCGACGAGAGCGAGCTTGCCCAGGCTTCAGGATTTCCCCTCTCCCCGCCACTGCATGCGTGTGATGGGGCGGACCGGGCGTTCTAGCTGGGGTCGTGCCAACAAAGGCAGCGCGACAAATTCCAACTCCGAATTATGTTCGAATTTTGAAGCTGCATTCGATCCGACAATTGCTGTGGCTCGGATGTTTTGTGTCTAAATGGTTACCTACGTGCGCCTTGGCTTTAGACCATGTATTGAACTAGCTTGCAAAATTGTGGGGGGTACAATTAACCTAAGTTGGGGTGCTCGAGCTGCTATATTCCTTGCTAGTCTCACTCCTCGTCAACCTACTAATTGCAATATTGCATCGTCGATGAACACAAGCATTGGCGAACCCAATGTGACGTGTCCCCCACTGAAGATTAGCAAGGCCACTACATTTTCTTTTCTGTGTTCCTAGCATCATCATCATCTACGTGCTAAAAACAAAAGAATTATGTGAATTTCTTAGACCACTGGGGTGTAAGAATGTAATGCATTTTTTTTCCTTTCGAGAGCGGATGTGATACTGTAATTATGTTTTCTAGAGGTTTGTAATAATGTAATTAAGATAGCCGTAAAAGGTTGTGTAGCATCTTTGGCCCATTGGCGATGCAATATTGGTCCGAATTTTCCTTTATGTAGGCCAACAAAATAATACAATTAAGCTGTGGCTGTGACCTTACCAAGAAGCTAGGGGATACTAGTATATTTTGATTACCCGGTAGTTTCCCGAAATTACCACCCCCCCCCCCTCCCAAAATTTTTTTTTGAATATGACAATATTGATTTAGACTCTGAGCTCTAAACAATACAATACTAATCTGTCTCAAAGTCTCAAACAAGCAACTACAGGATATACCTTCGATCAAACTAGAGATCACATAACAGTACTCCAGATTATTCACAGAACTAGATCACAAGATCAGTAATAATAACAATTTGCTAACAGGAGTAAACAAGCTGAATTGCTGAAAATCTTCAGAACCAGAAGGTTCAAAACAATCTAATTCACACGAAGGTAATAAACTGACAGAAACACAAGTGACAGTAGTATGTAATCCAATTAGAGCTCAAGTCTAAACCCTCTTATCACATCAATTTCAGTATTTAGACTAATATCATCATTGAGCTAACTGAACCCACAGAATCACTAGCAATATCTTACAGTACTAACAACAAATCAATTCTAGATTTGAACCAGTACAACACACACACACACACATATGCAAGTGACTCGCCACAAATGGTACAGAGATACTCACAGAGCCGGCAGTACTCAAAACCACCGAGAAGATAGACAGACTAGGCACATCACAAGAATGTTGTCCCAGAAAACCTAGTGCCCCGCTACGCTGTGGTGAAAGGTGAGGTCGTCGGAGATATATAGTCTTGCTTCGTTCTTCGGGACACACCGAAGACGAAGATTAGGTACAAGAATTTTGCTGCACAAGACCAGCACCAGAGCTTCGGCCAAAAGCACTAGATGAGCATCAAAACTGAAATGAGACGAAGCCTCTCCCTTTTCATCAAGATCTATCCAGCACCAGTCTCCTCAACACTAACCAAGTCCATAATTCCCTCACCGACAAGACCCACTTAGCAAAGATCAGTCCAAAGGGAAAACCATAAAGATTTAGCAAGGAAATCAAGAACCTATCTCTCCGATAGTTTTCACAACTACCCTTTAAAGACAGCTCTCAATCCCTCTTCAAATCAGAGACCAAAAACAGCCGGAAGTCACAGATCCAAGAAAAGGGAAAAACCAACTTATCTTGATCTTCTCTCTGCAGAAAAAAAAGAGAGGGAGGCCCCCTTTTCTAGAGGAGAAACGGTGTGCACGACATGGTGGCGACGAACGGCCAGCTCCGAGAAGTCCGGGCCAGCTCGCGCCTCTAGCGCCACGCACGAACGCCTCCATCCCCTCCTGGAAAACAGTCGCACTCACCTCCAGGAAGAAGAGATGGGAAGCCAAATCCTAGCCTGCCGATTCAACCGCCAATGGAGATAAGGTCCAAGACCTTATCTTTTCCTCCAGCCAACAGACAAGTGGCCCCCACATCCAAATTCTTTTCCTTTCTTTTATTCTTTTACCAAAGTGAGAAATTCCCGAAAAGTCATCAGGAACAACAGTCCCCACCAATTTATCAATTTGATAAAAGATGTTCAAAGTCTTATTTAATATACAGCTGTTCGACGATGGGTCATGTTTCTCGTATTACAGTCGACTGCCGTATGAGAGACAGCCAAATTCTCTATGCCCCTCTCTCTCATCTACATCATCTTGGGTCCTACGTAGCAAGACTTACAAACAACCAACGTCACACTATTTTACATGCTCTAATACCTCGGTCCATTCGTAGTGCGATCCGTGTGACTCATATGGAGTTGTGATGGTTAGATTAGTTCTCACGGTGCTTGTCTTAAGTGAGTTGTAGTAGTATATAATGCATGTAGAGTTCTAACGTAGCATTTTACATAAAATGAGAACGAAGGTATAAGTGGGGTGGTATGCATGCATGTGATGGGGCGGACTGGGCATTCTAGCTGGGGTCGTGCCAACAAAGACAGCACGACAAATTCCAAATCTGAATTATGTTCGAATTTTGAAGCTACATTAATTCGATCCGACAATTACTGTGGCTTGGATGTTTTGTGTCTAAACGGTTACCTACGTGCGCCTTGGCTTTAGACCATATATTGAACTAGCTTGCAAAATTGTGGGGGGTACAGTTAGCCTAAGTGGGGGTGTTGGAGCTGCTATATTCCTTGCTAGTCTCACTTCGTCGTCAACCTACTAATTGCATCGTCGATTAACAAGCATTGGCGAACCCAATGTGACGTGTCCCCCACTGAAGATTAACATGGCCACTTCATTTTCTTTATGTGTTCCTAGCATCATCATCATCTACGTGCTAAATAATGTGAAATTCTTAAACCACTGGGGTGTAAGAATGTAATGCGTTTTTTTTTTCTTTCGAGAGTGGATGTAATAATGTAAATACGCTTTTTAGAGGTATGTAATAATGTAATTAAGATAGCCGTAAAAGGTCGTGTAGCATCTTTGGCCCATTGGATTTTCCTTTATGTAGGCCAACAAAATAATACAATTAAGCTGTGCCTGTGACCCCAATTATTTGTATTCCATGATGAGAAAAAAAAAGGTCGTTGATTTCGATAAATAGCTTTATTCGTTTCATGTACCTAACTGGGCCTCGCAGATTAGCGGCCCACTGCAAAAGGATAAAGCCCACGCGCGGCCTGTAACGAGCTCTCGGGCACTCTGGTCCATGGGATGCAATCGGACAGCTACCAGGACGCGGCGCGGAGCAGGAGGCCCAACGTTTAGTACCACATCGCCTAAGCAATGTGAAGAGCACCGATTTATAAACTCGCGCGCAACACCCTACTTCGTCTCTTCGGAGACATCCGATAAAATTGGAACGATACAGAGAAGATTAGCATGGCCCCAGCGCAAGGATGACACGCACAAAACGAGAAATGGTCCAAATTTTTTTGAGAATTTGCGCGCTGGTCCTTTGTCCGTGTGGTTAACTTTTTCTGGTCTTACAGATACGTCCTTGGCGCAGTCTTCCATCTTATATTCTTCTTACAGACAGACCCACGAGGCATCCTTTCGAGGCTGCCTACCAAAATATGTGACCGCCCTCATTTCTAATTGCACTAAGCCCCTCTACTGTTACTTTTTTTTCGCCTTACCATCTTTTCTTATATTACGGACAGGTCCTTGTAGGATAGCTTAGCTCAGTTAGATCCCCAGATGCTTATAACAACCTCTGATATTTGCAGATGTGCTCTTTTGGTTTTTGTCAGGCTTTTCTTCTTGCAATTTCTCTACTGTGGTCTGGAGTTAACGAATATGGCTGATCTGACAATCATGTTCTTTCGAAATTCGAATTCATTTTTGTAGTGTACCAATTTTTAACCTTTACGCCATAGAACATCATGTGTATCAATAGTTTGGTAGAGAATTTCATGTTATAAAGCTTGAGCATGGCGGAAAAGACGATTCTAGTTAAAGTAACAACCTGAAGGAAAAAAAAGTCCTGATGCAGGTTGGATTTGTTTCCAGGGAACTCACACATGGTCGTACCAAATCAGCAAATATAGTATGTAACATGACAATATTATCGATTGATTCACGTGGCTTACATGGTTTTTACAGGGGGTGTAATATTCCATCAGCAATCCACGATACCATGTCCAAAATGATCCGCTGCCTCGCGCTGCTTGCTGTGAACTAGAGTAGAATGGTACTCCTACCGTCTTAGATGAATACCCAAGGCGCGCTTCGCTACGCCCATGTCGAACATGTTAGTATGTTATCATATCAGAAACTTAATGGTAAACTGTGCATAACATAACTTATCCTAATAAACTGGACAATGGAATTTCAGAGTTGGCAAAACTTGCTCCAGGGACATGAACATGTCCCTTGTCCAGGGAGCTATCAATTTCAACTCTGCACCATCCAGATGTGTTCATTGATAGATGCGAGGTGGCAATGGGTTGGATCTGTAGCGCTATGCGTTCTCCACTGTCCTGGGCAAGGTCGATGCTGCCATCTGGTGTGGTCCGATTGTTGTCGGTAGCGAACCGAGCAGGACAACGTACAAAAAGAATTTTTTATTTAAATAATCTATTTTTTATTCTAAATTACAAATATATTCCACCGACTTTTTTTTTTACGGAAATATTCTACTGTCGCCCAATCGTTGGGCGATGGATCTGTCATTGGCGATGGTTTCGTCGCCGAACCATTGGGCGACGAGATGTTGTCGCTAAGCGATCGATCTGTCTGCCCCGCACGATCAATCTGTCATTGGCGATTGCATCTGTCATTGGCGGCAGTTCTGTCGCCGAACCATTGAGCGATCGGGTCTGTCATTGAAGCGATGGTTCCATCGCCAATGGTTCGGCGATGTGAGCTCGCAGATTGTTTTGTTGTTTTTAAATATTGTTTAATTGAGTTGTAATGAATATTACATTTTCTAGGTGAACTAAATTTAGCAAATCTGATTGTGTCATGATATTTATTTTGAAAATAATAGTGTTGTGACGCCGTTAGTTGGTCTGCATTTGTTATTTTCAGTAGAATATGATAGGTATGAAATTTGTCGAGTCGCAATAACATTTTTTGATCGTTGTATATTGTTGTAGTGCGCTAATTTTTCTGTTGAATTTTGTGAGGACGATTGAGACAAGAATGAGTTGTAAGTAGAAAGGTAAGTGATATTACCGTGAGGAAGGAGTCTCTCCTCGATGCGGGAAGGTCGTACTTTATGGACCTATCTGAGAATATGAGTGAAGGAAATGAGAACGCTCGTTGTGATTATGAAGATGCTTTAAAACATGGAGGATTCAATGTCGGTGCGAATGGTTCTTTACGGGATTGCACTAGAAGAGGCATACTTGCAATATAGTCTTGCTTTGATGGCTTAGTGGAGACACGTAACCGTAACTACATTAGAGTACATCAAATGATACATGTCTTACTGACATTACGTACATCAAATGAAAATTGGGTAGTACGTAGCACTACATAAACAATACAAAGTACAAATGACAATGTGCCGATTTGCCATTTCGGTCCCACTTTCACACCGGAAGAAGTCTTGACATCCTTCCATAGCAAGGTTTACTCCCGGTGGTGCCTTGCATCGTCGGGTGTGTAGCCCTCGGCGCGCGTTCGCGGCGTGTACCCAACGCCTCGCTTGTGCCGTCCATATCATTCGTATCTGACGACTCTGCCGAGCGACCCTTGTTGCCCTTGACATGTCAATATCAGGAATCCAGATCCTATTTGCAATATCCAAGGTGGCGAAGTTACCCACAACCACAAGCCCTAAGCTCGCCGATCCACGCCGCACCACCCTCTCCTTCAAGAAATACTCGGACACAAAGTTCAAAGGGTCCATACGCGATCCGCATGCGGCGAGCACATGAGAGCATGGCTTGTGTAAGAGCTTGATTTGTTGCACGCGTCTGATTAGGCTCGTTGACATGATCTCCAAGGCATACCGTGGGTGACAAGAGAACGAGCCGCCCCAATCCGGCTCTATCCGCAAGAGCACGTCGAAGCGATGCTCCATATTGCCCATCACGTACACCGTGTGCGATCGCCCTTCGTGTCTTCTTTGCATGTATGCCGTAATCTTGAGCAATACGGTGTTTGAGGGTTCGTGGCATGAAGTGCGGCATTTGCATGCCTCTCCTGAAATACCCGATTGTGCGTGCGAGTAACACCTTCCACGATGGCGGCGAGGGCCGAGAACGAAGGCCCCTAAGAACCCGGTTGTACACCTCCGCAAGGTTAGTGGTCATTATGCCGCTTACCTTGCCCGTCCGTGTCATGCAAAGAGACCACTTGTCCAATGGCTGTGCCTCGATCCAGTGGGAGAAGCACTCGATGTTCCTCGAGGTCCTCTGCCTCGGACCAGCCGGTTCAGACTCTGCTCCTTGGTTCCTCGTGTCCACGTGTTTCTCTTGTGTTAGTCGGCGGCGCCCATAAGCGTCAAATTTATGCTATTTGGTTACGCTAAGATAGACCTCTTGAATAGCTTCACCAAGGGTTGCTTCGGGAACTTCTTGAAGAAGTTGGCCCCCAAATGGCGAATACACCATCTGCTCGTCATATCCGGCCAATGGAACGGCTCCTCCGGGTCTTCCTGAAGTTTTTTTATGGCCTTCAGCATCCCGGCGTGCCGATCATGAATCACGCACACACCAGGACGAGCTCCAACAACTCCCACCCTCAGATGTTGAAGGAACCACAACCAGCTGTGAAAATTCTCACCTTCGACAAATGCGATGGCTAATGGCAGAATTTGATTGTTGCCGTCAACGCCTATGGCGGTAAGGATCTGCCCCTTGTATTTCCCGGTCAAAAAAGTCCCGTCAACTGAGATCACGGGCAGCATATGCCTAAAAGCCTCGATCACGAGGGACGAAGGCTCTGAAGGCCCTATGCATTACTAAAAACCTCGCGAATTTTAGATGGCATGTCCTTCACAAACAATGTACGTGCGGGTTTCTCTCTGCTGACACCTCAAGCATACGAGGAAGGTTGTCATCACGCCGCCTCAAAAGATCCAAACCGTCTTTCCATAGCCTTCGCTTCGCGACGCCACGCCTTCCCATAGCCGATCTTGTACTTGAATTTCTTCTCAATAGCCACCATAATGTGCCCGGCCTCCATATCCTTCTTCTCCACTATCTCTCCATACATCAAATTAGCTATGAATGTCGACGTTATGTTACGATGTTCGCACAAAACACCGCTGAGCATGCACGAGTCGCGGCTCCACCTTCGAGACAATCCGATTGAGTCTCATACTTTGGTCTATCTTGGCGTGTACTCGCTAAGGACAACCGGATGCTTTCGCATTTGATTATCTTGCTCTTAGCTAGATTTGATGACCAAACGTCCATTGATAGACATAGCCCATGACTTAATGGCATCTCGCAGGATGTCTTATCGACAAACATTGAGTGCAACCGAACCTCCGTGGCATGGTACTCCCACGGCGATTCGTGCTCGTCTGGCGTACATAGACCCTCGGCGTCAAATCTGTTCCATTCGGGGATGGGAGCTCGTCCTCATCGGAGCGCCCTCGTCGTCTTCTTGTAAAGCGTCCTCTTCACCAAGGCCATCCGGTCATCGCTTTCCATTTGATGCAATATGTAATCCCTATGCTCTCCTTCATCACCGTCTGTAGGCTCATCATGTGGTGCCCGATCTTCCTCTCCTATATGTAGCGTCGGGCTCATCACAAGCAACATTCTCGAACTCTTCAGTAACCTGACCCTCGGGTCCTCTTCTTCACCAACATGCCGCAACCGCAGTTTTTCATAACACCGGATTATATCCCAGGAGGCCTGCAGCTTCTTTTGGGCATGGTTGCACAAGTATCACACACTCATATCCACTGGCCGACATCCTTCTATAAAGGCCTTCCACTGCCGTGCGATCGGTCTTCTCAACTCCCGGTGATGTTAGTGGAAGACCGGCTCCAAAGCCCTTGTATGTCGACGCCAGACACCTCGAGGTTCAAAGAGAAGTGCTTGGTCGACCGGTGCTTCACATCTTCGATTAGTGCATTCTCGCCGTCTGGGTGTACCAGAGTGGCTTGTCTTGGCGCTCAAGTCAACACCGCGACGGACCTTCACGAGCAGTGCCAACACCGTAATGCACTTTCAATGTAGTGGGTGCAGGCATGACTTATTGTATGGTCGCAAATATTTCCAACATTGCAATTAGTCCGCGATCTATTTATTTTATCTTATTACTATGCGCTTGGTGTTTGAGGATTTTCTAAAGTTTTTTATCGCTTCTACTTACATACAAACCAACAAATCTACTTTTTTTTCCTAACTATAGTTTTCTCTTAACGCTACTTATACCTAGTATTTTAATTAACTAAATACCTACTTAAAAAATACATTACAAAATAAATCAAACTTACCTCCGCAATCCAAATTTGTCTTCTCTTCTTCCTCTCCTTCTCTTTTTTCTCCCTCTCCTTTCTTTCTTCTCAAATTGTCGCCGAACCTGTTTAACCTCTCATAAACGAATCGCTCTTGAGGACCGCAGGAGGCTATATAGGCCATCCATCGCCGACCGTTAGGCATCGAACATCTGATCGCTCTACGGTTGGGCGACAGCTTGTAAATACCCAACCAGTTGGCGCATCAGTAATAATTACGCTAACCGCTACTTTGGGTTGGGCGGCAGCTTTGATCGCCCAACCGTTAGCGATAGGTCCTTGTCGCCCAACCATTGGGCGACATACGTATATTTTTGTAAAAAAAAATATCGCTGGAATATTTTTGTAATTTAGAATAAAAAATAGATTATTTAAAACAAAAATTCGTACAAAAACGACTGGCATGCGAGGGCAAGGAAAGGTGAATAAGGAACCACCGTGAAAGAAGAACTAAAACACGCAGCACAACAGGAAAAGGAGGCATATAGGCAAAACCGACCCAAGGCATAAACTGCTAATTCACGGCGACCGTAAGCATATAGGCCGAATCAACCGTTCATAAGAACATAATAACGATCTAAAATAAGAGAAATAACATTGAATGGAAATATTAGACCTAGACTCCAATCCAAAGGGAAGGGCCAATGGCCTCCCCCGCCAACGGCGCTACACCAATACTGCTCCCAAACGTTGCTCCGCTGCCCAAGCCCTGGTGTGCGGGCCAGCCATTGTAGGCGTCATCTTCTACCTCCAGAACGCCTCATTCCCAACAAATAAACATGGATCCTCCATCGGGTCCAGGGGTTAGTTGGCTTGAAGTCCAGGCAAGCGCCCATCCTATTCGGAGGGTTGGCTATGCGGCATGGACGGAGCGAGCGGGGTGCCCGGTATGCACGAGTGAAAGCATATAGACTCCTAAAAATGATTTTGGTAAGTAATGTCAACAATGTGCTAAGGACTAACATGTGTGTTAAGATGTTTAAAAGATTAGTCCTGGAGCTTGAATGATGATATAGTTATAAGCAATGCAAAGGTGATAAAGATCAACATGGCTCAAGGCAAATTTATCATTTAGACTAAGGATCTTTTTATAGTATTTTACTGGTCTCGGTGCTTGGAGAAAAGATCGGATTTGTAGGTTAGATGTCGTACTATAAAGAGGGATCATGGTTAGTAACTTGAGGATGTATTTTTGTGTCATCTTGATCAACTAGGAGTCATGCATTGTATTTGTTTTTATCTCTAGAAAACTGTTAAGAAAAATCGGTATGACCGCAAGTCGGTAATACCAAAATTTATATGGCGGTACGTATTTTCCAGAGTGCATGTTTTTAGAAGTTTTCTTGAAATCCCGAAATCGGTATGACCACAAGTCGGTAATACCGAAATCTAGTTGGCGGTATGTATTTTCCAAAGAACATGTTTTTGGGAGTTTTTCTTGAATTCCAAAACAGTATGATTGCAATTCTTGAGCGGTACTACCGGAATACGGTGGTACCGAGTTTTACATGGCGGTACGTTATTTCCAGAGAGGGTATTTTATTAAGTTTTTCAATCCTCCGAAATCGAGAATACCGATCGGTGAAGCGGTATCACCGCTGATCTTGATAATCTGGAATTATAGTTGGCGGTAATCTTGCACCTTTTTCAGAACGGCTAGTTGAGCATTAAATGCAACAGATTTATTGTTGATCATGGAAATCGATATCTAGGGTTTGTATAAATGATATTACGCATTTGCTGGAAAGTTCAAGAACTTTGCTCAAACGGCTATTTTGTGGTTGGGGCTATAAATACACTTCCACTTGCGCCAAGATCAAAACCTTTTTGCCATATTGAATACACTTGAGGCTTTGGTGCTCTCTGTCGGGACCCAAAAATGCAATTCTAGACCCTCTGTGTATACTGCACTAGTCTAGGATCACGCTAGTGCACACAGTAGCAACATCGATGAAATATCATTTCCATATGCAAAGATGACCAATAAATAGGCAAATAACAATAAATATTAGAGTAAAGACCTTACGGTCAAAGCTTACAATTAGTGCCTCAGAGGGCGAATAGCTCAATTAAGCTGCAGCGGAATGAAACGGAATAACTTCAGTGAAGCCCATCTATATGCCCACAGGCAATCGACTGGGGTAGCGCAACCTAGTCCTCCACGATCCTTGAAGTAGACCTTGTTGACCGACAATTCCTCCACTTCTGTTGATTGATTATAGCAAGCATGAGTACACAACCGTACTCGCAAGTCATACCACAGAATGCAATTTATAGATGATGGCTTATTCCAAACGAATAGCTTCTGTGATTCTTTTGCAGAAATGCATCATTTGCAATTGAATATGAATAATAGATTGAAAGCATAACTTAAAACAAATAAACCATATTAATTTATCAGTTGTTTTCACAAAGATACATAGCCTAATCAATTTCTTTCACACAACCACATGAATTAAATCACACAGTTGTTCCTTCCCAATTGTTTTATGAAAATCTACCCCTCGTGTGAAATCCCCGAGCATGTCTATGACCGCGGACGCGGCTGTTCGAATAGATTGATTAACACTCTGCAGAGGTTGTACACTTTACCCACAAGATGCAATCAACTGGATCAGAGCTGAACGCAACAAAATATTTTAGAAACTTCATCTCAACATTTGACACTCCCGATGTGCTTTACCGTCAGACTACCCCACACAGGAAGCCAGTCCGACATACATCGTTGGATAGGGAAGCGGCGAATCATCCTGCGATGCGACTACCTGGTAGCTCACACCTCCACCCATGCACACAGCCTAACCTACTACCTGAGTAATCAATGTCAAGAATTCATAACTTACTAAGTTAGACCCGTCCCATACCAGGCATGTGGTCGTACAATAAGGCTCAGTTCAATGGTACATAAAGTTAAGTCCTTAATTGACCAAGGCAAGACTTCCAATTTCCAACTATATCACACAGATTATTATTCCCATGCACACAGCTCCACCATATCACTTAGTGTCCACCACTTGCCTCAGTCTAAATCTTTTACCACCTGGTTGGTTAAGTGCAACATATGCCATCAACGAGTAATAGCACACAGTACACACAGTTTTATCACAAACTTTCATAATCACTTAGTCAGGTTTATATTTGCAACTCACATGAGATGATGACTCGTAGCATGGCTAAGAAGACTAATCGTATCTAACCAACCCACGTTGGTGCTATAATAATACCAATTAAATAATGAACCTATTTAGGGTGACAAAAGAATATGACATAACAATAGACAATGTGGATATAACGAATTGGATAATAACTACACCCAAAATCATTTAAATAAATACTTAAAGTAAATGCAAAAATTTAAATCAAAGTAATTTTAAAAACTGAGTTCAATATGATCAAAGGTATAACTTGCCTTACTATAGTAATGATGATCTTAGTTTATCTTCAATCTTCTACTTCCTTGATTTTTAGCTCCTTCGGATGATTCCAAGACTTCAACGTCTAACGAGAAAGAAAGCGCAAAAAATAAACTAAATTAAAAAACACAAATAAAATAAACTCCAAATTAAAATTGAATGATATTGGAAGGTAGATAATGAATTTAGATGAATTTAGAAACTTGAATGTGTTCGATCGGAATTCGGATGAGAGAGATATGGCTCTCGAAAAATTGAAATTCACATGAAATGATGAAAAGAAAAAAAGGTGAGAGAAAGTGACATTTGGGGTCTACTTAATATTCTCAGAATATTCTATTTCGAAAATATTGGTAAAATAGGTGAGTGTATGACAAATGGGACCTACTGATATTTATGAATTTCTAGAATTAAAATAATTCTAGAATAAAGGTAGAGAGAGTGACATGGGGGACCAATAAGATAAAAAGATTTTTCAAGAATTAAATTAATTCCCAAAAATAGAATTGGGGGTTGACATGTGGGCCACTGGTCTATGGACCAGGTCCACAGAGAAATAATAGTCCACAGTGGACCAAGTTCATGAACTAAGGTTGACCGAGGGTTGGATTGACATGCGGGACCCGCATGTAAGTGAGAGAAATAATTAGGGTTTTTAATTAGGAGGATGACATGTGGGGTCAACATAGAAGTGAAGAGAAGATATTTATTCTCTTGTATGACATATGGGCCCATTCGTCATAGAGAGAAAGGAAGAATATATGTGGCTTAAATTGATTAGATGGAAAAGAAAGATATAGAAGAAGCTAGAGCTGCAACCGAACCAGGGGCGGAATGTAACATCCCAATTTTCTGAGCTTTAAAAATCTTTTAAAGAGTTAGTAGGATAAAATTCACCATTTGGGTTTTATTTGATTTTAATTCAAAAGCTTAATATGAACTTTGTACATCAAAATAATTTAATATGATTAAAGTCAACATCAACAAGGGTCAAAACTATTTTATTTGGATTCCTTGGGCTTGGATATATTTTCCAAATTTTTCTGGAATTTTTCCAAGTTCATTTGCTAGTTTCTATTGCTTATTTGAATTTCTGGTAAATTCTAAAAAGGAAAAGGTATTTAAAATCTCAGATAAATCCTTGGGCCGAAACCCAATTCCTTTCCTGTTCCGGCCCAGTCACTGTGCGGCCCATCTTTTCCCCACCGTTGGATCATCGCGGGACGGTTGGATCAGCGCGCCCGCGCGCGTCCGCCTCCGTGTCTCTCTAACGAGTGGGCCCGCCGAGGTCGTCGTCTCCGTTTCGGTTTCGTCCTCGCGAAGCCGCGCTCACCGTCCGCCATTGAAGCTCTCCGAGCTCGATACGACAACGGAGATTCCCAGCTGATCTCTTCTAGAAAATGTGCCAAATCTCATCCCTTATCTCACCACGTTCGTATCTGCTCTCAATTGGAACGGAATCGAACTCTATCTCTTAAACCGAAACGAACTCAAGAAATCCCGATTTGGGGATTCCTTATCCCATGCCGCCCGGACCCTATAAATAGGCCCCCTCGGTTCGCGATCATGCCCTCAACCCAAAGCCGCCACCCATTGAGCCTCAATCGCCCTAGCGCCGTCGCAATTCGAGGTTTGGGGTTTTTGCCGCCACCGGCGAAAACTCGAATTGCGTTGCCATCTTCGCCGCCGCGTCGTCCCCGAGGGCACCATCGTGATCAGCGTCGCGTGGGCTACCTCGTAGGAACATCCACATCGTCGGGGCCTCGCCGGAGCAGCCGTCCGACAACACCCGATCCTCTTCGCCGCTTGAACCTTGCCGCCGGCCATCTCCGTCCACCTCGACCACCCGAAGCTACTCCATCAGGTTCGCAACAACGAGGTGTGCGCCGGTACCATCCACGCTGCGGAGCGCCGCCGTTCGCCGTCCGTTGGTTCCCGAAACCTCCGCCGCCGTCGGTAGCGTGGCGGCCGATGTCGGCCGCGTCAGCGTCCACCTCAGCATCGGGCGTGCGTGTCGACCTGTGTGGTGCCGCGTCAGCACCACGTGTGCACGAGTGTGCCACCCGGGCAGATCCCAAATCCAATCGGCTCGGTGAACTTGGTTCACCGTGAGCCATCTCACTGACGTGTGGGCCCCACATGTTAGTAATTCTTTTTAATTCTTTAATTCCGAGCGCTGTCGTCATTGTTGCGTAATAATCCGATTTTTCTTTTAAGAAATAATTCGAAAATTCGGAATAATCAGTTTTTAGGGTTTTTCTAGATTTTCAATCTTCCCAAGCTCATATCTTTTGCATCCGAACTCCGTTTGAGCCCATTCAAATTTCTAAATTCATATAAATTCAAGATCTACCTATCTGAGATTTTTATTTAATTTTTGGAATTTGTTGTGCCTCTGTTTTTATTTATTTTGTGTTGTTTGTTTGTTTCGTTTGCGAGTAGACGTTGATACCTCGGGAGATTTTGAAGAGCAAGGAGCATCTCAAGACCAAGATCAATACCAAGACCTTTTCCAAGGCAAGTTATACCTTTGATCATATTGAACCCAGTTTTCAAAAGTTATATTGATTTAAATTATTGCATTTACTTTAATTATTTATTTCAATGCTTTTGGATTAGTTAATATCCAATTTGTTATGACCTCCTTGTCTAATTGTATGCCATAATCTTTTGTCACCCTAGTTGGTCTATTTAGTTGGTGCTATTGTATTACCAACGTGGGTTGGTTAGATGTGATTAGATTGCTTAGCCATGCTACGAGTCATCATCTCATGTAGTTGCAATTATAAACATGACTAAGTGACTATGGAACTATGTGATAGAAACTGTGTGTGCTCTATATGCTATTACTCGTTGATGGCATATGTTGCACTTAACCAACAGGGTAGGAAAGGATTTAGACGGAGGCAAGTGGACTGTGTGATATTTTGGTGGAGCTATGTGCGTGGGCTTAATAACCTGTGTGCATAGGGATTTGTAGTTAATTTGGAAGTCTTGCATTGGTCAATTAAGGACTTAACTTTGTGCGCCATTGAACTGGGCCTCTCGTACAACCACATGCCTGCTATGGGACGGGCCTAACATAGTAAGTTATGGAGTCTTGACATTGATTACTCAGGTTGTAGGTTAGGCTGTGGGCGTGGGTGGAGGTGTGCTACCAGGTAGTCACATCACGGGGTGGTTCGCCGTGTCCCTGTCCAACGGTGTGTGTTGGACTGACTTCCTATGTGGGGTTGTCTAACAGTTTGTAAGCACACTGGGAGTGTCAATGTTAAGATGAAGTTTCTGAACTGTTTTGTTACGGCTAGTGCTAGCTACACCAGTTGTATCTTGTGGGTAAAGTGTACAAACTCTGCAGAGTGTTAAAACACCAGTTGTATCTTGTGGGTAAAGTGTACAAACTCTGCAGAGTGTTAAACAATCTATTGAATAGCGCGTCATGATCATGGACATGCTTTCGGGATTTCACACGAGGGGTAGATTTTCATGAAAACCTTGGGAAGGGAGCTATGTGACCTAAGTCATATGGCTATGTGAATAACTTCTTAGGCTATGTGTCTTTGTGAACTAAAACTGTCAAATTATTACTGTTTATTTGTTTTACTTATGCTTTCAATCTATTACTTGTATTTAAATTGCAAATGCTGTATTTCTGCAAAACAACCACAGAAGCCATTCCTTTGGAATAAGCCTGCATCCATAATTGTATTTCTGTGGTATGACTTACGAGTACGGTGTGTATTCATGCTTGTTGTAAAACATGCAACAGAAGAAGAGGAGTCTTCGCCTGCTTTCGAGGAGGAGTTCATCGAAGGTGCTTGATCGTAGGGTCTTGATCCCAGTCAGTTGCCTGTGGTGGATTGATGGGATTCCGCTAAAGTTTCTTCGTTCCGCTGCTATTTTATTTCTTGCTAGCCCTGCGTGGCTTAATAATTGTAAACTCGACCATAAGGTCAAAACCCGTATTTGTTATCAAATTACTCGTTTATGTTATTAATCGCTTGTGTGGATCGATATTCACCTATGTTAACACTGTGTGCACTAGCGTGATCCTGGACTAGTGCATTATACACAGACGGTCCCGAATTGCATATTTTGGGTCCCGACAGAGGTGGTATCAGAGCCATACTGACTGTAGGTCTTACCCTTAGATCGGCCGTCTTAGAGAGTCCAAATTATTTTCTAAAGAAAAAAAAATTAACTTGCAAGATTAAATGAACTGCTTAACTCCCCTCATGTCTCTCTCGACTCATCTATTGCTATAATCTTTTTCTCTCCCCGCTGTTTTAACTTGGTTCCCACCCTTTTGCCTGTCTTTACAGATGCTTCATACCTACGGTGGCGTTAAAGCGGACTTCTGTGCAGAGTGGAAAGTATTGCAGTACTTGGAGGCTTTGATCGTCCCATGTATCATGGCAACGAATGGGTGGTGAACGACCGAGATCGTGGAGTAATCTGCCGTCTGACAGTATACGCCAGGAAGAGCACTAAAGCCAGCCAGCCGTTGAACATCTCCGTCAGAAGGATCACCTTCGCGCAAGGAATTCAAGAGTCGTCACGCCTGGCCATCCTTAGAATTTGCCACATCTACGCGTGAGAGCTGCGAAATACTGTCTTCTATTACCATCCCCGAGCTGCCGCCGTGGATCAACCAGCACGCTACCCGTCTATGGATGGAGAAGACGATGCCACAATGGTGCACCTCGCCCAGTTCGCAGCCGCTCAAGAGAAGTCGCTGGAAGCAGCCGCCACCGAGTTGGAGTGCGCCTATGAGACTCTGCAAAGAGCCAAAGAAAGGATCGCCACACTGGAAGAAGCCCTCTACGGTCAGCACAACCATAAGGAGGAACAAGAAGAAGAAGATCCGGAAGAGCCAGAAGAACTGGAAGAGGACCCTGAGGAAGACCCCGAGGAGGTTCCAGAGGAGCCAGCAGAGGCCGTAGAGCCAGAAGAACCAGCTGCACCTGCACCAGTCCTAGGACATCAAGATCAGTTCGCGAACATGCCAGCTCACTTCCAAGTCTACAGCAGGCGGGAGCATCGTCGTGGTTGTGGAGGCTACCTTAGCGACTGAGACCGCTAGAGTCTTAGTTCGTCAGGCTTAGCCAGTTGCCTTTCGAGTCGCCCTTTAGGCAGTAGATTGTGTGCTTAGGTTCGTATTTTTCTTGTATGCAGGTATGAGCTGCAAAAGCCCCTAGGCATTGTTGCAAGCCATACTAAAACCCTAATAAATAAAGGTGTTTCATTTGAGTTTCTTGAGCTGTGTTTGTTGGGTTTAACCTACCCCCTAGATTAGTTCTTAACTCATCTTGTACTTTCTACCTTATCTAACCCATAGAGCTTCACCAGATGGTTCAGACTCGCCATGCCGCCGCAAGTGGATCCGGAACCCAAGGATCGGAAGGCAACGAGCATACCCCTACGGGAGCAGTACCACCACAAGCACCCCCTCTTGACTTGCAGAACTTTGGAGCCTTCATGGCAGCACAGACACAGATGATGTATGCCATGATGAACCAGATGCAGGCTATGAGTAATCAGAACAACAACAATAACAACAACCATCATCCTGGAGCCCCAGTCGCTCATGGACACCAAGGACCATCCAAACTTGTTGAATTCATGAGGACTTGCCCTCCAACCTTTTCTGGTAATGTTACACCAATTGAAGCAGATGATTGGCTTCGGGTTATTGAGAGGAAGCTGCTGATCACTCAATGCAGCGACCATGAGAAGGTCATGTATGCTACTCATTAGATGGAAGGCATAGCTGCCGAATGGTGGGAGAATTTTAGCGCAGCACATGAGGCGCCACAAAATATCACTTGGGAAGAATTAGCATGACATTCCATCGATATCATGTACCTGAAGGTATTATGGATCTGAAGAAGGATGAATTCCGTGCCCTGAAGAAAGGAGCTATGTTAGTGACTGACTATCTGAATAAGTTTTCTCAACTAGCTCGCTATGCTCCAGAGGACGTCGCTACTGACAAGTCTCGCTAGAGAAACTTCTTGAAGGGTTTGAACTCAGGACTACAGGTCAATCTACTTGCCCACACTTTTCCAGATTTTCAAGAATTGGTTAACAAGGCATTGGTTATGGAAGACAAACGCAAGGAACTGGAGGACAATCGCAAACGTAGGATGGCCCAACAAGGAAGTCACCAGTTCCAACAAAGAGCAAGAGTGGTACCACAACAGAGTAATCGGTTTCCGCCGTAGAGTTCTTTCAGGACGCCTGCACCAACATCAGCACCTCGTCCAGTTGCTCAGAACTCTCGCAACCCCGCGCCAACCAACCCCAATCCAGGGAGCAATCAGCAGAATTCTCAGAGGATTTGTTATTCTTGTCGTCAACCAGGTCACTTCGCCAATCAGTGTCCGCAGAAGGGGACAATCACCTCAATCCATTTTAACCTTGGAGTTATACCCACCATGACCCCAGCGCCGAACAACCAAGAAGTTTCTCAACGTACCAGTCAACCAGGAGGAGCGCCTCAATCTGTGGTCAGAGGTCGTGTCAACCACGTCACTCTAGAAGGAGCTCAAGAAGCACCGGACGTTGTACTGGGTAAGTTTCTAGTAAACTCAGTACCTGCATCAGTTCTGTTTGATTCTGGAGCTTCGCATTCCTTTGTTTCTAGAGCATCGTGGAGAAAGATATGAAAATTGGAAGGTTTCAACCGAGAGGCGTCTGAGGATCTGTGTTTGCTACGGTCGTTTGGAGAAGATAGATGAGCGATGAAGGGATGTCTTGTAGCAGCACGGCGAGAGAGAGAAAGGAAAGATTTTCGGAATTAAAGAAAATCTTGAAAATTAAGGAGACCAAATAAATAGCAAACAAATCTAGAAAAATCTCAGCGAATACCAAAAAATTCCTTGCAACACAAGGAAGCCAAATAACACTGGTTTTTATTTAATTGATGTTTAGATTAGTCAAATTAAATATTTTTAATTTAGGAAAATTCTCAATTAAGCTTTATTAATTCAAATAAAATTAGTGAAATTTTTTAGGGACCTAAACTAATCAAAAGATTTTTGAAAAGCCAAATTTTGGAACATTACGCTCCCTCTCCCACTCATTTGAATTGAATTCCTATTTTGAGGTAGTTGAGAGCTATTCAAGTGCATTGCATCATTAGTTGATCATTCTTAGCACTTGATAGTCTTCAAGGAGCGCGACGATTTGTTACTCTTGGTGTTTGCCGGCTCCTAGACGGCTAGAAGAAGAAGGTTGCACGGTGAGCTCTTCAAGGAACAGTGTGAAGAGTCCCGACAACGGATTGTGAAGTGGTGTTGTGCTCACCACCTCCACAGAGGAGAAAGATCAACTTTAGTGATCGAGGGTTAAGGCTTAACTTGTGGAGCCAACTTGATTCGTTCAAGTTTCTTCAACGTGGACTAGTGAAGATCGACAAGTCTTCGGTACCACAGAAAAAATTTCATTGTCTTCATTGTGGTTTATTCTTGTCTTTACTAATTCTGCATTTACATTTCTAGCAATTTACTTGTGTAGATTTGCTTAGCTATAATTGTATCTAGTTTTGACATACGCTCGTAATTGTCTTAAAAAGCATAGTTGTTCTTGTATTGTATTTGTACTAGGAAGATTTGGTAACATAATCAAGTTTAAAATTGTTAATTAGTTGAAAAGTTTTAAAAACCTCCTATTCACCCCCCTCTAGTCGGTTATCCTTAATCCTACAAGTGGTATCAGAGCTTGGTCTTTCTAATTTTAGGCTTAACCATCTAAGAGAGAAAGGATGGCTAGTGAGGGGATGTCAATAGGCAAAGCACATTTATTTGATGGATCGAATTATGACTACTTAAAAATTAGAATGCCCATTTATTTAAAGGCTATGAGCCCAAGCATATGGAGAATTATTAGTGAGGGTTTTGTTATGGCACTCGATCCTCTACATCCCACAGATCTCAAGGAATGAAACTCTCACCTCAATGCTCAAGTGATGAACGCTATCTTTGGAGCTTTAAACGTGGATGAGTTCAATCGAGTGAACAATCTTGAAACCACTTATGAGATACAGACTACACTCTCGAAAATTCATGAGGGCACATCCACAGTTAAAGAAGCCAAATTGCATAGGCTTCGAATTAAATATGAAACATTCATAATGTTGCCTCCTGAAAACATCATCGAGATGTATTCTAGACTCAACAACATCGTAAATGAACCCAAAGGTCTTGGCATTAACTTACTTGATGTTGATATTGTGCGCAAGATGCTTAGAGCTCTACCATAGAAATACGAGACATTAGTGACTCTATTTCTCAACAATTCTGAGTTGCCGAGGATGACACCAATGAGTTGTACATGAAGGACAAGGAAGAGCTTTTGGAGTCATCTTCCTCCAAGAAGAAGATCACTGCTTTCAAAGCGAAAGCGGAATTGAGTGATGAAGCGGAGGATGAAGAAGAAGACTCCGAAGAAGAGTTTGCTCTCCTTGTGAGGAGAATGAAGAAATCCATGCGAATACGCCCATATCGAAGCTTTAATTTTGACAAGAGCAAAAAGGGGTAATTCTCAAACATCAACAAACGTTATAGCAATATCTGTTGCTATAGATGTGATGAGAAGGGAAATATTGCCTCTGATTGCCCTAACAAGAAGGATGATAAGGGCAAGACATCAAAGAAGAAGGAATACAGTGGCGAGAAGAAAGTTCATAAATATGGCAAGAATGAAGCTCACATTGGAGAATGGGACTCCGATGAGAAGTATTCGGACTCCGACTCTGATGATAAAGGTTCCTCAAAGAGGAAAGGATTTGTCGGCATTGCCATCAAGAAAGAACTACCACTCTTCTCCACTCCTACTTGACTCATTGCAAAAGGAGATAAGGTAAAATCTATTAGCAATAATGAACCTTCATATGATGAACTAATATATATGCTTGAAGAATTAAATAAATACCTTGAAAAAGAGAGGTCAAAATTTAAAGTCTTAAGGAAAAAGTATATCTTTCTAAAATACTCTTATGAGGAGCTAAAGGAAGCTCATGACTCACTCCTTCTAAAGGATATTGAGAAATCACATTCGAATGTTGGAATTACTTGCAACTTAATGAATGAGATGCCTAGAGTAGAAGTCAATTCAAATGCTATTTCAATGTCTAGCACTTCTACTTTATGTAATGATTTGTTAGCCATGCCATATTGTTGTAAAATTGATTCAAATGCTAGTATGACTAAAGTATGTGATCCATTGCTCATTGTTGAAAATAATGATTTAAAAGAACAAGTCACAAAATTGAGCAAGAGTTTGGAAAGATGCTTCAAGGGAAAAGCTACCATTGACAAGCTATTGAGTGAACAAAGGTGCTCATTCAACAAGTAAGGACTTGTGTTCATTCTCAAGAAAGGTAAGAAGCCAATTTACAAGCACACAAGGTTTGTAAAAGAGAATAGCAAATATTGCAATAAATATTGTAATATAGGACATTTGTCAAATGCATGCTCAATTGCTAATACTAAGTCTTATGACATTTTATGTTCCATGCTACATGCTTAGAAAATCCAAAGATGGCAAAGTTGTAGCAAAGTTTATTGGCATCTCAATTTTAGGCGCTAAAAAGAATACTATTTGGGTGCCCAAAGCATTAGTCACTAACCTCTAAGGATCCAAACAAATTTTGGTACCTAAAAGAACTTAATTCTTGTTTTGGAGGTCAACTACAAGACTAGTGGAAAATATTGAGTGCTTGACAATGGATGCACTCAACATATGACCGGTGATAGAAAAATGTTCACCACATTCGAGAATAGAAAAGGAAATGACAAGATTACTTTTGGTGACAATAGCAAATGAAAGGTAATATGATTGGCTAAAAATGCTATCTCAAATGATATTTCTATTTCTAATATGTTTTTAGTTGAATTGCTTAATTTCAACTTGCTATCTGTTGCTCAAATATGTGATCTTGGTTTATCTTACAAATTCTCTCAAGATAGTGTTTCTATTCTAAATAAAAACGATAACTTTTTAGCTTTCAAAGGATTTAGATTTGGAAATCTTTATTTGGTTGACTTTTTCTCAAATGATTCATGCATAAAAACGTGTTCGATTGCAGAAACATCCTTGGGTTGGCTTTGGCATAGAAGGCTAGCTCATGTTGGCATGATTCAACTTAAAAAGCTTTTCAAACATGATTTAGTTGTTAGATTAAAATATGTGAAGTTTAAGAAAAATAGATTTTGTAGTGCTTGTCAAGCCGGAAAACAAGTCGTAAATTCTCATCCTTCCAAAAGCATCATGTTAACTTCTAGACTATTAGAACTTTTACACATGGATTTGTTTGGGCCAACAACCTATAAAAGTATCGGGGGTAATAGCTATTATTTAGTTATTGTGGATGATTACTCTAGATATACATGTGTATTCTTCCTAGATGACAAAGCTGAAACCTCCGACATTTTCAAAAGTTTTGCAAAAAGGGCTCAAAATGAATTTGATTTTAAAATTAAGAAAATCCATAGTGACAATAGTTCCGAATTCAAGAATACTAAAATTGAAGATTTTTGTGATGAACTTGGAATAAAACATGAACTTTCCACAACCTACACTCTGGAGCAAAATGGAGCTATAGAAAGGAAAAATCAAACATTAATTGAAATGGTTAAGACAATGCTTGATGAATATAATACTTCTGATAGTTTTTAGGCGGAAGCAATCAATACCGCTTTTTCACGCCATAAATTGTCTTTATTTGTATCGTCTTTCGAAAAAGACTTCCTATGAACTTCTTGTTAGAAGAAAACCAAACATCTCATATTTTTGTGTATCTGGCTGCAAGTGTTACATTTTGAAAATGGTGTTCGTCTTTCAAAATTTGCAAATTGATGCGATGTGGTTTCCTTCTTGGATATTCATGAAATAGCAAAGCTTATCGCGTTTTCAACTAAAATTCTGGATTGGTTGAAGAAAAATATGACGTTCAATTTGATAAAACTAATGGCTCTCAAGAAGAGTAAGAAAATTTGGATGATGTAGGTAATGAAGCTTTAAGACAAGCTATGGAGAATATGCAAATTAGTGACATCAAACCAAAGGAAGATCCAAATTATTCATCATCCTCTACTCAAGTTAAACTTCCTAAGTCTTCCATAACAAACCAAATTCAGATTGATGAAGAGGACAACAAGGAAGATGATCAACCATTCAAATTACCTCTAAGAATTCATAATGCAATTACAAAAGATAATCCAATAGATCAAATATTGGGTCATGTGAATAAGGGTGTTCAAACTCGATCTCGTGTCGCTTCTTTTTGTGAAAATTACTCTTTTGTCTCTTCTCTTGAGCCAAAACATGTTGACGAAGCTCTCGATGATTCAGATTGGGTGAATGTTATGCATAAAGAACTCAATTACATCACCCAAAATGACGTTTGGGCATTGGTGAATAGACCCAAGCAACACAATGTAATTGGTACAGAATAGGTCTTTAGGAACAAGCAAGATGAAAGCGAAATGGTTGTGAGAAACAAGACAAGATTGGTAGCTCAAGGCTTTTCACAAATTGAAGGTTTGGACTTTGGTGAAACTTTCGCTCCCGTAGCTAAACTTGAGTCAATTCAGATATTGCTTGCTTTTGCATCGTGCTTTAATATTAAATTATTTCAAATGGATGTTAAAAATGCTATTCTAAATAGAAAAATATCCGAACTTGTTTTTGTTGACCAACCACCCGGTTTTGAAGATTCTAATAATCCAAATCACATTTATAAATTTTTCAAGATGCTCTATGGTCTTAAGCAAGCACCTAGAGTATGGTATGAACGCCTTAGAGACTTTCTAGTTTCAAAAGGTTTCAAAATTGAAAAAATTGATTAAACTTTATTCACAAAACTTTTAGATAATGATTTCTTTGTATACCAAATATATGTTGATGATATCATCTTCGGGTATACTAATCAAGATTTTTGCAAAGAGTTTGGTGATATGATGTCTAGGAAATTTGAAATGTCTAAGATCGGTGAACTTAGCTATTTCTTTGTACTTCAAATCAAGCAACTCAAAGATGAGACCTTCGTAAGCCAAACAAATTATGCAAAAGATTTGATCAAGAGATTTCACATATAAGACGTAAAACCTACCAAGACTTGCATAGCAACCAACGGTCATCTCGACCTTAATGAGGGAGATAAACCGGTAGATTTAAAACTTTATAGATCCATGATTGGTAGTTTGCTTTATCTTACCGCATCTAGGCCCGATATCATATTTAGTGTTTGCATGTAAGCACGATTTCAAGTATCACCAAAAGAATGTCATTTAGTGGCCGTGAAAAGAATTCTAAGATATTTAAGCATTCCTCTAGCATTGGCTTATGGTATCCCAAAGGTGCAAAATTTGGTTTGATTGGATATTCGGATTCTGATTATGCGGGTTGCAAAGTGGATAGAAAAAGCACCCCAGGTAGTTGTCAATTCTTAGGACGATCTTTAGTATCATAGTTATCCAAGAAACAAAATTTCATAGCCCTATCAACCGCTAAAGCCGAATATATTTCCGCTGGTAGTTGTTGTGCACAATTGCTATGGATGAGGCAAACATTAATGGATTATAGAATAAAATTTGAAAATATGCCTCTTTTGTATGATAATGATAGTGCTGTGAAGATCGCTAATAATCTGGTCCAACACTCAAGAACCAAGCATATAGATATTCGTCACCATTTCTTGAGAGATCATGTGGGCAAAGGAGATATCAAAATTAGCCACATGAGGACCGGTGATCAATTAGCCGATATCTTCACCAAACTATTAGATAAGAGCCGCTTTTGCAAGTTGAGGAATGAGTTAAATGTCATAGACAATTCTGATGTTGCTTGAAACTCATGCCTCATGTTTTTTGCTCTCATTTGGTTTTCTTGAAGTATTTATGAAAATAATTTCAAAAATGTTCTAAAATTCTCTATTTTTAAGAAAACTATATGTGACGCCCCGTGTCATTACCCCAAGGGTAATCACACTTAGGCATACGGATTACTATTCGTTTGCTCAGTAGAACACTGCTCCAACGAATAGTAAACCTTTACCAGAGTCACGCAGCGGAACAATAAGATAGAAACTGTACATTTTATTCCAGTAATAGCCACGCAAGGCTATGATTCTTAGTACATATATTATACAGCTACAAAATGAATGACTCCGCTTTTCTCGCCAACCCTGAAGTCTCGGCCTTCTATTCGTCCCACGAGTCAAATATGGCATCCATCTCGCTCTGGTCCTCGTAGTCTGTGCCTTCTCCCCCGTGGTTGCTTCAGTACCTGCAAGTCCTTCATCCCACTCAGGATAGTTCCCGGTCGGACTAGGATCTACAAAGGAGAATACTAACAAGGTTGAGTACATGAATGTACTCAGCAAGCATTAATAGCAAAGAATGCACTGGATGGCTATCTCTGGTTGTTATCACATTTTCTAAGTCATCTAATTTCTGAAAATAATTTGTTAAAACATTAGGTGGCAAATTTTAATACTGAAAACACTACTTATTACTCGGAGAGAAGAAAGACCCCCGGTGGTTCCCGTAGACTCCAATCCAAGAGACTGGCATGAATTCATGATTTGCATAGCACTACGCAGGCTTGTACCACCTTGCCCATAGTTATTCTGAGCTCTAAATGAACCGGGTCCCCTGCATTTCCTTTGATACGGGTTCGAGTCCAGAATACAGAACGTTTTCCAGATTATGTGATCAAGTCTCCACCCATTACTTTCCTTCGGTGCTGATTTCGTCATGCACCGAGTTCGACTCTTATTTGGTTGGCTGACCATCGTCCGTGCTCAACACTCCTCCTTAGGCCGGCGCACTTCCGAACCCAAACACTCCAATGTGTCCCGTTGTGGAGAATCTTAATTACGTAACTAGGTAGCATTTTACGCGCCCAAAGCGGGAAAATGGTTGGTCTTGAGTTCTGACTTGAGGCCAGAGCAAGAGTTTTGTTTGTCCTTATATTATAACCATATGTAAAAAGGGGCCCACCTCTTACCTCATCATCATCATCATTACCATTATCATCATCGTCGCGTTCCCCTGCCAGGGCCCCCTTTTACCCACATATTAATTCTCATTTCTTTCTTTATTTCTCATTCTCATTTCGTTCTTTCTCATTCTCATTTCTTTCATATTCATATTAATCAGTTTCATCTCAATCATTGATTTAAGTTTTGAGAAAACAATTTTGATGCAATAAACATAATAGTGCAATATACGGTTTACATTTAAATTAACTATATTTATGTTTAAGAGGATAGCTTGCCTTTGGAGTTGTAGGAAAGATTGGCGTCGACGAATCTCTGATCAACTGCTCCCGTCGGTGTCATTTCATCTTCTATAGCAACACGGTATACGAATAGTAATATAATTAAATCGTAGTTGATTTTGAGTGATATTACGCATACATAAGTTAGTGGCTTATAGTTTGTTAGCACAATTTTAATTAAATAAACATTTTTCGAGATCTACACTAAGTTAGCACTCCACGAAATAATCGTTCTCTAAAACGCACACTAAGATTCGACAACCCACATACCACGCTTAAGCGAATAGTCGACAGAGTAAATAATTACAAGCACAAGATTCGCTACACAAGCTAGTTATTTTATCAACAACAGAATTAACGACTATTCGATCTATCTAGCAATTTTACTTCACCGGTTAATCGCAAGTTGGTTAACTAAACAAGATCTAAGTTAAGTTATTTAACAGCAAACAGCTAACAGACAATTAATTTACAAAGCTACCGATTAAACACAATATTGCAACAAATAATTAACACTTACCCAGATCCTAATAACACTTCTAAACCTAAAGTCCTAATTCCACTTCTAATCCTATCTCTAACCTTATCCTAACCCCTCCCTCTCTCTCTCTCTCTCTCTCTCTCTCTCTCTCTCTCTCTCTCTCTCCCTCGGCCGGCCCTATCTACACACGCACGCACCCACAGCCACACACACACACCCCTTCTAATCTCCCCCAATCCCACTCTCCTTCCCCAACTTCCTCTTCTCTCTCTCAACTCCACTTGTGGCCGACGCCGCCTCTGGGGGCCCATGGTCCGGCCGCCATTGACCAGGCGGCGCAGCCCACTTAATCATGCTGGCTCCTTCTCTGGCTCGGCTCCTCCTTTGGAGCCGCCCGGCTGGCGTCCGGTCTGCTCGCCTCGGCCGGCTCGGCCTTCTTCTCCCGTGGCCGTCTGCATGCCTCTCTTGGGCAGTCGCCATGACTTGCTTGTGACAATGGCGCCGCCGCCCTCGTCTTCTATCGTGCTCGGCCGGTCCACGCCGGCTCACACCGTCTTGGCCGCTCTGCTGGCAAATCCGCCTCTACCCGGCCGTCGGCTTCGTCGTCGTCGCCGGCCGGTCGCTTGCCGGCCATTGCGCCTCTCCTACTCGCCATGCTCGGTCTCGTCGCCTCGCCCCTCTGGCTTCCTCGGCGGCCAGGAGGCAGCCCGCCTCCGGCTCATTGCCTCTCCTCGCCTCTGGCCGGCTCGGCCATCCGCCACCGGCACTCTTGCTCCCTTTGTGGCTCGGCCGAGCCCTACTCACCTCCCCTAACTCCACTCGATAACCCAGATTTTACATGCTTTGGTTGCTTTCTTTTACTTATGCTTCAGAGATTGATTGATGCTTTACGTCACGGTTTTGCTTCTCGATGTTCCTCAAAATGGATTGATACATTTTTACTTATTAACCAGATGCATGGGTGATGCACATGCTTGGTGATGGTGGAGCTGCTAAAGCCTCGCTCTGCGGTAAACTCCCCCTCGCTCTCTAACCCAAATCCTCCCCTTGCTCTATGATGAAAAGGAAACCGAGAGCTATCTGAGCGATATGATGAGATGCTCTATGGGTGAAAGATGTGCATGTGTCTTTGCATCTTGAGATTCCATTGTGGGTTACCTCTTGTTGAGCTAAGGATGGGGAAGGGGTTGTAGTCTTGGGATTCTGTATTGGTGCTCTCCACAGTGGTTCGGTGTTGCATTGTTGCGGTTCCTCGTGGCCACCCGTGCTTCCTCCTCCTCCTTGTGCTGGCCTGGACACCCCTGGCTTGAGCTTGCCTTGGTTTCTTCCTTGGCTCCTTGGTCTCTTGGCCTTGTGCTGGTGCTTTGGCTTGGTTTGGGAATGGAGCTTTGTGGTTGAATGCTAGGCTTTGTTGTGGGGACAGTGGTGTGGTAGTGCTTGCTCTTTGTGCTTGCACTCGGCTGTGAAGAAAGAAATGGGATGGAAATGGCTTGGTGAGCTTGGGGGAATGTTTTGGCCTTGCTCCTCCTCTTTCGGCTGTGAAAAGAGAATGGGCATGTGAGGCATTGAGGTGGCTGCATGCTCCCTTTTATGCTCTAGGTTGGGCACTCTCCTTAACTTGCACATGACCAAAATGCCCTTTTTTTTTATCCATATGGCAAGGTTTTCGTTGGGGGCTTTTTGGTCTGTGTTTAGGAAATCACTATGCGTGTGATTTTCTGTGGCTGAGTAATTCAGTATATGTGGGTGTCGGATTAAATTAAATTTGGATGGCGAGCCCTCTGAAAGAAAAGAGGTGCTTGGTTAACTCTAGCTAGTGCAGGTACCTTGACGATCAAGGGGCAGCTAACTTGAGTTGATCAGGAACCCTAGTGTGCTTTGGAAAATTCTGACGGCCACTTCCAACCTTCTACTTCCATTTTCTATTATCCACTTGGCTTCGACTTACTAACCGCTTTCTAATTTTTCTAACGAGCGATGGGAATGGATCGTGAGATGGCTCTATGGTGGTGCCCAAGGTACAAGGTGGCAAGGATATTTCTTTGCTACAAGAATGCAAGCGGATTATGATTTAATTAATTGTTGTTATAAGCATTGCAATTGGTTGTATAATTAATTTTGAAACAAGCAATGGGTTTGTAATATATTACTTCTGTTTTGTACTAGGATTGATGCCATGTTTTCAGGGTTGTCACAAGGGTGTATTCTTTGATTGCATTGAATGGTGTAAATATTTCTGAGGTCGTATTAATGATCCACTTATGCCTGCAATGGATTTATTTTTGTAATTGAATCTTGATTAATAAAGATATTGGGGAAATTGTTTTTATAATCCTCTTGTTGCCAGATGTAACGATTATGCATTTAATATAACTCTGAAATTACTATTTGTTCTGGATTTAAAGAGTTTTAATTATCACTAATTACTGATTACTGTTAGTTAGATTAAGTTAATTTTGCACGTTCTCACACTATATTCATTTGAGTTATAATTATCTATCTCATGCATAATGATCCTAAAAATATTTATTTGAGTGGTTGCAATTAAGGATCATTTGCATTTGCATTTCTGTTTATGTTTTGTAAGGCAAAAGCAGTAATACCACAGTTTCTGCTTGATACTCTTGTGGCCGTAATCTAGTGCCTAAAATCTTGATACTACCGCATATGGCTGGCGGTTCTAAAATTGTTTACGGCTGAAGTCTTATCCCTTTGGCCTCCTTTCTCATGTGGTATAATCGCTGCTCTTTTCTTTAGAATCATCGAGCCTGTGTGTAGGACCGAATAGGTGACTAGAGGGGGGTAAATAGGAGCACGAATCCTTTTTCACCTAGTTTGAATTCAACATGATTTTCACTTCAATAGCTATGAAGCTATGAAGATCAATCAGTAAGTATATAGTAAGACTTGTATTGAATCCAATCTACCCCAAAGCAAAAATCAAACCACAAGGCTTAAATGCTACGAGGCGGTCGGACCCGATGGCAAATGGTGGTCGAGGCCAGGAAGTCGGTCGACCGACAAAAACTTCTTGATCGGCCACTGGGCGGTTTGACCGACGTTATAGAAATGGTCTGGCCGGACCTGACGATGAACAAAACAGACAGCGCAAGAACCGAAACTCAAATCGATCCAACTTTTGATTTACACAACCAAACTCCACCAAACTTGAGACACACCTTCTCTAAGATATTAGGAACCTATTCTAATCAAAAATCACAGAGATCCATGCCAAAGTTCCTATCTTTTTCAGTTTGAACAAAAGGTGCTCCAAAACCGAGTCAAAATCGAAATATGATCTAACGTCTTGCTCGTGGGTAATTGATGATCAAGATGATCCTAGATCTGTTCCCACATGTCACAGCAAGCTAGATCACAGCAAGAAACCAATAGAAAACTCGAGGATCAAATAGAGACTCAAAATCACAAAAGAAGGAGGAAGAACACAAAGAGACTCATCTTTGAGAAATCATGCATGGATTGATTTGAGATTGAGGAGGGTTTACAGCCACTCCATCAGGAGAACAAGAGCTCAAACCAAGAGCACACCATCAACTCATCTCTCTAGAACTCTAAGTCTCTCCTTTCCTCTCTAAGTCCCTAAAACAAAACTAGGGTTTTCCAAATGAAGTCCTTAAGGGTGCTGGATAGCAGCCACCCCTATTTATAGTGGAAACCTAGCTTCTAGAAGAGTAAACCCTAATGGGCTCCCGTTAAGCCCACACACAAACGGGTCACACACGTACGCATTTTAAAGCGCCATCTTCAACTCATCTTGACCTAAACCACTTCTCCATGCGTCGTCTCACGCCATGGTTTAGCCAAAATGTTATCAAGGCAGTATTTGGTGAAATTACGAAAATACCCCTTCTCGATCCTTCTCCGAAGACGAGTCCAATCTTGGTGAAGCAAACGCCTGCTTCGCCACGTGTAGGTTGATCAACGGCTCTCATCATGTCGGTAAGTCTCTCCCGCCCGGCTTTCGTTGAAACCACCAAGGCACTTGCACCGACCCCCGCGCCACTTGATCCAACCCATCTCACCGAACTGCCCTTTCGGTCACCTTTGTCCAATTTGCGCCATGCTTGAATCCATTGACTTCACCCGGCATCCTTGATCGTTCTGAACCTCAGCTCTCCAAGCTTAGTCCCGATCATTTTCGCCGTTGACCGTCGTTGACCTCCAAGCGTCCTGCACAACAATAGACAAAGAAATCGATTCCGAGAAAAAGTTCTTCACAACTTGACCCACGTTAGTGAAAACATGCATTATGCAACACATATGCACTGAAGCCCATGAACTTGACCTATCCTACAACCAAATCTCCAAAATGGCCGATGAACAGCAAGAAATCGGTCAGACCACCATTCAATGGCCGGTCTGACCGCGCCTTGAACGCCGGTCGACCGCCGATCGATCGGCGAGTGCTTTGAATGCGGTTTAGTGCATTTGACACGTGACCTTTCAAACTTTGACGAAAATGCTGATTCGACAAACCTTTAATGATATTGCTAATTGTAACATCATCCTAGGATCATGAGAATATCCCTATGATATCCACACCGTGTCTCTCTCTCCTTCTCCTCTCAAACAAAAACCTCCTCTCAAATCTGTCAAGTTCCTGGAGTTCTTCTTGAAAATTTTGTTTGGGATTGGTTCGCTTGGTCTTATCCCCTCCAATCTTTGAGGTATTTGCCCTAATCTCATCTCTTTTCTCAAATTTTTGGCACTTATCTCATTTCTAGGGTTTGATCAAAATGTGGATGATTTAGTCAAACTCTTTTGGGCAAATTAGTAGAAACTGATGTTTGATGACTTATTATGTCTATTACATGGATTATTTTATGCCAAACAGTAGTTAGAATCAAGAATTCAATGATTGCCCTAAGAACCTCCGCGGGTGTGGTAATACCACCCATGACAATCGATATTACCAATTTCCGGTAATAACAGATGTATACTGCGGTACTACCGCTCCAGCAGAGAAAGATTGATTATATCATACTATTTTGCATCGATCCTATCCGATCCAGTTCTAATTGCCTTCTCTTATCTTAGCAACCATGCCTCACAATGTTGGTTCATCTTCTTCAAGAGGAAAAGAAAAGATTGTGTACAAATGAGATGATGAGTTTTAAGAAGACTCAACTGACAATGATACAAATGATGAACTTTACGTGCCAAACAGAACTATCTTCTTTGTGGCAGACCCAAGCAAGATTGGAAGCAAAAAGTATACAGACTTGAGGCACACATATCAGTTTTTGCTACCCAAGAATGCAGTTGATCCCCTTTTTCACACAAAGTTTCAGGAAAATATGTTCTATCACATTTATGACAGTAAGAACTTTGATCATCATCAGTATGCGACTTGGGATCATCTCAATATGAATCCCTACTTAAATCGACTTTTCTATACATTTCATAAAGTAAAATTGGATAATTTGGTGACTCTTAAGTGTGACTATGACTTCTCAACTCTCAAACAATTCCATGCCACTGTCCACATTTCCCCAGAGCATGATACTCTCACCTGGATGACAGCATCTTTCAAGAAAAGTGCTTCAAAAGAAGATTATCAAAAATCATGGGGCATTCCTACACCCCAAAGTGGTCCCATGACTAAAGGTACATCTTGAGGATACTTGGAATGTGGATGAGATCAAAGAGCTATATGATACATCTCAGCCGTGTGAGTTTGGCACAATAATTGGGTTTTCACCAATACCCAAAATGATATACAAGATTCTAAGAGCAACCTTCTTTCCCAGAGGTGGAAATGACAATGAATTTCAATCTAGGGTGACAAAAGATTATGACATAACGAATAGACAAGGTGGTTATAACAATTTGGATTATTAACTATACCCAAAAACATTTAAATAAATACTTAAAGTAAATGCAATAATTTGAATCAAAATAATTTTAGAAAACTGGGATTCAACATAAGCAAAGGTATAACTTGCCTTGCTATAGCAATGCTGATCTTATTTATCTTTGATCTTCTACTTCCTTGACCTTCAGCTCCTTTGGACGATTCCGGGACTTCAACGTCTAACGATAAGAAAGCGCAAAACAAACTAAATTCAAAAAGACAATTCAAATAAACTCCAAATTAAAATTTAATAGTACTAGAAGGTAGATAATGAATTTAGAAACTTGAATGGGTTCAATCGAAATTCGGATGAAGAAGATATGGCTCTCGGAAGATTGGAATTCATATAAAATGATAAAATTGAGAGAGAAAAAAATATTAAGAGAATATTCCTTCGTATTAAATAAAATAAAAAGAATTAGATACTTACAAGTGGAGTCCACTGGTAAGTGAGAGAGAGATGAACTCATTGGATGATATGTGGGCCAAGGTGTTGGAGAGAGAACAAGATAAAGAGAGAATGACAATTGGGACCCACAGAATATTCCTTAATTAAATTATTTTAGAAATTCTGGAAAATGGTGAGTGGGTGACTGGTGGGACTAGGGATGGCAATTGGGCGCGGCGGGTACGGGTAGTGCTCGCCCATACCCATGCCCGCGACCCCAACTTCCCCCCACGGGCATACCCACGAAGGACGACGGACGAAGAACCTCGCCCATGCCCGTCGCCCGCGGGCATGCCCGTTTACCCGCGAGCAATGCACTGCTGCCCGGGCACCCATCGCCCACGGGTACCCATCGCCCACGGGCATGCTGGCCTCGAGGAGGAAATGGCCACAGGCATAAAGTGAACCTCAAGCATCAACGCAAAGGAACATTACTTTAGACGCAAGGGATCATCGATCATCAACGCAAGGGAACATTACTTCAGATCTAAAACAGCAATCACCTTTGATGTTGTACACCATGTATATATTCTTAACATAACCCCCAAAGTTATCTGGTGAAACTTAACAGCAAGACACACACCAGCATCCATTGCTCCAGAAATAGCAACCTTGGACCCAAATCAAATCTCACCCAAAGGGATTGAGAGCTACCTACATGTGGGTTATGTTACTTCACTATCTCGTGAATCAAATCAATGAGCTCCTTTTCACTATAGTGAGATTTCGATTAACGAATCGAGATTGCACTTCACGGAAGCATTTGACCAATGGGCATTTCATTAACATACTTCACAGGATCAACAGCTAACAAAGAAGAATGAGCTGCAAAATCTAGAACCTCCACAACTTGCGATATCTGTTTCGATGAGTGTATCTGCAAATAAGTAAACCTCAAGCAGCAATCAAATGAAATCATAAAGTTTAGATCGAACACTGAAATCATAAAGTGAACCTAATACTCTCAACTAGAAGTAAATCTCAGATGGGAGAAGTAAGGGAAGTAGAGCAGCAAGGCGCCGGCCGTGCGAGCTAGGTGAGTAGCCGATGCACGTGGGGGTCGGCATAGAGAGGAGCCGGAGGAAGGCAGGTCGAGCTGGGGAGGCGACGCCGGCGACACGACGAGCTTGGGGCTGAGCCAAGGGCCAAGGGCACGCACGGGAGGCCATGGCGTCTTGGAGAGAGGGAGACGAGTTGGGCCATGAGGCCGAGGGCAGCGGCCGGGGGAGCCAAGGGAGCCTGCAAGGAGCAGTGGCCGTGGCAGGGAGGATCGGGCAGACTGGGGGTGCGAGGAGGGGCTATAGCAGGGGCAAGGGCGCGCGGGGCCAGGCGGCAGCACCGGTGGGGCGGTGCCATGGCCGAAGCTGGGAACCTGAGTACTTGAAGTGGGAGAGGGGAGGGGCGGAAGGCTTCTGGCGGCACGGCTGGGAGCTGGGAACCTGAGTACTTGACCGAGCGTGCTAGGTTTTACATAGTGCATGTGTCCTACGGTCCCATATGTCAGTGTAAGATGACGAGTAGTCGGGCGAAGCGGGCACGGGTGGAGCTTACCCATGCCCGCGCTCGTTTACTCGACGGGCAAGAAATTGTGCCCGTGGGCAAAGAAAGACGCCCATACCCGCCTCTATTAGGGTATTTACCCGCGGGTACATGGGTAATCGTGCACAATTGCCATCCCTAGGTGGGACCCACTGGATTTATGAATTTTAGAATTAAAATAATTCTAGAAATAAGGTAAAGAGAGTGACACGTGGGACCAACAAGATAAAAAGACTTTGCAAGAATTAAATTAATTTCCGAAGATAGGATTAGGGTTGACATGTGGGTCACTGGTCTATGGACCAGGTCCACAGAGATATGCTAGTCCACGGTAGACTAAGCTCATGAACAGGGTTGACGAAGAGTTGACTGACATGCGGGACCCGCATGTAAGAGAGAGAAATAATTAGGGTTTCTAATTGAGAGGATGACACGTAGAGTCCACATGTAAGAGAGAGAAGATAAACAATGACTTGCATGTGGGATGGGAGCAAGGTGCAAGAGGATGTGCTCTGTTGTTTTAGATGGATGATATGGCCTGTAGGGAGAACAAGAGGGCCAATAGAGCAGCAGTACAGAGAACAAGGAGCAGGAACTGCCGGCCGATTCTTTGTGCACGATTACAAGAGATGGCAAAGCAATTAATAGAGAATCAACGAAGAAG
The DNA here is from genome assembly GCA_036346405.1 of Phyllostachys edulis. Lineage (NCBI taxonomy): Eukaryota > Viridiplantae > Streptophyta > Magnoliopsida > Poales > Poaceae > Phyllostachys > Phyllostachys edulis. The sequence goes on from CM070552.1 coordinate 29,097,046, forward strand.
TAAAGATAGAACCGAACAGGAACTACACAGGGAGCAACATGAAGCTACAGACAGGAACAACAGGGAGCGACAAGCACATGGATGGAGGGCTGCTGCTGCTAGCCTGATTGCATGCGCAAGGTCATGGCACTGGCATGGCAAAGCAAGAAATAAAGAAGAGACTATCAACACAGAAGCTAGAACTAAACCAACAGAGAGCTGCTGAGAGACACAGAAGGCAACCGAACAGGCTTTAGGCTGATTTTTGACGCATAGAGATGGATGCAAGGAATAGAGAATAGATTAACTGAGAGATGCACACTTGAATTGTTGGCTTGGTTGGATGACAAAAGAATCACACAACAGAGAAGAACCGAAAGAACGAAACAATTCACGTATTGGACTCATATAGACATGAACAGTGTATGGCTGTTTCTAGCGCACGGGATGGCCGGCGGCCGGAGGCTACGCGGCAGCGGCGAAGGTGAACACGTTTTGGCTTTACGGCTTGATATGGCTCCGGCGATCTTGGGGCAAAGGGGATGGAACCATGACGTAGAGCGCAACGACGCGAAGCCAACGCCACAGACGGTTCGGCCGGGGGATGTCGGATGAAGGCGCAACTTGCCGGAAAAGATCTTTGGGTAGAGCGGTTTGGAGGAAACCAATTCAGGGGATTAGAAGAGAAGATCAAGACGGACGTTTAGGCACAAATTATTTGCTTTTATATGCACCGAGGAGATATGGAATTTAGAAATTTTGGTTATAAAGCATTACGAGAAGAGCTCTCGATCGGTTGAACGCACGCTTTCATTTGGAATCGTGAACGATGCTGACAGTCAGTATGCGTGGGAGGGAGAGAAAAGGAAGATTTTCGGAATTAAAGAAAATCCCAAAAAAATCAAGGAGACCAAATTAAATAGCAAACAAATCCAAAAAAATCTTAAAAAATACCAGAAAATCCCTTGGAACACAAGAAAGGCAAATAACATGGATTTTTATTTAATTGATGTTTATATTAGTCAAATTAAATATTTTTTAATTTAGGAAATTCCCAATTAAGCTTTATTAAATCAAATAAAATTGGTGAAATTTTTCAGGGACCTAAACTACTCAAAATATTTTTAAAAAGCCAAATTTTGGAACGTTACAATCTTGAGAGTGACCAAGTGCTACACCTCCTTTTGCATGATTTCTTTTGGTCTTTGATGCTAACGGGAGAGAAATTGGAGAAGAAGATTGAAAGATTAAGGGGAGCAAGAAGATCCAGAAGCTGCTGCTATCTATGCTATCTATCTATCAAATGATAATATTATAGTTTGGAACTATGTGTTTTCACTACTACAGGAAGCCACATCACAGACGGTTCGGAACTGTCATCACAGACGGTTTCCGAACCGTCTATGTTTGTTGGTCTGTGATAATAGGCCATTATCACAGACGGTAAAAAACCGTCTGTGATATGCAATATCACAGACGGTTTTAATAAAAAAACCGTCTGTGAAGTGTAGTATCACAAACGGTTTCCACTAAAAACCGTCTGTGATCCGCGAATATCACAGATGGTTGTCAGTAAAAACCGTCTGCGATCTGTTAATATCACAGACGGTTTGGTTTTATAACCGTTTGTGATATTCGCGGATCACAGACGGTTTGTTTTTATAACCGTCTGTGATATTCGCGTATCACAGACGGTTTTATGTAGAAACCGTCTGTGATACTTGCCTTCACAGACGGTTTTAACAAAAAACCGTCTGTGATAGCTCATACCCCCTGACCACATTTTTGCTATTTTTCTGTCTAGCCTCAGGAATTGCTAGCCATGCCCTCTGAAAACAAGCAGGCACAAAAACAGATCAAGCAGGCACAAAAACAGATCAAGCATGCACAAAAATAGATTCATAAGAGATAATCAATTGTTGACAACTCAAAGTGATCATTACTCAAAATAAATTACAAAAGATCGCATTTGTTCAAGTATTGTTGCTATAGTTACAATTGGATTACAATTGTTTACGTTGAGAGGTGTTGGCGGGGTGATGCTCTCGGTTGGTGACGGAGTGAAACTCTCCGTTGTCGTTAATGATTTCTGTGTTGATAAAGGTGCAGAGCTTCCCTCGAATGTCCTTGATCTCTTCCGCAACGAGTGAATCACATTGTAAATCCAAGACCTGTCGCTACCAAGAGTAAAATGGTAAGCTATATATATTTAAATTTATAATTAGGAAATAATTATTTCGAGATTGATCGACAAACCTCGGGATCCTTCTTCCTAGCTCTAAGGATTAGTCGCATATGATAGCATACATAGATTGCACATAACTCATCATCTTTTTTTGTCAAGCCTTTGCAAAAATAGAATTACATATATAGGTATAGTCAGTTCGAGACGCGTTATTATGAAGTATGATATAGGATTATCATGTTGTAGCGCGTACCGAAAAATTCATCCTGTGTGTTAGTTGGACGTTCTTTCCATTGTATATTCCTTTGTTGGCAACATAATTGATGAACGACCTACATGATTTGAAAAATTTATCCTCGGCCATTTCAAACGAATAAAGACTACAATAGAGTTATGTAAGGAGGAAATGAGCATACCTCTCGGGTATTCCTCTTAGAATGCTGAAGTCGTGCTTGTTGCGGTTTAGAGAATCAAGGTATATCACATGGTTCTTCTTGGGTATAATAACTAAAAGGATCCAATGGTACCTACTCATGTATGTCGCTATAGTCATTAAACCTAAGTTCGTGTTGCGTATAAAGTACAAATGAAATTTGTATAGCAAGTAGTGACACTTACCCCTAGTTGTAGGGCACCATTATGTACTTCATGTTCGCGGCGAAGCAATGACCTCGTTATGTATTTCTCGGCGAAGGGCGAGTCTTCTTGGATGGTTTGCAGCGATACCACATGTGGGTCGAGAAACCCACGGTTCTTTCCATTCCGGACATTTTTCAACATGTATTTATACATAAGCAATGAGTTGTGATATTTATCATTATTACATGAATGTAGAACTTGATTATGCGCACTTACGATTGTCCAACATCGTAGAAGCGAGGCGTTGAGGCCAACGAGGTTGAATAGTTCATATAAGTCGTTGAAGCCCACGACGAAGTACCTCGTCCGTTGAAGAAATACTTCTCCTTGTATCGGCGGTGATTCGATGTCGCACCCCTTCTTTTGGGTCTTGTCCAAGTACCGGGCATGCAAAGCGACAAGCATATCGGCGTGCATTATCTGCGTCGAACTGCGGTTTTCGATGATGTAGTTCCGGTATCGCGGACTTCCGGACTTGGGAGGCGCTTAACGTTCGTCGATTTCGATTTGGCCTTAGCGATTGGCGGCGTCTTCTTGTGAGATGACTCGGGACCGTCTGGCTGCACGCTTTTCTTTGTTTCTTGGCGTCTTCTCCACGAGAATCGAAGAGGTGGCCTTTTGAGGCGAAACATGAGGTGGAGTCATCGAGGTCCGTTGGAGAGGAATGGTCGTGTCGGATCGTGGCACTCTGGGTCTAGGGCGATGTCCTTCTTGGGCCTTTGGATAAAAGAGTGGGCGGCATCCCCTAGTGTTATGATCTCTTCGTTCGGCGAATCTTCAACGGGACGGCTCGGAAATTGACATGTACCATATCCACCTGGACCTTGGCATAACCACGCATCAATGGGCACCGTCTTTGACCGCCCTTCCTCGTATGGATACACCATCCCTCGCTGTGACCTCAATATAAAGGACCCATCCATCCTCACTTGGAGCTTGCAGCGTCGGGTTCTAAAAAATACCGTCTGTGATAAGTCGCCGCGCCACCAGCAGTCAGACAGACCAACACGAGACGGTTCCAAAGGAACCGTCTGTGATGGGGCGTCTACTATAGCCTGTTTTGTAGTAGTGTTTGTTTATATTTTAAAGTACTTGGAACACGTGTGCTTGTAATAGTACTAGTTTAACTTATGTTGCATCATGACTCTTATAATATGATTTGCGACATGATAGTTAATACCTATGTTTAATCAAGTTTATGTGTTCAAGCATTCTCTTAATTGATTATTATCTTTTGCTTGAATAGTTTCACATGTTCCTCATATTCAACAAATAAAGGAAACTCCGTTGAAATTTCAAAAAAAATCTCAAATGTGCATGGAAATCACCTCTTGAATCTATATGCACATATTTAGGAGGAGTTTTGTTTATTTGTTGATTGACTTTGAATACAATTAATTCTTCATCTCTTTTGAACTCATCTCGAGAATTAATTGCTTCATTTAAAAGTCAAAACTAGAATATACAACTTGGTGCATATTCAAAATCTTTCAAATCATTCATATTGATTGGGTTGTCATCAATTAACAAAAATGGGGAGATTGAAAGCATCTAGGCCCCTAAATATGATTTTGGTAATTAATGTCAACAATGTGTTAAGGGACCAACATGTGTGTTAAGATGTTTAAAGGATTAGTCCTGGAGCTTGAATGATGATATGGATATAAGTAATGCAAAGGTGATAAAGATCAACATGGCTTAAGGCAAAGGTATCATTTAGACTAAGGATCTTTTTATAGTATTTTACCGGTCTCGGTGCTTGGAGAAAAGACCGAATTTGTAGGCTAAATGCCGTACTATAAAGAGGGATCATGGTTAGTAACTTGAGGATCTATTTTTGTGCCATCTTGATCAACTAGGAGTCATGCATTGCATTTGTTTTTATCTCTGGAAAACTGTTAAGAAAAATCGGTATAACCGTAAGTGATCAGCGGTATTATCGCAAGTCGGTAATACCAAAATTTATATGGCGGTACGTATTTTCCAAAGTGCATGTTTTTGGAAGTTTTCTTGAAATCCCAGAATCAGTATGACCGCATTTGATGATCGGTATTGCCGTAAGTCGATAATACCGAAATCTAGTTGGCGGTATGTACTTTCCAGTGAACATATTTTTGAGAGTTTTTCTTAAATTCCAAAATGGCATGACCGCAATTCTTGAGCGGTACTACCGGAATACGACAGTACCGAGTTTTATATGGTAGTACGTTATTTCCAGAGAGGGTGTTTTCTTAAATTTTTCAATCCTCTGGAAATCGATAATACCGATCCAGCTAAGCAGTATTACCGCGATGCGGTAGTACCAATTTATAGTTGGCGGTAGTACCGCACCTTTTTCGTAATGGCTAGTTCAGAGCATTAAATGCAACAGTTTTGATCGTTGATCATGGACATCAGCATACCGGGTTTGTACGACGGTGTTACCGTATTTGCTGAAAAGTTCAGGAACTTTGCTCAAACAGCTAGTTTTGTTTGGGGGCTATAAATACATCCCCACCTACACCAAGCTGAAAATCTTTTTGCCATATTGAATACACTTGAGGTTTTAGTGCTCTCTCTTCTACTCATTTGCATTGAATTCTCATTTTGAGGTAGTTGAGAGCTATTCAAATGCATTGCATCCTTAGTTGATCATTCTTGGCACTTGACAGTCTTCAAGCGAGCACGACGATTTGTTACTCTTGGTGCTTGCCGGTACCTAGACGGCTTGAAGAAGAAGGTTGCACGGTGAGCTCTTCAAGGAAGAGTGTGAAGAGTTCCGGCAACGGATTGTGAAGTGGTGTTGTGCTCACCACCTCCAGAGAAGAGAAAGAGCAACTCTGGTGATCGAGGGTTAATGCTTAATTGGTAGAGCCGACTTGATTCATTCAAGTTTCCTCAACGTGGACTAGTGAAGACCGGCAAGTCTTCGATACCACGAGAAAAACTTCATTGTCTTCATTGTGGTTTATTCTTGTCTTTACTAATTCCGCATTTATATTTCTAGCAATTTACTTGTGTAGATTTGCTTAGCTAGAATTGTATCTAGTTTTGACATAAGCTCATAATTATCTTAAAAAGCATAGTTGTTCTTGTATTATATTTGTGCTAGGAAGCTTTGTTAAGATAATCAAGTTTAAAATTGTTAATTAGTTGAATTTAAAAAAAAAACCTCCTATTCATCGCCGTCTGATCGGTTATCCTTGATCCTACAACGGGCACCCCCAGTTTTAATTTTTTTTTTATCTATATACCTTTTCTAGCTATTGTTTCAATTGAAATCGGACTTGATTGCAATTTTATAATATTTGAAAGAATTATATGCAAGTTGTATCATATTTTGTAGAAACACATTTTTCTCTCTCTACATATGTGGCTTGGTACGAAAGAGTTTTATTTTATTTAGCTTTTAGTGTCAAATTCTTTATTTGTTTGCATCATTGTGGCAATCACAATGAGTGCAATGATTCAAAACTAATTGATATTTTGCTTACAAATTTTGAAGACATGTGTGACCTAAGTAGGAGTGGTAGGGTACGCGAACTATTATGTGGGGCGTGTGGTGTACCAATAAAAATTTATGGAATGACTATATATTTTTAATAATACGTTCACATATATTTAAATACCAATGTTAGTAATTGTTATCATCGTCAATGCATAAAATTAAGTTTTTTCACAACTAATGTGTAAAGTAGTTAGTTGATTTTTTAAAAGACAACTAATTATATAGGAATATTATGTATTATGGGAATACAATATTTATAATGCATGCTGTATCCAACAGTAATATTTGTTCGGCCGATAATTGATTAATAGCCACATATTTCATCATCAACGGTGCACCCTTAGCAGAAATTTTCTGGCTCGCACCTGAACTAGTCTATGCTTGTGGCTTGCCTATGGTTGAGATGAGGTGGTGGTGATTCACACCAGAACACAGGCAGCTCTACGTGTGTGGATATTCTGGGTGCGGGCCCACCTGACAGCGAGAGGCCGTATATACCAAGTCGTCGGCTGCTCAATATAACGGCGGAGAATATTTGCATGTTACGGAAACGGGAGAAAGCGTACGCTCCCGGAAGTCCCTATCGTCACGCTACCACCGATGCTCCCGCGACCCCCAAACACCAAGCGCGAACCCTCCCTCACGTGCTCGCTCTCCCACTGAACAAGGGCCCATGTATCCGTCGTCCAATGCGAACTCGAACAACACGATACCTGTCCGTACCGCAGAAGATCCCAACTGCCGAGTCGAGCACGAACCTGGCCGCCTTCTCGAACCTACAAATATAATGACAGGTGGGCCCGGAAACCTTTACTGCCATGGGCCCCACGGGATATCCAGCGCTATCCGGGATCCCAATTGCAGCCGGGCTGGCAAACCACCGAGACACCCACAAGCGAACCCAACTACGAAGATGACAAGTGGGTCCCACTAGTCGTGCTCCCTGCAAAGGGGCCCCCCATGGACTCCGTCCAGTACGTCCACCGCAAATCTACCCGGACTCGCAATCCATAGACCCACTCAAAGGGTTTACAGACCCCGGGTCCCGCTCGTCATATTCTTGCGTCAGTGGTGTCTGGAGCCGTTTCGGTAAAAGATAGTATTGCTCTTACTACTAGTACAGCTGCTACTAGCTTAGGCTTCATTAAATACCCACCCTCCCCGCCTCATCCTCGCCATCGCCAGAGTCACCGCACACGAAACCAAACCCGAAACGAAAAAAAAGGAGAGAAATTAGGGGTGGGGTGGGGAAGAAGCAAGGGAGGGAGGCATTGCCCTAACCCTAGCGCCTGCGACCGATGGGCTCCGAGGCGGACGCGGCGGAGATCACGGGCCCCCTCCTCGCCGGCGACGGCGCGCGGGCGGGGGCGGAGGTCGTGCCGCCGTGGCGGGAGCAGGTGACGGCGCGGGGCTTGACGGTGAGCGCGATCCTGGGCGTGCTCTTCTGCCTCATCACGCACAAGCTCAACCTCACGGTGGGGATCATCCCGTCGCTCAACGTCGCCGCGGGCTTGCTGGGCTACTTCCTCGTGCGGACGTGGACGGCGGCGCTTGAGAGGCTCGGCGTCGTCTCCAAGCCCTTCACCAAGCAGGAGAACACCGTCATCCAGACCTGCGTCGTCGCGTGCTACGGCCTCGCCTTCAGCGGTACGTGGGGGAACTTTGCTTGTTAGGTGGAGATGCGATTCTGGCGTGTAATTTCGGGTTACTTTTGACCGGTAAAAACCGTCTTGTTGTGCGGAGTTCCGATGCTCTTGTGGGCAAAGTTCGCCCCTTGTGTTAAATTTAGGTGGAAGAGTGCTAGGGATTTGAGAAAGATCGGATTTTTTTCAAAAATGTTGGGCATTAGGGAAGCCGTTCGTAGGGTGAATTTATGACTACCTTGTGGGGATACTAGATTTTTAATGGAGCAAAGGTTGCACCGTTGAATTTGTAGAATAAATATCCGATTTCGGAGTTGCATTGGGAGGGTTGGTTAATTTGCCCCTTTTGCATTGAGTTCAGATTATCAATTACTGTTTCTGTTGATGCAGGGGGCTTCGGATCATATATGCTTGCAATGGATCAGAAAACTTACGAGCTTATCGGGACCGATTATCCTGGTAACAGGGCGGTGGATGTTAAGAATCCTTCGCTAAGTTGGATGATCGGGTTCATGTTTGTCGTCAGCTTCCTTGGACTATTTAGTCTTGTTGCACTGCGCAAGGTACTCATTCATATCTTGAAAGCATGCATCTGTTATGTTTATGTGATAACATGCTCATTTTTTTTTATTGAAGTGGAGTAACTTGGACTACTCTGTGTCCAATTAATTTAGTAAAGTGAGGTCTGTTTTGGTGTTTGTTAGGTAATGGTAATTGATTACAAGCTGACCTATCCCAGCGGAACTGCCACGGCTATGTTGATAAATAGCTTCCACACTACTACTGGAGCTGAGCTTGCAGAGTAAGACATGGACCAGCATTGCTCCTTAATTTTGTACATAATAAATTAACTATGCGACGTATGCGTTGCAGGGACACTCATTTGTTCAATTTGCATTATTCTTCTTGTAGAGTACTTTATCATTAAGATTCATTTCTTACCTTCTCACAATCATATCCATGACAAACATTAAATGAAAGATAATCTGATGATGGCATAAATATGTCTTTTGCATGACAAAATGCTATAAACAGCTGCACAATTAATGATCACAAAATAACAAAAAGAATGGTTGCTATGATCCTTTTATTGTTTATACCAGCTCATCCAAGTTCACCATAGATTATCTATGGCTTACCTATTTTTCGTAGCATCTCTCAACTATCAATGAATTCAATTGGCATTGTCCTATGTATAAAAGTAAAAAGCCAGATAGCCTACTGAAGTTGCAAATCAGTCTTTTGCCCATTAGATACCTTTTCCATCTGTTAACCATCTAGGCTATATGTTAGCCTATTCGGACTGAACTTTAGCGAGGACATGAATGTGTGATAGGCCCCTTCATATTTTTTTCCTTGTAATATAACAATATACGAATTAGGAAATGTCAATCATTGGGTTTTATTCATCTACTTGTCTGGCATTTAGTTTCCACTGAATTGAAGCTAAGAATTCTGCTGTAGTGCTATCTGCTCTAAATATATTTAGTTTATCCTTCTTGGAAAGTAAGTGTAGTTTATCCTTCTTGGAAAGTGAGTGCACAATGTAATGTGTAAGCTATGTACACAGGATGAATCTGAAGATGCTTAGAACATATTGAAATTTATATATTGTTTGCACATCACATCATGCAGCATATACGTGTGAAATTGCAATGATCTTTGATGCTTTTGTACTGATTTTCTCGGTTGACAACCAGATTTTTTCAGTTACTGCAATTCTTGAATATTAACGATATTAACTTTTGTTTCTTGTGGTTGCAGTAAGCAAGTTAGCTGTCTTGGAAAGTATTTGAGCATTAGTTTTCTCTGGAACTGCTTTAAGTGGTTCTTCAGTGGTGTTGGGGATTCCTGTGGCTTCGATAATTTCCCTTCTCTGGGACTTGCAGCATTTAAGAACACGTAAGTTTGCTGTTGATGTTTATTTTTTGCTATTCCTTGGACGTTCACCACTGAAGGCTGGAGTGACTGCTATAGCTTATCTTCTCACATGAAACTGCTCATCAATTAAGCTGGAATATCCTATGCATGTCTTTCAAAAAAACTTACCTGTTCCATTTTTTGTAGGTTCTATTTTGATTTCAGTCCAACATATATTGGGTGTGGTCTTATATGTCCACATATTGTTAACTGCTCTACACTTCTTGGAGCCATCATATCTTGGGGTTTACTTTGGCCATATATATCCACAAAAGCTGGGGACTGGTATCCAGCTAACCTTGGAAGCAACGACTTCAAAGGACTCTATGGATACAAGGTCTGGTGATGGAGGTTTCTATTTGTATTTTGTTCATGTCATGAATTAATAATCAATTTCATTCTGCATCTTGACAATCCACTAATAACGTTCCTTATTTGATTGCTCTAGAATCAGATTATGGATCGCAAGGCTTGATAAAAGAAACTCGCTTGTTTCCTCTCCATACTTGATAAACCCAGTAAATCTGAACCAAATGTAAAATGTTGATGTGAACATGGGAGTAATACCGATAATTCTCTTCCCGTTGTGCATTTCATCAGTGGTCATAGTGATGGTGAGGACTGTGAAATCGGGTTCACGATGGGAATTGTTGGAAATTTTATTATGTCCTTCACAAGGAACATACGGATGGCACATCTAGCTCATTTAATTATTAAAGTATTCTGTGTTCAGACTGATCAGTCTTTGCAACTTTATGTTAATTAAAAACTAAATTGTCTCTGTCCCCCGCCTTCCAGGTTTTTATATCTGTATCTGTGATACTCGGGGATGGTCTTTATAACCTCATCAAGATCATTTATGCTACTATCAAGGAAATATGGAATGCACGTTCAAAGCAAGGAAGACTTCCCCTTGTCCAGGTTCAGGATGGTAATGCCATGTTCTTATTATATGCTGCTCACATACCAATAAATGACATAGCAGGGCCAGCAGGCATCTGATTTTGTTTCTCTTTTACTCTTGCAGATGACGAAGGCTCTAATTTATCAGCCGAGGAAAAGCTTCGGAATGAGACATTTGTAAAAGACAGTATTCCTCCCTGGTTGGCAGGATCTGGTTATGTTGGCCTTGCTGCAATATCAACTGCTACTGTACCTATGATCTTCCCACAGCTCAAGTGGTACCTTGTCCTTTCTGCATACGTTGTTGCTCCCCTGCTCGCTTTCTGCAACTCGTACGGCACTGGCCTAACAGACTGGAACCTTGCATCCACATATGGGAAGATTGGTCTTTTTATTTTTGCCTCATTGGTCGGCCAGAATGGTGGAGTGATTGCCGGTTTAGCAACTTGTGGTGTTATGATGTCCATCGTATCCACCGCTGCTGATCTCATGCAGGACTTCAAGACTGGGTATCTGACCCTCTCTTCACCAAGGTCCATGTTCGTGTCACAGTTGATTGGGACCGCCCTTGGCTGTGTCATTGCTCCTCTCACTTTTTGGCTTTACTGGACGGCCTTCGATATTGGCAATCCTGATGGCATGTTCAAAGCTCCATACGCTGTCATCTACCGTGAGATGTCAATTCTGGGTGTCGAAGGATTATCAGCGCTTCCCCAACACTGCCTAGCAATCTGCTCTTTTTTCTTTGTTGCAGCCCTAGTGATCAACCTCCTGCGGGATGTCACTCCAAATAGTGTGTCGAAATTCATCCCACTCCCAATGGCCATGGCCATTCCCTTCTACATTGGAGCCTACTTCGCTATCGACATGTTTATCGGGACGGTTATCCTGTTCGTCTGGGAGAGGGTGAACCGCAAGGAGTCTGAGGACTTTGCAGGTGCAATCGCGTCTGGTTTGATCTGCGGGGATGGGATCTGGAGTGTTCCTTCTGCGATATTGTCCATCCTGAGGATTGACCCGCCGATTTGCATGTACTTCAAGCCGTCCCTTACCAGCTGAAAATAGAGCGAAACGTTGTTTTATTTGCATGTTACAATAGAGCAGAATCACGTTGTGTATATAGTTTACTCGTGTAAATTAGACTGCGGCAAAACAGCAGCAGCATTGTACATTCTGTTGATATCTTATTCTGCTCGTACTTCACCCGTTGCTATGCTGCTGATACAGCAGTTTTCTACTTGATCTATGTTTTGCATTGCCTGAACATGTCTGCGATTTGTAGTTTGCACAGCTCGGTCGAAATGATAGCTGCAACATAGCCTGCAGTTGCCTAGGCCTGGGTGCCTTGCCAAACTGAAACTGGGCATGAAACCCAGTATGAGCTGGCTGCGTTGTGTTGAAAGAAAATCGTTCAGAACTTGGAATACACTTTTTTTTTGAAGGAAAGAACACCCTGATTTTTATATTAAGAGAGAACATCACATGTCCCTAGCAATACACGGAAGTCCTGCTAATTGGAGAAAGTACAGAAAAAAAAAAAATCCTTGAGGACTGCATCCACTACTCTCAAGCTTCATTGAACTCATGTATTGAGCCAATCAAGAAATGGATCACCTGAGATAAAGGTGACGGCAAGTTAGAACCTGACAGTGTGACCGAAAATGTTGACGACGGCCGGCGCGAATGTTTGGACCCAGGATTTCCAGGATTGGTGTTCGAAGTCACAAAATATTGATCAGTACAGGCATAAAACCAATGCTGCCCATGAATAAAATGTCACATTCAAAAGATATAACCACTACAACAGTATACCATGCAGTGCTGCTTATTAGAGGAGGTGGAAAAACTGGAAACGTCAGTGCTTTTAACTGGGAATCTGACACAAGACACACATTGTTACTCTGGTAACTAGGGAAGTAATTTCCAATGATTTTTGGATTTCAGATGATATTGTTTTCCATCTGGCATCAGTTATAAAGAGACAAGTTTCCGGACGCCATTTCATGATGGATCAACAGAACCAACAAAATTCAACAAATTACCATATAATAAAAATTAAGACTAAGAGATAAATATGGAGCCAAGTAAGCTAGTGTGAAAAGAGATGATTTTATCTGCAGGTTTGAGTCATCAGTTTCGATCAAAATATTTGTTAAATGGCACAAAAAACAATTTTGTGAAAATATACCTTATTTGCTGCATGCCTGCATCCCTCAGTTTTCTTGCTGGCATAGTTGGCAGAAAAGTGTATGGCAACATTACAGAGCTACGTTTGGTCCGATCCTTACACTCCATAAACCTGAACTGTAATGATGATTAAGGTCTATACTTAAGTTTACGAATCACATATAGCTTCGATTCGGTGTGATTATAAAATGTTAAGCTAATTCCTAAAATGCCGATAACAGGACATAAGGACCCTATGAAACACGAATTCTTACCAAGCAAGAGGACTTGCAGTGCGGTTTATAAGGAGAGCATCCGAGTAAAGTGGATTTTCTTTGAGTTCAGCTCTGCTAACTCCTCGCAAGTTGCAAATGTGCTACGCCTCCCTGACTCCCTCTCCTAGCTTCGTACTTCTTGATACTATCCCATACCATGATTGTGGATTGTCCAAAATAATAGGTACAGTTCTTGATATGATGTTCATATCATATAAAGATTATGTTGCACAATAACTTGTTTCCCATCTGCCAAAACATTGAGTTTACATATTTAAATTCGAATTCAATTTGACAAAATGCAATGGGCAGACATAAGTGCTTAAGAAGCAAAACCTTTGGTCTGAAGTTGCATTGCTTGAATCAAGTAACCCCTTTGTATTGTGCACTGAACTAAGGCACATCGTTGAAGGCATGACAAATATTATGCAGAGCAACAAAAACGAAGTCATGGCATGGCGCCTCGGAGCAAGCAGGCAAGCAAACCACCGCCGCCGTGGCGCAGCGCCATAGCGCCGCTCCGCCTCCGGTCCTCCCCTTCTCAGGTTCTTCCCGTGAGTCCACCGCCGCCGCGCTCACCCGCCACTTCGCCAGGCTGCCACCGCCTCCGCAAGCCGCAACTCCGCAAGGGCCAGACCCGCCGCAGCCGCAAGAGCAACTTCGCAAGGATGAGGATGGAGATTGGACTTTGGAGAATTGGAGATGGAATGATGGCTGCTGGCTCCTCGTTGCAGTGTGAGAGACAGAGATTAGGGATTTACTATTTAGCCATTTAGGGTTTGAATTGGGGATGAAATGGGCTTTGGAGTTTGGCCGCTTGGGCAAGAGCGCAAGTGGCCTAGTGGGCAACTGCCGACGCGCGAGGCCAACTGTGGGCTGGGCTCGGCTGTGAGGCGAGTGCGGAGTGGTCCGCTGGCGCGAGATTGTGAGATCTGAGCTGGTAAATGTTGAATGTTTTTAGCACAGATCTGTGTTGGCTTGTGTTAGTCCTTCAATCCTTTATGTTGAGGCCTACTTACTGGAGCTGCTATGGCACTTGTGAAGAGTGATATTGGTGGTAATATCACGGTAAGCATCCCTTTCTACAAGACACTATTAATAAAAAGTCATGTTCCGTTCCGCATTTGTGCTAGTAAATAATTGGTGTCGTTAATGTGATAAAGCATGCAATTATCGCTATTGGAGCCCTTAGATTTCTATTTCATTTTCTTGACAACTGACGTGAATGGACTTCTGTGGCTCACAAGGTGCTTCAAATTCCTCGAGCTGCACAAATGGACTTCTGTGGCTCACAAGCCACAAGGTGCACAAATGGACTTCTGTGGTTCACAAGGTGCTTCAAATTCCTCGAGCTGCACAAATGGACTTCTGTGGCTCACAAGCCACAAGGTGCACAAATGGACTTCTGTGGTTCACAAGGTGCTTCAAATTCTCTTGCATAATTGGTCACTTTTTATTGCAGCTTAATCAGCTTGCCAATTACCAGACGTATTTACTGAAAATTTTGCCTTTCAGGGCTATGGACTTCCTTGTTGAACTAGCCTGTAACCTGCTTGAGCATCCAGACTGGACTATGAGGCAAGCTTGTACTGATTCATATACAAAAACTTTGAAGTCTGAAGAAATGGCATGGCTAGCTTGTGCTGTCTGCTTTTAATGATATCTCCTACTATCTACTATTCTTGTATGCCAGTGTTGGACTAGATGATCTGAAAGCTTCTTAATGCAATACATTGCAAGAATTACCCACAAAATAAATGTCTTACTGTCTTATGAAATTTTATTGTTGCTGAGGATATACTGTTTTCCATACCCATCTTTCGAAAATTTACTGGTGCCAACATTCAGATGTATATGGTTCTGACAGAATCTGGATGTATTAGCGCATGTTTTTCTGGATTAATGATTGGACTACTGTGAATCAGCATATGGAGCTTGTTTGTAATGTTTGTATAGACAGTGTTTGTATATGGAGCTTGTATATGGATCTGACAGATTTGTGGATTACTGATTGGACTACTACGAGCTTGGACATTGTGAATCAGAATTAATGATTGACAGAATCTGGATGTTTTTCTAGTGAATGTTTTCTTGTATTGTATGCCAATTTTGGGTTAATGTTGTTGGAATGTGTTGCCTTTTTCTCCTCTTTTTTCCCTCCTGATAATTGCACCTGCTTGGAATCTTTAGTTGCCAAGAACTCAAGATAGAAGCATACTTTAGTGCTTGTTGATATAATATCAACAGAGAAGGTACATTGCCGGTTCCATATGAACAAACATAAAAAGCCTGGAAGTACACGGCTATGTGGGTTCCTCTAGCCTAGCTTCGAGAGGACATCGTTGAGAACGGATTTGGTCTATGCGTAGTACTTCTCAGCTTCCGTGGAGCTCTTGATCTTGGCTGCATGGTCAAGCTGCAAAAAGGGAGAAGCTCACACCTGTTAGTACTTTGTTGTGCAATTGTTGTGAAATGTTAAGCTTTGGCACTGGTGATTTCTGAAGAAAAGCTCTCATCCAGAGAATATATACAAGCACCTTTCATCCAGAAAACAATAGACTGTAAGTATGAGCAATAGCTTTATAACATCCTTAGCCATTTTTTCATCCTACAAACATATTTTACCAAAGGAGTATTCTTACCACTCAATACAAGAGGTGAGCACATACTCCTACATACAGGCAACCAAATAGCTTAATATTGCATTCAGTCATGCATCCACTTTTCTGATGCAGTCAACCAAACAACATCTTAACACAGCCTGGCTCAACAGAAACAACCAACCAAACAGTCTATATTGTATGCATTCGATGCAGTTAGGTTCATTTTGAATGAATAGATGACTGCAGGGTAAGAAAGTATCTGAACAACCAAACACACCCTTAGAAGAGTAGGAGAACATGGCTGCACCGATCCAAAAGGGGAAGAAACCATCTCTTACCAAATCCAATGAAACTTGGCGACGGGCGACGGTGAAGTCGTTCTTCCACTTTTCTACCTTGGTTAGTCAAAAGTGATATTTATTTGAAAACGAATAGAGCAGTAATCTGCTCGTGCAGTTGAGCTAACAAATCAGGAGTCTCTTTGCTACTCGTCAAAAGAACAAAAATTTAAAAATAAAAACCCCTCGCGCCCCCCCCCCCCCAACTCCACGCCGGAGATGCTGCCGGAGACCTCGCTGCCGGCTCCATCACCTCCCCTCGCCTCCCCGCTCCTCCTACCCGGTCCCACCTCCGCCCCCGCGCCCCCATGGCGGGAGCAGGTCACCCTCCGGGGCATCGCCGTCGCGGCGGCGCTGGGGTCGCTGCTGTGCGTGGTGATCCACCGCCTCAACCTCACCGTCGGGGTCATCCCGCCGCTCAACGTCGCCTCCGGCCTCCTCGCCTTCTTCCTCGCCACGGCGTGGCGGGGCGCCGCTGAGAGGCTAGGGTTTGACCGCGGGAGGCCGTTCACCAGGCAGGAGAACACCGTCATCCAGACTTGCGCCATCGCCTGCGGCAGCCTCGCGTTTAGCGGTACGCGGTTCCCTACCGTGATTCGAACTAGGATTTCTCATTTCAGTGGATATTTTAGAGCGTGCGAAATGTGTGGATTTTTTTAGAGGCAAAATATGTCATATTGTTGCTTAGGATATTGCAAAATTTTATCCTTAGGTGGTTTATAAGTTGTTTATATCAATTGGAGGTGTTTTCTATAGTTGATTGCAGCATTTTGCAGTGAATTTCTCGAGTATTTAGAGAACGTGTGTTCTTGCTAGGGTGCTCGGCCTCGTATATCTTTGCGATGAACAGGAAGACGTATGAGCTTTTGGGGCCTGACTATCCGGGTAACAAAGTGGAAGACGTTAGAGATCCTTCGCTTGGTTGGATGATCAGTTTCCTGTTCCTGACCGCCCTCCTCGGGCCATTTAGTATTGTCATGCTGCGAAAGGTATCTTTTCCTTGTCTGGAAATCTTGCAACATGACAATATAAGAAGGATGTTACTTGTGCTCACACATTATGCTCAGCTTTTGCATCCTTGCCATCAATTTTTTGTCCTTAGTTATTTTGGAAATTTTGTGTGTACCTTGTAGTACTAAATCAGCCAAGATGTTCCAAACTTGTCTGACGTTTCATATTCTGCTTCAGGTAATGGTGATTGATTACAAGCTTGCATTCCCTGGTGGGACAGCTACAGCTCTGATGATTAATAGCTTGCATGGAAAAACAGAAGCTGACGTTTCAGGGTAAGGCAATGAGTACTCAAGTAAGTTTTCCGAATAAGGACATCATGTCTTTTATGGTTCGTGATTGCAAATCTTTCGGCCCTAACTGGAAAACCAATCATGAGAATACATATACCATGTCCTTTATGATGCACGATTGCAAATATTTCCACCGTACAGATTGGTACAAAATCATGCAAACTTGTATCTGCTGGCACTAGATATGGCTATGCATATGTTCTAAACAAAACCATATATGCTAAATGGGAGCTACTAGGCATTAGTAGATGCATGAGTGAAGGAAATACTTCATCGCTGCACACCGTTGTGCCACTTCCACCGCTCATGCTTGGCCCGTTTTCACTCATGTTGCATCACTGCCAAAAGGACGGATGTGCAGAAGCCAGGCGGTTTATAGTCTATAGAGATTGCACACATGTCAAACTTAGTTACCCCATTGTCGAATCAATTTGGTGTCAAGCAGTACTTCTAAGCTAATGGTCGAGAACATTTGCGTTAAATATGGCCATTTGTGGATGATAAGAACTTCTGGGCTTTAACATAAATGACATAGCAAAATATATAATACAAAAGGTTATTGTTAGTTTTTTAACTCAACTAATTTTGGCGCATGTTGTTGTTTGGCATATGGCAGTTTTAAATTTTAATGCTACAGTCATTTTTTCTTATTTTACACTTTTTGTTATTCTATTATTTTGCAGAAAGAAAGTTCATTGTCTTGTCAAGTACATGAGCCTTAGTTTTGGCTGGAGCTTCTTTAAGTGGTTCTTTAGTGGTATTGGTGACTCTTGTGGTTTCGACAATTTCCCAACATTTGGACTTGAAGCTTTCAAGAACACGTGAATTCTCAACATCCCTTTTCCCCCCTCTCCTTTTCGACAGAAATTTATCAATGTGATTGTCCTCAATGGACCAGTTAATTGCGATTAGCACTGTGGATGATGATTGTGGAATGTGCGTATTATGGTTAGATCTTATATTCACAATTTTCTTTTGATCTGACCTTTTTTTAGTTGGAGCTATGGATTAGGTCGTTGTGTTAGCTGTGAATTTCAAGGTTTTCATGATCACCATTCATCTGGGAAGATCTGAGATCAGTAGACTCTGTACTGTATTAGATACAGTCAGATGAACTAGTTCATTTAAAGCCTTTCTGAGTTCTGACAACTACAATTGAAGGATTCCTGTTTGCATTACTTGACCTTTCGATTTATTGTGCTAGTGATGTTTTCAGAAAGAGAACAAAAGAAATAATAATGCTGGTGAGTAGTGTGCCACATGTTACACTTTTGTAGTTGGAAATGTTGAAAGTTCTGTTACAGCAATCATATACATTTTTTGGAAGCAACGTGTACTCATTTACCTATCTGAGCTTGAAAATAAGGTCTTATAAGTTATAATATATAATGATAAGAATGTCTCATTTGTCTAAGTTACATTTCTCATATTCTGGCAGATTTTATTTCAATTTCAATCCCAGTTATGTTGGGTATGGTCTTATTTCTCCCCATATTGTCAACTGCTCAGTTTTTCTTGGATCAGTCATATCTTGTGGCTTTCTTTGGCCGTTTATCACTAAGCAAGCTGGTGATTGGTACCCAGATAACCTTAGTAGCAGTGACTTCAGAGGCCTATATGGGTATAAGGTACATTTCTGTATTCTTCGTATTCATTAAGTTGATGACGATTTCCTCCTTGGTTGCAATTGCACTAGCTGAATCTGCAGCTATCTTTGAAAATCGTGCAAAATGTCTCTTTTGAAGATTTCTCTTGGCAAACAGCTGTCCTGCTGTCAGTAGTCAGTATGATTAAAGTAACATGGGCTGCAAGTTGATTCTTTTTTGTTGATCTCGATACTGATTTTGTAATCTGAATGTTATGTACATGGCCACACTTGATTTTCCTCATGTATTCCTGCAGGTCTCCATAGCCATTTCTATCATACTTGGAGATGGCCTCTACAACTTGGTAAAAATCTTTGTTGTCATTGCGAGGGAAATCTGCGATGTGCAATCAAAACAATGTGATCTGCCCGTTCAAGCTCTTCAAGGTAACATCAATAGTTCATAATATATCCTGGTGATAGACTAAGCTAACTACTAGTCATTGAACATTGTTACCATGTTTATGACTTGCAATTGTGGCTGGAGAGCATTAGTTGTACAATATCAATTTCTTCTTCACTAATTCATAAAAAACTTACCTCTTTTTTTTTGCTTGTAGTATATGTTTCATTTTCTTTGCTTGCAGCACGTCATCTTTCTGAATCATTTGTTTAACCTTTGAGCATTGAACTTGTTTCTTGGTATTTTTCAGATGGTGAGAACTCTAAAGAACTAATGGACGAGAAACTTCACACTGAGATATTCCTCAAAGATAGCATACCTACTTGGTTTGCTGTTTCTGGTTACATTGTACTTGCAGCAATATCCACTGCAGCTGTGCCCACAATATTTCCCCAGCTGAAGTGGTATCTTGTCCTTGCCTGCTACTTCCTTGCTCCTGCCATTGCCTTCTGCAACTCCTACGGGATGGGCCTCACGAACTTGAACCTTGCACCCACTTATGGGAAGATTGCCCTCTTCATATTTGCCTCGCTTGTCGGCAGCGATGGTGGCGTCATTGCTGGCCTGGCAGCATGTGGCATAATCATGTCAATTGTCTGCTCTGCGGCGGATCTCATGCAGGACCTCAAGAGTGGCTACCTCACCCTCTCCTCTCCGCGGTCGATGTTTGTCTCCCAGCTAATTGGTGTTGCACTTGGGTGCGTCATTGCTCCACTCACACTGTGGCTCTTCTGGACGGCCTTTGACATCGGTGACCCTGACGGTGAGTACAAAAACCCATTTGCCATCATCTTCAGGGAGATGGCCATTCTTGGCATCGAGGGCTTCACCGCGCTGCCACAGCATTGCCTTGAGTTCTGCTGCGCGTTCTTCTTCGCTGCATTATCCATCAATCTCCTGAAGGACGTGACGCCCACCCATGTGTCGAAGTTTATCCCAATACCGATGGCGATGGCTGCGCCATTCTACATCGGCGCATATTTCGGTGTGGACATGTTTATAGGGACAGCGGCCTTGTTTGTGTGGCAAAGGATAAGCAGGAGAGAGGCTGATGATTATGCAGTAGCAGTGGCGTCCGGCTTGATCTGTGGAGATGGGATATGGAGTATTCCATCTGCTGTTCTGTCCATCCTGAGAATTGATCCACCAATCTGCATGTCATTCAGGCCATCTTCTGCTTCCAGTTCCAGGTAAGAAGATGTATCAAAGGTTCACTCTAGACCATGAGTTTGTACCATTAATTGATGAGTCTGTAATTACAGAGTAGATATGTGCTGTGTATCCTTTCCTCTTGTGTACAAATTGCACAAAAAAAAATTAGGCCACAAGAGCCATTGTTCCTGGATGAACTGTATGAAATACTGCGTTACACGTGTAAATACATCCACTGCCTTTGCTCTCTTCTAGATCTTTCATCTTTCACTTGTTCCGTTATGCAAAAATGCCATTTGGATATTTACTTGTAGTAATTCCTTATTTGAAATAGCCGTTAACACTGCCTTAATTTCTTTTCCAAATTCCCAATAACGTAGTTAATAACATTGTGTTATACATTGTGCTAAGTAATGGAATTGACCGCTTGCTTAAGCCATATTTAAAACACAGTAATTTTATAGGGAACAATCCAACTCTGCAGAATACATGCGAAATTCCAGCGTTTCACATGAAATTTGTGTTGCACAGTAGCTTTTTTCTTTTCTTTTTTGGGTTTCTTAATTGATCGAAGGGATGGTGCTGGCCACCTGTTCTGCTTAGAAGCTCACAGGTAGCTCTGCTCCTGTAGGACTCTGCTGCCACGTGTCTCGCCATCTGTGACGTGTCATGCTAGAGGGATACCGTGGAACCTCATGCGGTGCTGCTCATCATTCGAAGGTGCCGGCAGCCACCTGTTATCGGCTGGGTACCGACCGGAAAACTTCGGTCGAAATAGTTTCAAACATGATTTTGCCTTTTTAGCTTGTCTAGAGCATTTGATGCTTTTCTCTGACTCTCTTGTTGCTGTTGCACATAGAATGCCCTCCCTTCTGCCCCTCTCTTGCTGTTGGCCTGTGTAGATTTCAGAATAGATGCTCAGTGTACCCCTCTTATCTGCCTCCCTCTTGTGCCTGCCTGCTGCTCTCTCTTGCCTTCCTCCCTCCAATTGCAGTAGCCACCACCACCAGCAGCAGCAGGCAGTAGTAGCACCCGGAGGAGATGCAGCGGCGGCGGCGACAGCAGCAGGCGCAACAGCAGCGGTGGCGGTAGCAGCAAGCGCAGTAGCAACGGCTAGACGCCGGTGATACTTTTATATGTGCGACTTTTTTCGTTTGCACAATTTTTAGTGTTTTGCTTTCTAATGGTTCTTTGTTTGATAATCTACTCTGTTTGACTAACCATTATGGCAGAGGTTGGTTTAATGAGTGCCATATTATGGTACTCAGTTGACAAATAGCAATAAAATTCAAGAAGCAATTCAGACTGATGGACTACTTTGGCTCTGATGCTTTCATTTATAGTAGGAATTTAATAAGGTGTTACCTTGAATCATCAAAGATAAATTTTACCTCTGATAACCTCAAGTTGCCATTCCTGATAGGGACACTACCATTCTTTTTGGTAACCCTTTTATTTTTTTGCATATGTGAGGTTGATGCATCACCTTTGATGCAAGATTACAAGAGCTCATTTTTGGCTGTTTATAGGCATTTGTTGAAATTGGTCTATCAAGTCATTGGGTGCCAGAATAGTTAAAAAGATTTAAACATTGTAAGATGTCTTAACATATTATAGGTGATTTATTATGTTCATTGACCTCATATGTTACTTCACAACCAAACCAAAAATTGAGCCCTGTTGCTTGATTGAAAGGAATTTAACTTGGATTTACTTAATTAAAGCTTGAAGTTGTATTCTAAAGCTTCTTGGTTAGAGTATATGCATACTATATACCTTCTTGAATCAGGCTTAACTCATACAAGCTATAATCAGTGTTACAAAACATTATCTAGTTAGCATTGTTATTAATGCCTGCACAAAGTTTAAGTGACATGGTCAGCTGGATAAAGATTGGTTTGTTGTATTACCACATGTTCGTTCATGTAAGTAATCAACCCAAAATTGGCCCATTTTTCATCTTGTATGGATTATTGTAGATGATGGCTCCTAAATCTATCAATGTTTAGGAGCATGGAGAGAGACTAGGAGGTGCTGGTTGGAAGTGCAGATATTGTAATCTAACGAAATTAGACGGAGGTGTCACCCGCCTAAAAGAACATCTTGTTGGGAGACATGGAGATGTTGTTGCTTGCAGTAGGGTTCCGGCGGAAGTCCAAAGACTCATGCTGGCAAATCTCGAAGAAGCAAAGGAAAGAAAGAAAGCTATTAAGGATGAACGACTATGAATGGAGCAAGCTGCAAGAGAGCCTATAGCTCATGGGCCATCATCTCAAGATGTCTTTAATGATAATGAGAAAATGCAGATGGAATGGGCTCGCCGAGAGTCGTTGGAGGTACACCAGCTCCAACAAAGGGCAAAAACCAGGGGTGCAACGTTTGAACATGGTGGTGGCAGTGGAAATGGTAGGGGAAGTGGAAGTGGAAGAGGAAGTGGTGTCATTTCTAGGATGTTTGGCAGGTCACAGTTCGTGAGAGTTGATTCTGATATTTTGGCAGGTCAGACACCCCGCCAACCCCGCATTGATATAGCACTACGTGGAGACACAAAGTCAAAACTTGGAAAAATTTGGTCTAAGTGGTTCCGTAGTAATGACATTCCTGGAAAAAAAGGCAGAGTGTCCTTATTTTCGTGCTGCCATCAAAGAGACACAAAAACTTGGTGAAGACGTGGCGTCACCAAGAGGCCATGAAATCAATGGGCCATATCTTGATGCTAACGAACAAGATATAAAGTAGTATGTAGCACAGTTCAAAGATGACTGGGGTATATATGGAGTCTCTATCATGTGTGATTCATGGTTAGGGCCTACACAGCTGAGTATTATTAACTTCATGTTGTACTGCAATGGAATGTTTTTCCATAAGTCAGTGAATGCAACTGGTGAGATGCAAAATGCTGACTCTTTGTATCGTGAGATACGTAAAATTGTGGAAAAAGTTGGAGTTCGACATATTATGCAGATTGTGACTGACAATGGTGCAAACTACAAGAAAGCATGTCAACTGGTAATTGAAGAGTATCCAACTTTAGTCTGGCAGCCGTGTGCGGCGCATACCGTCAACCTCATGTTGAAGGATATTGGCCAGTTCAAGGAGGTTACTAGAGTTGTCAAGGCGGCCAAGAGGATTTGTCGGTTCCTATACAGCCACGGTCGCCTCCATAATGAATTGCGAGAACATATTGGAGGAGAGATAGTTCGTCTAAACGCAACAAGGTTTGGAACGACATTTGTTTTCTTGAAAAGTTTTTGGGATAGAAAAGACAAGTTTATGAAGTTGATGGTGTCAGATGTGTGGAGCTCCAACCATTTGTGCACGATCGAAGAAGGAGAATACATGTATTCCTGTCTCACATGTAGACAATGGTGGATCTCTATGCATTGGGTCATTAAAGTGGTAGAGCCGATTTATCGACTACTAAGATTTGTAAACCAGCAGAGACCTGCAACTGTGGCAGGATTGGTTGGAAAAACATACGAACTCAAGCAAGAACTTGAAGACGTGTTCACAAAATATGAGGCTACCTGTGATCGTGTTATGGAGGTAGTTAATAAAAGAATTGCAATGCTCAAGAACCGCACTTATGTGATTGCATGCAAGTAGATAGTTTTCTAAATCCTAACACAAATTATATTTGTTGTGTTTTTTTCTAACATTGTAAGTGTGTTTAGACAGCGACGGTGCTAAACCCGTAGAGCCACAACCTATATGGTTTGGCGAAGAATCCAACCCTCGTAGTTTCCGTGACAATGGCAATTCAAAGAATAGCCGATACACCCAAGGAGGCAGTGCAGACTCTAGGTGAGCTAGAATTCTATCGTAATCGACGAGGCCTATTTGCTTCAAATAAGGCTTACATTAGTGCATCTCGTCATACTGTAGGTATGCTGTTATCAACTTATATATACATAGAAAATCAACCGTCACTATGAGTTTAATGTAATTTTCATATTACTTATAGCTACATGGTAGATGACTTTTGGAGCGGAGACATCAACACTACAAAAATATGCCTTGCGGATTGTCTCTCAATGTGTTTCCTCTAGTGGATGTGAACGTAATTGGAGCACATTCGCTTTGGTGCATACACAATTGAGGAACTGTCTTGGGTACAGGAAACTGCATAAGCTCGTATATGTACACTACAATCTAAAGCTGCGATTGCAAGAGCATGAGACTAGAAATGAGGATAGAGATGTAGATCCTTTTGGTGATCTAATTAATGCCACTATATACGACAGGGATAACCCAATCCATGAGTGGCTTGATAGCTCCATGATAGAATCGGAGCCCATACTAGACGAGGAAGGTGAGCCACCCATTCCATCCAAGATTGTAGTTGATGCCATCCCTGAGGAGGAACTAGAAAAAGCACTAGATGATCAACCGTTGAAACAATGGACAAAGACAACTATTGGCAAGAGTCATCTTGAGAAAAGGAAATATTGTAGCCAACTGATTGCAAAATTGGCTGCAGACTTTGCCTCTCTTACACAAACAAGGAAACGAGAGGCTGATAACAAGAAGAAAAAGAACATTCAGGAGGACATTGTGGAAAACGGTGAAGAAACAGAAAGTCCGACATTTGATGAAGTGTAGTACCAAGAGTCTGGTGACAGTAGCTCTCCGTCGTCCGATGATGGTGCTGATGGTGGGACAACTCATGATGCAACACAAGACCAACCATTGGAATTCACCTACAAGAATCATGCGAGAAAAATTCCACGCATGCTACCCAGTATGAAGACCATGATTGTCATGCTTCAAAAACAATTCATAAGACCTACGTGAGGGGTAAGGGTCGCAAACAAGATCATTCTCGACCACATGACTCTTCTTTCTATGAATCCCATGCTAGCTCAAGGACTTATGTACATCGAGATGCCAACCTATTACCTTCTGGTGATGATTCTCATTCGTCAGACATTTCTTCTTATCCTACTCACCATTACGGTTTTGTACCCTTCAACAACAATTCAAGAATGGTTTATCAGTGGATGGAACCCGAATATTACCAACAAGTTTATAATCATTGGCTACAACATGCCCATGAAACATACACTTGGGATCAATACAAAGCCTACCTAGCTCAATATGAAGGACTAGTACTCTTTGATAACAATGAGTACATTGCACAACCTTCGCGTTTCTCGACAATGTATTGGTATGAATTGCTACACCATTATTGTTTTTAGTATGCTAGTCAAGTTATTATTTATTACCATTATCTTATGTTTTTATTATTTTAGATGCTGCTGAGTACTTCGCGGGGAGAGAGCTGCGCTAGAGAGTGAAGCTAGCAAGGTTTTCTCTGTTTTTTTTTATAATTGCTACTTCATTAAACGCTTGGAGGATTGCTACTTCATTAAACACTCTACAATTGCTAATTACCCATTTCCTTTGTTTTCCGGTTTTACTGTTTTTTTACCGCATCGCCGGTAACCGGACCGTAACCGCCAGAGAAATTTGAATTCAAGCGTGGCTTCGAATTTCACGGTTTTAATTTGGTTTTTCGGTTACGGTAATGAATCATACCGTGCCCGAACGGGATTTTGCTCGGTAACGGTTCTTTGATCCTTGCCGGCAGCCATGGAGTAGGGTAGTTCGTGACATTTGGTGGGCCCAGGGAAAAACATAAATAAAAGGTTCTTTTTGAACGTATGTAATATTCTTTTAGAAAAAAATATACTTTTAATATAGATGGTTAGCTGCGAACTCACGCATCCACATAGGTTATATATTAAGGATCTGTTTGGAACACAAAAAATTCGTAAGAGAGCGTTCGATTTCCTGCAGAAATCGGGGGAAATTCCTGTGTTCCAAATAACCCGAGCATAAATATATTTTTAGTGTTTAGAACTCATACAAATCCTGAGTTTAAAACTTCAGTAAACCAAAAGTTTAATTGAATAAGATGGCCGTACCCGAGATATGCGACTTACATATGTTAAATTACTCTGTCCTTTCCATTAGTATGTAAATTTTCAAAAAAAAAATCTATGAGTAATAAATAAATATACTTGATTTCTTTCTTTGTAACTAGAATAGACGTTCTCATCTACAAAACCATTCAAAAGAATGGTACAGATATCATAAACTAGCCCTCTCGAAAAAATCATCATGAGCTAGCACTTCCACGGACTACACAATCTCTAACATGAAGAGTTAATGAAAAACCCACTAAACATGTTTAAAAATGGTACCATACGTGCATTGGTCTCAATTAATGCGTGACCATGACAAACAACTACGAAAGGAACAGAGATACATGTTACTGCTTGCGACGAAGGCTTGCTCCATCTGCGGTCTACGAAACTTTAAGACTCTAAGTACTACTAATGCAGTACTACAAAACTATATGTTTGGCCTTTGCAAAAATAAAAAAATTGAGAGTAGGACACACCACACGCCCACATATACACACACACCTAATCTAGAGCGGGAGCTGAATCCCACGAAGTGCGGACACATATTTTGACCACTGAACGCACCCATATATGTACTAAACCTAGGGGTGGATATCGAGCCAAGTAGTTGTCTTATCGAACTTTTCTCGAAATTGACACAGGTTTATTTAATATCATTTTATTTATAGTTTGGAAGTATTTTTAGAACCGAACTAACGAGCCGAACCAAGCCAGAGTGAAATCCAATTTCATTTAAAATTGACTCATTTTAATGTTTGACCAAATAACGAGTCTAATTAAAGTAATTTTGAACCGAGCCAACGAACCCCACTAACGAACTTTTTTAATATTATGCAGCCCTGAACAGCAAATGATCAAGCACTTGTGCTCCACAAAATAACAGATGGGTTCCTCCTCGGCACTAAGAAACAAGTATCTGTAGATGGAAAGAACTCACGTAAGCAACAAGCAGCAGTAAAAATAGATGGTACTTCGGCTGGCCGACAGTCTTAGGTCGATCAATCGACACCGAAATAATTCTTCAACCCAAGCACCTGTATAAGCCTATAAGGTCACGAACTGGCGAGCAGAATCACCAAGATTCAGCACGCCAACTCAAGAGCAAAATCTTGAATCAACACAACACCAAAGGAAACCCTAGATCGGTTCCGACCGGAAAGAACATGTAGCCAACTCGGCGATTCTGCTGCAACACAACATGCTTTCTGCTGTCTGTAGCCGCAACGCCTCAGCCATGGGTACGTGTCGCTTCTTCTCCCCCTGCGCGACGCAACGCTTCACGGCGTCGCATTTATTTGTTCTACTGCTCCGAAACAGCCATCTCCGCGCGACGCAGCGGTCTTGTAGCCAGACCCAGCTTACTCGCTTCCTTCCGCTGCATCGAATCCCTCTGCTACTACTGTTTCAGCCACTCCCGTAGCACGAAACTTCTACGCATGCCCAACAATTGGTTCCATTTGCTGCATGTGGACGCTCGCAGCCTAGCTTCGCATGGATGCCTCGGTTCACGTGCCGCCCGGTTCACTTCGTCTTCATCCCTGGCTTCAGCAAAAAAGGCTCTCCCGATTTCAACGCCAGCGCAGCTTCGCTTGTACGCCTCGGTATGCGTGGCCTGGTTCTCTTCGTCTTCATCCCCCAGCTTCAGCAAAAGGCTCTCCCGATTTCGTCGCCTGCCCTCCTCATGCTCCAGCCCCTCCTCTCGTTCGGCCACGCCGCCCCCACCGCATGTCTCCTTCCTTTTGCCCATGCCGCCCCTCCCCCACTCTCTCCTCCCATTCGCCCGGCTCACCCGCGCCCCCACCACCATTTCAGCACATGCCCAAAGCAGATCCGCCTTCCATCTGCTCGGCCCCTCCTCTTGTTCGGCCGCGTTGCCCCCGCCGCCCGCCTCCTTCCCTTCGCCCGTGCCGCCCCTCCCCCGCCCTCTCGTCCCTTTCGCCCGGCTCCCCCCGCACCCCCACCTCCGTTTCAACCCGGGCCCAAAGCAGACCACGAACCTCTTCCTCCTTCGTCCTCTCGCAAGCTGCTCTCGCCATGATGCACCCGACACCGACGCCCAGCTTGCCTCAGCTTCTCCAGCTCCTATGCTCGATCTGACTTCCTCTCTGTGTCCCCCAAGCGCGATGCTCAAGTCGTACTACCTCTGGTGACGTCTTCCTGCTACGACACCGGATTCGGATTCCAAGGCGACGCTGCATCAGAGAAGCCGCTCCTCTGAAGCGTACAGGCCCTCCCGGTTCGGCCCCTTCCTTGTGGTGTGTAGTTTTGTTTTCCTAGGGTCACAGCCGATTGCGTTGATCGCTACCAGGTTCTAGATTCTTGTACCACTAATTCCCTGATTACATGTGCAGCTAAGATGGGAATTTTTTGTTATTCTACTGACTACAGATTAACATCTTGACTGCACATTTTGGGCCTGTGTACACATATACCTTTGTTCAATCTTTACACTTACAGATGCATTTATCTTCATGGTTCTAAGTTTGTAATTGGTATATGAGGATATTAAAAAAAACTTGAGGTACCAGACAAAACACATTTAGTTTGATTTGTATTCGGAATTAATGTTATCTATTAGGTAACTGAACATGTGGAAATTTTGTTTTTCAAATGAAGTGAAACAAAGGTTAGGGGATCTGGGAAGAATTTAGGAGGGAACAGGTATGTGGTGAATTTTTAGCTTTGTGCTTCGATGCTTTCTGGGGACTGCTGAACTTACTTGTTTATGTTTAAGTGCAAGAGTTGACACTTGCGAGTGCGGCGACCAGGAACATGAGGTGGGGTTGTCTCCAATGATCTCTACGCGGTCCCTATGGTTCTTTTCATGAGGGTTCTGTCCCCGTTGTACTGAGCTCGAGGTATTTTTTTCCTGCTATTTCTCTCTCTGAAACCGTACCAATTTACGTCTTTGTTGGTAAAAGTTCCGCTCTTTCCTGTTATCGTACTCAGTTTGACCTTCTATCGCATTGGGGATTAGATGGTTACCGTTGATTGTTGAATTCTCCAGGATATAAATTGCCCAACATTGGAATCGTCTTTTTCTCTCACGTTCTTCGGTAGCAGAATTCAACACACTCGGTTATGGACCTTCTGGTGGTGTTACAGGGCTAACGCTTCTCAGTGTTAGAGATATATGTATAGTGTGTTATTCCCCATTGTTATGAGGGGTTATTTGCATATTCACCTCCTGTACTTTCTATATATGTACTGGCCCATTGGCCTTATATTGAATATAAGCGTTATTCATAACATGTATCAGAGCGTACCTAGGGTTTCCTTTGCCAAGCCACCGGCGCGCTGGTTCTTTTTCCAGTCGCCGCCGTCGCTTGGTTTTGCCCGTTGCTTTGCTTGTCTCCTGTCGATGCCCCGCTTCGCTTGTCTCCTATCGATGCCCGGTCTTGCTCTGGAGCTGATCTTGCTATGGAACCGACGACGTCTTCATCACCGCCGTCGCTGCGGTTCTGCGGTTCTTCATCGGGCCGCCCGCGTCCGCTCGGGTCACCCGCGCTTGGGACACTCGCACTGCCGGGTCCTCGGGACGCACGTGAGGATGCCGTCACTCCATCCGAATGCTTCTTCATCTCGCCGCCTGCACCTACTCCGCCGTGCCGAATAGCTCTGGCTGCCTCCTCGCGCGAGGTCGCCGCGCACGCGGCCGCTCCGGATCCGGCCGTCTCCATCGCCGGCAAGCCCGGATCCGGCCTCTCCTCCGTCGGATCCGGCTTCCTCGCAGCCACGTCTCTTCCGCCTCAGATCCGGCCGTCTGGCTCTTCCCCGCCGCCGGATCCGGGCTCCCCGTGCCGGATCCCTCGGCCGTGTGGGTCACCGCCGCCGCTGTTGCCGCTCGGATCCTCCTCTTCCGCGCGTGCATCACCGTGAGGACGCCGCCGCCACCGTCGTCGCCGCTACCAGGGGGAACCCTAGTTCCCCCCCGTTCACGCCGCTCTCGCCCCTGTGTGGACCTTTTGCTTTGGCAGGCCGGGAGGTTATTTGAGCCGGCCTAAGTGTTAAAAAAAATATCGATCTAACCGCCGCGCCGTCTAGCGCCGCCTGTTAGACTTCGCCTTTTGGTCGCCACGCCGCCCCGCCGCCATCGATGGCTTCCGTCACCGAGTGGTCTTTGATGCGATGCCACTCCCCTCCATGCTCACCGCTCGTCCACTAGCTACACCGACTGCTGACGCTTCAGCACACTGCCTCCTCCAGTGGTTGCCACAGGTGGTGGTGGCCGCCCTCCATCTGGCGGTGGCCGTCCTCAATGCTCCTACTGTGACAAGGTCGGCCACATTGAGTCCTAGTGCTATAAGAAGCAGCGACGTCGTTCACGCCGTTCTTCTACTAGCACTGGCACTGGTGCTTCTACATCGACGTCTGCATCGACTCCTTCAGTAGTTTCTCTCACTGAGTAGGAGATAGCTGGACTTCGACGCCGCTACCGCTTTGTGTTCTCCTCGATAGGTTCTACTTGGTTACTCTCATCGACTCTTGGGCATTGCGAAACCACCCCCTCCACAGTCGGGCACCTCCCCGTGGATTCTTGATTCTGGAGCATCTTTTCACATGACTTCTTATTCTTCCACTCTGTCTTTCATTACACCTCTTGATTCTCCTGTCAGTGTTCTTACTGCTGATGGTACCTCTCTTTCTGTCTCTAATCGAGGACCTCTTAGCAACTCATCTTTTCATGTTCCTTCTGTTGCTCATGTTCCTCGCCTTACCATGCAACTTATTTCTGCTGGGCAGATTACTGACCTTGGTTGTCGGGTCATTCTCGACTCTGACTCTTGTTGTATTCAGAACCACCACATGGGAGCTCTGGTTGGTTCTGGCCCTCGGCGCCTTGACTCACAGCGTCTCTGAGAGCTTGACTGGCTTCACCTTCCTTCCACTGCCACCGTCGCCGCCAGTTTCTCTGCTTCTGCCACTCCGTCTACCGGCTCTTTCCAGCAGTGGCATCACCATCTTGGTCATCTGTGTGGATCTCGTCTATCGTCTTTAGTTCGTCGTGGCCTTCTAGGGTCTGTCTCAGGAGACGTGTCTTTAGATTGTCAAGGCTGTAAGTTAGGTAAATAGATTCAGCTTCCTTATCCTTATAGTGAGTCAGTGTCTCAGCGCCCCTTTGATCTTGTTCATTCCGATGTTTGGGGTCCGGCTCCCTTCGTTTCGAAAGGGGATCATCGATATTATATCATATTTATAGATGATTTCTCTCGCCACACTTGGATATATTTCATGTCTTCTCGTAGTGAGGCCTTGTCTATCTATAAACAATTTGCCACTATGGTTCGCACACAGTTCTCCACTCCTATTCGTGTCTTTCGTGCTGACTCTACTGGCGAGTACCTCTCTCATTACCTGCGCAGCTTCCTTGCCAAGCAGGGCACTCTCGCTCAGTTCTCTTGTCCTGGTGCTCATGCTCAGAATGGTGTCGCTGAGCGCAAGCATCGTCACCTCCTTGAGTCGGCTCGTGCACTGATGATTGCCACCTCTATTCCACCTCACTTTTGGGCCGAGGCTGTTTCCACTGCCACCTATCTCGTCAACATCCGACCCTCTTCGCTTCTTGAGTGCGATCCATGTTGAGCATCTCGTGGTCTTCTTCGACTACTCGCGCCTTCGCCTATTTGGTCGTGTTTGCTCGTTCTCCTCGCCTCGAGAATACACCAAACCGACCGGTCACCGCTGAGTGTGTCTTTCGGGATCTGATCTTGTCGAGCACAAAGGCTATCGGTGCTGGGATCCTGTTGGTCGATGGATGCGGATTTCTCGGGATGTGACTTTCGACGAGTCTCGTCCCTTCTACCCACGCCCTGTCTCTCCTTCAGCTTCCTCTGTGGAGTCTCTGTCTTTTTTTACCTTTCCAGATACACCTATATCTATCTTGCCCTCATCCACCCGTCCCACCGACTCTCCACATATTCGTCCTGTGGCCTCTCCGCCGTTGTCGCCGCCTACTTCGTCTCCCGCGGCTCCTCCCCCTACAGTGCCTTTTTTTCCTCTCTTCCACACTCGTCGACCTCGTATTGAGGATCTTCCAGATGAGCCATCTTCTCCTGATGTTCCATCTTCTCCTGATGCTCCATCTTCCCTTGATGGGCCATCTTCTCCTCGCTACGCTCTTCGCGATCGCCAGTCGATTCGCCCCCCTGCCCGTTTTGCTTTTGCTGGTGTTGCTACTCATGAGCCTGTCTCCTACCGGGATGCTGTTACTCACCTTGAGTGGCAGCATGCCATGGCCGAGGAGATTGCTGCCCTCGAGCATACTGGTACTTGGGATCTTGTTCCTTTTCCATCTCACTCGTCCCATCACGTGTAAGTGGGTCTATAAGATTAAGACTCGCTCTGATGGCTCTCTTGAGCGCTATAAGGCGCGTCTTGTTGCTCGTGGCTTTCAGCAAGAGCATGGTTGTGACTACGACGAGACTTTTGCTCCTGTGGCCCACATGACCACTATCCGCATTCTTCTTTCGGTGGCTTCTATTTGCCACTGGTCTGTTTCTCAGCTTGATATCAAGAATGTCTTTCTTAATGGCGAGTTGCGTGAGGAGGTCTACATGCATCTGCCACCTGGGTATTCTGTTCCTGAGGGCATGGTCTGTCGCCTTCGTCACTCTCTCTATGGCCTTAAGCAAGCCCCTCATGCTTGGTTTGAGCGCTTCTCCTCTGTGGTCACTGCTGCTAGCTTTTTAGCTAGTGATCATGATCCTACGCTCTTTGTCCACACTTCGTCTCGTAGTCGGACTCTTCTTCTTCTGTATGTTGATGATATGATCATTACCAGAGATGATTCTGAGTACATTGCCTTTGTCATGGCATGTCTTAGTGAGCAGTTCCTTATGTCGGATCTTAGTCCTCTTCGTTACTTCCTTGGGATTGAGGTTACTTCCACTCCAGATGGTTTCTTTATGTCCCAAGAGAAGTATATTCAGGATCTTCTTGATCGCGCCTCTCTCACTGGTCAGCGTACTGTTGAGACTCCCATGGAGCTCAATGTTCACCTCCGACCCTCTGATGGCAAGCCTCTTTCTGATCCGACTCACTATCGTCATCTTGTTGGGAGTCTTGTCTACCTTGCTGTTACTCGTCCGGATATCACTTATCTAGTCCACATTATGAGTCAGTTCGTCTCTGCTCCCACTCAGGTCCACTACAGCCACCTTCTTCGAGTTCTACGATACCTTCGTGGGACTATCTCTTGCCGTCTCTTCTTTCCACACTCCAAATTGCTATGCCTTCAAGCTTATTCGGATGCTACTTGGGCCAACGATCCTCCGATCGCGGTCTATCTCTCGCCATCTTGTGTTTTTCTTGGTGGTTCTCTCATTGCCGGAAGACGAGGAAACAGACCGCAGTTGTCCTGCTCGAGTGCAGAGGGTGAGTTATGAAAGCTATGGCTCTCTTGACAACAGCGATTACTTGGCTACGGTGGTTACTTGAGGATTTTCGTGTTTCTGTCACTACACCGACTCCTCTTTTGTCAGACAGTACAGGTGCTATCAGTATTGCCCGTGACCCTGTGAAGCATGAGCTCACCAAGCATATTGGTGTTGATGCTTCCTTCATGAGGTCTTGTGTGCATGATCGGGTGATTGCTCTTCAGTATGTGCCTTCAGAGCTTCAGATAGCGGATTTCTTTACGAAGGCCCAGACTCGAGCACAGCACGGCTTTTATCTCTCCAAACTTAGTGTTGTTGATCCACCATGAGTTTGGGGGGTTAGAGATATATGTATAGTGTGTTATTCCCCATTGTTATGAGGGGTTATTTGCATATTCACCTCCTGTACTTTGTATATATGTACTGGCCCATTGGCCTCATATTGAATACAAGTGTTATTCATAACACTCAGGGGGGTGACACTTTGTGAGACCCTTAGTGCTACTTCCATAGATTTTTTCGGCTCCATTGTTGAATGGTCCACACTAGATGCACTGGTGCACTACCACCATGTTAACTAAATGTTTGTTTTACTTGATGCATCAAACAAATATCTTTGCCATAAACTTTTCACCTTTGCCATCACTTTGGAGGAACTGTTCAGAGTGAGGTGAAGCATTTCCATCAGTGAACAGGTTATTTCGAAAGGTATAATCATGTCAATATGTTGTTCTATGCAATGACAACTTTCTCTTGTTTCTTTTACTCTGTTCAGAACACTGGAAAAGGAAATATATCTAAAAGCTCCCCTCATCTTTTACTAGCAACGTGGGAATTCAAAGGAGATACCGTCTTGGATGGAAAGTTGGCCAAAGGAAGATGTTTCACCTCTTTATTGTTTATAACTGGACTCTTTATTGTTTATATATACCAGCAATCTATTATCAGTTTCAGTTCACGATATTTCTTGAGGCATATGCTAATTGCTTTTACTATGTGAAGGGCAGGAGGCGGGCAAAAGGTACATATGTTCGGTTATGTAAAAAAAAACCTAACAACCAACTGATCTAATGGCGCTTCTTTTTTAGGCCAAGAAGTGAAGCATCTCTGTTAGCGAATAGGGCATTTCAAAAGGTAGAATAATATCACTATGTTGTTCTTCTATGCAATGACAACTTCCTCTTGTTTCTTTTACGTTGTTCAGAACACTGTAAAAGGAAGCATATATCTAAAAGTGTAGGACCGAAAGGCGACTAGAGGGGGGGGTGAATAGACGCTTTCAGATTTTTTCACCTTGATCGAACTCAACACTACTTTCACTCCAATAGCTATAAAAGCTATGAAGATCAGATCTGAGCACAGCGGATAACTTTGTGTTGAAACCGATCAAACCCAAGCAAAAGACCAAAAACAACTCACAAGACGCGTCTTGGCACAACAACAAAGATGATTGAATATGAGTGTATGTAAACCTGAAACTCAATAAGATGCAATTATGCAAGAAGACTTGATAGATCACAAGCACTAATCCCTACAAGTAGCCAAGAAGAAAAAAACGCTGCACTAAACCTTGGTCTCATACACAGTACGAGTCTTGTTACAGCAAGAGCCACTGCATCATCAATACTCCTGACAAGAAACAGTAGCCGCTACAAGCTCTGCATTAACTCCCAGTGCTACCAATTTCAAGCCGAGCAAAAAACTAAAACAGCAGCCGGCACTATTGAATCAATGAAGGACTGCCACCGAAATTAAAAACAAGGACTCAATGTAGCTTTGCATTTCACAAATTGAATGGAATCCAGAAAACAAACTTACAGCAGCTCAGATACATCAAAACCGACAAGCTCAGGATTTTGCGGGCAGCCACAGGCACTACGCATCCAGCCGCCGATCCAACAAGCAAACAAAACCGGCGACATCGCGGTAGCCTCGATTTGAGTTTCTCTCAAGCACCAAAGAGCCCAACGAAATAACCAAGACTCAAAACAGGAGACGCAGGCAATAGAAAAATCAAAGAAACATCAAGCCGCACTGCTCTTCTAGGCATTCACAGAAAAATAAAAAGCAATTTCGGTCGCTTGACTTCAAGGATTCAAGAAGAACATGCCGCAAAGACACACAGGACAAGCAAGACAAGAAAATCTCAAATAAGCACTGCGCCGCCACGGTATCTATTTGATAGCAACAAGACGACTCCCATCGCAAGAAGCGTAAACAAAGAAGACAGAATCGGTTTTTCTATCGACCGAGCAAAGAAGGAAATAATCTAAAACAAAGACACGACCTAGAGCAATCAATAGATCTAAAACAAAACAACAAACAACCAAGAGGATCACCAAAAGCAATAGAGTGGATCTCGATTTTCTCAGATATACTAGGATCGCAAGCTGCCGCCTGAGGATCCAATTTCTACAAAGATCTCGCAAGCGATTTGGTTTTCACACGGGCCAACAAGGCAGAGGCAAAACACAAGATCTACAGACCAGCTACATGTTTGCCGCCACTCCAAGAAAGATCACGCGCATGCACAGACGAGAATTTGAGGGCAAAACACACGCAGACCAACTCCCATTTCAGCACACACACGCACAGGAGACTCAATGAATTGCTACATAACCATGTAAACTTTCAGAGAAATGATTACACTAGAACTTGAGAACTCAGAGTACACACCCATGAGCTCTAACCTACTCAATACACAGCTTATCCGCTCACTAATGCTTGTACACACACTAAAGCTCTACTCTCAGCTCATCTCCAAAACACATACAGGAGCTCTCCACTTCAACTGAGACACCACCTAGGGGACACGCACATGGTAGAAGAACTCATCTACACCCTTCCTCGGCTCATTCCCTCTACTACACAGCACATGTCCTCAAACAGCAAATCAAGAATTGCAGTCCAAGCCTCACATGTTTGCTCCACACACAAATGAGGCAAAAGTCATGGTCAACATGACCAGGATTTGGAGGGAAAACCAGCCCATCCTCTCATTGCTTGAGTCAAATCTCCAATTTGCCCTCAAGCAGCTTCCCGGAAGCTTCCGCATCCGGTATCTTGACCGTCTGGACCTCGACTCCTCCACGAGTCTAGTCCCGTCCGCCATCATCGCCCGTCAGATCCGTCACGGCGATTCGATTCCTCGTCTCCCGACTCAAGAACCACTTCAAGACCTCGATCATCTTCGACATCTTTGACCGTCTCGACCTCGACACCTCCTGTGTCTAGTCCCGTCCTCTTCGCCTCACCATGACCTAGCTCAAGTCCTGCAATACACGCACAAACAAACCATCACATAGCACCGCATCAAACAAGATAATCCACATTAGCACGAGATAAAGGTACTCAACCTCGAATACATTCAAACAAACTCAAACTCACTAAACCGATAGTCAATTACTCATCACAAACATGGGGACACCTCCACATGGTCTCTCAATCTCCCCTTGATGAGTATATTGACAAACCCCAAAAAACATAAGTTGAGTTTGTTTGAAAGTCATACATGGTCCAAGAGAAGAAATTGATGCTAATGACCATGTAGACACAAGGAGTAAAAGAAAGAGCAAGTTTTCTCAAACGCTCCCAAAACTCCCAAAAAGAGATTTTTCTCCAAAATTCTCCCCCTTTTGGCAATAGAGTCATCAAGATACAAAAGAGAGAATATAGTATGGTGTGGTTGAATGTTATGCAATGCTAAGCAATTAGAGCCATGGAGATTATCCAAAATGACTATTCGAGTATTACACCAAGCCATAACGTATATGAAAACTATCAATATCATTACAAGAGATGCATAATCAAGCCAAGCCACGTAAGTAACAATATGAAGATTAGATGAATTTCTTAGCATGTCAAGCCACTCAAGAGTATAGTCTAGCTAGAGGTATCCAAAGATGATGCAAACCATGTCAATAACCTAAGTGGAACCAAGAAGCTAGAAGTGAGTCAATTTAGAGTGCTATTAGTTCAAGAATGAATCATTTGCACAAGTACTTGGTTCTTTTGGTAATTACAAATTTAGCCCAAATCACATATTTTCATTTGAAACTCATAATTTTGGTGATGTGCTAGATCTCAGGCCTTATGCGACCATTCTAAGCAAAAAGCTTAAGGAGATGATCTAGGTCATCCAAAACTCCCCGAGTTCATGCCTAGTGCAATGGCAAGGGCCTCATGAGAAAGAATTGGTGAGATCGGTTCTTTCGCACATAAAAGAGATCTTTTGCTTTCTTAAATAAGTGTACTCACTCATGGTTCATCATGACACTAGCATAGCTCAAACTAAAGCTCAATTAAAGATTCAAGACTCAACTTAGCCTATTTGACATGGCATGAATCATAAGAGGATAACTAAAGATAGTCTAGCCTCAAGAGCTAACATGACATGTCTTAGTTCAAGTTGTGCAATTTTAATTAACTTAACAATGGCAAAGGCTTGACGACACATATGAAGCAATGATAAGTCTAGCGATTAACATAATCATGGCAAGATGTAATGCATTGAAGCATGTCATATATGGATAATGGTCAAGGCTCCATGTAGTTATATTACAATGCACAATGCTAAAAGCAAGAAAATCCAAGCTCCCTCTCAACATGTGAAGCAATGTTTAGTTCAAGTTGAGTTATATCAATATTAAACTCCGAAGCTCCCAAATGAACTCTCCCCGAACCAAAGCAATAAAACGAGAAGTCGGCAAAGAAATCAGAGCAATGCAGGTCCTCAAAGCATAGACAAGATATAGAGAATACCATGGCTCGATCGACTCTCATCTACCCTATATGACACTAGGACTATCAGCTGCCCGGCTAACACACTAAGGAGCAAACACGTTCCCTGTCTACCCAAGGGTGCCCCAACCCTTGCTAGAACCTATAAGAAGTGAGTAAGCTCAACCTAGTGAGAAGAGACAGCTAATAAGCAACATCCTAGAGCATAAGATGAGAGGAAGAAGTCTAAGCAACTAGACGAGAGAAACACTCTAATCTATGCTAGGATGACTAACCCAAAATGCATCCCGAATGCAATGCGATAGTAAGGAGCAACAGCATAATATACAAGATAAACAGTAAAGCACAAAGCTCCCTCACTACAAAGTCCATAAGGACAAACCACCCCAAGCTCTCCTCAAGAAGGTGAAAACCTAGAGCTATCCAAAGGCTTGGTAAAGATGTCCGCCAACCTGGCGGTCACTCTCCTGGCTGGAGCACTATATCACCCTTCTCCACATGGTCTCTAAGGAAGTGATATCGATATCAATATGCTTGGTCCGAGAGTCTGTGCTTTGGGTTCTTAGCAATGTTAATAGCGAAGTGTTATCACAAAAGAGTGGAACACTTTCTATAACTAACCCAAAGTCCCGCAGGTCGGCCATCCAAAGTATCTCGTCGCAAAGAATCGGCGGCAAACAACATACTCGACCTCTGTGGATCAGGTAACACCGGATCGCTTCCTAGAAGACCAAGAACGAGAGAAGTGCCAATGAATTGACAGTGCGAAGTGTTCTTCCTATCTATCCTCTGACCAAAGAAAGTCTGCCCCGAGTAGGCTCTAAGGAAAAGACAGATGAGGAAGAGTACCAGATACCATAGTCAATGGTAGCTCAAGGTATCAAGAATGCGCTTCACCGCTGGCGGTGAGATACGCGAGGAGAAGCTCGAATCGAGCACACAAACACACGGAGAAGTGTATGTCGGCCTCGAGGCGGTGAGGTACAAGAGGGAGCCAATCATCTTTGCGATACTCCTTTTGATCAACCGCTCGCCATCCTCATACAGGTCAAGATAGGTCAGTAGAAGCCATCGGTGTGGACACCGGCTTACCATCACTCATGTCGGTTGCCTCAGAGGTCACGAGTGTACTTGCCTTGATGCGAAATGTACCTCCCGAAGTCCGCTTGATCTCGAAGCCAAGGAAGAAACTCAACTCGCCCATCATGCTCATCTCAAACTCTGAGCTCATAACATCGGAGAACTGAGAAACAAGAGTATGAGATGAGCCACCAAAGATGATATCATCCACATAAATCTGGACGAGTAGAAAGTCATTACCATGCCTGCGAATGAACAAGGTCTTGTCTACCTTACCCATCTCAAAACCATGACTCAACAGATAGGACTTAAGCCTCTCATACCAAGCTCTAGGGGCCTGCTTAAGTCCATACAAGGCTTTAGAGAGCTTGTAGACATGGTGTGGGTATTTGGGGTTCTCGAAACCTGGAGGCTGTCTAACATAGACCTCTTCCTCAATAAACCCATTGAGGAAGGCACTCTTGACATCCATCTGGTAAAGCTTGAAACCCTTAGAAGCTGCGAAGGCAAGCAGAATTCTAATGGCCTCAAGTCTAGCAACAGGGGCAAAGGTCTCCTCAAAATCCAGACCCTCAACCTGGGAGAACCCCTGAGCTACCAGTCTAGCCTTGTTTCGAATGACTACCCCTTCCTCACTCTGCTTGTTTTTGAACACCCACTTAGTCCCAATAACATTGTGACCTCGAGGGGGCTCGACAAGCGACCAGACCTTGTTTCTCTCAAAGTTTTCCAACTCCTCATGCATGGCATTGACCCAAGACTCATCAGAAAGAGCATGATCAACATCCTTGGGCTCGAAGGAGGCAATGAAAGCAGAATGGAGACAGAAAAGAGAAGTGCCAGATTTTGAGCGTGTGACACGCTCAAAAAGATCTCCAATGATCTGCTCTGAAGGATGCCTTCTCTGGATATGTCGGGGAGGTCCTGGATGAGAAGAAGAAGTGGCCTCTACCTCGTGTGCAGACGAGGCAGGGACAGAGCCACTAGCTCCGGAGGAAACGGAAGGAAAGGGCGATCACCTTGAGGTGCCGTGGAAGAAGGCATCTCAAGGGGAGGAAGAGGAGCTGGATCAGGTAAACAACCATCGTC
Source organism: Phyllostachys edulis (assembly GCA_036346405.1). NCBI lineage: Eukaryota > Viridiplantae > Streptophyta > Magnoliopsida > Poales > Poaceae > Phyllostachys > Phyllostachys edulis. The sequence goes on from CM070552.1 coordinate 29,137,903, forward strand.
TCCCTCGTCCTCATCATCCACAAAGATGGTCTCGGACTGCTCTAAAGAACCTGAGATATCTGGCCTAGTCCCCGGACTGGCCTCGTCAAAGGTCACCTCGCAGGTCTCTACCAACTTGCTAGACTCGCAGTTCCAGACCCTATAAGCCCGCGAAGAAGTCGAGTAGCCTAGAAAGATCCCGTCACAAGAGCGCGACTCGAACTTGTCTAGGTTTCCGGACTTCAAAATGAAGCACTTGCAACCAAACACACGAAAATGAGAGACGCTGGGCTTTCGCCCGTATCTCAGCTCATAGGAAGTACGGTGTAGGAGTGCCCGAAGAAAAACTCGATTCGAAACATGGCACGCGGTCGCAATGGCCTCAGCCCAAAACTTCCTCGGTGTAGAGTACTCATCAAGCATCGTCATGGCCATCTCGACCAAGGTACGGTTCTTCCTCTCCACAACGCCATTCTGCTGAGGGACGTATGGAGAAGAGAACTGGTGCTCTACACTGCCTCACCATGAGAACTCTCAAAGTAGGAATTCTTGAACTCCGTGCCATTGTCACTGCGGATCGCTCGTAAGGCACCAGGAAGCTCAACAGAAAGCCTACTAAAAAGACCTCGGAAAAGTGTAAATGTCTCGTCCTTCGAGGCTAAGAAAAACACCCAAGAGTACCTCGAGAAGTCATCGACCACAACAAGAACATACCACTTCCCTCCTGCCGATCAAGACTCGAAATTTGGTCCAAGCGTGTCCATGTGGAGCAAATTTGTCGGTCTGCATCGGTCATAGTAATCTTGGTGGGAGGATGAGAAGCGGCAACCATCTTGCCGTGCCGGCATGGAGTGCAAACAAGATCTTTGACCATCTTGAGTTTCGGCAGACCACGAATGAGATCATGGCCGCTAACTCGGGTCAAATGGTCAAATCCAATATGACCAAGTCTCCTATGCCGAAAAAGAGATCGCGGGACTCGAAGCAACTAAACACCGGAGAGGATCACGGAAGAATCGGAAAAATCAGCACGAAAGATCCTCCCATAACGAGAAATCCATAAACCAAACTCCCAAGAATCAAGAATTTTGCATGCGTTTTCTTGAAGCTCACCTCGAAACCGTCATCGGTAAGCCGAGAAACGGAAAGCAAATTGTCTGCAGACTTACTAACCAAGGCAACATCCTTAAGAATAAAAGAAGCATTAATCGACAAGACCTTTGGCGATGACGGCGTCGCACGAAGCGTCTCCGAAGGTGATCGTCTCATCACTGGAGCGCAGCTAGGAGGAGAACCAACGGAGTCTCCGGTCATATGACGAGAACAACCGAGTCTACAAGCCAAACCTTCTCCTTCCCTACCCGTGAACTCCGAGTCAAACAGAGTAAAGTCTCGAAGATGGGATAAATCAACGATGATTTTGGCACCCAATATCGAGTAACACGTCGAAAGCAGATGAAGTAGTCAAGCCCGATCGACCTCTATCTACCCCACGCTCTCTGTCACTCACAGCAGAAGGTCTAAGAGCGCACCGAAGGCATTCTTTGAGTCCGATCGCTACGAAGGAGCGAGTCGAGCACCGCAACAGATCGAACACGCCAGCGGGTAGCTATCTCGATGGGAAAACGAGATCTACCCTCAGACGGCGGAAGTCACGATCGAAAGCAAATTTTGAGGAAGAAAACCGAAAACTCGGAAAACCAAGTCCTCGATCTTTGCACAAACCCATCGAAGAAACAAGCCTAGACCTCGTGTTGGTCTTAGGTGCACTCAAGGTCCGGGGCCGACCTCGAATCGCCTAAGAGACTCAACATGGTCTCTACGCGATCTTGGCGCTACCAAGCATCGATCGATTGTGTGTCCATCCTTCGGCGATGAAGGTGCGGTGATACTTCACCTTCCGAGAGGTAGAAGCGACATGTGAAATTACCTTCATCGCCGAACCTGGACATAGCCCGCCGACTTGAAATGGACTTTCTCGGTCCCTGGCTCGGTCTCGATCACACAGTGCTATGGGTCCGAGCACGGCGGTGGATGCTTCCTCATGTCCTCAAAGAAGTCATATCCTAGACCACGATTAAATCTGCAGATCTTAGATTGGTCTAGAATAAGATTGAGCTTCTTCTTGCCTCCTACAAATCTCTCGAGAGTGTTCATAAGGTACCGACACTCTCGAAAGAGAGAGGTGCAAGAAGAGCAGGGGAAGAAGAGACAAGCAGAAGGTAAGGGAGCAAAAGAAGAACCAAAGAAGAGAGGGAAGAATGGCTTGTGCACGCACAACCGACTCAAGGGACAGACCCCATCGCTAGCCGGTTGGTTCACGCCGCTAAGCGCCTCAACCTTACCCCGGGCTTCTCCCCTTCTCCACAATCATATTACAAGCACAAGTGTGGCTTCTCTAAAAGGTCCTTAGTTAGCTTCACACATTTCTCATCCAAAGCAATCAAGTCAGATTTTAGTTTGTTACACTTAATGCATGGTGAGCTAACAGGGTCCTTAAAGCAAACTTAGCCAACTTCCTTTCATGATCAATCATATCTTGAAACTGTTTGGAGACAACCTCAAGTTCAGCAGTTAACTTAGGACAGTTCAAGCATGAAACAATCGGCTCAAGTAAAGAAGCTTGTAGTTCAGCAATTTTATGATCTGCCCGTTTTAAGTTCATCTTCAAGTTATTGCAATTTTCACAAGACTCAGGCAGATCAAGAAGCATGGCATAAGATCCTCTAGCAGCAATGTCCTTACCCTCACATGAGGTGGGAGAAGTAGTCTCATCAGTAATAAGTAGGGTAATGACCATCCTACTCAACTCTAACTCAAAGAAGGACTAACATTCTCCACCTTAACACTATCAAGTTTGGAGGACATACTATCATGTGAGGTCCTTAACTTCTCCATATCAACCAAAGAAAGCAGAGCATGTATCACAATCATCACTAGAAGGGCGATGTAAGAGCAATAATCTCTAGTGACAGTCTATCTATTTCCTTCTCTAACTCAAAGACACCTAGCCTTAGCTTTAGCATGAAAACCTCCTAGCTTAAGAAAAGCATGATTGAGCTGTCAGAGGTGGGACATACCTCGTCCGAAGTCGAGTCTGACTCATTGTCGCCGAAGCCCTCGAGGGCCATGAAGCACATGCCGAGAAGTCGTCGCCGCCATCCTTGGGCTCTTGATCACCCGTCCCGTCATCGTCGCTCCATCCCTCCACCTCGCCGAGGTCGAGGTCGTCGAAAGCGGTGAGGACGCTTGATGGAAGAGCTTCTTGGCTTTTGCCGGTTATGAACTTCTTCTTCAAGGCGTCGAGTGGAGGCTTTTGTTGCGGTTCTTGTCGGTGTAGTCGTTCTTGCCCGAACCGCCGAGTCGTTTTGCCCTTCTCAAGCTTGGGCGGTTTGCGAATGTGGTTGGGGCCACCACACTCAAGCAAATCACAGGTCCTCCTCTTCTGTCCCTCCTCCTCTTGTAAGCATGGGAAAACTTCCGAGCTAGGAGGGCCAGCTGCTCATCCTCGAGCTGCTCTAACTGATCATCAGTTACGTCACAGAGAGCAGCAAGGGAGAAACCACAAGAAGAATCAGAAGAAAGCCCGGAAGAAGAAACGGGATCGGTGACCAAGGCCATCGACTGTGACTTCGACCGACGAGAGACAACGTCAATCTCGTGAGTCTTGAGGCGTGAGTACAGCGCGTCAAGAGTCAGGGTCGAGAGGTCTGTCGTGTCTTTGATGGTGGTCACTTTCATCTCCCAAACACGTAGATCGAGTGCCGTGAGCATCTGACGAGCGTTGTCCGAGTCGGGGTATGTGAGACCGACCGCTCGGAGGTTGCTCAAGATTTTGTGAAATCGCGAAAAGCACTCGTCCAGGGACTCACCAGCAAGCATCTCGAATTTGTTGTATTCGCGCTTGAACTGATCCTGTCGAACCGTCTTGATCTGGGTGGTGCCCTCATGGTATGCGTCGAGGGTCACCCAGATGTCGAGGCGACGACAGTGAGATATATCTTGGTCAAACTCGCTACGACTCAAACCCTGGATGATGATGTTCCTTGCCTTTGCATTCGCCTCAACATCAGCCATGTTCCCGGCATTGATGTTCTCATCGGCAGGAACAGCGAATCGTACCTTGACCTTCCGCCAGATGGCATACCCCTGGGCCTGGATGTATGTCTCCATTCGGCTCTTCCAGAAGGGGTAATCGATGCCATCAAAAACGGGCGGCTTGGTCGAGTACTTGTCCATCGCCATGGCTCTTGAGACCGTTAAGATCTATTGAAAAGAGCTAACCGCTCGATACTAATATGAGGACCGAAGGCGACTAGAGGGGGGGTGAATAGACGCTTTCTGTATTTTTCACCTTGATCGAACTCAACACTACTTTCACTCCAATAGCTATAAAAGCTATGAAGATCTGTATACAGGCACAGCGGATAACCTGTGTTGAAACCGATCAAACCCCGAAGCAAAAGACCAAAAACAACTCACAGTACGTGCTGGCACAACAACAAAGATGATTGAATATGAGTGTATGTAAACTGAAACTCAATAAGATGCAATTAAGTGCAGCAGTACTTGATAGATCACAAGCACTAATCCCTACAAGTAGCCAAGAAGAAAAAAACGCTGCACTAAACCATGGTCTCATACACAGTACGAGTCTTGTTACAGCAAGAGCCACTGCATCATCAATACTCCTGACAAGAAACAGTAGCCGCTACAAGCTCTGCATTAACTCCCAGTGCTACCAATTTCAAGCCGAGCAAAAAACTAAAACAGCAGCCGGCACTATTGAATCAATGAAGGACTGCCACCGAAATTAAAAAAAAAACAAGGACTCAATGTAGCTTTGCATTTCACAAATTGAATGGAATCCAGAAAACAAACTTACAGCAGCTCAGATACATCAAAACCGACAAGCTCAGGATTTTGCGGGCACCACAGCACTACGATCCAAATTACCGATCCAACAAGCAAACAAAACCGGCGACATCGCGGCCGCCTCGATTTCGGTTTCTCCCGAAGCACCAGCAGCCAACGAAATAACCAAGACTCAAAACAGGAGACGCAGTAATAGAAAATCAAAGAAACATCAAGTCAAGACCGCTCTTCTAGGCATTCACAGAAAAATAAGAAAAGCAGCTCAGTCCGCCAGCTTCAAGGATTCAGTGAAGAACATGCCGCAGCACACACAGGGACAAGCAAGACAGTAAAAATCTCAAATAAGCACATCGCCGCCACGGTATCTATTTGATAGCGGCAAGACGACTCCCATCGCAAGAAGACGTAAACAATGAAGACAGAATCGGTTTTCTATCTAAGACCGAAGCAAAGAAGGAAATAATCTAAAACAAAGACACCTGACCTAGAGCAATCAATAGATCTAAAACAAAACAACAAACAACCAAGAGGATCACCAAAAGCAATAGAGTCGATCTGATTTTCTCAGATATACTAGATCGCAAGTCTGCCGCCGTGGGATCCAATTTCTCTGACAAAGATCTGCAAGCGATTTGGTTTTCACACGGGCCAACAAGGCAGAGGCAAAACACAAGATCTACAGACCAGCTACATCTTTGTCGCCACCCAGCAGCATCACGCGCATGCACAGATCGAGAATTTCAGGGCAAAACACACGCAGACCAACTCCCATTTCAGCACACACACGCACAGGAGACTCAATGAATTGCTACATAACCATGTAAACTTTCAGAGAAATGATTACACTAGAACTTGAGAACTCAGAGTACACACCCATGAGCTCTAACCTACTCAATACACAGCTTATCCGCTCACTAATGCTTGTACACACACTAAAGCTCTACTCTCAGCTCATCTCCAAAACACATACAGGAGCTCTCCACTTCAACTGAGACACCACCTAGGGGACACGCACATGGTAGAAGAACTCATCTACACCCTTCCTCAGCTCATTCCCTCTACTACACAGCACATGTCCTCAAACAGCAAATCAAGAATTGCAGTCCAAGCCTCACATGTTTGCTCCACACACAAATGAGGCAAAAGTCATGGTCAACATGACCGAGATTTGGAGGAAAACCAGCCCATCCTCTCATTGCTTGAGTCAAATCTCCAATTTGCCCTCAGCGCCTTCCCTGAAGCTTCGTGATCCCAGTATCTTGACCGTCTGGACCTCGACTCCTCCCCGAGTCTAGTCCCGTCCGCTCATCATCGCCCGTCGCATCCGCCACGGCGGTTCGATTCCTCGTCTCCCGACTACTTAACCACTTCAAAGACCTCGATCATCTTGGCATCTTTGACCGTCTCGACCTCGACACCTCCTGTGTCTAGTCCCGGTCCTCTTCGCCTCACCATGACCTAGCTCAAGTCCTGCAATCCACACAGACAAACAAACCATCACATAGCACCGCATCTAAACAAGATAATCCACATTAGCACGAGATAAAGGTACTCAACCCTCGAATACCCGAAACAAACTCAAACTCACTAAACCGACCGTCAATTACTCATCACAAACATGGGGACACCTCCACATGGTCTCTCAAAAAGCTTCCCTCATCTTTTGCTAGCAACGCCGGAATTCAAAGGAGATACCGTCTTAGATGGAAAGTTGGCAAAAGGAAGATGTTTTAGTTCTTTATTGTGTAAAACCGAACTCTTAATTGTTTATATCTACTAGCAATCTATTGTCGGTTTCAATTCACAATATTTCTTGCGGCATATGCTAATTGCTTTTACTATGTGAAGGGGAGAAGGCACACGAAAGGTACATATGTTTGGTTATGTCAAAAAAATAACTAACAACCAACCGATCTAATGGCACTTCTTTTTGAGTCCACCGTAAACTGACCGCCAAATTCCAAAACTAATGGGTATATTTTGAGGGCATGAAAAAGCTACAAATTTGAGGGTAGTTGACATTGTTATCAGGACAACAACCGATGCAACTACCAACCTCGCTCATGAAAACAACAACATCAAAACTTACGTTAGGTTTTCTTCTATGCTTTGCTGATCGTTTGCTGCTCCTCTTCTTTGGGAGTTTTTTGTGCTTGCTGATGGTTTTGATTTACTGCAGTATTCAAGATTGAATCCCACCTCTTGTTGAGTTGCTAGAATCACATGATCTTAAGGTGAGGAGGGCAACTACAGGGGACTTGCGAACTTTGGCTTTTAAAAATGATGAGAACAAAAGCCAGGTGAGATATCAATCATTTAAAAAAAATGAGACTGACATTCATGTTAGATTTTTGCATCAAACTTGCGTCTGCTTTTGCACATATTATTTTCTTACTTCTACATGTTGAATACTTATACATTCATGGTCGTCCTGTTGCGGATGCCCATCTGCCCTGCTCATGCGGATTCGATCTCTGTCTGTCTCCATCCACTTCCTTTTGCTGGTAACCAATCACCCCATCTGTTGTCGCCCTTCTTTCACGCATAATTAGTTGGAATATACCCAAAATAATGTTTCGTGTCTAGATGTTTCTGAATACTTTGAGTGTGTTTGCTCATCAGTCATCACAGATTTATATTGTTCTCAATATTTGGTAATGGCATGGATTTATTTGTCATGTTTCTTGATGTTGTAGGCAATCAGTAAAAGCCTATCAGCACTTGGCGCTGTTATCTTCGCAATTGCAAAAGGATATGACTATATATATACCCTCCAGGAACTGAAAACTTACAGACCTCTTGCAGGTGAGTACCTTGCGCAAAAAGGGATAGCCATATAGACCTACAAATTCCGTAGTGCATGTCAAATAAATTATTAGATTTACTTTACATTGCAGCCTTGCCTTGGAGGAAACTTGAAAACACTCATGTTTGTCAACGATGCACCGAAGGCATCGTCTGTTGGGGAGACAATATGTTCTTTGAGGTTTGCTTCAAGGGTGAATGGCTGCGAGATTGGAATACCAAGACGGCAAGCTTGGTGTGCATCATGTGTCGTCTTGGTGTCCAAATGACTATGTATCTATCTACATTGTCGGAAAAAATTAGCTGTACATGTAAGTTTTTTTCTTTCTCTGAATTATCAAGTCCACATGTGCATATCCATACATTCTTGCAATGATTTTTGCCCTATAGATTCATTATGCTAAATTGGTGATTCATTATGCTAAATTGATAATAGAGAACATTTATTCTTTGTAAACTCATGTCGTCTTTTTAAAAATTATATGACAATATCATTGTACAATACGTTAATGGCATCAGACTGTATCACACCGATCACCGTTGTGTTTTTCTATATTTTGGTTATGATTTTCGAAATCTACGTGTATTTTGGTTATACAGTGGTAGCTATCTGCCTTTCCTATTTCACATAAAAAAATTAATTGTTTTTGCTTCCACAATTGCCGCTGAACTGTTTAGAACGCTAGGCACATGCATTCTTCGTATCATATAGCCTTTCTGCAAACTTAATTTTTTTTTAATAGCTCAAAACATCACCTGCACGGCGTAGCGTGCCCTTTCTTCCTAGTCTAAGTAAAGGTAGCACACACAGGTGTTTGACCCTGACTCCACCAGCACAACATGCATGCACTCGGACTCTACAGAATTAAAAGAACCAACACCTAATACGCATGCCACTTGATTAAAAACTCTGTAAATAAACTAGAAATCGATCTAGCTCAATTAGATAAAGTTTTCAACCCTCCTATTTGAACCAGACTCGGAATGAGCCCACGTAGAAATAATTATCTTTAGTTCCATGACTTGGCTCGCCTCAGACCTCCTCGCACACATCTCCTTGGCTTTTGTCCCATGCCGTCCTCCATCACCTCCCTCTCAGCACTAACAAGTACTTCTTCACTGAAAAGAATTAACACCAGTCGAAGCGTTTACGATTTTTAGGCCCATATAAGACTTTGTAGTGGGTCATATTGTGAACAATGCCGGTCTAGAGAACGTGTGCTGGTTCAAGGAAGAGCCAGATGTTGCTGATTTCAAGCAAGTTTTGGTACTCTTTTTCCCCATGTTTAGACTCCTAAGCAGACCGGGAGCACTTGTGCTCCTCTGTTCTCTTATCCATCTCAATCCAATTCTAGGCGATGTTGGTCAAGATGCCTTCTCAATTCATAGTTCTACATGTCACACATGCAAATTACTAACATCATGACAAATGGAGGAGCTACGACAGCATCAATGATCACTCCCCATGGGTTGTGATCTAGGGTTAGGAAAATAGAGGGAGACATGCCTCCTCTATATCCTTGAGAAGGTTAGGTCTAATTGGGTCTCTTGTGCCTTGCGCTCAAGATTAGATTGAGAGAGTTAAAAACTCGTGTGAGATCCTTGCCCTTAAGGCTTTTGTCCTCCATTGGGAGTGGCTTTAATCCTTCATCTCCTTGTGGAAATAGAGATCCCAATTTCGTTCCCATGCTCAAGCTCGTGGTTCTTCCGAACTTCAACATTCAGTTGAATATGCCCTTCTTACAAGGATGAGGCACGTCCAGCTCTCAATATTTTTACTTTCTGCACGTTGCCAAAGAATTTAAGTCAGGAAAGTTGAAGAGAGATTGAACTCAACATAGTTTGATGTAATAAGAAGTTAAACATTACTTGTAGTTTGGATCAGTGAAAATTTTCTCGCCGAGATTTTGCCAGTTACCGTCGGTAACCGGTGTTACCGGCGGTAGCCGGTAGGAATTCAAACCGGCAAAAAAAAATTCGGTTTTGATGAATTTTGTCAACAAAAAATCGAATTTGCTTGAATTTTGTCCGAATTTGTTTTTTTAAAAAAAAATTCAAAAAAAAATTGAAAATTTCGGCCGAAATTTCTGATTTTCGGCGAAAACCGGCCTTACCGTCCCCCGTTAAAAAATTGCCACCGATAAGTTTTTCCCTGGTTTGGATGCACCGGTCATTACACTTGCCGATGCCCCAATAATTCTACTTCCTCTTGCTGATACAGCAATGGATACATACAAATATTACCGATCTGAGGAAACATCTGTTAATTTCTTACTGAATAGAACAAATGGCACAAAGTTCACAGTGAACATGCAGCATGAAACGAGTTTAATTCTGTACATTGAATTAAAATGCTGCGTGTGAGGCCATTCAACCAGTCCATCAAACAAGTGCTAGGCGATAGAAGAAGTGAATAGCAAAATAGAGACAACGAAGGAGCAGTACGCCAGTACATCGAACTTGTTGGCATCGTCGGCTTCCCTCAGGCTGTGCTTAATACAGTGGAGAGAAGACGGGCCCTCCGCATCAAGCATGGCCGCGCGCCCACCACGCCGGCTTCCTCGATGCAGTCAGCTCTCAGATGGCGACGCTGCTCGACCACATCGAGGGGCCGCGGGTCATGGGCGCCGCTAAAATCAAAGGGGCAATCGGGTGGGAGAACGGCGGTGCTGTGAGGTTTGGATTTGAGGGAGGCGACTGCAGTTTGGGAGATAGTATGGAGTAGTTTAGTTGAGGAAGTATCACGTGAAAACGCTCATTTTTTTCTTCTGAAAATCTGAAATTTTGGATATGGACCGTTGGATTGTGGGAGAACGCTCAGATGGTCACAACTGGCTCTACCCGGTTGTGAGAGTTAAATGAGAACTAGGGTGGAGCTGGGCCTCGGGCCATTGCTCGCTCAAATGGTCACAACTAGCTCTACCCGGTTGTGCATGGCATTCTGGAGTCAGAGTTAAATGAGAACCAAGGCGGAGCTGGGTCTCGGGCTATTGCCCGCTCAGATGGTCACAACTGGCTCTGCCCGGTTGTGCATGGCATTCTGGAGTCAGAGTTAAATGAGAACCAAGGCAGAGCTATCCCTCGGGCCTCCGGAGCAATGGCTCGAGGCTTAGGGTCAAAATGTCATATGAAGTTCTTTAAAAAATAGAAAATTTTGACTTTCCGTCAAAAATAGCTAGGTCAGCCCGAGGCTTAACCATGGCCAGGTCCGCCCAGAACTAGTTATGGTTCATGGAGAGGATGCATGATGTCATTGGGGATCCACAAGGATTGGCAATATGCACACATGCTGGGAAGGGCCCGGAAGCAGGCAAGTTTTCACAACAGCTAAGCACAGGGAATGCATGAGGCACTTGGTGACAAACTTCAGAAAGAAATTCCATGGCAAAGTATTTGATGAGAATTTGTGGCAGGTAGGGAAGTTTTAATGCGGATAAGGCCAAGATGATTGGAGCGAATCCTTAGGTGATGACCTATTTGAATGTGTATCACCCTAATCTGTGGATGAGAAACAAAATTTCCACAATCACAAAGGTTGACTATGTTACCAATAACTTAGCAGAAAGCTTTAACAATTGGATTAATAAGTTCAAGGGCCTGCATGTAGTAGACTTGGCGGACAAGATCAGGCAGAAAATCATGAGGAAGTTTGTGCAAAGGAGGAGGATTGGCATGAAGCTTCAAGGTGACATTGCCACAAATAATGAGGGACTTGATTGACAAGAGCAAGTGATTGAAGTATATTATCGACAGGAGTGGTGTGGAGGAGGCAGAGGTGTCCGGGAAATATTGGACTTTCACAAGGGAGCTGGATGACTTCGGACATGTTGTTGACATCAAGAACAAGACTTGCACATGCACGAAATGGCAGATCTCAGGTAAACCATGTTTGCATGCCATTGCTTTCATCACCTCAATTAGAGATGAACCACTTAAGAAATATGTTGATACTTGCGATTCGATTGAGAAGTTTAGAAAAGCATACGAGGGCAAAGTCCATGTTTGACTGGTAAAAAACAATGGCCAAATGAGGACCATACCTTCTTCCTGTATCCCCCTCTGTCTTTGCTTTGTGAACCTAACTTAGTTATGTTGGTGTATTTACGAGGATTCAATAATCCTCGATTAATGCAACAAATCATCTGTAATATTTATTATGGATGATAGCTATTCTTAATAGCCATCGAAAATACACCGGCCGTTAGTATCTACAACGACCAGAGGACCACTTTATGATCGTAATGTTTATCACAATCACTCTATGGTCGTAAGGTTTGCTACGATCAAGTCTACTTGTGACTACCTTATGGTTGATAAAATCTATAAATATGTGGACCTTACCGACTAAAGATTCCATACACAACGCTTATTCACGTGTGATAGTTAATACATGTGCAGTTTATCTTTGACATAACCGCATGTAGTTCTCTCAGTCTCTGGTATAACCGCATGGCAAACATGCAGGAGGATGTCTCTCTAGCAACAACCGTAACTAACGTGTACATTCAAGCAACCGTCAAGGCGCATCCTAACACATAGCAATTGCCACCCATTGAGAGGCTATATAAAGGGCGACGCTGGTAGACAGAGGGGGATCCATAATCCAAAAGAGAACAAGGTATACTGAAGTCATTAGATTAAGTTCCGGTGACTTGTTTCATTCTGTAAACATTATTTAATATAGGAACACATGAATTGGGTTATTATTCTCTCTGGAGAATGTATGAACCTATCTAAAAAAACCCATGTCTCTTCTTGCATAATCTCAAGTGTCATGTCCCTAGCATTTATATCATAAGATCGATAATAAAACATCGACATATATGAACTTAAGTATCAAAGTTATTTCAGTATGTGAACTTAAGTTATTTTGATGATCTCTGCACATATATTAGCTTCACAAATTACATGACACAAACATCCATTACTGTACATGTATTAGTTTACAAATTGCATGACATAAACATTCATTCATCACTCCATCTATCCATCCAAAACATTCAGTGGCATAATAGAGAATAAATACGAAACGCAGGGAAGAGAACCAAATATCAGTGGAACCAGCAGATCAGAGGGACATAGGGGCAAAATCGTCTTTCCACTCATCCACAACAGCTAGACTGCCGGAAAACGATTAAGGGCATCTCTAATAGTGTATTTATTATCGTCTCTTAGCTATGTCGCGTCAACAAAATCTTATGTGGAGGAGAGAGGGGAGGAGAGAGAGCACATGTCGTCTCTTCCTGAAGAGACTGTCGTGTACGCGAAACAAAATAGGATACATTAATCTACTCTAGCTCACATGTGGACCCGTTTCAAAGGAAAATTATAAAATATAAATGTTGGAGAGTGTGCTAGAGACTGTATATTGAAGATGTTATCTCTAAAGATGATATAGCATATGTTGGAGACAATGTTATCTTTAACTATTGGAGATGCTCTAATAGTGGCGGACGTTTTGTAAAAGGAGCGATAAATAAGGGAACAGAGGTTTTGCAATGGCATTTTCGGTATTCGGGAACTTTGCAATGACATAAAAAATTTCCTTTCTTGGTTGGAAAATGATATTTGCAGCTTGAGCATATGGTCTGTCTTTTAAACAAGAAATCTATTGAATTGCAAATGTCTTCTACTAGCATGCCAGAGAATAAAACACTGCTACCTTTGGAAATTCATACCTATGATGACCTTAATTCATAAATGAAACCTTTTTACCTGTTATTGTTATCCTCATAAATCTCCATAACTCTATAATGGTACATAAGGGCTCATTTATTCGCGATATTGTTTATATGTATATTTAACTTTTTTTTAAGGCGTGGCAGGAGACTGCCAACACTGCATTAAAGGCGGAGAAAAAAAACAAGGTTCAATAATTACAAAAGCCCCAAGGCTGGGGCGCAAAGACGAAAAGGAAGAAACTAAGGTCACAAAAAGACTAGTTTACATAAGCGCCGCGTCACCCGAGGGAAGATACGCCGCCAGTTTGCTGGCCCCACTAAGAATCCAAGTTCGAGCTTCCTCTTTGATTATTGCTACCAGTCCTATTGTCGTATTTCTTTGTGCTTGGAAAATTCTCCTGTTCCTTTCTTTCCATATCTGCCAAAAAATGAGCATGATTAAGGAACTTTGGCCCCTTCTCCTGGACGCTGTTTCCTTTTCCGACGTTTCCATCCACCAGTGTAGAACCGAGTCGTGGTTGTCCCCTTGTATTGGCAATATGCTATTATGATGTGACCATGATGCTATAGCATTCCAGACCTCCTGAGTGTAGGCACATTTAATTAGCAGATGACTTGCTGTTTCTGGGTTGACTGCGCAAAAGGGACACCAATAATCATTTTGTATATGTCTTGTTGTCAAGATATCCGCCGTTGGAATTCGCTCTTGAATGGCGAGCCACGCAAAGTGTTAATTATTTGAGCTTCATTCATATAAGCTTGCGATAACCACGTTGGGATTGATGTGAACAACTTGAGATCCATCGCCTCCCATGCTGCTGGTTTACCAGCTATGACGGTGTGTTTCGGCCTTTGAGCCTTACTGTTAGAAAACCGATGCAGGTGTGTGTGGATAAGACAGCGCACACCATGCTGAATGTCACTGTTGGACCGAAAAGTGGACTGGGTGAATAAAAACATCTATCTTTTTCACCACTTTAGTATTCAATTTCTTCTTCACTCCAGTAATTATGAAAGCTATGAAGATCAAAGCACAAGAATACAGTGAAAGTCTTGCGTTGAAACCGGAAAACCCCGAGGACAAAGCCTCTTAGCTGGTCTAACCACGGATGGTTTGCTCGATCGCCGACATAGGGCAAGCATCAAGTGATCTCAAATTGACATAACTTTGATTCCGAGATCCAAATCCCTAGAAATTTCAAACATAGCTATCAAGAAGGTCAAGAACATATTTCAATCGACGATCGAAGCCAAAGTTGCACGAGTTTCTTAATTGAGGTCAAGAAGGAACAAAAATCAGGGAAATCAAACTTTAATCCAAAAGCTTACTCGAGAGTGGAAAATGGTCAAGATGACCCTAGATCAATTCCCATAGGTCCTATCAAGCTAGATCACAACAAAAGACCTAATCAAAACCCAAGGAACACAAAAATTCCAAAGGCATCAAAAAGAGAGTAAGAACAAGATAAAACTCATCTTGTGGCAAACTTACTTGGATTGATTCAAGGGTTTCTTGGTTTACAACTACTGCACCATGGAGGACAAAAGCTCAACACTTGAGCACTCAATCAATCCATCTATCCCAAACCCTAGCCTCATTAATCTCTCCAATATCCCCAAATCACAAATTAGGATTTCATAGGCTTGAATTGATCGGTGCAAATCTTGCAACCCTCCCTTTTATAGTGGAGGTCAAGGAAAACTATATCGTTTCCCAAATTTTATCGAACCCCACCGATAGAACCAGTAACTGCGGTTATCGAATATTTTGGCATAATTTCGGACGAAAATTTTGATTTGAAATTTGAAATTTTTAGATGTAAAGGAAAAAATTTATCTAAATTTTCAATTGAAATTTGAATTTGGATGAAAATTAGATAAATCCAATTTTTTTTCCCGGTGTGAAATTTTATCGGACCCTACCGATAACGCCGATAACCGTCGGTTAAGGGTAAATTTTCGCCGATAGAGTTTTCCATGGTGAGAGTCTAGATAGGAAACCTTATTAGGCACCCGTTAAGCCTCCACACACAAACGGGTTTACACCCACGCACACTTCTCAAAGCGGATGACAAACCGGGTGTAGGATCAAGGATGACCGGACTAGAGGGGGGGTGAATAGGAGGTTATAAAATTTCTTGTGCTCTAATTAAAAATTTTAACAAATCTAATCTTAAAGATGAATTACTAGCACAAGTTTAAAGCCTATAATCAATATATGCTAAAACAACATAAGATTATGCCAATTCTAAATACAAATCTAGTTAAGCAATTCTACTCAAGTAATTACTAGAAATGTAAATACAGAAATAATAAAGACAAGAACTAAACCACAATAGAGACACACGATGTTTTCCTGTGTATCGAAGACTTGACAGTCTTCACTAGTCCACGATGAGGTGAGTCCAACCGAATTGGACCAGCTCCACGAATTAAGCCTTAACCCTCGATTTCACTATGAATGCTCTTCCTCCACTCTGGAGATGGTGAGTTTCAAACCATTCACAATGTTGTCGGGACTCTTCACACTCTTCTTGAAGAGATCACCGTGCAAATCTTCTCCAAGTCGTCCAAGTGCAGGCAAGCACCAAGAGTAACAAATCGCAGCGCTCGCTTGAAGATTTATCAAGTGCCAAGATGATTAACTAATGATGCAATGCACTTGAGTAGAAGAGAGAGCACCAAAGCCTCAAGAGTATTCAATATGGCCAAAGGTTTTGAGCTTGGTGCATGTGGGGGTGTATTTATAGCCCCTAACCACAAAACTAGCCTTTTGAACAAAGTTCCTGAAAAAATCAGCATTTGCGGTAATACTGTTGTACAAACCCGGTGCTACCGATATCCATGATCAACGGTCGGAACTACTGCATTTAATGCTCTGAACTAGTCGTTACAAAAAAGTTGCAGTACTACCGCCAACTACCATCCGGTACTACCGCATTACGGTAATATTGTTCGACTAGAGCGGAACAACCGATTTCCAGAGGTTCAAGAAGTCACGAAAACACCCTCTCTAGAAACATCGTACCGCCATGCAAAACTTGGTACTACCGCACTCTAGTAGTACCACTCAATAAATACGGTCATACCGTTTTCAGGTTTCAAGAAAAACTCCCAAAATCATGTTCACTAGAAAATACATACCGCCAACAATATTTCGGTACTACCGACCCGCAGTAATACCGTTCATCAAATGCGGTCATACCGATTTTGGGATTTCAACAAACACTTCCAAAAACATACTCTCTGGAATTTTCATACCGCCAACTAGATCTTGGTACTACCGACTTGCGGTAGTATCGCTCATCAACTGCTTGAGCTCTTTCTGGTCTGGTACACAAATATGTTTATCAAACCAAATGGTTCCTTGCTCGTCTTCTAAAAATCTTAGGGATTTACCATTCTTCACGTTGCTCTTTATTTTTGTGATATCTGTATCTTCAATCTGAGCTTTCCTGATCTAACTTTGTAGAGTGGGTTGCACTTCCAAAGCGGCTAAGTAACCTTCTCCAACCAATTCAAGCTTGAGCTTCTGGAATTCTTTGTGCAGTGCTGGCTGACTTTCCTTGATCATCTGAGTATTGCAGTAGACCTTTCTACTTAAGGCATTTGCTACTACATTAGCTTTGCCTGGATGATAATGTATTCCCACATTCTAATCCTTGATCAACTCCAACAATCTCCTTTGCCTCATGTTAAGATCAGCTTGAGTGAAAAATGTACTTCAAGCTCTTGTGGTCAATCTAAACTTCACAGCGATTACCAATAAGGTAATGACGGCATATCTTCAAAGCATGCACCACGGCAGCCAACTCTAAGTCATGAGTCGGGTAATTTGCTTCATGAGGCCTCAGCTGATGGGAAACATATGCCACTACCTTCCTTTCTTACATCAGGACACAACCGAGACCTTGTCATGAGACATCACAGAAAATCTCAAAATCCTTTCGAATATCAGATAAGATCAACAATGGAGCGGTGGTCAGATACTTGAAAACCTTGCTCACATTTTGGCGTCCAAGCAAATTTCTTCTCCTTTTTTAGCAACTAGGTGAGCAGTCTTGCTATTATAGAAAATCCTTCTATAAACCGGCGGTAATATCTTGCCATACTAAGAAAACTTTCGATCTATGGTAAAGACTTGGGTGACTCCCAGTCGAGCACATCCTTAACCTTGCTAGGGTTGACGGTAACTCCTTCTGTAGACATAACATGCCCCAAGAGTGTAACTCCCTTCATAAAAAAAACTCACACTTGCCGAATTTAGCATAGAGTTGATGTAACACCCTGATTTTCTAAGCCTTTTCGAATTTCCAAAATAAAATTGAACCCTTTGGTTTTGATGAGAGTTCAAAGCTTAACATGAGATTTTAAAAGAGCTTTAAATAACTAAGACAAACTTCAACTAATCAAAAGATTGGTCTTCTTTGAGTTGTGCGGGTTCTGGAGCCATCCCTCCCTCTGTGTCCAGACCTCCCCTGTGTGTTTGGACCTCCCCTTGTGTCCAGACCTCCTCTGTGTGTTTGGACCTCCCCTTGTGTCCAGACCTCCTCTGTGTTTGGACCTACCCTGATTTCATTCCGACCGTCAAGACCTCTTTGGATTGCATCTAGTCCTTTGGACCTCTTAGTCCTCAGGACCTCTTAGCCTTTTAGACCTCCTCAAAGACCTCCTATGACCTCGTAGGACCTCCTTGTCCAACGGACCTCCCCAGTAGTCTTTTGCAAAGACCACCCGTCTTGGTCTTTTTGCAAAGACCACCTTTGTGGTCAAGACCTCCCTTGCAGGTCACAACCACCCTCTTTGGTCACGACCTCTCCTTGGGCCGTGACCACTCCTCTTTGACCAGACTGTTCTCCAAGTTGACTGGTCCCACTTGCCAGTCTTGCTCACCTTTATCTTTCTCTGCCACATAAGTACTTTGTGCGTTTAATGCATGTTATGTCACATTAAATGCGACCACTTACGTGGTCACCTACGTGGCACCTTGATTTCTTTCCTGACCTCCTCCGTTCACAGCATACTTTGACTTAATCCACTCTCATCTGATGGGTCGTACCCTACCCCATCTCTACCTACCTTGGACACGTATGCCTTTGAGATTTCCGATGCCATTCCTTCTCTTTCTCCCCTGGCTAAGAATAGCCTAATTAGCTCATCATCATCGCCTTTTTTCACATTTATTCCTTTTGCTCTTGGCCAGTTGCATGGTGTTGAAGCTTCGTCGCCAAGAACTCTGTTTGAGCTTGTGTCGTCGCCGCCTCACCGACGGTGACTCCACCGGAGCCTCTGCGATGTCCTCACCACCACCGCTAGCTGGTTGCCGTCCAACCACTGGACCAACTCCTTCATCTTGTCCTCGAACTCGTTCTCGGCCTTGGTGAGTCCCCTTGTGCCCTGTTCTTTTTCTTGTTCTTATGACCTCGTTGAGCAGTCGTATCATCCTTAGGACCTCCTCCTCTTGGATCTCCTAAGGGCCTCTCTTTGCAAGGACGACCCTCTTGGCCCTCCTTGCTCTCCCAGGACCTCCTTTTTGCAAAGACCACCTCCTTGGTCTTTTGCAAAGACCACCTTCCCGGACCTCCCTGGTTTGTTGCAAAGACCACCCCCGTGGCCTTTTGCACAGACCACCCTCTTAGGTCTTTTTGCAAAGACCACCCACCTCGTTGGACCTCCTTCCTGTGAGTCGAGTCTTTTTCTGAAGAACCCGTTTTTAGGGCAGTGTCATTTTGTTGGTTGAGTTTTGACTGTTCCTTCGAAGCTCTTTGGTTTTGTTTGGGCTCTATTTGAGTTTGTCTCTTTTCTCCCGTGTAGATTGCGACAACACTGAGGAGCCCGAGTATTTAGAAGAGGAAGATTCTCAAGCTTTAGAGCAAGGCAAGTCATACCCTTGATCATGTTGAGCCCAGTAATTCAAATTATTTAAGTTCCATTTCAAATGATTATTGCATGCTTACTTCAATTTAAGTAATTCAATCCCTGTTTTTAAACTTTATAGTTATCCATGTTCCCTTTGTACAACCAGATCTGACATTGAATCATTCACCCTTGATGCCATAGATGAAAATCTAGCTGATACAATAGTATGAACTGGAAGTGTTGCAAAAATTTAATGCTTAGCCATGCTTAGACCAAAACTCTTGTTTTGGGAAATCTTTTTGCCAAAAGACCAATGTTGTCAAATACTTTAAGCCATGACATTGGGTTGTCGTGGAGATTTCAAATGTTTTCAAAGGAAATGGAAAAGAAAAAATTGGTTTGGAATTGGGCGAATTGGTTGCTTGGATGGTTCAGGTTTATGCACGGGCCCAAGCTGGGTAGACTTGAGGCCCAGGGTTTTGTGGTAGTCGCCCAGGTCAGTTAAGGACCGGTCTTCGAGTGTATTTTGCCATGCCTCACCGTGCAACCACATGTTTTGTATGGGCAGAACCTGACTGATTAATTTGCAAAGTTCCATCGTGGTCATTCCTGTTGGTGCAGTGGGTAGTCATGTTATGACCTATGTTAGTCCCACCTGGCGCAAGAGGGGGCCCTGAACCTGCGGATGGATAGTCCATAGGGGACGAAACCTTAGCGAGAAGGGGTTGCGGTGGAATGATGCATTGTAAAGGCCTTGTCACATACTCTAGACCTCTCACCAATGGATGTGTGAGGTGGTATTGACGAATGCCAAACAAACTAGAGAATTCGTGTCATGTGGGTAAAGTTGTACACCTCTGCAGAGTGAAAATCTATTCGAATAGTCGAGTCCGCGGTCAAGGACATGCTGGCAAAGCTGCTCCTAGTTAGATGTTAGTTTTGTTTTCACAAGGTTTTGTAAAACTAGTTTTGGATCTCTATCCAAATGGGTTTTATGGCGGGGAGCCTTGTGACAGGAGGGTATCCTTCACCACTTGATGATGAATGTTATCCAACTGTAAAACTGAGTTTTGGAAAGTGAATTTTTATTATAAGTGTAACTGCCTTGGAACTTAGTATGTGTATTTAAATGAAACTTGGCTTTATGCAAATCAACCCTATATGCCTTCCTTAGAAATATCCATGTATGCATATCATTCTGTTACTCCATGGGTGTGACTTGCGAGCACGGTTGTTGTGCTCACTCTTGCTTGACATAACCTTTGGACAGGAGAAGACTTTGATAGTGAAGAAGAGGACCAAAACGACTAGGTTGTGCTCTCCAGTCAGTTGCCTGTGGCGAGCTGATGGACTGCCGCTCTTTTCATTCCATTGTATTTTATGTTCGGCCCAAGGTCGCTTTTGTAAGCTACGTTGTTGATATTTTGTTAATAAAGTTTGTGTTGTGGATGTCACCACTTTTGTTACTGTGTGGGCTAGCAGCTGATTTTGGGACTAGTTCAAATACACAGAGGTCCTAGGGTGATCCCTAGTCCCATGACCTCCTACGGGTTTGGTCGTGAACTTAGGGTGATCCTAGGCCTCACGGCCACTCTCGGACCTCCTGGAGGTCTTGAAGGACCTCTGAGTGGTCTTACTGGACAATCTCGGGCGGTCTTGATAGACTTCCGGGTGGCCCTGTGGGATCTCACAGGTGGTCCTAAGGGACCTCCGGGTGGTCTGGACCTCTTGGGTGGTCCTGAAGGACCTCCAGGGTGGTCTTGACCTCTCAGGAGGCCTTGAAGGACCTCCTGGGTGGTCCTGGGAGCCCTGGTCGTGACAGTTGATGATCTCGAAGCTTATTCAGGACCAAGCGAAGCTGCTCTTCATGCTCTTCTTCACTCTTGGAGTATACTAGAATATCATCAATAAAGACAATGACGAACTTATCCAAATACTCTATGAATACTTTATTCATAAAGTTCATAAAGTAAGCAGGGGCATTGGTCAATCCAAAAGACATGATTGTGAACTCGTACAGTCCATAACGGGTTGAAAAGCTGTCGTGGGGATATCCTCCGAACGAATCTTCAGCTAAAGATAACCTGACCTCAAATCTATCTTCGAGAACACCCCGGCTCCCTTGAACTGATCAAACAGATCATCAATCCTGGGCAAAGGGTACTTGTTCTTGATGGTGACTTCATTGAGTGAGCAGTAATCCACACACATCCGCTAGGTACCATCCTTCTTTGCAACAAAGATCATTGGGACTCCCTAAGGCGAAGAAGTTGGTCGGACAAAACCTTTATCTTGCATCTCTTCGATCTGCTTCTTCAGCTCGACTAATTCATCAACCAGCAAACAGTAGGGTATCTTGCAAATGGGTGCGGTTCCTGGAACTAGGTTCATGACAAACTCTAGGTCCCTGTCCGGTGGCATTCCAGGTAATTCATCCGGAAAGGCATCTGGAAAATCTCCAACCACTGCCACATCTTCCAAAGATACAGTCTTGACACCGCAAACTAGCGCTCTAGTGGCATTCCAGGTAATTCATATTTTACTTTGGCTCCAACTGGACTGACCAAACTGATGCTTCTACCACCACAATCCAAAATTGCATGGTGGTTAGCAAGCCAATCCATACCCAAAATCACATCTAGGAACTTGGTGTCGATGATTATGAGGTCGGCTGTAAATTCTACCCCTTGGTTCGTACTCAACTCCGAACTAGGGGATTGAACCAATAAATCATGTTTAAGAGTCAAAACCTTAAGCTGATGCTTTGCAACAAAACTCTGAGAAACAAACGAATGCGAATGTCCAGAATCAAACAAAACAGTAGTAGTCGCTGAATTTACTAGGAACTTACCCAGCACGACGTCCGGGCCTCCACTGTGACATGGTTCACACGACCTCTCTCAAAAGGTTGAGGGGTCTTGGCTGGTGCAACTGGAGTCTGAGGTGCTCCACGACCTGCTCCTGGCATGGGGGTTCTGGTTGGAGTAGCTCCCAAATTGAATCTGACTGGCGTTGGACCTTGCTTCTGCAGGCAGTTGTTGGCGAAGTGCCCCAATTGGTGACAGTTGAAACAAGTGACTCCCATAGTAGGATTGTTACTTCTTGGCTGCTGGTTGTTGGTGTTGTTGTTACTGAAGCTGCGAAATCTGAGCAATGGGCGAGGTGTTGTCGCAGGATCCCAAGGTAACAGAGGAGCAACAGGCGTGGTGTCAGATATTCAATCTGGCTCTCTGCAGATGACTTTGATGAGCACCATGTTGTATCATCTTCCTCTTACGGGATTCTTCAACCTCACAACGAGAATCTTCTATGAGCATAGTCTTGTTTACTAGACATTGAAAATATGCATAGTCGTTGCCAACGACTTGAACGTTCAAGCTACGGTTGAGTCCTTGCTTGAAACGCTTCTGACGTACGTCATCTGTGGCAACGTCCTCTTGAGCGTAATGAGAGAGTTGAGTAAACTTGTTGAGGTATTCACTCACTGACATGTTTCCTTGTCGCAGCTCACGGAATTCGTTCTTCTTCATTTCCACCTTCCCATCAGGAATATCAGAGTAGCGGAAGGTTTCTAAAAATTCAGCCCAAGTGATGTTCTGGTGGTTTTCATGGGCGGCGCAGTAATTTTCCCACCATTCCGCAAAAGTGCCTTTAAGTTGGTGCGTGGCATACAGAACCTTCTCGCGGTTGTCACACCGGGCGATGGCGAGCTTCTTTCAGTAAAGCACAGCCAGTCGTCTACGTCCAATGGCTCGAAGGAGCTAGAGAACGTAGGTGGATGGGTCCTTATGAACTCTGCCAGCCTTGATTGAGGAAAAGTTGGTGGTGGTGGCATGGCAGATGCTTGATTGGTCTGATTCAGCATTTGGACTAGAGCAGCAGCGGTCTAGTTCTATTGAGCCATCATTTGGTTCATATTCTGCATCATCGCGTTCATCAGCTGCGTCTGGGCTGCCATGAACTGACCTAAACCCTGATCTGCTATTGCGACTAAGAAGGTGGCGGCGGCGGCGGTGGTGTAAATGGATCCACTGGTTCATCTTGACTTACTGAGTTGCCGGTCTGAACCATCTGCACCAATCTTCTCAGGTTTAATAGATGAGAAGAAGAAAACACGATAAGTGAAAGAGAAGAGCACAAAAGACGAGAAAGAGAGAGCAGTCTAACTAGGGCAAGTCGGTTAAACCCAAAGAACGAATAGCCGGAAAGCTATTGAGAGGCAACAAAACTCAAACCGAAGGTCCTATTACTCGGACTACATGATACTAAAGCTAAGAAGGACAACCTTACTAAAGCACTACTGACGATGATCTAATAATCCTCGTTTATTTATTTATCTGTAATTATTATTATTATAGATATTAATATCTTCATATTAGTCTTTAAGTATACCCCTTAATATTTACAAGGGAAAGATCGAGCTGCCTGGTCATAAACCACCCCATGGTCACGAGTCTTCTTACGACCATGTATAGTCGTAAGCCTTTCTATGACTATCGAGCAGTCGTAAGATCTTCTACGACTTGGTTGGCTTCGACTAGCTTGTAATTGGTAGGGCTTGCTGACTTGTGGGCCTAATCAGTTAGGGAGTATTATGCGCCATGTTTAACACATGGGGTACTTAATATACGCTGTTACTCTCTGTGAGTAACCGCATGAATTACTTCTGTCTCTGACAACAACTGCTTAGCAACGTGGAGGCTCCACGTCCCTGGCAGCAATTTCCATCAAACGGTTCGTCAATTGGAACATTGGGATGCCTCTTCATCTAGAGAAACTGCCACCTCTTCATACGTTATATAAGGTTGAAGTCAGAAGGCAGAAAAAGACAAGCACAATCTGGAGTACAAGCCATAGTCTTTCTCTTGATTGTAATCCATATACTCAATATAGCCACACAGGAGTAGGGTTGTTATTCTCTCTGGAGAAGGCCCGAACCTGTATAAAATCTCTATATCATTCTCTGCGTGATTCTTTTCTAAAACACCCCCCGAATCAAACAATCATACGTAAGATCGGTTCTAGATCACCGACAGTTGGCGCCGTCTGTAGGGACATCTCCAATGATTCCTTGTCAACAAATTCCCCTTTCTCCTAATGCTTCCATGGCAGGAGAGTGGAACGAGGAGAATTGGTTTAACTTGGCCAATTACGCAGACATCGACATGGATGCCGGCTTCAACTTCAAGCCGAGTATCATTTCATCCGATGGTAATGCCGCCTCCAGAGAACTTTCGTCGGATCCAGGCGACCATGCCACCGATGGAGTTGAGGAGGAATCCTTTTCCCCCACAACAGTACGTCCAACTAAGCGACCAGTTTCCTCAGAGGACAAGGATCTATCCGACCGCAATCAGGACCACCACTAGGCAGGCTCACAACATGACGAGGGTTCTCCATCCGAATGTTCAAGTCCACCTGAAGAAGTCCGACCTGGCGAGGCAAATCCTGGAAGCCATCATTCCGGGACTCAATCAATATCTGGTGGTCGTAACTCTGCGGCTACCCTCGCAGAGGATATGGGGGAGCACCCTGTTCCTACGAGTTCGGCCACACGTTCGCAGGACTCACCTGCGAGCACAAACGGTTATAACCCGAAGTTCCCCTTCCTGGAGGGGTTTACTCCAAGTCGCCAAACAATGTCATTTGACCATGCTTCAAGCCAAGAGGCCTCAAGCGCAAGTGGAGATCATACACAAGAGGTCTTTGCCCTCCCCTCAGATCATGATCTCTCTCCTAGAAGCAAGCCTGAGCATGCTCCCCACCGATCACACTCTACGACCCCTCGTGGCGATGATGAGGATGCCTCCGCTAATGAACGGAATCAGCACTCTAATTAGTGTGGGAGAAATCCTCCAAATAATCGCACTCCATTAAGGCAAACTCAAGGATCAAATGTAGATGATCCTGAGACAACCCGAAGGAGAAGGATGACGGATCAAAAAAAATTACCTGGGCGCGTTCAATATCAGTCGGAGGAGGCTCGAGAACTCCAGCACATAAATGATCTGCTCGAGAACCCAACTCAAAATCTCGCACGGGCGCTAGGGTATGACCTCTTCGCCGAAGAGATCGCGCGAAGGCTCCGAAGCACGATGGCAAGACTTGAGCATCCTCCCCGACATCATTCTGGAAGTCGTAACAGTACGACTCCATTGACTACCAGTCGTTTGAACAACTCGCCTCATGGTTGGCCAGATACCGACTCGAGAAGCAAGCAAGGGGTGGCCTTCGACCACGCAGTCGAAGCCTAAAGTTGCGCCAAAGCCGAACGATTAAGTCAAGGAAATCCCTCTGAATTCAGAGGAGCCCTCGAAGACTGTTCGCATCGGAGTTACTTACGACCTCAAATAGGAAGATGCCCTCATCACTTTCCTCCGAGCTAACACAGATGTCTTCGCGTGGCAAGCATCCGACATGCCCGAAGTTTCCAGGGAAGTGATCGAGCATAGGCTAGATCTACGGCCTGACAAGAAACCCGTAAAACAAAAATTACGGAGATTTGCACCTGATCGACGAGAAGCCATCAAATCAGAATTGGACAAGTTGCTTAGAGCAAGCTTTATAAGAGAAGTCAACCACCCAGAGTGGTTGGCTAACGCTGTAATGGTTAGAAAGTCTAATGGTAAGTGGCATATGTGTGTAGACTTTACTGATCTCAATAAAGCTTGTCCAAAAGATGATTTTCCTTTACCTCGTATCGATCAGTTGGTTGATTCTACTACTGGTTGTGAAGTATTAAATTTTCTAGATGCATACTCTGGTTATCATCATATTAGTATGTGCTTAGATGATGAAGAAAACACCGTATTTATTACACCATTTGGGATATTTTGCTATGTCAAAATACCATTTGGTTTAAAAAATACTGGCGCTTCTTTTCAACGCTTGACGCAAACGACTTTTTCACCTCAGCTAGGTTTGGAAGCCTATGTTAATGATCTAGTCGTAAAAAGCATCAAGCGACTTTAATCATATTTTCGATTTGCAAGAAACAATCGACAACCTCAGAAAAAACCGTTTGAAACTCAATCCCGAAAAGTGCGTGTTCGGGGTCTCTTCAGGAAATTGCTTGGATTCCTTGTATCTGCTCAAGGAATTGAAGCAAATCCTGAAAACATAAAGGCCATTGAAACAATGCGCCCTCCGACCACGAAGAAAGAAGTCCAAAAACTCACAGCATGCATGGTGGCTTTAAGTCGTTTTATCGCATGATTGGGAGAAAAATGCATTCCTTTCTTCAAACTTCTAAGAAAACTTGAGAGTTTCGAGTGGTCAGAAGAGGCAAACACAGCCTTTGAGGATGCCAAGAGGTATCTTAGAGTGCTCATGTTTTGGTTTGTCCGAAACCAGAAGAGACGCTCTTAATTTATCTAGCTGTCATGCCACAGGCAGCAAGCGTAGACTACATAGTACTAGTCGTAGAACGTGAGAACGTCCAACGACCAGTTTACTTCGTAAGTGAAGTTTTATACGGGCCTAAGGAGCGATACCATCAGGTTCAAAAACTTCTATATGCCCACCTCATGTCTTCGAGGAAATTGCGGCAATATTTTCAGGCGCACAAGATGATTGTGTCGTCTGAGTTTCCCTTCGGAGTGGTCCTCCAAAATAGGGAAGCAACAAGACGCATGGCAAAATGATCAGCAGAACTTGGGGAGTTCGACCTCTATTTCGTGTCCCGAACAGCCATTAAATCCCAGATCTTGGCAGACTTTGTCGCCGAATAGATAAATCCTGAACCTGTTCAGGATCCCCAGTACGATACCCACAACCAGTGGATGATGTACTTTGACAGGTCGCTTACGTTAAGTGGCTCGAGGGCTGGGGTGGTCCTGGAATCTCCTACCAGGGAGACCTTAAAATATACCGTTCAATTACACTTTCTTGCCACTAACAACGTGGCAGAATACGAAGGTTTGTTGGCTAGCATACGAGCAGCGAAACCGCTCGGGATTCGGCAACTACTCGTGTGAGAAGACTCTCAATTAGTCGTGAATCAGGTTGGAAAAGAATACCAATGCTCTAATCCGACCATGTCTCGGTACTTATCGGAAGTCTGAATGCTTGAAAAGCATTTTTTTCGGTTTCGAGTTGCAATATATCCCTCGAAAGGATAATTTTCTCGTTGGCCAGTTAGCTCGAATAGCCTCTTCACGATCTCAAGTACCACAAGGAGTCTTCTTGGAGCTGCTCCAGAAGTCGTCTCTGGTCGAAGCACCAGAAACACTTCCTATTGAGACAACCTCTCTAGAGTACGAGGATACCTAGATGAATCTCATCTATGAATATCTTCAGAAGGGTACACTACCTAATGCTGATCTCGAGGTAGATCGTTTATCCTGGAAGGCCAAAATGTATACTTTGATCGAAAGAGTCCTCTATAAGCGAGTCACTCAAGGGGTACTCATGCGATGCATATCACAGAGAGAAGGATTAAACATCCTTCACAACATACACGGGGGCATCTGTGAAACTCATGCTTTTTACAGAACACTGGTCGGAAAAGCCTTTCGACAAGGTTTCTACTGGCCAACAGTCCTTTATGATGCCAAAAAGTTGGTTAAGAAGTGTGTTCAATGCCAGTTTCATAGCAGCCAAAAACACCAATCGACTCAGGCATTACAAACTATTCCTCTTTCATGGCCTTTTGCGACCTGGGGTCTCGATATCCTAGGGTCATTCCAAAAAGCACCAGGGGGCTTTGAGTTCCTTTTCGTGGCTATTGATACGTTCGCAAAATGGATTGAAGCCAAACCTGTGACTGGGATAACAACGGAAGTCGCAAAAAATTCATGATGAGAAGCGTGATTACTCGATTTGGTGTTCCTAATCGAAGAATTACAGATAATGGTAAGAAAATTTTTAGCGCAAAATTTTAGGAATTTTGCGACGAATTAGGTACCAAGTTATGTTATGCTTCTGTTGTCCACCCACAGAGTAATAGGGCAGTCAAAAGAGCGAATGGACAAATAATGCAGAGCATAAAAATCCAAGTGTTCGACCGGCTTGTCAAGCTCTCGGGGGCTTGGGTACAAGAATAACCCTTAGTATTATAGGCAGTTCGCACGACTGCAAGTTGGGCTACAGGTGAAACACCATTTTTCCTAGTTTTTGGGGCTGAAGCCATGCTTCCACTAGAACTAGAGATCTGGTCAACAAGGGTTGAAACCTTCAGCGGCTCTACCCAGGAACAACTTTGAGCGGATGACATTAACCTACTCGAAGAGAAGAGGAATCAAGCCTTGATCTGTTCAGCAGTCTACCAACAATCCCTGCGCAGATACTACTATCGTAAGGTCCAACCTCGCAGCCTTGCTGTAGGTGACTTGGTGTTGAAGAAAATGCAATCCCAGTCTAATCGGAGTAAGCTTTCCACCAAGTGGGAAGGTCCTTACACAGTGGTCGAAGTTATGCGACCAGGTTCGGTATGACTGGCAATGGAAGACGGCCAGGTTCTCTCCAATTCTTGGAACATCGACCAGTTACACAAATTTTATGTGTAACTCCTTACTATATCAATAAAGTTTCAGATTTCTTCACTCTTTATTGTCTTACTTTTGATAGTGCTTGAATAGTTTTTCGATCATTTTTCAGACACTTAGTTTTTCTTTACACTGGTAAAACAAGGGTAACACCACCTAGTCCAAGTCTTTCCTCTCTGCACGTGGTCCTGCTCACTAGAAGGAACTTCCTAGTGTCGCCATGTTCCTAACTTTTGCTACCAATACAAAGAGACCGGGTTTCAAAATTTTGGTCAAAACATTCTCAAGCCAGCTCTTTTTAACCTTTTTCATTACTTTTGAAGAATTCTCTAAGTGGAGTATACTTTTATAGTTTGTTTGACTCCTTTTAGTAACCTCACATGCGTTTAAACTGGTCGGAGAAAGACACAACACATAGTCGAAGTCTTTCCTCTATGCATGTGGCCCTGCACACTAGAAGGAGCTTCCTAGCGTCGTACTGTTTCCAACTTTTGCTATCAATGTCAAACAAATTGAGTTTACTGAAAACGGTTAAATAAACTTTTAAGGCACTCCAAAGAGTTTATCCCACTCGTGTTGATGCTCTTGATGTGATCACTATGGTCAGAGAACGTAGCTTCACTAGTCGAAGTCTTTCCTCTCTGCACGTGGTCCTGCCCACTAGAAGGAACTTCCTAGTATCTATCTATTACTAAACTCTCACGACCAGAACATGACAATCAAGATCAAGAACACAAGTAGGAAAAACTTCTTTTTTAAGCAAACCCTTATATGTACTATTTACTTAGTTTATCTATATAAACTAATCAAATAGTCGGGAGCTAGGATAAAACCATTAATATGACTTCAATTCTTAGTCTTAAATTCAATTTTGTTTTTCTATGTATTATCTTATGAGTTACTAACTACTCGACAACATAATTTGCAGAAAAAAAGCAGGTATATATATTCATAACCAAAAGACTTGTCTTTACAAGTTTTCCTATTACAATCTACTCTGATGAAGGAGATACAATTTGCATCTCCTCCACGACCTTCTGGCTGACTGGCTTCACCTCTTCGATCAGACATGTTGCTTCTGCTTCGGAGCAGTCGACGTCGTCCTCGATTGGTTGAACATCAAGATTACGGTCGTGTGCCTTAAGTTTTGCCAAGACATAACCTACTGCACATTCGACTGCTTCTCTTATCGAGTCAGTCTGGTTGGCCTTCAGAGTAGTTATCAGCTCCCTTAAGGCTTTGACTTGCTGTCCAACAATACTCGATTGAGCAATTAGGGTGTCTTCAAGAGGAGTAACTTCCTCAGCACCAAACCCACCGAGTACGTTGTTTAGAAGTGAGATGTTGTCTTGAAGGTTGATCTTCAATGACTTCGTCTCCTCTTGACTACAAGTCAAAGCTTCATGGAGTCGCTTGATTTCGACTGCTTGCTCTGAAATAGAGTACGACCAATCAAAAGCATATCCCTAAACAACTCGTAAGCAACACTGATCGTGGGTAAAGAGTTAGCCTCCTGAAGTTTCTTCATCAGGTCGAGTTTTTCATCCCTTAGCCTCTCTGTCTCGACTTTCTCGTGATCGAATGCGTCGGCCAGGAATTTTTTGTCACTCTTAAACCTGCAAAGGTTAAAGATAGACATGAGAACTGCACAAGTAGTCAAGTAAAAAAGATTACGAATGGCAGTAGCTTACCATCTTTCTGCCTGCTCGCAGAGTTCCGTTTTTTGTTGCGTAGCTGTATAAGTTTTCGGTTGTATTCACCAATAGTGATAATTTATTCCAAGGCTTTCTGCATAAAGAAAGACAATGAAAAGTCAGAAACAAACCACATATATAAATGTTTGGCCTCAGATGCTTACAATTATGCTCGTTCGAGCAAACATGGAGAATACCCTTGTGGAATCCTTCAATTCATCGATCTCCTCGACTCGGTTCCACCACACCTTTTCGAGACACTCGTTATCGAAAATATTACCCCCTGTTATGAATATCCTTAGGGTGAGGAACTCAGTTACGAGACCTGAATGCGGAAGATCCCACAATGGAAGCAGGTCCAAAGAACTCAAAGAAGAAGTTAAGGTACTCTTCTTTTTCTTCTTCGGTGATGACAGCGTCAGCAGTTTTTTGGAAGCCTGAGGGAACGTCCACAACGACTTCCTTTCCGGCACGATGATCGGAAGTTCCGCCATCTTGCCCAGATGCTTCCATCGCATCATTCGCCGTCTTCGCCTCTGCCTCCGTAACCACTTCAGTGGTCATGGTTGCTTTGGCAGAAAGGACCACCTCCATGATCATAGTCGCTTGAGCAGCAACGATTTCTCCCACCACATGGATAGTGGCCGTAGTAGTGGCCACTCCCACTGTCGTTTCCTCGACTGCAGAAGAAAGGGCAGCGGGCTTCTCGACAGAAGCGTCATCGGGGGCTGAAGGGGTCAGGCTAAGATCACAGAAAGAAAAACATGTCAAATTTGTAGAAAGCAAAAGTTAAATGATGTTCTTATACTTTTATCTTTTTTACATACCTTTGTTTCCTAGATTTGATCTTGAATCTAGAAGAAACCTTCCCTAAGGAAGATTTCTTCGACTTCTTCCCTTCGACCACGTCTGGTCAAAATTCGAGTAGAGGAATGGGGTCTACCACGACCACGTCTGGTCTTGGGTCCTAAGCGAGAGCTGCCGCTCCTTGACCCTCTTGGCTCGCCGGATGGTCGAAACTTGTCTCGACCACCTCAGAAGCAGCACCTCCCTAGACCGTTGGCTCTGTCGACGCAGCAGTATCCTTCACAAAAGATACAAAGCTTTTCCAGCTCCCCTTTTCTAGTCACTTAACAAAGTCGTGAGAAGCCAAGGCTAAAAAAGTCTTATCGTCATAATAAAATGGTACCCTGGTCTTGGGGCTTTGTGCTTACGGGCTTCAATCGCCTTGGCTTTCTCTGCATCAACTATGTCTGTAAAGAATTTCGCGAAGGGCCTGGTCAGATCAAAACTTGAATCCGCCACTTGCTTGTCGACGGTCTTTTCAAGTCGGCGTTTTTTGACCGGAGGAACTTTCACTTGCTCAGTTGCTCCGCTTCCGTGCCAATAACCATCAGTCCGACCTCTTGGTAGTCCTGATGGTCGTCCATGCCTACTTTCTGCAAAGGTTAAAAGGAGAAACATTATTTAGTGGTTGTTTTCTACGACTACGAGGGTCCAAAGAAGGAATCAATACTTGGTTACCTTTAGGCGTTCCTCCTTCTCCTTTGCGGATACGACCGCAAGGATTCGAGGAGCCACCACGTCAGGTGGTGGAGCTTTTTCACAAACGAATTTGACTCAAATGTCAATCTCCGTTTGTGAGAGATCTACACAAGTAGATAAAACATTCAGTGGTTAGGCTTGAGATTAATCAAAATAAAGCTAAGTTGAAAGATTACTTACCTTTCTCGTAATCTCTAGTCAAATCCTTAGCCCCCGAGTACATCCACATGGGATGTGCTCGTTTCTTCAAAGGGCTAATACGGCGTGTGATGACATCTTTCACCATATGCCATCTGGTGAGCCCCTCTTCCTTCAAGTCTTTGATGGCTTGAATGTAGGGGGCGATCCGGCCAAGATCCTTGGGAGTTGAATCTCAGGAAGAAATCTTCTCGGCAGTCTTCCCAACAAAAGAAAGGTTGTCTTCACTGATCGTCTCCCAATAGAACCACTTCTTCTTCCACCCCGGTCACGACGACCGGGTGAACATCTGAATGTACTCATTGGTCTTCTCGTCGTGGAGGTTCATACCGCGGCTCCCGGCGATTCTAATCTGTCTGCTCATTCCATAGTAGTATTGGAACAGCTCCAGGTCTGGAAGGATCCCAAGGTAAGCTTCGTACAAATACACGAACACACTTAACATTGTGATGGAATTGGGAACAAGGTTTACCGATTCCACCCCAAAGTGCTCGAGTGCAAGTGTAAGGAAGGGATGAGCAGGTAGTCGAAGACTACACTCGCAGTACGCCTGAAAGACGGGGATCTGACCAATCTCCCCCGACAGCCAATGTTGCCCAGCGGCCTCAATCCACTTAAAGAATTCCTTCTTGGGAATCTTTTCAATGGCGACCAAAGCTTTTATCTTAGCTGAATCCATCTCTGATTCTGCCCACTTAGAAGTGGTTCCGGCCATTTTCTCTAGGTGGGGTTGGTTTGGACTTGAAAAAGCTTCGAGGAAGGAGGTGATTTGGTCGGCGGCGGAGAACGCAAGAGCTCGAGGAACAGTTGAAGCAAATGGGAAAAGTAAGAACCCTAGAATCATATCAGCGATAAGTTTTTATAACCGCACGATTGAGTTAAAGATCTCCACAAAAATTAGACATTCTAATTTTCCAATAAGCATAATTTGATCCATCAAATAAAGGTGCATTGCCTATTGACATTCCCTCACTATCCATCCTTTCTCTCCTAGACGGTTAAGTCCAAAATTAGAGAGACTAAGCTCTGATACCACTTGTAGGATCAAGGATGACCAACTAGAGGGGGTGAATAGGAGGTTATAAAATTTCTCGTGCTCTAATTAACAATTTTAACAAATGTAATATTAAAGATGAATTACTAGCACAAGTTTAAAGCCTATGATCAATATATGCTAAAACAACTCAAGATTATGTCAATTCTAAATACAAATCTAGCTAAGCAATTCTACTCAAGTAATTGCTAGAAATGTAAATGCGGAAGTAGTAAAGACAAGAATTAAACCTCAATGGAGACACACGATGTTTTTCTGTGGTATCGAAGACTTGCCGGTCTTCACTAGTCCACGATGAGGTGGGTCCAACCGAGTTGGACCGGCTCCACGAAGTAAGCCTTAACCCTCGATTTCACTATGAATGTTTGTTAAGACCCTAGATATACAACTCCGAGACACTCTGTGTATTTCGAACTAGTCTCATGATCAGTAGCTAGTCCACACAGTTTGCAACATCGATGAAATCATATCCATACAACAAGGTAGCTAAGAAGCAGACAAATTAATATTACTTAGTAGCAAAATGACCTTATGGTCAATGTTTTACAAAGCTTGCCACGTAGGGCTAAAGTCACGACCAGGTCCACGACCAGAGCTGCGACTAGATCCATGATCGGGTCCACAACCAGATCTACGACCAGAGTAAACTTGCAATGGAATAAAATAAGCTCGTGGAAGCCATCCGACATGCCCACAGGCAATTGAGTGGAGAACGGATCCTAGTTCGCATAGTCTTCGAAGTAATCCTCTCCATGGAACTCAGGGCTCCCTAGGTCTTCTTCGGTGACTGGTAAACAAATGACGCAAAGTTGTGAGTACTTATAGTACTCAACAAGTCATAGAGAAATGTATGTAAATAGTATTCATGCAAGGCTTGACAAGGGTAGCTTTATGTTTAATTTGCATAAAGCAATATTGACAGTAAATACAGTCAATAGATTGCAAAACACAATTCGAAAGATTATTACCTAAGTAATCTAGTTTCTTTGAAACAACTCGTGAACACCTGGTTCACTTCCTGAACAACTCGTGAACACCCTATTCACTTACCAAACAACTTGTAACCAACCATGACAACATTTTGAGAAAATCTACCCCTCGTGTGATATCATCATGCATTGTCCATAACCGAGGACATGACTATTCAAATAGTTTTACACTCTGCAGAGGTTGTATAACTTGACCCACAAGAGATAATCATCTTATACTATCTGCTCACACACTTCTGAGGTGTGAGACTAAGAGATTATCACAAGGCCTTTACAAAGCATCGTTTTGACTCGGTTCTGTTCGCTAAGGTTTCGCCTCCGACTGGCTCCACAACTCCCAATAACCACCTTACAAAACAACATCCCAGTCGACCGGCCCCCTCTTGCGCCAAGTGTGAATGTCTATCCCAGGGTTCACACTTCCACCAAAATAGAACTGAATCAAGGCATAGATAAATAGTTGGCCAGGTCCAGCCCATAAATAGACTTGTGGTTGCACGATATAACCCATATCAATGGCGCACAAAGTTAAGTCCTTAGTAGTTGCTCAAGCGAGACTTTTCGCATCCCAATGTGCATCCCGCACCCACCTTCACCACCAACCACTCACCCGAGTATAAATCATTTTTGGTTCAAAGAGACCAAATGGCAACCCTTCCCATGGCACAACAAATTTTATCAACAGTGGCTCCACCACAATTCCATATATCATTAGGTCAAATTTATCATCTTTGAATCGTGAGATCGAGAGACCATCACATAACTAAAGCAGGACTAAACATAATACACACCCATGTTAGTATCACAATAATGTCCAACTAAGATTACCCAACATATGGTGTCCAAGGGTACATGTCAACATATCATTCACAATTATTCAAGGAGTCATACTGCCAAGTAGGTATTTAATTACTCCCAAAACTATTTTTATACAACTAGCCATGCATGTTGATATAAAACAATATAATTTCATAAATTGGGTACAACATGATCAAAGGTCTACGACTTGCCTTCATTGAAGAGTTGAGATGCTTCGGTCGAGGTCCTCGAGTCCAAGAACTCTTCGGAAACGCTAGAATCTATACGTGCGAAAAGAGTCAAATAAATAAAACAACTCCAAATAAAATCCAAAAATTACCAAACTAGAACAAAAAGAAAGGTACTGAGTTTAGATGAATTTAGAAATTGAATCACTCGAATCGGGGCTCGAACGAAGGAGAACAAGCTCACGGAAGCAGGTTTGACTACAGGTGGTCGACTACTCGACGTGGTCGTAAGGAGGATTCAACTGCTCAACGCGGTCGAAAGAACAAGAGAGAGAACAGGGCACGGGAGCTCACCAAGACCGAGAGAGAACCTGGGAGGAGGATGTAGGAGGTCAGAGACGGCGCGGGCGAAACATGAAGCACTGCAAAACAAGGGGGTGGGGGAGAGAGAGAGTTGAGGAGAAAACAAGAGGAGACAAAGGGCTCCCTGGTGCTGCATTTATAGAGGAAAAAGGAGGGGACCGAGCGACAGGATTCACGGCAGCGCGACAGAGACGACGACACTTAATGCACAGACGGTATTTAACGCACACAGCGCGGCAAAGACAACGATATTTAATGCGTAGACGGCATTTAATGCGCACGACGCTGGGGAAAAGAGGGAGGAACACGCACCGAGGTGAGGGTGGTCGAAACCGAGAGGGTGGTCGCAACCGAGAGGATAGTCGCAACTGAGATGATAGTCGAAACAAAAAGGATGGTCGAAACCAAAAAGATGATCGAAACCAAAAGGGTGGTCGACAATGAAAGGTAGTCGACAACAAGGGGATGGTGGAGACTAGGAGGATGGTCGAAACCAAGAGAGTGGTCTAAACCAAAAGGCTGGTCGAAACCGAGAGGGTGGAGCGGGGGAAAAGAGTGGGTCGACAGGAATTCGGAACAACAGAGAAAAAAGGGGGGATTTAAATACCAGATAACTCCAATGAACTCATAATAAACCAAATTTGAATTAATTGAAGTTTGATTAATTCAAATTAAATTGCTTTAAATTTCCAAAATCTCAAGTTAAGCTTTAGGAATTCAACAAAACCAAATGGTTGTTCTTAATTTTGAAAACTTTCAAAAACTCCTGAAAATTAGGATGTTACAATGTTCTTCCTCCACTCCAGAGATGATGAGCTTCAAACCAATCACAATGTTGCTGGGCCTCTTCACACTCTTCTTGAAGAGATCACCGCACAAATCTTCTCCATGCCGTCTAGGTGCCGGCAAACACCAAGAGTAACAAATCGCAGCGCTCGCTTGAAGATTTATCAAGTGCAAAGATGATCAACTAATGATGCAATGCACCAAAATGCTCTCAACTACCTCAAAATGTGAATTGAATTCACTTGAGTAGAAGAGATAGCACCAAAGCATCAAGAGTATTCGATATGGCCAAAGGTTTTGAGTTTGGTGCAGGTGGGGGTGTACTTATAGCCCCTAACCATAAAACTAGCCGTTTGAACAAAGTTCCTGAAAAAAATCAGCATTTGCGGTAATACTGTTGTACAAACCCGGTACTACCGATATCCATGATCCGCCAAGATATCGAGGCAAGAAAATGTACCTCTCAATAATGAGATGAAGGGAAGGATCGGTGATTTTGGATTGGAATCCACTTCATTGATATATTCAATACAGAGGATCTACAGTGGCATGATATTATAAGTGATTTCTAGCGTCTGGTCAAAAAAACAAAGCTCTGTAGCAATTGCTACAGTGTTCACTGTTGCTGCAATACACTTCAGAGTCCTGTTCTTCTCCTCGTAGAATACTATTCATACAATAGACTCGTGATTTCTCGTGGAGCCGATGCCCACACCACACGTGGACCCAAGATTGGACATCGCAGAGGAGGTACAGATAGTACTGAAGCTTGAATTTTGGACACTATTGGCCCCATGAGACCACTCAAATTCCTAATGTAGCCCCCCTAGCCGCAGAATTTCGATTTTGGCCCCCTCTCTCCTCCTGCTGCGGCCGGGAACAGCAACAGGGCACCTGCTGCCCTCAGACACGGCAGCAGCTCCTCCCCCACCCTGGCGCACGTAAATCCAAGAGGAGAGAGAAAATCCATTTAAGAATAATTTTTGGATGAATTTCTAAATATAGAAAAGCTCAAAAAATTATGAAAATTTATGTAGAGCCTCCCAGCATAGTGTAATTGCTTGTGTAATTTTTTCATAATTTTATCAGTTTTGATTTTTCTCTAAAATTCATTTAAGTAT
This sequence comes from Phyllostachys edulis, assembly GCA_036346405.1. Classification (NCBI taxonomy): domain Eukaryota; kingdom Viridiplantae; phylum Streptophyta; class Magnoliopsida; order Poales; family Poaceae; genus Phyllostachys; species Phyllostachys edulis. Next base: position 29,175,323 of record CM070552.1, read on the forward strand.
ATTGTTTGTAGGAATTTTCTAATATAAAAATGAGGTCCAAAAATTATAAATTTTTTTCTATACTCCTTATACATTGTACTTGATTGTGTAATTTTTTCATAATTTTATATGTTCCAAAATTGCCTTGACAAATTAAGGGTTTAGGTCTCGAAAATTAAGACAAAAGGTTTCGGAAATTAGGGTTTCATAATTTCATGTGACTTGGAATGTGGGAAGTTTACTACCACATGACTACTCTAGATAAGAGACACTTCCTCCTCCGTACATCTGTCGCCCCATCGCTGCTGTCCCCCCTTGCCCGCAGTGCTCGCTTTTATGGCATGCTGAATCTCGAGACCCGACTCTCGATTGATTTGCTCGCGCGCCTCCACCAGCAAGGGTGTTGTGTGACGCTTCATGGCGCCACACCGATGTTAAACCGAACATATTAGAAACCCTTCCTGCAAACATGTCTTGTCCATTTAAATACATATAAATACATACTTCAAGTGCATATAAATAGATACTTACTGCATATACAAAAGATTGTGCCGATTCAAACCAGTTCAAACATTAAATTTTAAAACTACCATCCTTAATCAATAATAGAGCATGAAAGATTTGTTGCCAACTTGCCATGGCGCCACCACCTAATTCTTCATGTGGCATTTTTGGAATTTTTTACCGTATTGGCACCTTTTAGGACAATTTTATATGTGTTCTAAAATAGTCTCCAAAATGAAGGATTTAGGTCTCGAAAATTTGGATTTTAGGTTACAGAAATTAGGGTTTCATGAATTCCCACACGAAGTACTCATAACAGAATTAGGGTTTCGGAAATTAGGGTTTCCAATGGAGTTGTAGTGTACGTGTTTATACATAAAATTGATGACATTTGAAGCGTTACAAACATTACATGATACACGCGTGGGCACAGGCTTATTGCAATCGAAACACTCTTTGTTAATTTATCAGTTTATTGTGGATGATATTCTTTAATACTGTATTATACCACAAACTAGATAAGCTTGTGCATGAACCAACTGAGGGAAATGTTTGGCATGCAAATGATATAACAATGTGCATGTTATGGTATGTTGTTATACGATTTGCATGCTACGCATTTCCCTCTATTGGTTCATATACAAGCTTATCTAGTCTGTGGTACAATACAGTATTAAAGAATATCATCCACTTTAACATTGTATTGTACTACACGATAGATAAGACTGAGAATGAACCAACTGAAGGAAATACGTACTCGGGCTCGCTGCCTCGCGGATGCGAATCTCCTTCAACCCAATTGCAATTTAGCCGCAGGCTATATATGGACATTTTGGCTGTCATTCACCTCACTCTTCACTTCCTCTTCTGCTTTCTTCCAATCTTAAACGGGATGTCTTCGGCCTCATCTAACTTTCGAGTGAGCAAACAATTACAATCGCTGCGGCAGCACCTACAAAGTAAGACGTGACAACACTCTGCCTCGCCAGCTTTTCATACTGAAAAGACAGCACTCTGCAAAGTAGCACGTAACCCGACGAGGCAGCTTTACGCAGCGACGTGACCCGACGATTCCTCTTGGGGGCCACTAGCAACTTTTCTGAAAGACAAGACAACATTCTGCCTCGCAGGCTACTCACATGAATTTAACCACACCATGCCAACCATGTGGCTTATAAAAGGAGGTGGAAGGGATATGGGAGAGAACACTACACAACCAAACCCAACACTACTCCAGAGCTTGCTTCACCACGCCGGGATGGACAAGATGAAAAGGCAATGGGGCAAAATCCGCGAACTAGCAAGAGCTGCTAGGGCTCGGGACGAACAAGCAAGGGATGCTGTGCCCTGGGTCGAACAAGAGGAGGTGCCAGGATGGCAGCTCTGCGCAATGACACCCCCCCCATAGTAGCAACCCCTACCAGAACGTTCCAACCGAACCTTAGCCGCAACACCCGCCAGAGGTGGAGATGCCGCCCCTCTGTTGGTGCAGAGACACATGTAAGTTCTTCAAATCCAAACAGCGGCTCAGCAGTAGTTCGGGTCATTCCGTAGTAGTCATCCGTCTTACCCGCCATGTTTTTTACTATCTCCTAAAAGCATGTATACTTACATGGTCCGAATGCTTGTGTCGAAGTGTACCGTAGTAGTAGCGAGAATGACTAAAGCAATTAGCCGAACCATCATGCCATGTGACCACGTATAACGTGCTTCTGTCCCGCGGACTCTAATATAGTTCTAGTTCCGTGCCTTCGCTAAGCCGTCAAAGTAAGCCTATATTGCAAGTATGCCTCTTCTAGTCGAATCTCAAAAAGAACCATTCGCACTGACATCGAATCCTCCATGTTTTAAGGCATCTTCATAATCACAACGAGCGTTCTCAACCCCTTCAATTGCATTATGTACAAGCTTCATAAAGTACTTTGTTTTAACTCCACCATAGGGAAGTAATGTCATCAAGAACCATAGCAACCAAGATATTATTCCTTCTTAAATGCATTGTACTGCAAAGGGATGAATGTCTCCCACAAGTGCTGTATGACATCAAACATTTCTATATGAAATTTGGTTAAGAAGGAAGCTAATGAGCACAATTTGGTTAACATGGGAGCGAACAATGAAAACTTTCCACATTCCAAGTCAGATGGAATCATGAAACCCTAATTTCTGAAACATTTCGTCATAATTTTCGAGACCTAAACCCTTAATTTGTCGAGACAATTTCGAAACATATAAAATTATGGAAAAATTACACAATCAAGTACAATGTATAAGGAGCCTAGAAAAAAAATATAATTTTTGGACCTAATTTTCTATATTAGAAAATTCCTACAAACAGTATACTTAAATGAATTTTAGAAAAAAAAATTATAACTGATAAAATTCTGAAAAAATTACACAAGCAATTACACTATGCTGGGAGGCTCCAAAAAAATTTCATGATTTTTTGAGCTTATTTTCTATATTTAGAAATTCATCCAAAAAATATTCCTCAATGGATTTTCTCTCTCCTCTTGAATTTGCGTCTTGTAGGGGTAGGGAGGAGGCTGCTGCCGTGGGGACAAGAAGAAGTGCTCGCCGCTGTCGGGGAGGGCAAGACGTGCCTCGTCATTGTTCCCACCAAGAAGAAGAGGAGAGAGAGGGTCAAATTTGGAATTCTATGGGTAGGGGGGTTACATTAGGAATTTGAGTGGTCTCATGAGGCCAATAGTGTCTAAAATTCTTGAAGCTTGGCCTGCTATGTTGCATTTAGGGGTGGATAACGAGCCGACTCGGCTCGGTAAGGCTCGTTAAGAAAACGAGCTCAGCTCAGCTCGTTAAGCTAACGAGCAGAATATCAGGCTCAGCTCAGCTCGTTAAAAAGCTCGAACTCAACTCCTTAGGCTCGTTAAAAAGCTCGAACTCAACTCCTTAGGCTCGTTAAAAAAGTTAAGAGATCACAACTTGAGGCTCGTTAGGCTCGTTAAAAAGGAAAATCAACCTAACAAAAATTTTAGAAAATCAAGATATCACAGCTTAGGGCTTGAGTCTCCCTAGACCATCTAAGGGTTGCTGGGCTAAGCTGATCTGGTACTACTGCTCAACTGTGTTGGTTTTTTAATGATCTTAACGAGAAACTCGCGAGTCAGCTCGAACTCGGCTCGTTAAGAAAACAAGCTAAATTGCCGACTCAGCTCGGCTCGATAAAGAACCAAGTTCGAACCAAGCCTTTAACGAGCCGAACTGTATCGGAAGTTTCAAGCTTTTCTTTCACCCTTAGTTGCATTCCTCACCAAACGTGCAGTAAGTACCAACAAGGGGATGCACCACTTGCAGACTTCCAACATACTTTGCTGAGCACTGATGTGAGTCGGGATGAAATGCATGATCAGCATGCCATGTCATGTCCAGAAACTAATATAACCGATCTTTCCAAAGGAAGGTGCTATTGCTGTGCTATTTACTAGTACGTATTAGTCCTAACGAAGAGTGTATGACTTTACATCCCCCGTGTTCCTGCTCAATGTTCAGTAGCCTGTTGTGCTATGCATTCTATACTTGTCGTACTTCTCATGTGATGTGCTTTGGCAGAGTTTTATAGTTTGCCTTGTGTATCTTTCTATGATCTTATTGACTTACTGTATTAACTAGTTCTCAGGATCTATAGTTTTATGTTAAGAATGCAAATGTTGTCATCAGTCCGTAACATTTCCCACTTGAGATATTTATACATGTATTGCGGGCATCAAACATATATGCAACTGGCCTATAAATCTCATATCACCTAGGGCCTTGCCATGGCATTCTTGGGGGAAGATGGACTTGGGAAGCAAAATCTCCGGGACAGCCGAGCCGACCTGCCAGGCTGCTGAAAATAAAATAAACATATGCATTTAAAAATCTAGAAAGTTTTGGTCATTTTGGTTTCCTTCTGCGGATTACTCAGGGCATCTATGATCTTTCCAAAGATCCAGACTATTAACACGGTAGTTTACAGCATAAGCAAAGAAGCCAAGATGAAATATACCTACAAAGGAGCCGAGGAAAGGGGGGTGCTGCTGAAGCCACCTGAAGCTGAATACATCACAAATGCACTTGGTCTGGCATATCACTATCACGACCGTATAGCTTTTGCATTAGCACTGCAGAAAGGCTGAACATAATCATGGAGTGGTATCCATAAAATCCAAACTTTCCATGTGCCTTTGAGCAGAAAATATTTTCATCCTCCGAAGCAAGAGCCATGCATCAGAACTCGAACAGCCTTCATTCATCTCCCGTACAACAGGAACAGAAGAGTTTCTATTGAACTCGATAATCATTGTACCCTAGAATCGACGGAAATTAAACTTATACACCTTTCATACTTTAGAATGCTGTAAAAATGAAAATTTAAGAAATAAAATTTAATGTAGTGAAATGCTTTTTGATGGATTTTCCAAAGCATTCCAACAGTCCAGGCATGGCTACTGAAGTAACTGAATAGCAGCACATCATTTGACGTGTTTGCCACCAACATATATACAGCAGCAGTAACAACTTGCAAGCTTGATCGGTATATATTAATATGAACCTGTTTGGCCTAACTTGAGTTTAAAAGTTATGAGGCTTGTAGACTAAGTGGCCCCAAAGTTCAAAAAACTGCCTGACTTTTTTTTTGGGTAAACTGGTAAGCTTGCAAGGATTTACGAGCTGGCTTTACCAAAAACAGCTTGGGCTTATTCAAAGCTAGCTTGACTTATTTATAAGCTATAAGCATGGTTGTCTCGGCATGCTTGGCGACCACAGCGTCTAAGAGACGCCATGGTGATGGCGTTAAGGCGGGCGCCATGGCGTCCCCAAGGCGAGCTACGGCGAGGGAGGAAGCAGAGGGAGGGAATGGCGGCACTAGCACGAAGCAGAGGGAGGGAGGGAGGGAGGGCGGGCTGGCGGTGCTAGCACATCAGAGGGAGTGAGTGGCGGCGCGGCAAGAGCCTGGGAGGGAGGGAGTGGCGACAGACCGGCGCAGTAAGGGGCGGCGGGAGGGAGAGAGTGGCAACGGGTCGGTGCAATGAGGGACGGCAGGAGTGCGGGAGTGGCGGTGGGCCGCGGGAGGGAGGGAGTAGAGGTCGGAGACGGAGTACCTCGCGGGTGGCGGCCGACGCGGTGAGGGGCGGCGACAGCTAGCCGACTAGGGTTCCTCCCGTGCGGCTTCACTTCACCCAGGCGAGGCGAGCCTCCGCGGCGACACCGTGACAAGCGTGGCTATAAGCACAACAAATTTGGCCTGTAGAACAGGTGATGCAAAATAGGCTCTGTGTGCTGGCATTTCACTCCCCTAAACTTGACTTCTTTCTTAAAGAGATTTTTTATTTATTTTTTATTTTTGAATTACTATCCGCTCACATGTTAACTGAACAGGGCAAAATAAAAAAATCTTAGATGAAATACTTTAATAGTCCCATTCGTCCAAACAATTTTTACTAAATGACCCTTTCTTTAGCAATATTTTAAAAATAACCCCCACACTAACTTATTTCAAAAAATGACTTGCTTGTCACGCCACAGAAAGGTCCAAACTAAAATAACCCAGCCCCTTTTGGCCACGTCGGTGGAGTGGCTAAAGGGGGTTATATAAAAATATAGTCCATGTTGGAACGAGACTTGTTCTCTATTCCAATGAGCCAAATGACCAATATATAACATGTATAGGGTTGCCAACATGCAAAAAACACCCTAGGCTATATACATATCTAACAACCCCCTCAGACTCATGGTGGATCAACAACACTGATTTTGGAGATGTAAAAGCTATGCTGAACTCTAGTCTGTGTCTTGGTGAAGAAATCTGCTAACTGAAGCTTCGAAGACACATACTGAAGATTAATAACTTGATCTTGCACCTGCGATCGCATGTACGAAGCATCCACTCCAATGTGCTTGGTGAGCTCATGCTTCACGGGATCTCGAGCAATGATGATCGCACTAGTATTATCTGATAAAAGAGGAGTCGGTGCAGAAGCAGAGACACCGAAATCCTCAAGTAGTCACCGAAGACAGATGATCTCAGCTGTCAACGACGCCATGGCTCTCAACTCAGTCTCAACGCTCGAACGGAAAACGATAGTCTGCTTCTTGGTCTTCCAGACAATCAAGGAGGAACCAAGGAAAATACAATAGGCAGAAAGAGACCGACGATTAGAATAATCGCTAGCCTAGGTCGCATCAGAGTACGTCTGAAGCTGCAAATAACTAGAGCGAGGAAAGAAAACGCGATGAGTGATGGTCCCACGAGGATACCGCAGAACACGAAGAAGGTGACTGTAGTGGAGCTGAGTGGGAGCGGAGACGAACTAACTCAGGATGTAAACTGGGTGAGATATTATGGCAAGTGATCCCAAAGTAGACAAGGCTCCCAACAAGATGACAGTAACGAGTGGGAACCTCAGGATGCTCATCATCAGTAGGCCGAAGATGAACACCAAGCTTCAAAGGAGTATCCACCACACGCTGATCAGTGAGACAAGCGCGAGTAAGGATATCCTGAATGTAATGCTCCTGTGAGAGATAGTAGCCCTCGGGCGTAGAAGTGATCTCAATCCCAAGGAAGTAACGAAGAGGACCCAAATCAAACATCAAGAACTGCACACTGAGACGCTCCTTCACAAAGGCAATGTACTGAGAGTCATCTCCAGTGATGATCATATCATCCACATAGAGAAGGAGTATCCGACCCCGAGAAGAGGTGTGTACAAAGAGGGCAGGGTCGTGATCACTGGCGGAGAAGCCAGCAGCAGTGACAACTGAGGAGAAGCAAGCAAACCAAGCACAAGGGACTTGTTTGAGTCCATAAAGAGAACGACAAAGGCGACAAACCATACAATCAGGCACAAAATACCCAGGGACGGCTACATGTAGACCTCACGCAACTCGTCATTGAGAAAGACATTCTTAACGTCCAACTGAGAGATGGGACAATGTCGAACAGAGGTCACAGCAAGAAGAATGCGAACAGTGGTCATGTGAGCAACAGGAGCGAAGGTTTCATCGTAGTCACGACCATGCTCCTGTTGAAAACCACGCGCCACAAGACGAGCCTTGTAGCGCTCAAGGGAACCATCCAAGCGAGTCTTAATCTTGTACACCCACTTGCACGTGATGGGAGTGACGCGCAGGTAAAGGCACAAGATCCCAAGTGCCAGTACGCTCCAAAACAGCAATCTCCTCAGACATCGCGAGCTACCACTCAGGGTGAGCAGCAGCCTCATGGTAGGCTATAGGCTCAGAAGGAGCAGTGGCTGCAAAACCGTAGCGATCAGGCGGCCTGACAGTGTGACGATCATAAAGATCGTATCTGGGAGAAGAAGGCGGAGCGGGAGCCAGCATGAACGGAGAAGAAGAGCTGAGAACAGGGCCCAACAAAGACGGAGGCTCAACTGGCGTAGGCCGAGGACGACGAGAGTAGTGCAGAGGAAAGAACAAAAGAGCGGAAAGGAAACTCCGGCAGAGGTGGAACAGGTGCAGCCGGAGGAGAGGGAGACAAGAAGGTGGAGGAAGCGAAACAGTATCAGAAGGCGGAGAGTCAGGAAAAGTCAGAAAGGAGATCGACTCAACAAGAGAATCTGATCTGACTGTGGGGGAACGAGGGTAGTAAAGTCAAGGCTCGTTGAAAGTGACATCTCGAGATATCCTCATCCGGCGAGCAGCAGGGTCGTAGCCAAGGAAAACACACTCAACTGATTGAGCAGTCAGCTCGGTGTGCTCACGAGGTGGAAGAAGGACGAAACAGACATAGTCGAAACTGCGAATGTAACTATACTCTGGGGCTAGACCATAAAGGAACTCGACAGGAGAACCCTGAAGAGCAGTGGAAGGCTACATGTTGATAAGAAAAGCAGCAGTAGAAACAGCCTCAGCCCAGAAGTGAGAGGGAACAGAAGAGGCAAGCATGAGAGCGCATACGGTCTCAAGCAAGTGACGATGCTCACGCTCAGAGACACCATTCTGAGCGTGAGCACCGGGACAAAAGTACCGGGGAAGCGTACCCTACTCAGCGAGAAAACAACGCAAAGCAGCAGATAGATACTCACCAGCAGAGTCAGCACAAAACACACAAATAGCTGAATCAAACCGAGTGTGAACCATGGTGGCGAACATCTAGTAAATAGAGAGAACCTGACTGCGAGAGGACACGAAGTAGATCCAAGTATGACAAGAATAATCATCAATAAAGATCACATAGTATCGATGACCTCCTTTCGAAACAAAGGGAACCGGATCCCAAACATCAGAGTGAACAATATCAAAAGGACGAGTAGAAATAGAATCACTAGAGGGATAAGGGAGCTGCAGCTGTTTGCCAAGCTTGCAACCCATACCATGTAAAGGGGTATCCCCAGAAACAGACCCAAGAACACCACGACCTACTAGTGACGATAGACGCAAGCCATAGAGATGACCTAGAAGATGGTGCCACTTAGCGAAGGAGGTAGTGGAGGACGCGGCAAGACCAAAGGTAGTGATAGTGGCTAACTGACTGGTGGAGACAGCGGAAGGAAAATGAAGCCAGTCAAGCTCCCAAAAACGCTGCGAATCACGGCACCGAGGGCCAGTACCAAGCATAGTCCCCATGCGGCGGTCCTGAACACCAGAGTCAGACTCAAGAACAACACGACAGTCGTGATCAGTGATCTGACCAGCTGACATAAGCTGCATAGTAAGCTGAAAAACATGAGAGACTGCAGGAACATGAAAAAAAGAAGTGGAAAAGGTGCATCAGCCTGCAACAGGAAGAGCGATACCATCTGCGGTCTGAACAGTGGAAGGAAAAACTATGGAACGCACGGAAATGAAGTGGGTAGAATCTAGTGTCATGTGAAAGGAAGTACCTGAGTCCAAGATCTACGAAAACAAGATACTTAACGAGGGAGGAGGCGGAGGCGAGGAAGACTGCTGAGAAGCAAAAGCCAGACGAGCAAAACCCGAGGAGTCTGAGGACGAGCCGACACCGAGACGCTGAAGCAGTGAGAGGAGCTGTTGTGTGGCATCACCGGAGGAGCCCTAGCGAGAGGCGCCAGCTCCTGAGTGGGAGGAACCTCTAGAGCCCTTCAGGGGACGTCCACCTCGACGACCCTGTCCCTCCTCCGCTTGTAGCAGTACTAATAACTGTGGCCGTCACGCTGACAATAGGTGCAATGGAGACCCGTAGTAGAGGTAGCAACCATCGGTCTAGTTTGGGAGCTAGGGAGGTATCGGGGTGGTCGGTCAAGAAACAGTGAAGGAGTATGTCTGTCAAGCAAACAAGATAACTCAGATTCGAGCAGCGCCACAGTGTGAGTCTCCTCAACACGCACACCTGTGAGGGCCTCCACCAAGCTCGAGCACGGTAGCGAGTCGAGTCGAGCACGCACTGCCTCTAACTCAAAGCGAGACACGCCGAAAGTCGAGAGACAATGAGTCTCTGGTGCGGAGCCGACACAAGCAGGACAAGTCCGTAGACATCCGGCCCCAGAGAGTCAAACCAACGCCACACCTTAGACATCTGCTGATAGAAGTCGTACACGGTGGTATCGAGCTGCTAAAAAGAATGTGCCTAGTGCACAACTGAGAGGTACATAGCATCACTCGTTGGCTAGTAGTGAGCTCGAAAGCGCTCCCACATAAGTTGTGCCGTCGGCAATCCACCACATCCATGGAGATGGCCACGGGCATACTACCAACCAGGATGGCGGTAGCACGAGTATCGACATCCTGTCATCGCTCGTAGGCGTGTAGCTCAGACTGGTAGAGCTCTAGGGCCTCCTCCAGTGCTGCATTGGCGGCCTCCTAAGCCACCTAATCCGCACCAGCAGGAAGAGCGGGCAAAACTGGCGGTGTAGGACGGGGCGGACAGGGGTGCTCGTCGGTGAGATAGACCCTAGAGACGCTAGCTGTTGAGGTGAATCCTCAGGTGAACAGCCCACTCCCAGAAGTTCATCCCATCGAAACAAACTAGGGGGCAGGATGGCTAAAGAGCCACCAGCGGTAGCCATCCGGAGCAGATCGAGCTGAATCTGCTCACCAGGACAGCTAGAAGTGGTCGGGGCGACCGGATGTGGCCAGGGCAGCGACGGAAACTGGAGTCGACGCGGGAGGGGGTTGGATCCTCGTGCATGAAGCAAAGGAAGCGGGACAGAGAGTCAGGGCTGGTATGGGGCCAGGCAGAGCTCGGCGAGAGGGATGGCGAGAGCCGTGGTCAAGCCGAGATCTGGTGGAGGCGGTGGATCCAGCAGCTTGGAGCTCTCGGGCGTGAGCTTTAGAGCAGAGGAGCTCAGAGCCGCACAAGACAAAGCAAAGGAGCTCAATTCCCGTGACAGGTGGGCAGATTCGACAAGAAGAGCCCAGATCCGACGGCGGGATCCGACAATGGTGCGCGGGATTTGGGCGGCGGGCACGCGGGATTTCGGCGGTGGAGCAGAGCAGACGCCCTCAGCGGGAGAAGCAGAGGACACGAGGAGGGTGGCGGCAACCGGCAAACCCTAACCTTGCTCTGATATCATGTTGGAATGAGGCTTGTTCTCTATTCCAATGGGTCAAAGGGCCAATATATAACATGTACAGGGTTGCCAACATGCAAAGAACACCCTAGGCTATATACATATCTAACAGTTAAAAAGGGTCATTTAGTAAAAATTGTCTTGTTCCTCCTGGATAAAAGTCAAATTATGTACTTACTTGTAGACACAGTACTCAATTAGTATGATTATCAAGTGCCCCCAATATGAAAGAAATTTTTACCAATGCAAAAGCATATTACTGAAAACAGGCATACGAATTTAAGAACAAGAACCAACCTCAAATTTCACCAAAACACGCTGGAATCCTTTCAAAATTTCTTTCATAGCCATGGCTGATGCTGATTTTGGGTCACCAGAATAAAGAGCAGCCGTAACCTCCTCAGGGGAATGACCAATCATGTTCCGTACAACCTATGTAATGTAATACGGTAAGATGGCGATCATGAGTAAACATACTAGGACAAATTACTAATAAAACAGATGCACTCACATCATGGTCAACAAAGGCCTCTGAAATGTAACTTCCATCATCTATGCAAACGTGGAGCTCATATTCAGTGCAGTTCTTAAATTGAAATCGTTTGACACAAGTGATCAGGCCCTGTAGCAGTTATGCCATCTATCAACATTCAGATATTTCCACAAATTATTGAAAACTAATATACATGTAAGACAATCTTCCCGCTCTCTTTAATCATCGAAAAATACTTTGACCAAACTGGAAATATGGAACTGATGCAATTTTATGTCAAAAACTGATGATAAAAATGTGAAAGGATAGTTAAGTTTGCAAATAAACAGTAAGGTATAAAGAAGCAAATGAACCTTAATTTTTCCTCGAATATAGGGTCTTGTATCCTGTTCTATGGCCCAATCAGCTATCATGTTGATTATGTATGTAAAAGGTTTTTCATTTTCACCACTTAGAATTATAGGATGTTCCATTTGATCGATCTCGTTATCAACATTTGAAGACCGTGCAGCCACCACATCATTAGCAGGAGTACCACTATCACAAATTTCATGTGGCCCATGTTGGGAATCATATCCACAAGGAGTAGATGCAGATGGTTCTCCTTTATTCCTAGTAAAAGCAGTAGCTTGGTCCTGCATGGTGATCTCTTGGACACACTGTATTTGTTCATGGACATTGTTTGCAACAATAGGAGGATGGTCAACATATTCTTCTACCATGGTTCGTGTAGTTCTGCCAATGCTATGTTGGGGATCATATCTATGGGGAGTAGATGCAGGAGCTCCTGTATTGTTCTTAGTAAGAGAAGTAGATAGGTGCTGCATGGTGATTTCTTGGACATGATGAGTTTGCTTTTGTACACCGTTTAGTACAACAGGAGGGTTAACATGCTCTTCTACCACTGTTTCTGTAGTTCTACAAACTTGAGAAGCATTACCTGCGAATTGAAATTTTTTAACCATGAAACACGAATGAATCATATGACAAAAAATTGAAAACCTGCCATCTTAACCAATGAAAAACTCAAGCATTAGTGCTGCTTGGTTGATAGCCCCATTTCTTTGGCAAAATATGGTGTGCCACAGCCCACTAGGGAGAATTTTGCAGAAAAACATTTTCTCTACGACAGGGCAGCTTCTAAGCAAGTGTGGTGCCGCAAGTGTGGTCATGAACAAAACATTGGCAACAAATGGTCAAATTTGCCAAACTTGAGTGTGACAAATTGTGGGCAATGAATAAAACAGCCCCATTATAGCAATGACAAGAAAGTAGCCCATAATATGTGAACATAATGGAGGATGACAGCAGATAGGCAGCTAATTCAGTTGCTGGTATCACTGTTTGAGTAAAGAAAAAGTAAAAATACAAAATGTATTTCTGCAGCATAGCTTCAATAATCAAACAAAGTAATCAATCACAGGTACAAATGCTCATAAAATGAAGGTGTTAATCACTTTTCTGTGAGTCAGGGTGCGTTGCTAGCAAAAGAGATAATACTCATTTGTAATTCAGTTGTCTATCCAATCTCTATCTCAGAAAAAAAAAGGAAGATAACTATCTCTAAAGTTAACCTGTGAATGAAATATATACAGTACCTAATCCTGTTGGATGAGGGGGGTTTACTGTTCTTGGCATCGAGATCCCTTGCTCGCCACCATTTGTAACGTTGACATTACATGGCCAGGCAGCTAGTGTGGCTCTGGAGGACAAAGGTAAACCACCTTGTTTCCTGCAGCATGAAGAGGTGATCATATATGTGGAATCGAGGACAATATATATCAAGTATGATCAAACAGCCGGTGGCCTGTAAAGAAATGTTACATACACATTGAATAGCAAAGATATGGCATGCAGCTGACTGGATACATATGAACATTTAAGTGATTTAACATTTGGTCTATAAAGTTACAATCCAAGGAAATGGAAACAAAAGAAAAGAAAAACAAGTTTTTCTATGTAGATAAAATATCATGTGATTGTGGCTCTGGCCGTTACCACAGAAGAGCCACAACCACAGATCCTAAAATGAAATGTTTGCATCTCAAATGATCCAATTCATCCATCTAATAGGGCACTTGCAGAAATAACTGTTGAGTTAATGTTTAGAATCCAATGTGAAGCAATATACCGTGCAATGAGATGTCATGTACATAAATCTGCTGAGTTCAATAATGCGCAATACATACCTTTTGCCACGAGGTGGTTTATGTACTTCAGAAACAAGTCTGTCACGTGCTGCTTCCAATTCATCAACTAACCCCCCTAGAATCTCAATAACCTCAGGGACTAGCATAAGAAGGCCCCTCCTTATGTGCACATTTCTTATAACAATCTAAGATATAGCGACAAAGTTATGACTTATGAGTTGAAGATACAAAATTAGCGAAGGAAAAAAATGTGTCTAACAATCTCATGCTGCATTCGCATTATCATTTACTTGATATGTTGTTTGCAACCGTATTGTTTACATAGAAAGTACATCTACCATTTCGTTCTACAGGGTATCTCAAGAAAATTTATTCTTTAAGAGAAAGGTAGTTAGAAAATGCAGGGAGTCCCATTATTCCAACGATGACAATGGTGATGAGTTCCTGAGAAAGCTTGGCTTCTCAACTGAGTTCCGAGTTTTCTTGATTACAATCAATTCTTAGAAAGCAGCGACAAACACCTCACATGCACCATATTGTTATGTTCACCAAGAAAACAACTTTAAAAATGTGTTCACTGAAATCAAGCCAGACGGAGTCATGGAAGCAGGGCAACCAACTTATAAAGTACATGTGGAGTATCTAATCCTATTCTCTCACAGCTCTTCAATTCCAGATGTGGAGGTTCATGTTACAATCCAGATGTAAGTTTCATATTTACTTATTTAGAAGGTAAATATGGAAAATAATTAAACCTTCCAAGACAACATAGTTGAGAAAAGTTTAGCAGTGCCCAGCAGGATAGCCCACTAAGATGGTCATCGCGTATCACTGCACATATAAGTTATCTTGTAGATAGAAGAAATAAAACAGGAGTGATCAATGTATTCAACTATTATAAATACATTGCTATGCTAAATGCAACTGAACACATTTAAGTACATTTTGTGGAAAGACATCACTTAAGTATTTGCTAAGAAAAAGAACATAAAATCCAAAGGTAAGACAACCTTCTCAGGAAAAAGGAACAGATCAAAAGATGACCTTAAAACCAGCAGGAGCAAGAACTTCCAGGTCTTTGATGGGCCTGTATTCCATTCCATATATGCGTTGGATGCCATCTGTCATTGACAACTTTAAACATCTTTTGGGTCCCGCATGTGCATTATGATATCTTTCCCTTAAAGGAGCTGCCATGTTGACAATTTCATCAACCTACAAAACCGAGAGCTAGTTAGATAATTTCCTCAGGGGAAAAAAAGAAAGAACAAAAATCCTTGTACACATTGCCCGAATAAACAGGCAAAAGTAGAACAATGTACAATTAGCAAATGTTACAGTTAAAAGGCTACCAAATATGGAATGAGCTGGTGTATGGAAGCTGGAACATAAGCAATATGTAAATTGCATCAGAGCAATGTAAGAAATACATAGTGAGTCAATGATAACTGACAAGTGACAACCATCTTTCCTAAAACAATGCACAATTAGCAATTTCGCATGTATCAAAACTCAAAACCTGAATTAGTGAGATATGGAGTGACCAAAATTATCAATGACAACAATGCTTTGAATTCCATAAATTTGAAGACAAATTTAGGGTGATAAATCGGTTCTATTATGGTCCCCATTTCTCTTATTTGTTCTTCTAATTTAGTTGGGGTAACCTAGCAAAATAATTGACATCACAGGCTGCTAATATATTGAAACTACCCGACTTGCCCCCGCAATTGTGTGGTTGCATACTACAATGCATATCTTCTATATCTGAAGATAAAGTTGCATTCATCATCTGATTATAATACCCATAACTGGTAATATTGTTGTATTCATTAGGAAAAAGTCAATTTTACACCCCTGAACTTTTGCAGAAGTTCGGAAATAAACTCTAAACTACAAAACCAGACACCCGACCCCCACAACTATCAATACTGTTCACTTTACTCCCCTCAACCGAAACTGGGGTGGTTTTGTCTGACGTGGCGCTGGTGTGACCCTATCCAAAACGGTTTTGATTGGCGTGGATGCCACATCACCCAACATATCATTTAACAAATCAGTAAATAAAAAGAGGATGGAGGGCCCACATGTCAGCCACTTCTCATCTTCTTCCTCTCTCTCACCCTCCCCATTTTCTTCTTCCTCTCTCTTCGCGGCGACCGACCATGGCGGCAGAAGGAGCAGGCACGCCGGAGCTAAGCGACCTCCTCGCCCTCCCCGACAAGGTGATCTCGGAGATCCTCGTCCGCCTGCTGCCCAATGCCCACCTCCGCTCCCGCGCCATCTGCAGGGTCTGGCGTCGCCTTGTCACCGACCGCAACCTCTTCCTTGACTAGGCGGCATGGAAGAGAACCTACAGCGGGGGCTTCGAGCGTACCAGGTGGCCCGACGGGAGCAAGGAGCTGGAGGAGGTCGAGGAGGCGCTACTCGCCATGCACATCAACAGGGAGCAGATGGACACCTCTGTCGGCGAACTCGACCTCACCACTGAGGGCAAGTACCGCGATTTCCCCAGCGACCACGTCACGATCACCGGCGGGGACTCCCACGTGATGGAGCACCTCGTCGTGGCACTACCGCCTGACACCGTCTGCCTCCGCCGTCTCATTTGGGACGAAACCCTTGTGTGTCTCCACTTCGCCGATGGAGCGTCGATGCTTACCACCGACCACATTATCCTCGTGGTCTCACTGGGCGTCCTCAAGGCCAGCCTCGGCAAGGACGCCTTTGCCGCAAGCGCCATCGCCTTCGACCCGCCGCTCCTGCCATTCAAGCGCAAGGCCATCGCACGCCTAGGCTTCAGGGTCGTCGATCTACCCCGTCCACGCAGGCACCAGCGTGGCGCTGTCGTGGTTTGCTGGGCGGGAGGCCGCGCACCTCGAGTCCCTCCCCGACGACGAAGTCATCCGTGGGGGCCCTGCTCCTCCGATGGCCCTCCACCATGGAGGCCACGACGAGGGCCACGATGTTGGACACGAACCCAACGCCGACGCGCTACAAGTGCATGCCACCAACATCCCGCCGCCGCTGGATGTGGAGAAGAGGAGATAGAGGCAAGGAGGAGGCAGTGGCTTGGTGGTGGCTGCCGTTGTAGGGAGAGAATAAAGAGGTTGGAGGGGAGGAGGAGAGAGAGAGAGACTAGATGAGAGATTTGTGGTGATGTGGACAAGCTAGATGACGTGGTGGATAAGTAGGTTGCCATGTCAGCCGAAAACCAGTGATATGGTGCCTACGTGGCAAAACAACTACTGAAAACAGCCTTAGGGGTGAAAACTAGACGGTTTTGACACTTGAGGGGGTCAAACATCCGGTTTTGAAGTTGAAGGTTGAAGTCCAGACTTTCTCAAGAGTTCAGGGGTGTAAAATGGACTTTTCCCTAATCATTATACAACTCTAATATCTATATATCGTAAATTTGCACCGTAATAATCTGGACCAACCAAATAAGCGGTGTAGATCTTTCTCTTTTTCTTCATATTAATGTGGGAATTTCTGGCCTCTCAAAGTGAATGTGGAATCTCCTTTTAACATCGTTTTAATTATGTAATAATAGATAAATCACATTAGGAATTAGGATTTAGGACTAAAGAAGCAAATAATGACCAGTCATACTACCTTGACAATGCATGTAATTGTGTTAAACTTAAAGGAATCCCATGAAGAAAAGCAGTGTTTTTTTACCACAACGATCATCCACAACTCTATACTAGATAGCTTAGACGAACTGAAATCCATAACCAGTACCTTACTAGTCCAACCAAAGTAACAGCAATCTCAACAAAATTTTCCATTCTATGTGGCCTGCAGTCACCTTAAAGTATCAAAGAACTGCACTATCCTGAATACTATGAACAAGCTCTACACAACACTTCCAACCCAAATCTTTCTCATTTCATGGAATTGTGCATTTTGTGGTACACTTGATAAGTTGACATGCAACAAGTAAACTAAAGCTTTAGATTCCAGTACACCCCATTTCAGATGAACCTTGAACCACCGGCCTTTGAAAATGTAACACCACTCGAACTTGAAGGAACATTTTATTTTCGCAAACATTTATGCAGACATTCTCGTCACCAATCTGAAGCATCTGTAAGACCACAACCATTTCGTAAATTGTACAACTGTGCAGCACTAGGGGGAACCAGAGCAGTATGGAACTACGGATATCTACAGCTCAGTACGAAAAAGTACAACCAATCATTCCCATATGCCAGCGGTAAGGAATCTACAACCTGGAGCACAAATGGCCCATCGAGAACGGCGGCGTGCATGGTCCCCATGCCCTCAGGGAGCACGCCAGCGCCGCAGGCGCTCATGTCGGCGAAGAGGAACTGCTCGAAGCACCGCCTTGCCTGCGCCTCCGCGCCGCCGAGGCCGTCGAACCCGGGCACCCCCGCGGCGCACGACTCGAGCCAATCCGGCCGCAGCCGCAGCCCGAGCCCCCGCAGGAACCCGTCCACCGGCCGGAGCCGCCCGCTCAGCGCAGACAGCGGGGTCGAGGCCCGTAGTGGTGTTGGAGTCGGGGTTTGGGCCGGGGGTGGAGTTGGGGTCGGGGTTCGGGGCGGAGGAGGGGGAGCGGGGGTGGGGGTGGGGGCGGGGGCGGGGGCGGGGGCGGGAGTTGGGGTTCGGGCCGGAGGTGGAGGTGGAGCGGGAGGCGGCGGGGAGAGGTCCTCGGGTGCGTCGGTGAAAGGGGAGTCCCCGTCGGGGTCCTGGATCTCGTCGAACTCCTCCTCCTCCTCGTCGGAGATCTCGATGGGAGGGGACGGGGGAGGCGAGGACGGGAATGGTGGGAAGGGGACGGAGAAGGGGCTAGGGTTTTGGGGCGAGGGCTGGCCGACGCTTCCGCCGTCGCTGGCTACGGAGACGGAGGCGGAGGCGGAGGCGGCAGTGGCCGCGTTGTCCTCCTCGTCGGAGTCGGAGGTGACGATTAAATTTCGGCGCCTCATGGAGTATATCTTTCAAGAATTTTTTTTGGGCGGGCGGTTTGAATGGCGGAAGGAAGTGGGGGAAGGTTTCGGCGGGGTTTTGTGGTTTCCCTTCCCTCCGAAGTTTGGAATTGGGGAGAGGAGAGGATGGGTTTTTGGACTTTGGAGAGGGGAGACGGGGTTGTGGGGATGATGTGTGGGTGTTATGTGTATACATATTTAAATGCCGGGTCGGGCTGGACTTCGGGCCGGGCTTCGGGCTGGGTTTGAAAAGCCCGGCCGAAAAATCAGCAGGCCCGAAAACTGGATTTTAGGTTTAAGAGTATTATTTTAATCATTTTTTGGAATAAAAAACTAATATTTAATTTATTATCAGCATTAAATAAATAGATTTTCGGGTTTTTAATCGTTTTTATTGGAATTTCGGGTAAGGACGGGCTTCTGTTGGGCCGGATTTCCAGTCCCAAGCCTGGTCCGAACAATGTTAGGCTCGGGCCAGACCGCCTATGAACAGGTCTAATTATGTGTCAGTGTGGGAGTCGAGGGCGAAATAGGCTGAAGTTGTTATGCTGATATTTGTACTAGGCCGTTATCGTGGACACTTCGTCTCTGCCATGAAACTCCATTGTTGGCCAGAGTCAGGTTTCAGGTTGTCTGAAGAACTCTTCAAACTGACCTTAAAAGTTCTCAACTTTGAAGCCTTGTTTCCAAAAAAAAAAAAGAAACTCAAGTGAAGTCAAATCTTGTGCTTGAAACAACCACAGATGCACATGCGGGGAGTGAGATGAGATCGATAGAGTGTCAAAGTTGAGCTTAAAGAAATTGTGGATTGGAAAGGGCAAGAGAGAAGAACAGGCGGCAATCGCACACCTTGACAGGGGCGATGGGGTTCTGTATATATTGCTGTGCCGACCGTGAACAATCCTCAAGGTTTACAACAGAGCAAGAGATAGATCACAATCTTAACATGATTCTATATCTTTGTCTCATACAAATGATAAACAACTTATCACTTATCTATAAAATTATTGTAAGCAGTATTTTGACAGCCTCCCTCAATCTCAACTCGCGGAACAAGATTGAGATTGCTTCGGAATTGTTCAAAGCTTCGCATAGGAAGTGGCTTCGTAAAGATATCTGATATTTGATCTTGAGAAGAGATAAACCGAATGTCAAGCATCTTGCGTGCTACCCCTTCTCTGACAAAATGATAGTCCACTTCAATATGCTTAGTCTAAGCATGAAAAATTGGATTCGCTGACAGATAAGTCGCTCCCAGATTATCACACCACAGAGACAGAGGTCTCGATTGCAAAATGCCTATCTCCTTTAACAGAAATTGAATCCATATCACTTCAGTTGTCACATTGGCAAGTGCCTTGTATTCTGACTCGGTACTCGACCTAGAGACCATGGGTTGTTTGCGAGAGCTCCACGAAACAAGATTACCATCAAAGAACACAACAAAACCACCTATTGATCTTCTGTAATCAAGGCAGCTGGCCTGGTCGGAATCTGAAAAGGTGCAAAGAAGTGTTGATATTTGTGATCTGTATGTGATCCGAATTTCTAATATGGCCAAATCCAAACAAGCCATATTAGCAGGTCAGTTGCCATATTAGCGGATTAGTTTCTTACTTGGACTCTAAGTCCTTTTACCCCCCTTATATACCTCTCGTAAGCCGCACGGGGAGAGTGGACGCCTTATTGTAATTCCTCTGCACTTTGTAAACACTTCTCATATAGTGATCATCGCAAGTTGGCGCCTGTGGTTTTTTCCCGCAAAGGTTTTACACGTAAAAATTCGTGTCTTTTTTGTCTCTATTTTCCCAACAAGTGGCATCAGAGCTTTATAGATCCGATCGAGTACTCCACGCCAGATTGACCCTAATCTAGAGACAAGATCGCCGGCCGTCATCCGTTGCGTTCGCATCGGCGCTCGTACGTCATCCGAAGTCGTCGCCTCGGTCCAGCGAGCATCAACGCCAAGAACGTCCTTGACCCCAACGGCGGCCTTAAGCCGTCGTCGCTCCCGGCTTTATGCAGATCGATTTTATCGAGCCAAAGCGAAATCAAAGTCGTCGCTGCGTCCGCCTGTCCACTACATCGGCGCTCGTCCTAAGCGTCGCGAAGACGGCAGTGAAGCACAAAGCGCAGCGCTCCGTTCTCCAAAGAAGACATCATCACGCCCGGTAGAAAACCCACTGTGCACACTGGACCAGTCCCATGATCAGTGGCTAGTCCGCACAATTCAACAAATATGTTATCACAGCCATACAACAAACTAGAGATGAAGCACACAAATTAACAACGAAAATAACGAAAGAACTTATGGTCAAGCTTTTACAGAGGTCTGCCACGCAGGGCCACAACACAGTGGAAAAAAGCAAAAGAACACGTGGAAGCCACACGACCTGCCCACAGGCAATCGAGTGGAGGACGTCCTAGCACACCTGGTCTTCAAAGACCTCCTCTTCAAAGAGGTCGGAGCACCCAGGGAGGTCTTCTTCAACTGCTGATCAAACAGAGGGCACAAGCCATGAGTAGTTTTGAATGTACTCAGCAAGCCGCAGGGAAGGTATGCCAATATATTCATGCAAGGCTCAACGAAGGATAGCTTTATGGTTAGTTTGCAGAAAGCAACATTGAAATTGAAATACACTAAGTAGATTGCAAAGCACAAGTTAAAAAGACTAGTACATAAGTAAACAAGTTTTCTTTTGAAAACAACACACGACCACCTTGGTCGTGTGCCAGACTACTCACGACCACCCTGGTCGTGAGCTAGACCACTCGGAACCAACCACAACAGCAAGTTCTGAGAAAGATCTACCCCTTGCGTGAAATCACCAGGCATGCCCCATAACCGAGGACGCGGCTATTTGAATATATTTACACTCTGCAGATGTTGTACAGCTTTACCCACAAGACACGAATTCTCTAGTTTATTTGGCACCCGTCGATGCCCCTGCTCACTATCTTAGGTAAGCAGGCTAGAGCACGTGACAAGGCCTTTACAAGGTTCTGTTTTGACTTGGTTCCGCTCGCTAAGGTTTCGCCTTACTGGCCCCCTCTTGCGCAAAGTGTGGGCGTATATCCCAGGTCCACCCCATCCTGGACTTGTGGTTGTATGGTATGGCCCAGATCAATGGCTTACAAGGTTAAGTCCTTAGTTGGTGCTCAGGCGAGATCTCCCCATCCCAATGTGCTTCCTGCACCCCCTTTACTGCACGATCACTCGCCCGAGCAAAACATTTTTGGGTTCAACCTGGCCAATGACCACCCTAGTTATGGCACAACAAATTTTATTAGCGGCCACGCTTGCAAGACAACACATGCCAAGACAAATACGTGCCACAGTTCCATATGCATTTAGTCAAGTTTAACATTAGAGATAAGTGATCGAGAGACAACGCATAACTAAGCAGGTATAAGCAACAATACACACCCATGTTGGTTATCCCAAAGATGTACAACTAAGATTACCCAACCTATTGTGGTCCAAAGGTTCATGTCAACATGTGAATCACAAGTATCCAATGAGTCATACTGCCAAATGGGTGATTAGCTAATTTTCAAACCATTTTTATACAAATAGCCATGCATGTTGGTATAAAACAAAGTATTTTTGCAAACTGGGATCAACATGATCAAAGGTCTACGACTTGCCTTCGCTGAAGAGTTGAAGTTCTTCAGTAAAGGTCGCCGGGTCCACGAACTCTTCGGTGAAGTCAGAATCTACACGTGTGCAAAGAACCAAATAAATACAGCGAATTCAAATAAAACCAAAACTATCAAACAAGAACCAAAAGAAAGGCACAGAAATAAAAACGGGCTCTTGGGAGGAGGTCCAACTGAGAGGGGGAGGTCGAAGGAGGTCCTGAGTAGAGCAAAAAAGTTGGGGAAGGCTAAAGGAGATAATAGAGGGCTGCTCAGGCTTTTATAGCCGGGGGGGACGGGAAGAGCTGGTGAGAGACTCTGAAGCACACGAGATCAAGGGTAGGTGGCGACAGGACAGAGCATGGCACGAACGTGCGCATAAAGCTGCCTGGGGACAACGAGTACTGTGGAGGCGGCAGCATTTAATGCGATACATCGGTATTTAATGCGCGAGGTCTCCGGCGAGAGCGGTGAGGTCTCTGGCGAGAGCAGCGCCGCGATGAGCGGGAGAAGAAGGGGAGCAAGGCTGACAGGTGGAGCCGGTCAACACTCAAAAGGGTGGTCAAAACAAAGGAGAGGTCGTGACCCAAAGGGCGCACGTGACTAGGGGAGTACGTGACCCAAGGGGAGGTCACGACTAAAGGACAAAAGAGGGGAGGTCACGACCACAAAGGGGAGGTCGCAACTAAAAGACAAAAGACGGGAGGTCGCAGCCACAAAGGGAAGGTCGCAACTAAAAGACAAAGAGGGGAGGTCGCGGACCAGGAGGGTGGTCGTAGCAAGTCTCCAGGACCACCTAGAGGTCGCCAGGACAACCCGAAGGTCTGGACGGGAGGGGAGGTCTGGACCTAAAGGGAGGTCCAAACGGAGGGGAGGTATGGACTCTCAGATCCAAACGAAGGGAGGTCATGACGCAGGGGGTTGTCTTCGCAAAAAAAGACCAACGGGGAGGTCTTGACACAAAGAGAGGTCGCGGCCCAAGGGGAGGTCGCAGCACAAAGGGAGGTCGTGGACCAAGATGGTGGTTTTTGCAAAATGACCAAAATGGTGGTCTTTGCAAAAAAAACCAAAAGGGAGGTTGCGGCGCAAAGGGAGGTCCAAAGTTAAGAGAAATGCGGTGAAGCGGGGCCGTCCGATTTTGATTGGGTGGTTCGAAAAGGATTGGACGTTCAGACCTGCCGAACGCGCCAACTAGATCAGGCCGTCCAACACGGATCGGACGGTTCAAAACGAATGGAACGTTCGAACAGCCGAACGTGCCAACAAGATCGAGCCGCCCAATAGAGATCGGACGGTTCCCAACGGCGCAGAGTGGGCAGCGGAGGAGGGCGAACAAACAGGAAAAGGAAAACAACCCCGGAAAACTTCAACAAGCTCAAAGCAACAAACTCGAATTAATTGAAGTTTGATTAGTTCATGTTAAAGCGCTGCAATTTCCAAAATCTCCATGTTAAGCTTGAGCAATGAACAAAACTGAATGGTTATTTTTATTTTGAAAAATCAAAGACTCGGAAAAACTTGGGACGTTACAAACCTATCCCCCTTAAAGGGAATCTCGACCCCGAGATTCGGGCTAGCTAGAGAATAGGCGCGGGAACTCTGCCTTCAAGTCCTCTTCACGCTCCCAAGTCGCTTCCTCTTTAGTGTGGTTGCTCCACTAGACCTTACAGAAACGGAGGACCTTGCTTCTTGTCACACGCTCAGACACTTCCAGAATCTTGATAGGTTGCTCCTTGTAGGTGAGGACTTGTTGGAGGTCCACGGCTTCTATGGGCGTTTGCTCCTCTGGTGCACGTAGGCACTTCCTCAACTGCGACACGTGGAAGACGTCATGCACGTCCGACAATTGGGGCGGGAGGTCCAATTGGTATGCCACTTCTCCTCTTCTATCCAAGATTGGAAAAGGCCCAATGTATCGGCGTGCAAGCTTCCCACTCACTCGGAAACATCGCATCCCTTTGAGAGGTGACATTTTTAGGTACACCTGATCTCCTGGAGTAAAATCTAGGTCTCGGCGACGATTGTCCGCGTAGCTTTTCTGCCTGGACTGAGCCGTTTTCAACTTTTCTTGGATGGACTTGACTTGATCTTCAGGTTCTTTCAAGATATCAGGTCCAAGCACTTGTCTTTCTCCGGTTTCTGTCCAATACAATGGTGTCCTACACTTTCTTCCATAGAGAGCTTCAAATGAGGACATCTGCAAGCTTGCTTGAAAGCTATTGTTGTAGGAGAACTCTCCATAGGGCAACATTTTATCCCAGTTGGCCTGGTTCTCTAGAGCGCAGGCCCTCAAGATGTCCTCTAGGACTTGATTCACTCTCTCTGTTTGCCCATCGGTTTGAGGATGGTAAGCTGTGCTGAAATTCAAATTGGTTCCCAAGGCACTGTGCAGCTTCTCCCAAAACCTGGAGGTGAACTGAGATCATCGATCCGACACAATCTTCTTGGATACTCCATGATGACACATTATCTTAGCCATGTACAGCTCTGCAAGTTTATTCCTTGAGTAGGTGGTCTTGACCGGGATGAAGTGGGCAACCTTTTTCAAGCGATCTACAACCACCCAAATGGAGTCATAACCAGCTTAGGTTCTTGGTAGACCAGTGATAAAGTCCATGCCGATCTCTTCCCATTTCCACCCAGGTATGTTCAAAGGTTGTAGGAGTCCAAGAGGTCTTTGATGCTCGACCTTGACTCGCCAACACACATCACACTGGGCTACATACTCAGTGACCTCTTGCTTCATTCTTGGCCACCGATACATTTCCTTGAGATCCTGATACATCTTGGTGCTCCCGGGGTGAATGGAGTACAAGGTCTCATGAGCTTCTTTGAGTATCAATTGCTTGAGCTCTCCCTGGTTTGGTACACAAATACGCTTGTCAAACCAGAGGGCTCCTTGGTCATCTTCAAAAAATCTTGAGAATGTGTCCTTCTTCATGTTCCTTTTGATTTCTAGGACGTCTTCGTCTTCTCTTTGAGCTCTTCGGATCTGGTCTTGGAGGGTTGGTTGTAATTGTAGAGTAGCTAGGCAACCTTCTTCTACCAATTCCAAATTGAGCTTTCGAAATTCTTCATGCAATGTTGGCTGGTTTTCCTTGATCATCAAGGTACTGCGGTAGACCTTCCTACTTAGAGCATCGGCTACCACATTAGCCTTTTCTGGATGGCAATAGATTCCTAGATTGTAGTCTTTGATCAGTTCCAACCATCTTCTTTGCCTCATATTAATATCAGCTTGGGTGAAGATGTACTTCAAGCTTTTATGGTCAGTGTAAACCTCATAGCGATTACCAATGAGGTAATAGCGCTAAATCTTCAATGCATGCACTACGGCAGCCAATTCTAGGTCATGAGTGGGGTAATTCACCTCATGAGGCTTTAACTGGCGGGATGCGAAGGCTACCACCTTCCTCTCTTGCATTAGAACACATCCAAGACCTTATCGTGAGGCATCACAGTAAACTTCAAAGTCATTTCGGATATCTGGCAAGATCAGTACTGGAGCAGTGGTCAATCGTTGCTTTAGCTCTTGAAAGCTTTGTTCACATGCTGGCGTCCAAGAGTACTTATTTTCCTTCTTTAGCAACTAGGTGAGAGGTCTTGCTACCTTGGAGAACCCTTCTATAAACCTGTGGTAGTTACCGGCCATTCCAAGGAAGCTTCTGAGCTGAGACACTGACTTAGGTGACTCCCAATTTAGCACGTCCTGGACCTTGCTAGGGTTGACGGCAACTCCTTCTGTCGACAAGACATATCCCAAAAAGTGACCTCCTTCATCCAAAACTCGCACTTGTTAAGCTTAGCATAGAGCTGGTGGTCTCTAAGCTTGCTCAGGACCAAGCGGAGGTGGTCTTCATGCTCTTCTTCACTGTGAGAGTACACTAAGATATCGTCAATAAAGACTATAACGAACTTATCCAAATACTCTATGAACACTTTATTCATCAAGTTCATAAAATAAGTAGGAGCATTGGTCAATCCAAAAGACATCACTGTGTACTCATACAGTCCATAACGGGTCAAGAAAGTTTTCTTAGGGATGTCCTCTCGGCGGATCTTCAACTGGTAGTACCCTGACCTCAAATCTATCTTGGAGAACACCCCAGCTCCTTTAAGTTGGTCGAATAGGTCATCAATCCTGGGCAGAGGGTATTTGTTCTTGATGGTGACCTCGTTGAGTGCACGATAGTCCACACACATCCTCTGAGTACCATCTTTCTTGGCAACAAAGATCACTGGAGCACCCTATGGTGAAGAACTTGGTCTCACAAAACCTTTGGCTTACAACTCTTCAATCTATTTCTTCAACTCGACCAGGTCATCAACTAGCAACCGATAAGGCCTCTTCGAGATTGGTGCTATTCCAAGGACAAGGTTGATGACAAACTCCAAGTCTCGGTCTAGAGGCATTCCAGGTAACTCATCTGAAAAGGCATCTAGGAATTCACAGACTACTGGGGCATCTTCCAAAGACACAACCTTGACACTACTGGCCACTGCTTCTTCAGGCTTCTCTGAGGAGGTCTCAAACTTCACTTTAATGCCATTTGGACTGGTCAAGGTGATACTTCTCCCACCACAGTCCAGAATTGATTGGTGATCCGTGAGCCAATCCATTCCTAAGATCACATCTAAAGACTTGGTGTCAATGATGATCAAGTTGGCTAGGAATTCTACCCCTTCTATAGTTATCTTAACTTGTAGACATCCTTGGTTCGTACTTAACTCCGAACTGGGGGATTGGACCAACAAGTAGGTCTTAAGAGTTGAAACCCTCAATTGGTGCTTTGTAGCAAAATTTCGAGAAACAAACGAATGGGAAGCTCCAGAATCAAACAAAACGGTTGCCAGAGCTGAATTTACTAGGAACTTACCTAGCACAACGTCCGAAGCGGTATGAGCTTCCTCCATGGTGACGTGGTTCACAAGACCTCTCTGGGAGGTCTTGGTAGTCGAGGAGGTCGAGAACTCCACGACTGTTCTGGCGAGGAGGTCTGGTCTGGGAGGTCTGTGTTGACTTTGACCTGGGGAGGTCCTTGCTTCATGGGACAATTACTGGCGTAGTGTTCCAACTGGTGGTAGCTAAAACAAGTGATCCCTGCAGTTGGATTGGGGGTCCTTGGCTGCTGGCTGATGCTGGGGCTATGAAGACCAGGAGTTCTCGGGCGAGAGGTGGTCACAGGGGTGGTCCTGGGAGCAACACAAGGAGCAGAACGGGCAGGAGGTCGTGGGGAAGTCCTAGCTCTCTAAGGAGGTCCTTGACGAGCACCGTGCTGCACCATTTTCCTCTTATAGGATTCCGCGAGTTCCCTTCGAGATTCTTTAACAAGCATAGCATTGTTCATAAGGTGCTGGAAGTCTTTGTAGTCGTTGCCAACAACTTGGACCTTCAAACCTGAGTTGACACCTCTTGTAAAGCGCTTCTATCATGCATTATCTGTGGAGACGTCCTCTGGAGCATATTTTGAGAGTTGGGTGAACTTGTTGAGGTACTCACCCACAGACAAACCTGGCCAAATGGGTCGCCGACCAGCACAAAGACGAACCCGACTAAACCGCGGCCTGCTCCTACACATGTACTATTCGTCTTGCGTGTTGGGTTGGCCCCGGGGTCGGTGGCGGCCGAACGCAGTCCGACGGGCATTCATCTTTGGGTCGGTAAGCCGAGTTCCCGTTGGCCCGTCGGGCGAGATGGGGTCTGTTGGCCCATCAGAAAAATCCAAAAAATCCAAAAAAAATCCCAAAAAAAATCAAAAAGAAAAAGAAAAATGTGTAGAATTCAGAAGTAGACATGAAAATTAAAAAAATTGAGACAATCATATTAAAAATGCAATAAAGAGCTTTATTGATGTCCAATTGGCTGCCTCGTTAAAACCTTTGCCAAGTAAAAACTCAAAATGAGAAAACCTTGGCAAAGAAAAAAGAGTACAGCCTATAGCTCTACAATTCTACATATATGATACATCTTTTGTTCTATGTGTCGGTGTCATTGTCTAAGTACAGATTTTTGAACACCTCCGACAACTCTGGATTTTCCCCAGAGTGTTGTGTTCGTGAATCAGCTTGTTCCCAATCCTTCATAGTTAGAAGGATCTCTACCATCTCACTTGTGAGACTTGTTCTCCTCTCCTCCAATATCTTTCCAGAAAGACTGAAAGCAGACTCGGAGGAACCGTAGAGACAGGAATAGTTAACACATCACATGCAAGTATGGATAGCACGGGATATGTTAACTTATGGGCTTGCCACCATTGCAAGATGTCGAAGCCTTCTGAGTTGAAATCCACCGTATCGCTGTCCAGATAGGTGGATAGTTCTCCGCTCCTTGTGGGTCTTGGTGAGCGGCGTTGGTGTAGAAGAAGAAGAAGAACCCTGGACTGGACACGGAGGAAGAGGCACAGAAGATCGCGCCCACATATTTGTCTTCCCACTTGAGGTGGGGGCTCTTTGGAGGTCTTGGAGGTCGTTCTTGAGCGGACTCATGAAACTTATTTTCATACCTTTGGTAAACCTCGTATAAGAGAGAACTAACGCAAAATAGTCGGTATAGTCTAGCCAGTAGCATCACTAAGAAGATCAAGTGATTACCAAATGCACCAATTTTATCCCTAGGATCTAAAAGAAATGCAAATGCATATAAGGTAAGGGATTTCTCTACAATATTTAAGGTATTTATATTTCATGGAAATAACAGCATCGCGTAAAACTATGCCATTTTCAAACATTTTCAATTGAGTAGCAATACGTAAAATAGTATGTACAATGATAGGAGATGTTGGATAGTAGGCGAAGTGGACAAAGCAACAGTTGCCTCATAAAAAATTTCTAAAACAGCAGTACCATCTCAAAGAACGAACCAATGTTGCTCGATTAATAACATAATCTGTCGATTGCTAGAATAGTGCGTTTGAATAAATCTGTAAAAGTGCCCTTGTATGGTAAAGATTCTTAAGCATGAGGTAAGTAGAGTTCCACCTTACCTCATGTCCAAACCAAACTTTCTTGGGCGTACACCCATCGCCTGCGAAGTTCTTATATAGTGCTATTCTTACGTTAGAATTATTCAAGAAAGAAATCGCATCGCGAAAAGCTTTAATATACAGACTCAACCTCTTCAAACCACATTTGACTATAAGGTTGATAATATGACAAGCGCATCGTTGATGTAGCAGGAAGGAATCGGCTTATGTACTCAATATTGGAGTAAGAATGTCCATGGCCCTAGAGTTTGAAGCGGCGTTGTCTAAAGTAATTGCGAATATTTTGTCTGTAAAACCAAAATCTTCCACGACCTTGATAATACAATTCACAATATTCTCCCCTGTGTGTGCTACATCAATTAATTTCAAACCTATAATCCTTTTCTCCATTACCCAGTCGTCATTAATATAATGCGCAACTACACTAAGGTAATCCTCTCTGGCAAACAACTCCATATATGCGAGGTCGGGGCCACCGAAAATGTGTGCGTACTAAATAGTTCCTTTATTTTATTACGACGTTCATTATAGTATTTCATTAGATCCCTAGTTGTTGTCTGTCTAGAAACAGAAGTAAATCTAGGATTATGCACAGTCCTAATGTAATTTTGGAAAGAAGTAGACTCACCAAAGCCTAACGGTAAATCCTCATAAGCAATTAAACGACAAAGAGATTGGCGGGCTACCTGAGGATCGTAGTCTCAGCTAGATACCGTATCGTCGGGGTTGTATTGCAGTTGCGTCTGCCTCATCGCCAATCCTTGCTTGGTTCGACACCTTGTAGCATGTCTAATCAAGTGTCCTGTTCCACTTGTAGACTTTGCAGACAATTCATGGCGATAAATTTTACAAATAGCATATGGTACCTCATTTCCCGCTGCGTCTTGCCTGGTTGTCCTGTCGAAATTCTCACACACTCCCAATGTAGACGGCCTCGACCTCTTTGCTCCGGTTGCCGTTGAGCCTGATGTTGACGTGGAGGCTGACGACGGAACTCCACCTTGCTCCTCCGGTGAAACCTCTGGTTGCTTTGAGGCAGCCGCAGCCGCCTCCATAGACGCAATTTCGTCCGATGAAAGTCCGAACTCACTAAGAGCAAAGCCGTCGTGGGACTATCCATAGCTAAAGCGCAAAATCGAAACAAACACTATTACTACTTTAATCTTAACATAACAATAATTAACAATAAAAGTATTACAAAAATAGTATTGTACCTCTTTTGCTGACTTGCTGACGAAAATTGAAATTTCCAAATTTTGGCACAATTTTTTTGAATTTTGTCAAATGAGCTCAACACGGATTTGAATTTGCACAACACAATTTCAAAGAGAGAATGGAGAATGAAGGGGTGCTGAATGGGGGGGGGGGTATGGTGCCTATTTATAGAAAAATTTTCATATTTTTTTCAATTTTGTTGCTATTTTTTAAGCCCCCAACGGTCGAAAAATCTTCCAACGGTCGAACTTTTCGGGCCATGCCATGCCATCTGAAACCTGACCCACAGGCACGACACTTTGGCTCATGTGACCGCTTGTCTTCTTCTCCCGTCCCCGTCCCCAACGCTGCCCCCCCCGTGCGCCAGGCGCTCGACGACACCACCCGGCTCCTCGTCTCCCATGGCCGTGACCACGCCGCCTCCTCGCCTCCCGTGGTGCCACCTCGATGACACCGCCTCCTCGCCTCCCATGATGGCGCGACCCCGCCTCTTTGTCTCCCAGCGGGGCCGCCTCGGCAGCTCGGCGACACCGCCTCCCATGGCGGTGCCACCCACCGCCTCCTCGCCTCGCGCGAGCTGCTGGCGCGCCAGACGACCTCGCCGCCTCCTCGTCTCCCGTGGCCCGCGTCGTCGACCCGCCGCCTCCTCGCCTCCCATGCCCCGCATCATCGACCCGCCGCCTCCCAGCAGTCGCCTCGACGACACCACCGTTGCCTCCTCCTCCGTCGCTCGGTGCAAAGATTGCACCGCGCCACCGCCGCCCGCCTTCTCCTCTGTCGCCGGTGTGACAAAGTCTTGCGCCGTGGCGCCCTCCTCCTCCCTCGCTCCGGCCTCGGCGCAACACCGTCTTGCCGCCACTCGCTTCGCCCTCGCCTCCGCCTCCCATTGCTGCTGCCGTGCCGGGCGTGTTGCCGTCGTGCCATGCTCGTGCCGTGTCGTGCCCTAGCACGGCCCGACACTATTCGTCTTGCGTCTTGGCCGCTCACCGTCTTAGGTGGCGGCTGTGCACACTTGGGGTATCGTCTTGCGCAAGACGACCCATGAACAAAGGGGGCCGTCGCCGTGTTTGGGCCGACCAATAATCTTGTGCCGTGCTGCTGGGTTGGCTGACCCATTTGGCCAACTCTACCCACAGACATGTTGCCTTGATGCAGCTTACGAAACTCAATTTTCTTCATCTCCACCTTTCCATTAGGGACATGGAAGTGGCAAAAAGTGATACTCTGGTGGTCAACATGGGCGGCACAAAAACTTTCCCACCATTCTGCGGCTGGTCTTTCAAGTTGGTGTGCAGTGTTCAAGACCTTCTCACGATCATCACACCGAGTGATGGCAAGCTTCTTTTCCATCAAATGCAACCAATCATCCGCGTCCAACGGCTCGGAGGAGCTGGAGAAGGTGGGCGGTCGAGTCCTCATAAACTCTGCCAATCTTGACTGGGAAGCAACTAGTGATGGCGGTGGTGGCATGGCAACTACCTGGTGGCTCTAATTCAACATTGCAAGAAGAGCAGCAAAGGTCTGATTTTGTTGATTCATCATTTGATTCATGTTTTGCATTATTGCATTCATCAATTGAGTCTGGGCTGCCATGAACTGCCCCAAGCCTTGATGTGCGGGGGCTGCCGGAGGAAGTGGTGGCTGGGAAAAGAGGTCCATTGGCGCCTCTTGACTTGCTGAGTTGTGGGTCTGATCCATCTGTACAAACGTTCTAGGCTTAATAGATAAGATGAAGAAAGCACACTAGGTAAGAGGGAAAAGCATAGAGATGAGCAAGAACAAGGGAGAAGGATGGAACAACCTAACTGGGGAGGTCGGTTAAACCCAAAGAGCAAATAGCCGGAGAGCTAAAAGAGGCAATAAAACTCAAATAGGAGGTCTAAACGGTACTAGACTTAGGAGGCAACTCTACTAAAGCACATCCTACCCTACTTATCTAGGGTGGTCAAAATAAAGTAAAGCTCGATCCTATAGAGATCACAGAGATGAGAGAGATCACTTTAGATTTGAAAACAAAGTTCCAGAGGGGGATAAGATCAAGAATCTAAGAATGAAGTGGAAAGAGATTAGAATAAGATGAGAATATAATAGAGTAAGATGAGGAAAGAATAGCTACTCATATTACTCCGTTGGTTTGCTTTATAAAATAACTTTTGAACTCTTGACTAAAACGACCATACTAGCTAGGGTTACGTCCTACAGTCGATATAGCTCTAATACCATCTTGTCACGCCCCCGAGGTAGAAAACCCTCGGAACCCACTGTGCACACTGGACCAGTCCCATGATCAGTGGCTGGTCTGCACAGTTCAACAAAGATGTCATCATAGCCATACAACAAACTAGAGATGAAGCAGACAAATTAACAACGAAAATAACGAAAGACCTTATGGTCAAGCTTTTTACAGAGGCCTGCCACGTAGGGCCACAACACAGCGGAAAAAGCAAAAGAACAAGTGGAAGCCACATGACCTGCCCACAGACAATCGAGTGGAGGACGTCCTAGCACTCATGGTCTTCAAAAACCTCCTCTTCAAAGAGGTCGGAGCACCCAGAGAGGTCTTCTTCAGTTGCTGATCACACAGAGGGCACAAGCCATGAATACTTTTGAATGTACTCAGCAAGCCGTAGGGAAGGTATGCCAATATATTCAAGCAAGGTTCAACGAAGTATAGCTTTATGGTTAGTTTGCAGAAAGCAACATTGAAATTGAAATACACTAAGTAGATTGCAAAGCACAAATTAAAAAGACTAGTACATAAGTAAACAAGTTTTCTGTTGAAAACAACACACGACCACCCTGGTCGTGTGCCCAAACTACTCACGACCACCCTAGTCGTGAGCTAGACCACTCGGAACCAACCACAACAACAAGTTTTGAGAAAGATCTACCCCTTGCGTGAAATCATCAGGCATGCCCATAACCGAGGACACGTCTATTTGAATAGATTTACACTCTCCAGATGTTGTACAGCTTTACCCACAAGACACGAATTCTCTAGTTTGTTTGGCACCCGTCGATGCCCTTGCTCACTACCTTAGGTAAGCAGGCTAGAGCATGTGATAAGGCCTTTATAAGGTTCTGCTTTGACTTGGTTCTGCTCGCTAAGGTTTCGCCTTACCGGCCCCCTCTTGCGCCAAGTGTGGGCGTATATCCCAGGTCCTTCCACACTTTTACCAAAATGGAACTGACTCAGAGCATCGCTAATTAGTTGGCCAGGTCCACCCCATCCTGGACTTGTGGTTGCATGGTATGGCCCAGATCAATGGCTTACAAGGTTAAGTCCTTAGTTGGTGCTCAGGCGAGACCTCCCCATCCCAATGTGCTTCCTGCACCCCCTTTACTGCACGATCACTCGCCCGAGCAAAACATTTTTGGGTTCAACCTGGCCAATGACCACCCTAGTCATGGCACAACAAATTTTATTAGCAGCCACACAGGCCAGCAGCCACGCTTGCAAGACAACACATGCCAAGACAAATACGTGCCACAGTTCCATATGCATTTAGTCAAGTTTAACATTAGAGACAAGTGATCGAGAGGCAGCGCATAACTAAGCAGGTCTAAGCAACAATACACACCCATGTTTGTTATCTCAAAGATGTCCAACTAAGATTACCCAACCTATGGTGGTCCAAAGGTTCATGTCAACATGTGAATCACAAGTATCCAAGGAGTCATACTGCCAAATGGGTGATTGGCTAATTCCCAAACCATTTTTATACAAATAGCCATGTATGTTGGTATAAAACAAAGTACTTTTACAAACTGGGATCAACATGATCAAAGGTGTACGACTTGCCTTCACTGAAGAGTTGAAGTTCTTCAATAGAGGTCGCCGAGTCCATGAACTCTTCGATGAAGTTGGAATCTACACGTGCGTAAAGAACCAAATAAATACAGCGAATTCAAATAAAAACCAAAACTATCAAACAAGAACCAAAAGAAAGGCACAGAATTAAAAACAGGTTCTCGGAGGAGGTTCAACTGAGAGGGGGAGGTCGAAGGAGTTCATGAGGAGGAGGTCCTGAGTAGAGCAAGAAAGTTGGAGGAGACTAAAGGAGATAATAGAGGGCTGCTCAGGCTTTTATAGCCGGGGAGGGGGGGGGACGGGAAGAGCAGCTGAGAGACTCTGAAGCACACGAGATCAAGGGTAGGTGGCGACAGGACAGAACATGGCACGAATGTGCGCAGAAAGCTGCTCGGGGACAACGGGTACTGCGGAGGCGGCATCATTTAATGCGATACAACGACATTTAATGCATGAGGTCTCCGGCGAGAGCAGCACCGCGATGAGCGGGAGAAGAAGGGGAGCAAGGCTAACAGGTGGAGCTGGTCAACACTCAAAAGAGTGGTCAAAACAAAGGAGAGGTCATGACCCAAAGGGCGCACGTGACCAGGGGAGTACGTGGCCCAAGGGGAGGTCGCGACTAAAGGACAAAAGAGGGGAGGTCACGACCATAAAGGGAGTTCGCAACTAAAAGACAAAAGAGGGGAGGTCGCAGCCACAAAGGGAAGGTCGCAACTAAAAGACAAAGAGGGGAGGTCGCGGACCAGGAGGGTGGTTGTAGCAAGTCTCCAGGACCACCCGGAGGTCACCAGGACAACCCGAAAGTCGCCAGGACAACCCGAAGGTCTGGACGGGAGGGGAGGTTTGGACCTAAAGGGAGGTCCAAACGGAGGGGAGGTCTGGACCCTTAGATCCAAACGAAGGGAGGTCTGGATCCTCAGATCCAAACGAAGGGAGGTCATGACACAGGGGGTGGTCTTTACAAAAAGACCAACGGGGAGGTCTTGATACAAAGAGAGGTCGCGGCCCAAGGGGAGGTCGCAACCCAAGAGGGTGATTTTTGCAAAAAGACCAAAAGGTGGTATTTGCAAAAAATACCAAAAGGGAGCTCGCGACGCAAAGGGAGGTCCAAAGTTAAGAGAAACGTGACGAAGCGGGGCCGTCCGATTTTGATCGGGTGGTTCAAAAAGGATTGGACGTTCGAACCGGTCGAACGCGCTAACCAGATCTGGCCGTCCAACACGGATCGGACGGTTCAAAACGAATGGAACGTTCGGACTAGCCGAACGTGCCAACAAGATCGAGCTGCCCAATACAGATCGGACGGTTCCCAACGAAGGCGCAGAGCTGGGCCGCGCGGGGAGGGCGGAGCGAACAGGGAAAAAGAAAACAACCCCAGAAAACTCCAACAAGCTCAAAGCAACAAACTCGAATTAATTGAAGTTTGATTAGTTCATGTTAAAGCGCTGCAATTTCTGAAATCTTCATGTTAAGCTTGAGCAATGAACAAAACCGAATGGTTATTTTTATTTTGAAAACTCAAAGACTCGAAAAAACTTGGGACATTACAACATCTCAAGAAAATTCATTTCTTTAATCAATCACCAAGCAAGCGTTCTATTGAATCACAAATTCCTTTCTTTAATCAATGACCAAGCAAGCGTTCTGTTGAATCACGTGGAGTGAATCAATTCCGGCAATTTTTGCTATGTCCACCTGAGAAGCGTACCAGGAGATTCGAAGATCTTTGATTCGCGTACACAGAAGGTGTACCAAAAAGGTCGTGATTTTTGCTAAGTTTACACAGATCAGTACCATCAATTTCAGGATTTATTCCACATGGCGACTTTGAAGTATGATCTTCCACTCTTGGGTCAAGACACAAGATTTTCGCTGTGGCAAGTCAAGATGAAGGTTGTGCTGGCACAGATGGATTTGGATGATGCGTTGGAAGGATTTGAGAAACAACCTACCACATGGACCGCAAATGAGAAGCGTAAAGACCGTAAGGCTTTATCTCAGATTCACCTTCATCTATCAAATAATATTTTGCAGGAGGTTTTGAAGGAGAAGACATCGGCTGCATTATAGCTAAAGCTGAAACAAATTTGCATGACAAAGGATCTCACCGGTAAGATGCATCTCAAGCAGATGTTGTACTCTCACAAATTGCAAGAAGGAGGATCCGTGCTTGATGATCTTCGGTAGTTCAGGAGTTTGTTGCCGACCTAGAGTTGATGGAGGTAAAATATGATGATGAGGATTTGTGTCTTATTCTTTTGTGTTCTCTGCCTAGTTATTTTTCAAATTTTAGAGATACCATATTATGTAGTAGAGATAACATCACTCTTAATGAAGTTTATAAAGCTTTGCATGCTAAGGAGAAGATGGAACAGATGGTACCATCTGAAAATTCAAGTTCGCAAGGAGAAGGCTTGTTTGTTTGTGATAGGCAAAAGGAGAAGAACTCAAATAATGGATCTCAAGACAAAAGTTCGAATGGCTACAAGAACCGGTCAAAATCCAGAGGCAAGTACAAGTCGTGCAAATATTGCAAGAAAAGTGGGGACGACATCTCTGAATGCTGGAAGCTGCAGAATAAAGAAAAGAAAACTGGCTATTATAAGCCAAAAGGTAAACCAGATGATGAAGGTAAATCCTCCCTTACTGTTGATGATAGTTCTAATGGAGA
This sequence comes from Phyllostachys edulis, assembly GCA_036346405.1. Taxonomy (NCBI): domain Eukaryota; kingdom Viridiplantae; phylum Streptophyta; class Magnoliopsida; order Poales; family Poaceae; genus Phyllostachys; species Phyllostachys edulis. Next base: position 29,212,210 of record CM070552.1, read on the forward strand.
AGTTCTTGTTGCCTTTGCTGGATGTGTTAAGACCAATGATGAATGTATTCTTGATTCTGCCTACACCTTCATATGTGTCCTAATAGGGATTGGTTTGCCACCTATGAACCTGTTAAAGGTGGTACTGTGTTGATGGGTGATAACTCATCTTGTAAGGTTGCAGGAATTAGTTCAGTTCAGATCAGGATGTTTGATGGCATTGTTAGAACTTTGACAGATGTGAGGCACATTCCAAATTTAAAAAGAAACCTCGTCTAAAGGGTACAAGTATGCTGGTGAAGGTGGAGTTTTGAAGGTATCAAAAGGCTCTCTTGTTGTGATGAAAGCTGATATTAAATCTGCCAATCTGTATCATCTGCGAGGTACTACAATACCAGGTAATGTTGTTGTAATTTCAAGTTCATTATCTGATTCCGATGCTACTAATCTTTGGCATATGCGTCTTGGGCATATGAGTGAAATTGGTTTGGTAGAATTGAGTAAGAGAGGACTTCTTGATGGACATAGCATCGACAATCTGAAATTTTGTGAGCATTGTGTGTTTGGCAAACACAAGAGTGTGAGGTTCAATACTTCAGTTTATACTACAGAAGGTATTTTGGATTATATACATTCTGATTTATGGGGACCATCTTGCAAGTCATCGCTAGGAGGTGTTCGTTATATGTTAACAATTATTGATGATTATTTTAGAAGAGTGTGGCCTTATTTCTTGAAACATAAATCGGAAGCATTTTCAGCATTTAAAGAGTGGAAGACTATAGTTGAAAGGCAAACTGAAAAGAAGGTAAAGAAACTTCGCACTGATAATGAGATGGAATTATGTTCTAATGAATTTGAATCATATTGCAAGACTGAAGGTATTGTTAGGCATTACACCGTTCCCCATACTCCTCAACAAAACGGTGTAGCTGAGCATATGAACAAGACCATCACTTCCAAGGCCCGTTGTATGTTGTCAAATGTAGGTTTGCATAGGCATTTTTGGGCTGAAGCCGCTTCCACTACTTGCTATCTTATTAATCGGTCACCCTCTATTGCAATTGAAAAAGAAGACTCCAACTGAGGTATGGTATGGTTCCCCAATAAATTATTTAGAATTGAGAGTTTTTGGTTGTACTGCTTATGCTCATGTTGATAATGGAAAATTAGAGTCTAGAGTTGTTAAATGCATCTTTCTTGGTTATAAATCTGGTGTTAAAGGATATAAGCTGTGGAATCCTAAAACAAATAAGGTTGTGATTAGCAGAAATATTGTCTTTAATGAATCTACTATGCTTCATGATAAACTGCCCACTAATGTTCCTGTTGAGAGTGAGCAGAATTTAAGTGTTTATGTGGACCATTTTGTTGGTTCAGATGACACATCAGATAAGGAAAATACTGTTGTTCATGATGCACCTATTGTTGAGGATCCTCCTATTGTTAAGCAGCCACCACAACGGTTCATTGCAGTTGACAGGCCTAGAAGGGAGATTAATCCACCCAAGAGGTTGATTGAAAAAGCTAATATTGTTGCTTATACTTTGAGTGTGGTAGAAGAAATTGAAGGTAATACATAACCTTCATCATACTCTGAGGCTATTAGCTCCATTGATTGTAAGTGGATAACTGCTATGCATGATGAGACTTGAAAAGAATGACACTTGGGAATTAGTGAAATCGCCAAAAGAGAAGAAGCCTGTTCATTGTAAGTGGATTTTCAAAAGAAAGGGAGGTATTTCTCCTACTGAACCAGCAAGTTATAAAGTAAGGTTGGTTGCTAAAGGTTATAGTCAGATTCCAGGAATTGACTTTAATGATGTCTTTTCCCCAATTGTGAAGCATAGTTCTATTCGTACTTTACCAAATATTGTTGCTATGCATGATTATGAACTTAAGCAATTAGATGTTAAAACGGCATTCTTACATGGGGAGTTAGAAGAAGACATTTATATGGACCAACCTGAGGGTTTTGTTATTCCTGGAAAAGAACAAATTGCTTTTAGATTAAATAAATCTCTTTATGGTTTGAAGCCATCTCCTAGGCAATGGTACAAGAGATTTGACTCCTTTATGCTCTCTCATGATTTTAAGCGATCTGATTACGATAGCTGTGTTTATTTAAAGACTTTTAATGGTTCAGCTATTTATTTGCTTCTCTATGTTGATGATATGCTGATTGCTGCAAAAGATAAATTAGAAATAGCAAAACTGAAAGCACACTTGAGTAATGAATTTGAGATGAAGGACCTAGGTGTAGCAAAAAAAAAAAATCTTGGCATGGAGATTATTAGAGAGAGACAATCTGACAAGTTATACCTTAGTCAATAAGGTTATATTGAGAAAGTCTTTCATCGTTTTAATATACATGATGCAAAACCAGTGAGTATTCCATTAGCTTCGCATTTCAGACTATCTTCAGCCTTATGTACTAAGTCAGATTATGATATTGAGTACATGTCTAGAGTTCCATATTCCAATGCAGTTGGTTCTCTTCTGTATGCTATGGTTTGTTCTCGTCCTGATTTATCTCATGCACTGAGTGTTGTTAATAGATGCATGGCTAATCCTGTAAAATAGCATCAGAAAGCAGTTCAGTGGATTTTCAGATATTTGCGTGGCACTTCTAATGCTTATTTGCAGTTTGGGAATTCTAGAGATGAACTAGTTGGTTATGTTGACTCTGATTATGCTGGTGATTTGGACAAGAGGAGGTCTCTCACATGTTATGTTTTCACCATTGGTGGTTGTACTGTTAGTTGGAAGGCAAGTTTGCAAGCTACTGTTACCTTATCTACCACTAAAGCAGAATATATGGCTATTTCTGAAGCATGTAAAGAAGCTACTTGGTCGAGAGGTTTGTACACTGAGTTTTGTGGAGATAATTCTTGCACTGCCATATTTTGTGATAATTTGAGTGCTATATGTTTTACAAAGGATCAGATGTTCTATGAGAGAACAAAGCACATTGATGTGAGATATCACTTTATTCGAGGTGTTATTGCTCAAGGTGATATGAAGGTGTGCAAGATAAATACTCATGATAATCCAGTTGATATAATGACAAAGCCAGTTACTGTTACTAAGTTTGAGCTTTACTCAAGCTTAGTTGATGTTACAGTTTAGTCATAGAGACTAGTTGGCGCACGGTGATTTTTATTTTATTGGGGAATTATTTGGTGATTGATGATTCTTTATTATGCTACAAGAGGAAATTCGTCTCAAGGTGGAGATTGTTGATATTTGTGATCCGTATATGATCCGAATTTCTAATATAGTCGAATCCAAACATGCCATATTAGCGGATCAGTTGCCATATTAGCGGATTAGTTTCTTACTTGGACTCCAAGTCCTTTTACTACCGTATATACCTCTTGTAAGCCGTACGGGGAGAGTGGACGCCTCATTGTAATTTCCCTGCGCTTTGTAAACACTCCTCATACTGTTATTATCGCCGGTTGGCGTCTGTGATTTTTTTCCGTAAGGGTTTTTTACGTAAAAATCCGTGTCTCTTTTGTCTCTATTTTCCTAACAAGAAGTGCAGAGTCTGACTTTTTGGTTCGTAATCCCATAGTGAATGTACCTTTCAAGTAGGGAAGAATTCGTTTTACTGCTAACCAATGATCATTTGTAGGTGCATGAAGATATTGACAGACTCTAGACTCTGTTAACTGAAAATGATATATCTCGTCTTATAATCGTCAATTTCTGAAGTGCACCAACAACACTTCTGTAACGAGAAGACTCCTTTTCAGTTAAAGGAATGCATTTTACCTTAGACAGCCGATCTGTGGCAGCCATAGGAGTATCACTTGGTTTGTAAATTGTAATTCCCCATATTAGCTCTGCGAAGTACAACACCAACATATTTTTTCTGTGTCAGAATGGTGCCATCAACACCTTCGTGCCTGCTGGACTGAACAACTTCGATGCCGAGGAAGTAGTTTAGGACACCCAAATCCTTAACAGCAAAATATTTCTGAAGTTGACAAAGTAAAGCAGTAGTAGCCTCCTCGGATGAGCTTGCAATAATTATATCATCAAAATAGATCAACATATAAATTGTGATCTTGTTGTCTTTGTAGATGAAAAGTGAGGTATCAGCCTAAGAAGGGAAGAATCCAAATTCTTGCAGCTTCGAATTCAGTCTAGAATTCCTGCTTGAGCTCATAAAATGCTTTATCCAATTTATACACATGATGTGGATATGCGGCATTCTCATAACCGGGTGGTTGCTTTATGAAGACGTCTCCTCTAGAACACCATGCAAAAATACATTGTGCACATCAACTTGCCGTAAGCTCCACCCTCTAGATATAGCAATGGAGAGGATAAGTCGTATTGTTGCCGGTTTAACTACAAGACTAAACGTGTCCTCATAGTCTATACCATAGCGTTGCTTGAATCCCTTTGCTACCAGGCGAGCCTTGTGACGATCAATTGAGCCATCGGCCCTCCTTTTCAATTTGAAAACCCACTTACAGTCAATAAAATTATGTGCTTTATTTCTTGGAACTAAGTGCCAAGTTTTGTTCTACTGCAGTGCCGAGAACTCCATTTCCATAGCTTGACGCCACTGAGGATTCTTCATTGCTTCAACATGAGAGTTACGTTCTAGCAGTTCTGCCGATACCACTGAAAACCCTGCTTTCCCTCTGATCGGATATACAACAGTACCATCTGTGTACTGTTTCGGCAACTTGATGTTGTTCTGAAGCCTTGTTCTCACACCACGCTGATGCTGCACTTGTTCAGGTCGATTCTCCTCAGTTCCTTGAGCACTGTTACCTGCTCCTGTGGGATCAACATCACTTATACAAACAAGATCGGTAGCATTAGGTAGGGATGGACTAATATCAACAACACTATCATTCTCAGAATTTGATGGTTCAGCTGAATTTGGTGTTTGAATTGGACTGGACTGAACAGATGGTAAAGTGAGTTGAACAGGAAGAAGAACGTCTTCTTGACTAAGTGAGTGTGGTTGAGAGGAAGATTCATGGGCAAAAGGAAACACATGCTCATCAAAGACAACATCTCTAGATATGTAGATATGACCTGTATTGCGATACAAACATTTATATCCCTTATGTATATGACTATGCCAAGGAATGCGCACTGTTGTGAGCGAAACTGAAGTTTATGAGCATTGTATGGCCTAAGATTGGGCCAACATGCAGAGCCAAAGCTTTTCAGAAATTGATAGTCAGGTTTCTTGCCAAATAATTTCTCTAAAGAAGTGGAAAAGTTGATGACTCGACTAGGAATTATGTTGATTAGAAAACATGTAGTCTGGAATGCATCGGCCCAGAACCTTAAAGGCATAGATGCTTGAGAGAGCAGAGAAAGCCCTACTTCTACAAGATGTCGATGCTTCCTTTCTGCAGACCCGTTTAGCTGATGAGTATGTGGACAGGAAACCTGTTGTTTTATTCCGGACTGAGTGAGTAATCGATGCAAAGATTGATACTCTCCTCCCCAGTCTGATTGTCTGAGAGGCGCTCTATGTGTTTTTAAAACTGAACAAAGACATTCACAACATCAGATTTAGATTTGAGCCAAGTATATTTGCTGAAATCATCAATGAAACTCACAAAGTATTTATATCCTCCAACAGAGGTTACAGATGGACCCCATACATCAGAGAATATGATACTAAGAGGAGAACCTGACACACGTTCTGAACTGGAGAAGGGAAGCTGATGGCTTTTCCCTTGTTGACATGCATTACATATGGTTTCTTTATTTGGTGCTACTGGAAGGCTATTGGATCGAAGAACCCGACAGACCATCAAAGGAGATAGATGACCGAGACGACAATGCCACAGGTCAGTTGTGGCTTTGACACTGGTGAAAGCAGACTTGAACTCTGTAGAACGAGGTGACCGCAGCAAGAGATACAGACCCTTCCGACATCTACCTTGAAGAATGGCCCTCTTCGTGCGCTGATCCTTGATAGAGAAATGATCAGGGTGAAATTCAATGAAAACATTGTTATCTTTTGTAAATCGATGGACAGAAAGCAATTTTCGTTTGACTTGGGGAACATGTAAAGTTTAAGAGGACGTTCTATGGAAGAAATCTGAGAATGACCAGTGTGTGATACAGTCAAACCTGAGCCATTAGCTACTTGGACTTGATCTTTGTCGTAATATTTTTGTTTGACTGATAGCTTGTCAAGATCTCCTGTAATGTGGTCAGTCGCTCCTATATCTGTGTACCAGCTTGGATCATTGACAAAGGATGTCGCTGCCATGGAAGCAGATCGATCTTCCACCTGATATGAGTGGTCAAACCTGTGATAGCATTTTAGTGCAACATGCCCGGTCTTGCCACAGACTTAACACACAGGACGTCTTGCGTCGTCACCTTGATTCGTGCTCTGGAAGGGGTTGTTGTCGCCACGACCACGGCCACCACGGCCACGACCGCGCCAACCTCCGCGATTCTGGTTGTTGTTGTTACTTCGCTGAACGTTGTTTATAGAGGCATCTCCAGTCTGTATTGTGCCATTGTTGGACTCCTTCCTCATCTCATAGCCCAACATATGAGCATACAGATCCATAATAGTCATAGGACCTGTTCTTGTACAGATGGAGGTGATCAAGGCGTCATAGTCAGAGCCAAGGCCTGCTAACATGTATGAGATGATCTCTTCGTCTCTCAACTATTGGCCAATAGATCCCAGGGTGTCTGCATAGCTCTTCATCTTGGCAAAGTTTCTGCCATGGACGGATCGTTCTGCTTGAACGTGGTCAACTGTACCCGGAGCTGCATAATCTGTGCCCTGGAACTTGATGCAAACATGGATTCCACAGCTTCTCATACTTCTCTTGTCGTAGCAAAGAAAAGAACTTGAGCAAGGACTTCCACAGATAATGAGGATAGGATGGCGCTCAACACCATCTCGTCTTGTTGCAGCCAAACGGTATATGCCGGATTTGCAACTTCGATCGCTGCTCCTCCTTCTGTCATCGCTTGGGTAATCATCACAGGCGGACGAACATCAGTACCATCTACGTAACCTAGCAATTGCTGGCCACGGAGGTATGGAAGGAGTTGCGCTTTCCACAACAAGTAGTTGGCGCGGGTCAACTTGATATTGATCAAGTGACCGAACGACGAAGTTGGGAGAAGTCTGCCGGACGAGGTGATGCCGGTTGTGGCGACGGAGTTGTTGCTAGTCATCGACATGCCTGATGCGGTGTCTTGCTCTGATACCATAAAGAAATTGTAGATTGGAAAGGGCAAGAGAGAAGAACATGCAGCAATCGCACACCTTGATAGGGGCGATGGGGTTCTGTATATATTGTCGGACCGTGAACAGTTCTCAAGGTTTACAACAGAGCAAGAGATAGATTACAATCTTAACAGGATTATATCTCAGTCTCATACAAATGATAAACAACTTATCACTTATTTATAAGCTTATCTGTAAGCAGTATTTTGACAGAGCTAACTGTGGCAGCGATGGCCGAGGCCCTTGAAATAGAAGTTCCGAAGTAGAATGTATACATGCAGAAGTAAGTAGTTTACTAGTACTCAATAGGTAGCCATGGTTTTATATGCTACCGACACTGCCCACTAGTATACATGAAGCGACTTTCCCTCACTGTTGTCCAAGCTGTTCGAGTTTTTCTCATATTTATTGATTCTTTCCTTATCATTGGTACCACCTCTTGTTGTAAAGTATGCATAAGGTCCGTAAATGGACTATACCATTAGTCAATTTTGCTACCCGTTGAACAATCTTCTTGCAGCGTTAGTCATGCGGTGCGGTCGTGTGAGACGATGTTTATTGATGGATTGATGTTACCTTGAGTCCTTGATAATGTTGCACCTTACGCAACACATTAAGATGCTTGAAATAATTTTGGAAATGGTTTTCTTTGACAATCTATCCTGGTATCACCGTACCTCACAATAATTTTGAAGACCTAGTATGGAAAACAAACCACTTCCTCAATCATGCTCATTTTGATTCATTTCCCCTGTTCAGTCAACGTACTGCATACACATCTCAAATACAATTATTTATACTAAATATCAGGTTATAGTAGTCTAATCAATTTGTTAATGAGGACATAGGATAGTTAATAAGTTTAAATTACATAGGATAGTAACATTGTATCTTCAGAATCTTCACTCCTTTTTTATCCCCGCCAGGCGGTTACATTTGTTGGACTTTGGATGCTTCTAGCGCATCGCCTCCAAAAACGTCTGAAGAAGCCACACATATGAGGAAACAGTCTCATCCGGAATAATAACGCGACAAAAAAACAACTATACTACAATGATGATTAACTCCAATGAAAGGAACAAAAGCAAGATTTGTTACGTACTGTCAAACACCACAATGTTACCAAAGGCACCATAGTCAATCTAAGATTGTGAATCTACCCAAAATATATTTTTTAGACGCCTCTCATCATTCATACTATATTTGAAGAAAAATTCAGCATCTTCTTCTTTCTGTGCTATCATTTGGTTGAGTACAAATTCAGCATTGGATTCTTTTCTTCTTGTACCTTGCAAAGAAATTGTACAAGTCACGGGATACAAATTCGACCTGGTCATAACCAACACGAGTCTCCTCCATAACTAACATAATTTGACATGTACAAAGCCCACCAACGCCAAATTGAACAGACTCAGACTTTTGAGCATCACTTAACCCACAATGAGACCGTAAGAAAGCAATTAGATCACGCTTAGCAAGTTCATGTTCATGGGCATCAATAAAATCTTTAACAAACCATAAACAACGTTCTTCATCTAGCTCGATCTCCAACTCAGCCTTGCATCCAGAAGGGGTCAGTGGACGTGGCACCCTTTTTTTTATCAATCATTTCAATATATTTAATCATTATGTGTCCTTCACTAGAGCAGCAAAATCTCCTCCAGATAACCATGTTGGTATCTCTCTTGTGCTTGACACAATCCTTTATGACACTAGATCCTTTGGACTTTGCATATGCATTGTAGAACTTGTAACCATCTTCCTCGCTTTTAAATATCTGATTTACCACCATGTTATATTCTTCCATTTCCTCCAGGCTAACGCGTTTTTGGCAAGCCACGTCGTTCAACTGCCATAAAAAAAAATTATAATCATATTATTAACATATCTCACACGTGTAACTAAAAAAAAGAAACCAAGGGGATGTAGCACTACATTTTACCCAAGTTGTAAACACCATGGAGACACTACACACAACAGAAACGTACTGAAAACTGGTTGGATTCAGCTCACCCATGAGAGGTTGCATAGAGCGCTGCTAAACACACAAAGTACTGAAAATGACAGTTCCAAATGTGTAGAGGTAGTCAAATTCAAATATCTCTGACAAAGTACAGTCAAAGCATAGAATCATACTAGTAAGTCGGACACAAAAATAAAACTTACTTTTGAAGAACCTAAGGTATTTGGTGCCAGTATGGAAGATTGAATTCCCTATGTTCCAACAGGTTGTTTACCCTATATAAATCATAAATCTATTGTACACATGTTGGTGGAGATGTTAAGAACTTTAAGGTGACATTAAAAGGGGGGCTTCATACCTGAACAGAATCAACAAATTTCAGGAGGAAGCAATCTCTTCGTAAACCTGTCAAGTGATGAGTAATCTGGCAAAGTTAAGTTCGCTATGAAAGTTGATCAGGCCTAGACAATGAAGACCGGCTAATTACAATCATAGTGAATATCAAATCAGCATAATTTTGTACCACTATGTTCTGTTGAAATAAACAGTTGGGTCGTTAGTTTTGTTTTGTATGGGTACCAAAGAACTGTATCATTAGCTCGCTCCAGTGGATCGAGACTCATTCTGGGGACAAACCCAACTACAAGAAACCAAGCCATCACACCTACATCAAGGCAGCAGCAAACTCCATAAAAAATTATAAGCCAATCACGTCTCAATACAAAACCCCCCAATCCAGCCCGGAATTGTGACTTGCCATTTGCCAACTCAGATGTGGTTTAGGGCATCGGGTGGGTCTTTCTTTCTGGCACACAACAAGAAATTCGCAATCCGTATTCCGCCACAGTCACGAGCTCTGTAGCATCAGTGCAAATCTGCACCATCTAAGACCCGCGGCGGGGAATTAGAACAAGAAAAAGAGCTCACATTACCATGATCATGACATCAATCGCTAAGATCAGGACAGGACAGGTCACCACGATCCCCAAAACCCTACGGTTTGGTGGGATTATGTGAGGCGTCAAGCGCATGGAAACTTCGCAAAAAACTCTACCAGATAAGCACTTTTCCAGATTCTTCATCATCTCTGTGCAATGTAAGTCGTGTAATTTGACTACCTAGTTAATTTTGCAAACAAATAAAAATATTGGTTCAAGATGAACATAAAAAAATCCTAAAGAAAAGCAAGGAGCATATATGTACATCAGCATAATCAAAATTGCAAGCATTAACTGTTGCAGATACAAATCGGGGCTCACCTTGTTGAAGGTGGCGGCGAAAGGGACAGGAGGGAGGCGGTCGCGGTGGCGTTGGGGTCTAGGAAGGAGGCGGCGGCGTCTGGGAATGGGTGGGGATGGAAAAGGGCGGCGCGAGGGAATGGATAGGGATAGGAAAGGGCGGCGCTACTTGCTCGACGGCGGCGCGGAGGTGCGGCGACGAGGTGTGGCAGCGCAAGGGAATGGATGGGGATGGGAAAGGGCGCCGCTCCTTGCTCGGCGGCGGCGTCACAGAGGTACATCGGCGAGGTGCGGCGGCACCGTGCATACGACAAGGAGGCGGCGGCGCTCGTAAAGGTTGCGCTCCAGCAATGGATGGGGGCGGGAACGTGATGCATTAGGTTAGGAGAGTAGTCCATTATATCCTTAGGAAACAAATAATTTTTAAAATAAAAATTCTATTACACTCTTAACAAACTAATAACCAGATTTAATTAATCATGGTGCAACTACGACTCATACGTCCGACGAGAATCCTCTGATCGTACGCCCCCAATCACAACATTTCTAAAAACTACTTGCAACATCTCGAATAGTCCAATGCGACATTTTTTTCCGCTTGTTTGCAATATATCATAAATTCATATGCAACATCATCTCATAATCAAACAAACAAACATTCTCAGAATTAAAATAACACAAACATTCTCAGAATCAAACACACGCAAATATCTGGAGGACGCCAACATATAAAAAAAAAGATGCAACAAACTCAGGATTCGTATGCAATATTTTTTTTTCACCATGTCGCAACATTTTTTTTTCACAGTTGCAATATTTTTTTTACAAGGATTGCAACATCAACGAACACAACAAAAAATCTCTGAAACAAAAAGTACCACAAATCCATACGGCTCCTCCCACCTCGTGTTTGGAGGCGGTTTAGGCGGCCATGAGCCACAGTGGGCAAAGCGAGAGGAAGGAAGGAAGCGTCGAGAGAGAGGCCTGGCGGAGAGAGGCGGCTCCGACGATTGGAAGGATGATCTGTGGCGTCGCCGTGGAGAAGCAGTGTCGTATTGAGGTGAGGCTATCGCGTCGGCAATGGGCGATCGGCATGCGGTGTGGTGGCGAGCTCATACGTCTGGCACGCTTCTGTATGGTCGGTCGATCTGATGCAATGCATGCTCCTCTTGCTCATTGGGCCGGCCGTGGCATCGGGGTCGCCGGGGTCACGAGGGGAGCTCCGCAGGCCAGAGCTCGGGAGTGGCTGAGAAGGGGGATGGATGACGAATGGGGGTGGGATGAGCGAGCTAAGAGGATGGAAGCCAAATGTGAATGTTGATGGGGGTGAGCAGGGGCTAGGGGAAAAGTGAAAAGATAAGGAGTGGCTGGGAACACTCCTATGTGGGAAAAGGTAAGTGAATAAGAGTGTGTGTCTGAAAACGTCCGATGCGTTTGGATGTAAAAACAGTAATATTTTCCTTAATTTATACCACCACTAACATATAGGTAAAATTTCTCCGGAAAGGTAGGCTGCAGCGACCTGCTACGAGAGCCTAGCTATGATGATGCCGTAAATAACCAATCAATATAATCATCCACCCTCGGAGGTGCTGCAGAGCTGGTCGACCTCGCCTCCCTAGCTCACTGCTGGAAAAGTCTCCATCGATCTCCTCCCTCTCCGGCCGGTGGAAGAATCGGCACGCCACCGCGCGAGACCAACACGCTGCAAAATCCTCCCTCTCCGGCCGGTGGAAGAATCGGCACGCCACCGCGCGAGACCAACACCCGACGCTGCAAAATCAACGGTGCACTCACAAGCAATCGCCGTCCGTCCTCGGCAAATTTGGTCAGACAAGCTGAATTAAGCACCTCTCGATCGGTGAGAGTCTGAGCGAGTCCGCGTACGCTAGCTGATCGATTAATTGACTGAATATTCGCGGTGATTTTCCGAAAGCGATGCTTGATTCCATCCGGCCGGCCGGGCGCATGCTTAATTAGCAGCCTGAGATTTTTTTTACCCTCTTCTTCGTCAGCGTCAACGGGACGTGCGTGCGAGCCAGGGAGGGGACAGTGGGAACTGGTTCTCGATGAAATCCTATATATAGTTCTTAGAGCATCTCTAGTATATTGAATCGATGTCGATTTAAAGTCATGTTACGTAAGTATTCTAAGAACTGAGCTTATTTTTCTCCAATATATTAAACCGATTACAACAAATAACTGGGACTACGTTACATTAAAAAATCACAAAATAATAATATTCTCCCTCAACCACACTCTCTCTTAAGTAGTTGTTTAATGCTTTGAATCGACTCCTAAGTAGAGCCCGATTCCATGTATTTTTTTTGTTGGAATCAACCCCTCTAATGTATTGAATCGATTCAATGTCTTCGCTCTCCTCATTTGAACTGGCTAAAACACAACATTAGAGATGGTCTTATTTTGCTCATATAGAATAGCAAAACTATTTATACTTACCACCCTCGATATTTAGTTTCCACCGTATGCTCTCTGGATAAAAAAAATCTCTGGCTCCGGTCCCTGTATGCGAGTAGCTACGAGCGAGGTTCTTCGCGTCCGTACGTACCCAATGATCGATCGATCTGATGATCTGATCCCCTTGCCGTAACCTAGGAGGCAAAGATTTGCTGCCCCTGACAAGCAGCTGCTATTACTACTAATATTTGCTTCTTAGGACTGGCCTGTTTTGAAAGTAGGAATTTCACGGGAAACCGTTCGATTCCCGCATTCCCACGTGCCAATCGAGGCCTCCAGTCTTAGAAAAGGAGAAAAAAAAATAAACTTTTACTAGTGCAAATCAACGCGGATAGTCTTGTTAGTAAGGATATATACGGCTAATCATCTTAATTAAGCCCTCGTGCTCCCCAGCTTGATAGCTTCTAGTCCAACAAGCAATCTCGCATTGGTCTACGTTGATGTGGACACAACACACTTGAAAAGTCAAACTAGAGGTGATTTTTATCCGCACGTACGATACTTGTCAAGCTCGTTGTAACGTGACAGCTTGGACTGTGAATGCTTTGTGCTGACATGAGCTGAGGGTCCCAAAAGCAACGTGGCGCGTGAACGTCCAGAGATTCTCGGTCATTTTATATACGAGCGGATCCCGAATATCTGTTCAAACAGTGTTTTCAGTTACCAAACAGTGCTCAACAGTAGAACCGTAGCAAATGCTGTTGAAACAGCGAAATATGAGACAACAGTAGAACAGTAGCAAATGCTGTTGAAACAGCGAAATATGAAATATCTACGTAGTGAATATATACTATAGCAATTTTATTGTGCTTTTGGTTATTATATCACTTGATTTAGACCGTTGTTTTGAATCGAACAATGGAGACAAAGAGCTTAATGCATGTTCACTGTGCTTCCCTCCATTAGCTCGTAATAATACAGAGGATCTGCTTTCTACATGAGCTTGCATCATTCACTTCTACTTGCTCTTTGAGCAGGCCAAGCACTGCCCTATGCCACGACCGAGCATCTCGCGTACCTTGACAGGCAAGCAAAACAAGCAACGAAATATCGAGCTGCACTACTGTACACGCACAAAACGCTGCAGATAGCAAAACGCAGTTTGGTTTGCATTGTACCGATCGATCTCATTCGTCCGTATTCTATCTAACGACTAAAGGGTTCTTAGGCAGAAAACATTGTACGTCTCTGCCGTTGCTAGTTGCAATGACAGATGATCCCGATCCAATTAAGCTAGCTAGCATCGATCACTAGCGCAAGTGACCCAGGCTGCCAGGCAGTAGCAAAGGAAAGTGGCAGACTTTTGCTCTCTGGGCGCACTAACTAATTACTCTCTTCAGTTTACAAAAACAAGTTATTTTGGATATTGACATGGTCTCCAAAACGTAACTTTAACCATTAATTACTATTGTAATATATTTATAAACCCAGTAAAATTGTAATATTATGAAAGTACTTTTCGAGATGAATCTAAACACTAATCTAAATATTTAAAAAGATACCAATAAGTTAAAGTTCCTAAAGTTTGAGCGTACGTATTTCAAACGACTTGTTTTTGTAAACGAGGATAGTAAGTTTATTCGGCCCGTTTTGCATGGTGCAAATTACAAAGGAAGCTTTGCGGATCGAGATGCAAATTTATTCCATTTTTTTATAGCATATAAAATCGATCGAGAGCAACTCATGCCTTCCGAGCGTCAGCACAGAGGATACGCACGAATCCAGGACAGAGGATACGCACGAATCCAGGTACCATCGATCGATCGGTGACCAGTATGTTCTTATCTACGCTTTTGTACGTGCTTATCCTCTCGTCCGTAGATCTCACGAACCAACCATTACACTGCATGTCTGCAGCCAACGATGGAGATGGAGATGCTCTACAAAGTGGGGATGACTCCACTAACACGACGACGACGTGGATGGGTACGGATACGGATACGAATGCGGATTTCGTTCCATCTACAACCTTGCTATCATCATCGTCGAGGTATCGCTGAGCAGTAGGATCTTCACTAGTGGCGGATAACGGAAGCACGGCGCAAAGGCGGACACGTACGACGCCCACGAACCCGCAGTGCTCTTTTTCGTTCGATGGTTGCGTCCCATTACCAACCAAATCGAAAGATTTGAGCGTGCAATGCCAAATATTTTTCTTGTAGAGTGTGGCCTTATCCAGAGTCGTAGTGTAGTGCTTCGTTAGCGCCTGGTAAGCAGGGGCGGATTTAGTATAGAAACATAGGTGTACAGATATACATCCAAATTTATTGGAAAACAATTCAGTACTTTGTAGGTATATTAGGTATATAAACTAAAAAGTATATTTAAAATACATATTTGAACTGTGCACAACAAGTCCGCGTCTTTGCGACTCCATCCCGATCGGAGATCCCGTCCACGCAGGCGCAGCCCACTCGGTAGCCACCACACACATGCCACCAGCCCACCACGGCCCAACTGGCATGCGACCAAGCCAACTCCAAGCCATTGCTCGGCAGCCCCAAGCCCCCAACCCAAGCACCTCACGTCACGCGGCCGAGTCGCCGAGAGCCCGAGAAGACCTAACCCTATCCCTTTCCTCCCCTTTGTCTTCTCGCTCTGGGTGGCGGCGCAAGAGATCTTGTGGCGAGTGGCGGCGGCGAGTGAGTCTGGGGGAGGCTGAGGGATGGAGGTGCGGAACCGTCTTGTGTGACAATGACAAGGAGAAGCCTGCGGCGGCGCACGGCATGCCGGGCCAAGCCCGAGCTGGCCGAGTAGGATTAGCCACTGGCACCGGTGCAAGGAGCGGCGGCGGCACGTGGCGAGGTCAAGGTGAGCTCCTCTGCTGGTTTCTCACTTTCTTGCCTCATCTCCTATCGCGGCATCCTCCTCCTAATCGGGCCGGCTTCCTAGACCCAGTCCACAGGGCGGGATCCCCAGACCCAGTCCCTAGGGCCCAGGGGCCAGGTCAGTAGTGCTCGCCTCCTATTGTCCCGCGGCCGCTCCTCCTTCGCCAGCTCGCCGCCACCGTCGCCGTGATGGGGAACAGCCGAACAGAATAGGGGATTGGCTGATTGGCTCCTTCCTCCTTAGTTGAGTACTTGAGTTAGTTGATTAGTTCTGAACTTCTGATAAGTGGATGTGGTCATGTGGTCATGTGGATCAGTGATTCAGTGGTCTGTGGTCAGTGGATGTGCATTGGCTAGTTGGCTCATGGAATCAGATATTTAGATTGACACTGATCGCTCATTCACTTACTTGGTAGTTTCATAGGCTCATAGCTTGTATAATTGTATAGATGTAAATGTTGTATGTATATGTGATATGTCAGTGACTAAGATATTCAGATTGCCATATTGGCACTGAATCACTAATCGATACTTGTTAGCTTCATTTCATAGCTTGTATAGTTGTATGTATATGTCAGTGGATAATTTGCAAGCTTAAATCACTCAGATAGTCAGATAGTGGTGTGGTCAATTCATAAATCACTCAGATTATACAACATGTTTGTAACTCCGAACACCCATTCTAAAAATTCTGGATCCGCCACTGCTTGTAAGTAGGAGTTTTTAGCTGTATTGATATTTTTTGCGGTAGGATTTGCAAAAATAACGTTCGGTGCACGGTATTTGTAAATTTAGCGTCTTGTCTGCATCGTCACCTTATGAACAAGTCTCATGAGCCGACACGTGTGCAATACCACCTTAGGGCATCTCCAATAGTTAGAGATAATCTTGTTTCTAACATATGCTACATCATCTTTAGAGACAACATCTCCGATAGATAGTCTTCAGCACACTCTTCAATATTTATATTTTATAATTTTTCTTTGAAATAGGTCTGCATATCAACTAGAGTAGATTAATATATCATGTCTTGTTTCGCGTGCACGACAGTCTCTTTAGGAAGAGACAATTTGTGCTCTATCTCCTTTCCCTCTCTCCTCCACATAAAATTTTGTTGACGTGATATAACTAAGAGACAATAATAAATACACTATTGAAGATGTCCGTACGGGTGGCTTAGTGCTGCTACCGCATGACCATCGTATCGGAGCGCACAATTATTCCAGACACTACGTAGTCACCGAATCAAACCAGTGCACGTAATCACACATATAATCGCCGACTGTTACTTGTATCCTTAAAAAATATTAATTATATTAGTCTACTCCTGTAGTACGCACTGGCTTTATTTTGGCAGAATCTACTTTGCAAAAGGACATGGTTATGACAAAGCTCTCTGATCAGGCTGTCACCCAGCTAGATTGATTAGTTACTGCCAGTTGTTTTCTCCAGAGCGAGTTAGGATTTTTTTAAAAATAACCTGGTTTTTATTTTGAATTATAGTAATAATACCTTTTTTATTTTACAGAAATAATTCTCTGTAGTTCAACCGTTGGACGACTAGTCCAAGTCGCTCAATTACCCAACGGTTGAGCGACAGATGATTATTCCTGTAAAAAGAAAAGAGGCGATATTATTACTATAATTCGGAATAAAAACTATGTTATTTAAAAAAAATCGGTGAGTCAATATTCAGTAACAGTGTACTGCCTGCAATATGATCGGTACAAATACAATTAGCAAAACAGTACCATGCATTACTACAGTGCTTATCTAAACAGGTGTAATTAATTTAATCCAATTTGATTATTACAGGTCCGTGCATAAGCAAAACACGTCAACGGTGCTAGGTCCAACCAAACGAGTACACATAAAAACCTAACTGTGGGTTTTACGACTATTTTTTGACCGTCAATTTAGAACGACCTCATTTGTGTTTTTTTTATTGTAACCTTCTTGTGTTTTTACATCGATCTCATTGTGCTCATATGCAGCACTACAAGAAATTTTACTGTGATCTCATTATGTCTTTTACTGTAGCACTACAAAAGATTTACTATCACGCTAAGCATAGAGGGTGTGGGATCATGACCCCGAGGAAAAAACATTAGCTTAGGTGTGAT
Organism: Phyllostachys edulis; assembly: GCA_036346405.1. Taxonomy (NCBI): domain Eukaryota; kingdom Viridiplantae; phylum Streptophyta; class Magnoliopsida; order Poales; family Poaceae; genus Phyllostachys; species Phyllostachys edulis. The sequence continues at coordinate 29,230,062 of CM070552.1, forward strand.
GGGGCAGCAAAAAGGGTATCACAATTACCTTTCTCACTGTTGCAAGTTACTGTCGCGCATGTATGAATCGTGTGACCGTGTCCCCAAAAAAAGCAGTGCGCTATAAGATAATCCGACAGTAAAATGGTATTAGAATTACTATCACATACACTACATATTACTGTCGATATGAACATAACTCCTACGTGGTAATCTAACAGTAAAAATTGTGTTATTTTTACTGTTACACATGGTGCGTTTTACTTCTAATATGCGTGGCATGTGGCGCACGGGGTTCCTAGTCTAAAACTGTTTTTATTGGGCCGCCCTAGAGGAGGATTATGCGCGCGCGTTCGACCTGCACATAGCAAATAGAATAGTTGTCTGCACACATTCTATGCCAAACGTAGTAGAATAACTCCTACGTGCAGGTGGCCGACGAGGAGAATAGTTACATAGGCTACCTCAATAACTATTCTACGCTTCGCCAAAAAATATATACAGATAATTATTCGAAGTCCAGTCAGCCCACCCTCTCGGAAAAAAAGTATGTAAGTAGCGCGTGGCTTACATGCGCATACGTGGACACACGCTGCAGTGTCGTGTCTCTTTCCTTATTCTACATAGGTAGCTACCTGCGTAGACCGAGCTGCATAGGTGCTTGGCACAGAACCATTGAACGACGAAGAACACATAACTAGGCGCACATCGATCTGGGACAGAATGACATGAAAGAATATATAGCCTAGCTAGGCAGAAAGAAGAATTAATGCAAATACCAGGGGAGAATTTCGCAAGAAAGAGCATGCATTTTAAAACGAGAAGACTTGATACTTTTCTGGTTTTTTTAAAAATAATATTAATTTTAAAGATAATTTAAAAAATAAATGATCGATTTTTTTTTACAAAAGTAGGTGGAATGGCGACAGGAGAAACAAGGACAGTTAGAGTAGTAGGGGGAGATTCCTATCATCAGTTCTATTGGCGACCGAACACTGTCGCCATTTCAACTGGCGACAGGACGCATGTCGTTATTTTTTATTTATGCCTAGTCGTTATTTTTTTTATTTATGTCTAGTGAATTTTTTCTAAAAAAAATATTTTTTTTAAAAAAACTTGGTAATACATTAAAGTGTCAGCGTAGTTTGGAATGCAAAATTAGAGAAGGCAATGTAATGTGAAGTAGAGAATGCGAGATCGGCGGTGCAATTTGGAACGCGAGTTCGGCGGCACAATGACACAAATAGCCCCCTTCGGAGCGGAATGAAAAAATATATTTGGGTTTAGGGTTGTCATGCGCGATATTGTCCCGATTGTATAGTTCGTGGAACCGATTCCTTGGGGAAAAGATTACGTAATATTTAACGGTCGAAATATATGGGGAAAAGATATGTAAGTTTGAAAGAATTTAATTACGAAATACATGGTATATAGGGTTTGGTTATGTACATTTGAAACGCCAACATGCACAAATCAATAAACCGAAATACACCTACGATACATGTGCGTCTTTTTGGAATATGGAAAAGGTTGATTGGAATGAAATCGATCAATCGTGGCGGCACATCGGTCCATTCCCCTTGTCTCTAGTCTGCCCGCGGCGGTGACTAATCTCGAAGTCAGTCATGTTCTGCGAGATGGGCTGGACAATTGAATGGTGTTAGCATAGCACAACGTAGGGCCAAATCAATAATCATGATGCAAACTGAGCATAACTTACCTCTTTGATCCGAACAGCACCCGGGCGATGGGGAGTGCTAGGATGGCCGCTGGTCTCATTACCAAGAGCATCCCCCTTGTGCGTCGCGCGCTCGGGCTCCTCTGGTGCCTTTTCAGTAGGGTCGGGTACGTAAGGTTTCCAGCATTTGAAGGTCTCGGCTCGCATCGCACAGTTCAACACGTACTTCTGCTAGATGAACACCCAATCGTACATGTTCGGGCTGTCGATCTATTGGAAGAAGTTGCATCGCATCTCCAACTGCGATTTATGAGCGGGTGTAGTTAGGGATTTGCGTAATGAAATTTAAGATGTGAAATATCTATGTGTGTGCAAGATATGCTTACGAGGTGGTGTCCGCATGTGTAGTATGCCCGAGCGGCCAGCGCCGTGTGTGTGGATTGGATGATCTTTGCTAGTTTTTTGCACACACATTGCGGGCGTGAGAACTCTGGTGGTATCGACGCATCCTTCATAGAACAATCTGGGTATGGTTTAGCCCTCTTGGCAAGCCATGTGCACTTCCGCAGGATCTTCGCGTAGAAATTTGCCGACGAGTCTGACACCTCCTTCCTCATAGTTGTGTGAATCGAGTTCCGGTGAAGTGTTGGGTAGGGTGGTGTAGTGTTATCCTGCAGCTCTCCTCCTCCACTTCTCTTCTTTCTTCTTTTATAATGGGCTATTTTGGCCTGAAAAGGGGGTGTGGCCTAGTGGTATTTTCGGTCTGAAAAGGTGTGTCATAGTGTGGCCTTGTCAGTCTAATAAGATAGCGCCGCAGTGTATTGTCATCTTGGTCTGCAAAAGTTACAGCGTGTGGTGTGACGGGGTGTAGTCTCTTTCGGCCTGAAAAGGGGGCGTGGCTGAGTGTGGTCTTTTCGGTCTGAAAAGGTGGTGTGACATAGTGGTCTTGCCGGTCTGATAAGGTAGCGTCGCAGTGTGTTGTTATCTCGGTCTGCAATAGCTGCAACATGTGGCGTGACAAGGTGCAGTCTTATCGGCCTAAAAAGAGGGCGTGACGTAGTGTGGTCTTTTTGGTTTGAAAAGGTGGTTTGGTATAGTGTGGTGTCATCTCAGTCTACTAAAGTGGTAGTGTGCGGCGTGACCCGGTGTGGTTCTTAAGGTCCGAAACAAAGGGGTGTCGCGATGCTAACTCCCTCACGTGGTTACCCGTGCACATAAGAACAATTAGTATCGGAACACAACACTATCATAATGTAAGTTTTACATAAATCTATATTTACATGGCATGACTGATACTTACATCTAGTAGCTACTCGCAGGCCCTGTTGGGGGCGTACCCCACGCGTGGCTCCTGGCCTTATCTGGGGCACCTGCAAGCGCTGGTACGAGTAGGTGTAATGTCCCGTTTGTCCTAGAGTTTTGCTAGATTTCAAAACTAAAAAGGAACCATTCGGTTTATTTGCTTGCTCAAGCATAACTTGAAACTTTGGAAATATTGGAGGTTTAACTTGACCTAACCAAACTTCAACTAAGTCCAGTTGGTTGTTGCTCTCTATTGGTTGAAGTTATCTAGTGTTCCTTGGCTTTTGTTTTCCTTTCTTCTTTTTCTCTGTGTGCTCTTAGGCCTAGTCTCTCCTTTCCAGGACCTCCTCTATGTCTGGATCTCTCTCTCGGTCCAGACCTCCCTTGTGTCGGACCTTCCCTTGTCCAAGACCTCTTTGTAGATCTAAGACCTCTCCTTTTGTGTCTTAGACCAGCTTGGGTTTGTGTTTCAAACCTTTTTGATTTCTGAGGATCAAGTTTGAGTGGTTTTCCTCTCTCTGGACCACCCTCTTATTTGACCTCCTCTCCTTCTTCTTCCCTTTAGACCTCCCTTGAGTTTCTCCTTTGGACCTCTTTCCTTGGACCTCCCCATTTTGAAATATCCTCCCTTGGATCTCCTCTTTTGAATCTCCTCTGTTGGACCTCCCTTGTGTTCGTTTGGACTCTCCTCGCTTCTGTTCAAGCCTTCCGCTTGATCCAGACCTCAGCCGCTTTTGTACCGTTCGATTTGTATCGGACGGCTTGATCTTGTTGGCACGTTCAGCCGGTTCGAACATCTCACCCCTTTTTGAGTCGTCCGATCTATGTGGGATGGCCCAATCACTTTGCTCCGTCCGATCGAGGTCTGACGGCCCCAGCCTTCTCCGCATTTTCCTTGCTATCACTTCGCTCCCTTGGTTTTGATCTGACCGTTGAGACCTCCCCTTTGGAGATCTTAACCGTCAGGACCTCCCTTGTTTAGATCTTGACCGTTGAGACCTCCCCTTTGGAGATCTTAACCGTCAGGGCCTCCCTTGTTTAGATCTTGACCGTTGCGACCTCCCCTTGGAGCCGCGACCTCCTCTCTTTTGTCCTTTAGCGCGACCTCCTCTCTTTTGTCGTTTAGCTGCGACCTCCCCTTGAGGATCGCGACCCCCTCTCTTTTGTCGTTTAGCCGTGACCTCCCCTTGAGGCCGCAACCTCCCCTCTTTTGTCGTTTAGCCGCGACCTCCTCTTGTGGATCTGACCATTAGGACCTCTCCTTGTAGATCCTGACCGTCAGGACCCCTCCTTTGAGCTTTCTTTTCTTTGGACCTCCCTGTGGTCTTTTTGCAAAGACCACCTTTGCGGGTTAAGACCTCTTCTTTGAGGACAAGACCTGTGGTCGTCAGTGAAGACCTCCTTTGCGGGTTAAGGACTCCCCCTTTGAGGCCAAGACCTGTGGTCTTTTTGCAAAGACCACTCTTGTGGCTGATACCCCCTCTTTGACTGATCTGTCCGCCGAGTTTGACTGGCTCCACTAGTCATTCCAGCTCACTTTCTCAATTCCTCTGCCTCTAAAGCCTTAAGCATGTTTAATGCTTGTTGCATCACATTAAATGCGGTCACTTCTGGGGTACTTCGTTTATCCTTTTGATGGCATACCCTGTCTTATCATTGCCTTGTTTTTCACCTACCCTTGACTAATGTGTCTCCGAGCCTTCCTGTGGCTCTTTCTTTTTCTCCTCCCTGTCTGGCTATATATAGCCCGTGTATGCTTTCCATTGCCACCTTTTTCCTCATTTCCTATCTTCCCTGCTCTCGCTTAGTTTTCTCCAAGCTTGTGCTTGAAGCTTCACCAAAAAGTGCCCGAGGAAGCTGTGCCACCACCTCTTCATCACCAAGAAGATCATCGAGCCAAGCCTGCTTTGTTTTCTTTGCCCAGAGCTCGCGGAGTGCCGTGTCGTCCTCATCCACCGCAGCTGTCCCTCTAATCTCCCTTTTTTTCGTCTCTTTCTTGGTTTTGGTGAGTTTCCTTGTGCCTATTCTTTTCTTGTTCATACGACCACTTTGTGTGATCGTATTCTTCTCACGACCACGTTATGTGGTTGTGTTCTTTTTACGACCACGTGGAATAGTCGTGTCTTTCTCAGGACTTCTTTTGGCAAAGACCACCTCTTGGTCTTTTCTGGTCTTCCTGCGAAGACCACCCTTGTGGTCTTTTTGCAAAGACCACCCTCCCGCTCATGGCTGCCTTGCAGGTCTTTTTGCAAAGACCGCCCTCTCGGCCATGATCACCTCTCAGCCATGTCTTGGTCTTTTTGGAAAGACCATCGTCTTTCGGGTTGGACCATCCCTCTCACTGAGACCTCTTGCTTTTCTAGTTTTTGGTTGAGATTTGCTTAAGTTCTTTTGAGTCTTTTAAGTTCTTTTGCCGAGAGTTGTCTTATTTATTTGGTTCTTTGCGTACGTGTAGATCCCGAGTTCGAGGAGGAGTACTTGGACCCGGCAATCTCTACCGAAGGCTCACCCCTGCTCAACGAAGGTAAGTCGCAGACCTTTGATCATGTTGAACCAAGCATTTCTAAAATATGTTGTTTTACATTATCATGCATGGCTACTTTTATAAGAAATGTTTTGGGCTGTAGCTATATCTCACTTGATATTATGCCTCCTTGGATGACTGTACTCAACATGTTGACATGATTCCCTTGGACACCTTAGAATGGGTATTTTAGTTGGTATTGTTTGATATTGCCAACATGAGACCGTATGTTTATGCTTAGCCTTACTTTAGAACCGTGGGTCTTGAGAATCATGATTCATCATTAATAATCTTGACTAATTGAACTATGAAATTGTGGTTGGTGCCACTATTGAGCAGCTGTATTGATTGTGGTGCGATGCCACTCTTGTTAAAATTTGGTGTGCCAAGACCAGGGTGGTCTTTGGCCGAGTTAAACCTAAAATGTTTTCACACTAGGGCAAGTGAACGTGCAGTAAAGGGGGTGCCATGTGCACACTGAGATGAGGTTGTCTTGCCTGAGTGGATTAAGGACATAACTTTGTGTTCTGTTGATCCGGATATTACCGTGCAACCACAAGACCATTTTATGGGGGTGGTCTGGGCCAAATAATTAGTAATGAGCTGGCTTGGTTCTGTTGTGGTGGAAGTGTGTGCTGATTCACACTTGGCGCGAGAGGGGGCACCCATTAACCCGGCAGGGGGATCTGCGAAACCTTAGCGGGCAGCTCTGAGCCAGTTCAAAGCTTTGTAAAGGCCTTGTCACGCTCTCTAAACTGCTCACCTTCGGAAGTGAGCAAGGGTTCCGAGGGAAACCCGACCCGCTAGAGAGGTCGTGGATTGTGGGTAAAGTTGTACACCTTTGCAGAGTGAAAAATCTATTCGAATAGTCAAGTCCTTGGTCATGGACATTGCCTAGTGAAAATTGCGCAAAGAGTAGACTTTTATAAAATTTGTGGTCCACGATTGGCCGTGGGTATTGGCGAGTGTTCTGGGTGGCTCCGAATGCTCGTGATGTCCATGGTTGGTCGTGGTGGTCTTTTGAACCCTAGGGTGGTCCAAGGTGCTCCTGAGTGGGTGCTCAGAGGAGGTCTTGGGGCCCTAGGGAGGTCTTTGAGGAACTCTGGAGTAGGTGCTCCAAGTGGTCGTGGGAGTGGCCCTGGCCGTGGGTGCGACCTGACCACCCACGAGTGGTTTTTTTTTTGGAAGTGAGTAGGTGCTCACCTCCCTCCTTTTCAAACGAATGTATCTATGTGTTATGCTTTTAACTTGAGCTTTTCAATCTACTTATGCTATTTACTGTTAAATCTTGCTTTCTGTAAACTAACCATACAGCTCTCCTTGGCCAAGCCATTGCATGAATACTATGTGCATAATTGTTCCCTGCGATTTGCTGAGTACATTCAAACGTACTCATGGCTTTAAGCCCTCTGTTTGAGCAGTGGCCGAAGATGACCTATTCCAGGGAAGCACAGACCTCTTCGAGGAGGAGTTCTTTGATGACCCAGCGTGCTAGGACGTGCTCCACTTGACAGCATGTGGGCTTGCCGGATGGCTCTTTGCGTCATGTGTTTCTGTTGCAAAGGTTTCCTTTTGTCGGTTTTTGTAAGCCCTAGTTGGTAACCTCTGTAAGCAACCTTGACCATAAGGTCTTTGTTTAATATATGTTAATTTATGCGCTTCATCATTTGTCGAAGCAGGTGTGGTTGTGATTACACCTTGGGAGTTACGTGCGAGCTAGCTCTTGTTCCTGGGACTAGCTCAGTGCACAAAGGCCAGACCTCCAGGAGGTCTTTGAGATCCCCTGGGAGGTCCTAGCGGACCTCCTCTTAGGACATACTTGGAGGACCTCCCAGACCTCCAAGCGATTCTGCCGGACGTCCCTAAGAGGTCCTGGGAGACCTTTCCTTGTATTTCCCGAGAGAGTCCTCACAAATGTGGTATCAGAGCCCTGGTCGACTGTAGGACGTGGCTATAGGTAGAAGGGTCGTTTTAGACAAGTCTCAAAAAGCTATTTTCTAAAATTAAACCAACTTGAAAATTTGTTTAGTGGTCTCTCTCTTGTCTTGATCTATTCTGATCTCATCTTGTCTCACTCTTTTCTCATCTTACTCTATTTCCTCTCTTATCTCCCTCTCTGGTTCTTGCATCTTACCTCATCTGGAACCTTGCTTTCAAGCTTTAACTTGACCTCCTTATCCATGTAACCTCTATAGGGCCATCTTCTTAAGGTTAGGCTGGTAGTGGTCCCTTTTAGTTTTAGCATCGCTTAGTTGGGGTTAGTAGGACCTCTGGTTTGAGTCTTGCTGCTTTTCTCTAGCCTTCTGGCGTTTGCTCTTTTGGTTTAACCGAGTTACCCCTATTAGGATGATCCATCTTTTCTTCTTTGCTCTAGCTTATCTTTGTGTTATTCCCTCTTATCTATTATGCTTTCTTTCTCGTCTATTAAATTTGAGAGTTCGGTACAGGTGGTTCAAACTCACCACTCAGCAAGTCAGGATGAGCCAGCAGAGCAGTTGCCTTCACCACCACCTCCTCTAGCAGTAGTGGCAGACCAAGGACTGGGACAATTTATGGCAGCTCAAGCCCAAATGGTGAGCTCCATGATGCAAAATATGAACCAAATGATGGCCTAGCAAAGCCAGACCACCACTGCATTGCTTGCCATGATGAGTCAAAGCAGCCAAGCAGCAGCTGTGTCACCTCCTCACCTCCTGATCACCCTCGCCTTTGGATACGGATGATTGGCTGAGATCAACCGAGAAGAAGATTGAGATTGCCCGTTGCGAAGACCGAGAGAAGGTCTTGTTTGTTTCACATCAGTTGGAGGGCGCTGCCGCGGAATGGTGGGACACTTTTTGTGCTGCTCATGTTGACCCCCAGAGGATCACATGGGCTGAATTTTCAACAGCTTTTCGCCATTCCCATGTCCCTGATGGGAAGGTTGAGATGAAGAAGAATGAGTTCCGGGACCTCAAGCAAGGCAATATGACTGTGAGTGAGTATCTCACCAAGTTCACACAGCTGTCCCGTTATGCCCATGAAGATGTAGCCACTAATAATGCCCGTCAAAAGCGCTTCAAGCGAGGTCTCCACCCTAGCTTGAAGGTTCAAGTAGTTGGTAATGATTATCTAGATTTTCAGCACATGGTAAACAAGGCTATGCTAATTGAAGAATCCCGCCGAGAGCTCTCTGAGGCTTACAAGAGGAAGATGCCACCCTCCAGTGCACATCAAGGACCTCCTCAGCGTCCCAGGACTTTTGTGCAACACCAACACCGGCGCTAAGGACCTCCTAGTGCTTCCAGGACTTCTGCTAAGACCTCCCGTCCAGGTGCTCAAAGCCAGCGCCGCAACATTAGCAGCAGCAACCAGCCACCCAAGGCCTCCACCGCAGTAGGGATCACCTGTTTTAAGTATCATCAAGTGGGGCATTATACCAGCCACTGCCCACAGAGGATAGGTCAAGCCGTGGGAACCTCCTCTTCAGGACCTCCCCCAGCTAGGACCTCCCAGCAAGTCGCAGGACCTCCTTAAGCCAGGACTTCTCAACCTTATGGAAGAGGTCGTGTTAATCATGTTGCAGTGGAGGAAGCCCAGGCCTCCCCGGATGTTGTACTAGGTATGTTTCTAGTAAATTCAGTGCCAGCTGCCGTTTTGTTTGATTCTGGGGCTTCTCATTCGTTTATTTCTTAGAGTTTTGCTGCAAAGCACCAATTTAAAATTACAACTCTTAAGACTACCTTGTTGGTTCAATCCCCCGGTTCGGAGTTAAGCATGAACCAAAGTTGTCCACAAGTTAAATTGGTCATAGAGGGAGTAGAATTTCTGGCCATCCTCATTCTCTTGGACACCAAGTCCCTAGATGTGATCTTAGGTATGGACTGGCTTGGGGACCACCATGCAATGTTGAATTGTAGTGGCCGAAGCATCTCTTTGACCAGCCCCAGTGGAGTCACAGTGAAGTTTGAAGCCTCCTCAAAAAAGCTTGACGGATCTTTAGCTTGTATTGCTCAAGTGGTATCTTTGGAAGATGTCCCAGTTGTCCGAGAGTTTTCAGATGTGTTCCCTGATGAGCTCCCAGGGAAGCCTCCAGATAGAGATCTTGAGTTTGTTATTAATCTTGTCCCAAGGACCTCCCCCATATCCAAGAGACCTTATAGGCTGCGTGTTGATGACCAAGTGGAGTTGAAGAAATAGATTGAAGACCTGCCGAGCAAAGGTTTTATTAGACCTAGCTCCTCACCTTGGGGAGCTCCAGTGATTTTCGTGCCCAAAAAGGACGAAACACAGAGAATGTGTGTGGACTACTGTGCTTTAAATGAGTTTACCATCAAGAACAAGTATCCTCTACCAAGGATTGATGACCTGTTTGATCAATTGAAAGGAGCTGGGGTATTCTCAAAGATAGACTTGAGGTCAGGGTACCATCAGCTCAAGATCCGCAAAGAAGACATCCCTAAGACAACTTTTTCAACTAGATATGTGTTGTTTGAGTTCACTGTAATGTCCTTTGGGCTGACCAATGCCCCTGCTTATTTTATGAACTTGATGAATAGAGTGTTCATGGAGTACCTTGATAAGTTTGACATTGTCTTCATTGATGACATCCTTGTGTATTCTAAAAGTGAAGAAGAGCATGCAGAGCACCTCTATTTGGTTTTGTAGAAGCTCAGAGTGCACCAACTCTTTGCCAAGTTTAGTAAGTGTGAGTTTTGGTTGAAGGAAGTGGTCTTTTTAGGACATATTTTGTCTGAAAAAGGAGTCTCTGTCAACCCCGGTAAGGTCCAAGACATGCTCAATTGGGAGTCTCCTAAGTCAGTGCCTCAAATCCGAAGCTTCCTTGGAATGGTCAGGTATTACAAAATATTTATTGAAGGGTTTTATCGAATAGTAAGACCTCTTACTCAGCTCTTAAAGAAAGAGAAGAAGTTCTCTTGGACCTCCGAGTGTGAACAAAGCTTTCAAGAGCTCAAGAGAAGGTTGACCTCTGCGCCAGTTTTGGTATTGCCAGATGTCCGAAAGGACTTTGAGGTCTATTGTGATGCATCACGACAAGGACTTGGTTGTGTCTTGATGCAAGAAAGAAGAGTGGTAGCCTATGCCTCGCGTCAGTTGAAACCTCATGAAGCAAATTACCCTACTCATGACCTAGAGCTAGCTACCGTAGTGCATGCTTTGAAGATTTGACGCCACTATCTCATCGGAAACCGCTGTAAAGTCTACACAGATTACAAGAGCTTAAAGTATATCTTTACACAAGCTGATTTGAATATGAGGCAGAGAAGATAGTTAGAGCTAATTAAAGACTACAACGTGGGAATTCATTACCACCTCGGCAAGGCCAATGTGGTAGTAGATGCTCTAAGCAGGAAGGTCTATAGCAGCACATTGATAGTCAAAGAAAGCCAACCAGCTTTGCATGAGGAGTTCCAGAAGCTCAGGCTTGAAATAGTTGAAGAAGGGTTTTTGGCAGCTCTGGAGGTGCAGCCGACTTTGCAAAATCAGATCAGGGTAGCTCAGGTTGATGATGCCGACATTCAAGAAATCAAGAGCAACATGAGAAAAGGGAGATCCTTAAGGTTTTTGGAAGATGAACAGGGGACTGTCTAGTTCGAGAAAAAGGCTATGTGTGCCAAACAACCTAGAGCTCAAGAAGGTGTTACTCAGAGAGGCTCATGAAGCATTGTATTCCATTCATCCAGGAGCTTCAAAGATGTATCAAGATATCAAGGAAATGTACTGGTGGCCTAGCATGAAGCGTGAAATTGCTGAGTATGTGGCCAAGTGTGATACTTGTCAGAAGGTAAAGGCCATACACCAAAGACCTGGAGGTCTTTTGGTGCCCTTGTCCATACCCGAGTGGAAATGGGAAGAGGTCGGGATGGACTTCATAACTGGTCTGCCCTGGACCCAAGCTGGTTTTGATTCCATTTGGGTGGTTGTGGATCGCTTAACCAAGGTGGCTCATTTTATCCTTGTCAAGACCACTTATTCTGGAGACAAATTAGCAGAGCTCTACATGGCTAAAGTGGTGTGTCTACATGGTGTGCCAAATAAGATAGTGTCAGATAGAGGATCTCAGTTCACCTCCAAATTTTGGCAGAAGCTACATGATGCCTTGGGTACAGACCTCAATTTCAGCACAGCTTACCACCCACAAACTGATGGCCAAACGGAAAGAGTCAACCAAGTTCTTGAGGACATGCTGAGAGCTTGTGCTCTAGAAAATTAAGGTAGTTGGGAACGAATGCTACCCTATGCTGAGTTCTCCTACAATAACAGCTACCAAGCAAGTCTTTAGATGTCTCATTTTGAAGCCCTATATGGAAGAAAATGTAGGACACCTTTGTACTGGACAGAAACTGGTGAAGGACAAGTTCTTGGACCAGAGCTCTTGAAGGAAGCTGAAGACCAAGTGAGATCCATAAGAGAAAAGTTGAAGACTGTTCAGACCAGACAGAAGAGCTATGCAGACTGTGGATATCATGGGAATATGTGCATGATCTTAGGATGATGAAATAATTGGCAATGGATTTGATGGTTTGACGAATCACGCGTTTTTGGTGAAGTTAAAAAAATTTGTCGCAGAGGCGGTCGGACCGGTGGTCAATGACCGATCGGGCCGCAGTGCGATCGGCCGTAGTTGAACCGCGATCGGCCGGCTTATCTATTCATCGTCAATCGTTTGCGATGATTTTTTGGTGAGGTCATATTCATGGTTATCAGTGCATATGTGTTGCATGATGCATGTTTTCACTAACGTGGGTCAAGTTGTGAAGAACTTGTTCCCGGATTCGATTTCTTTGTCTATTATTGTGCAGGACGCTTGACGATCAACGGCGAGGATGATCGGGACTAAGCTTGGAGAGCTGAGGTCCAGAATGATCAAGGATGCTGGATCAGGTCAATGGACTCAAGCATGGAGCAGAATGGACAAAGGTGACCGAACAGGCGATTCGGTCTGCGACAATTTGGATCAAGCGGCGGCGAAGTCGGTCTGCTGCCATGGTGGTTTCGGTGGGAGCCGGACGGGAGAGACTTGCCGACACAATGAGAGCCGTTGATCAACCTATACGTGGCGAAGCAGGTGAGTGCTTCACCAAGATTGGACTTGGTCTTTAGAGAAAGATCAAGAAGGGGTATTTTGGTAATTTCACCAAATACCGTCTTTGTGACCTTGGGCTAAACCGCGGCGCAAGACGGTGCGTGGAGAAGCGGTTTAGGTCAAGAGAAGATGAAGACGGCGCTTTAAGATGTGTGTGTGTGTCCCGTTTGTGTTGGGCCTTAACGGGAGCTCATTAGGGTTAACTCTTCTAGAAGCTAAGCCTCACTATAAATAGGAGGGGGTGCTGTCAAACAGCCCCCAAGCACTTGATTTTGCAAAACCCTAGTTTGTCTTAGGGCTTAGAGAGGAAAGGAGAGGCTTAGGGTTTTAGATAGTTGAATTGATTTGAGTGCTCATGTTGTGAGCTTTGTCCTCCTTGAGGGAGTGGCTGTAAACCAGCAACAACTAGGAATCAATCTATGCAAGATTGCACAAAGATGAGTTCTTATTTGTTCTTGCTCTCTATTTCTTGATTTTGGGGCTTTCTTTGATCCGCGAGTTTTTGCTTGGTTTCTTGCCGTGATCTAACTTGCTGTGACATGTGGGAACCCATCTAGGATCATCTTGATCATCAATCACCCACAAGCAAGTCTCTAGATCATATTTCGTATTTAGCTCGGTTTTTGAACCACCTTCGTTCAAACTGAAAAAGATAGGAACTTTGGCATGGACCTTTGTAATCTTTGATTGGAATAGGTTCCTAATATCTTAGAGAAGGTGTGTCTCAAATTTCGTGGAGTTTTGCCTTACGGATCAAAAGTTAGACCAATTTTTGTTTTGGTTTTCTGGCTGATTGTGCTGTTCATCGTGCCTGAGGTCTAACCGCATCTTTGCCTGAGGTTAGTCTGGCCTGAGAGATTAGTCTGCACTTTTTCCTGAGGTTAGTCCAGACTGAGAGGTTAGTCCGCACTTTTGCCTAAGGTTAGTCCGACCTGAGAGGTTAGTCCGCACTTTTGCCTGAGGTTAGTCCGGCCTGAGAGGTCAGTCCGCACTTTTGCCTGAGGTCAGTCCGACCCTCTGGTTTAGGTTTTGGTTTTTGGTATTTTGCTTGGGGTTTTGATTTGGGTTCAACACAAGTCCTCTGCAGTACTTGTATATTGATCTTCATAGCTTCCAAAACTAATGGAGTGATATAGATGTTGAATCTAATCAAGGTGAAAAATAGCGAAAGCGTCTATTCACTCTCTCTAGTCGCCTTTTTCGGTCCTACAAGTGGTATCAGAGCCCAGTTAGCTCTTCTCATATATCTTAACCGGTCTGAGGAGTCATGGCGTCTGACAAGTATTCCACCAAACCACCTGTGTTTGATGGAGTCGATTTTGCTTACTGGAAGGCTCGCATGCATGCCTACATCGAGGCTCAAGGGCACGCAATTTGGCTTACAATAAAAAAATCCTTATGTTGTGCTAGCCAATGACGATGTGATCACTCCAGATGTGGAGGCAAATAGCAAGACTCGAAACTTCTTGATTCAAGGGCTTAGTCGATCTGAGTTTGAGCATGTCGCTCATTTAAAGTCTGCTCATGAGATCTGGAAGACCCTCTGTGATTACCACAAGGGATCTACTGCGATCAAGGAAGTGAGACAGAACCAGCTTAAGAAAGAATACTTAAAGATCGAATAAAGGCCAGGTGAATCTTTGGATGAGTTGTGGGGAAGTTTCTCAAAAATCCTTCATGACCTACGTGCTGTGGATCTTGTGTTCACTGAATCTGAAAATGCACGTTAGGTCTTGGGTGCTCTTGATGTGAAGGTTTGGGGGATAAAAATCACTTCCATCAATGACAACACTGTCATGAGTGAGCGTACAATGGATAAGCTCTACTTGTGGTTGAAGACGTATGAGATTGACTTCATCTTGCGTCTCCGTAAGACAGAGTCGGTGGCTTTAGTGGTTGATCCATCTAAGGGTAGTTCTTCTGATTCTTTGGATTTTGGCTCATCTAGGTTTTTATTGTCTGCTTTACACTCTTTGAGCGATGCGCAGCTAGAGAAGCTACCTGAGGATGATTTAGCCCTCCTATCCACAAAATTTTCGAGAGTCTACAACAAGGTGAGGAGTAGAAGGAGAGGTGACCTTGTCACTTGCTTTGAGTGTGGTGAGCCAAACCACATTCGTGCCAGATGCCCCAAGCTGAAGGGTAAGGAGGAGAAGGACTCCCGAAGGTGTCCTCAAGCTAGGGATGCAAAAGCCAAGAAGCCCAACTATCGCAAATTCGTCAGCCGGGGTCCTTACCGCTCTTGAGAGTGTTGATATGAGCGATGTGGACTCGGGGACGGAGGAGGACGATGATGATTCTCATGGCAAGAAGAAGGCCCAAGATTTCACTGGCATGTGTTTCATGGCCAAGGACTTGCACGACGTCGACTCCTCCAACGATGACGACCCTTTCAGCGATCCCGATGAGGCATGCCCCTCACTCAATGAAATGAAACGTGCTTTGGTCGTTGCTGAACAAAAACTAAAAAAGCAAGCTAAAATGATTAAGAGACAGGACAACATGATTGATAACTTGAACCTAGAAGTTGTTAGGCTCAAATCCATTAATCTTGTCGATGTTTGTGATTCTTGCTCTAGCTTGCATAATGAATTGACCAATATGAAATCTGCTCATTCCTCTGTTGCGAATCAACTTAAAGATGCTCTTGATGAACTAGAATATCTCAAGTGTAGTCCTGTGTGCATGGATGATGTTGCTCTAGATGTGACTGCTGTAGATACTATTCCTTTACCTTGCTTAAATTGTGCTTTGCTTGAATTAAAATTGGATAGCGCTACGAAAGAATTGCTGAAATTTGATGCTACTCACACTTGCTCTCATTGTGAGGAAAATAAGATTAAAATGAAAGAAATGACTGAAATAGTTCTTCACTCTAAATCTGTATCATGTGAAAATTGCCATAAACTCACAATGGAGAAAGAAGCTCTAAACAAGACTCTAGAGGAGAAAGCTAAAATTGAACAATCCATGTCCATGACTGCATCCAAGAAAGTTGTTGATTCTGCTTCTTGTGCTTTTTATACTGAAGTTGGAACAAATTTAGATGAGATACAAGAGGCGTTTAGAGTCAAATTCAAAGAGCAAGTGAGTAGGATTGAGAATGCTTCTTGTGTGTCTTGTGAGGCTTTAAGGGTTGAGGTAGCTCTTGTTAAAGAAAAGCTTGCTAGGATAATCAAGTCAAATAGGTGTGTCACCTGCAAGGACCTAGCCAAAGAAAATAATTATCTCAAAAAGACTCTTGAGAGATTTTCTAGTGGGAAGAAGAATCTCAACATGATCCTCGACCAATCTAAGGTGAGTGTGAAGAAAAGTGGCCTAGATTTTAATTCCCTAGAGCATGCCAAGAACCATCTACCTAAGATTGTGAGAGCTGTTGAGAGTGGCATGTTCGAGGTAGAACCCCCTGAGCCATCTAAGGTAGTCTTTAGATCTGCGGGTTTTGCTCAAACCCTTCAAGCAAGGCAGTGCTTCTACTTCATCGGTCGAGACCCTCAAAAGGTCAAGTACCATTGCACCTTCTGCAAGAAGGATGGCCACATCGTTGAGTTCTGCTTCCGTAGAGCCAAGATTGAGAGGAAGGATAGGATGAGTGCCTTGAGGACCATTAGAGGAGTTCCCTCATCTGTGACAGTCTCTAGAACCAGACAGCCTATCTTTCCTGCTAGACATAGGCCTATATTCGTAGATGACTTTTTTTGACTCTTTTGGTGGCTCTAGGCAGTATTTTGGGTTAGGATATCGTCATGAGAGACCACAGGTAGCATCTAGACAGGGAGAGTTTTGGATGACCTAGACCAGTCTCTTAAGCTTCTTGCTTGAGATGGTCATGGCAAGGCTTGAGATCTAGCACAATGCTAAGAAAATAAATTATCAATTGGTTGAAACTTAGGAGGCAGTTGTGGATGGCTCCTAGTCCAGAACTTGCTTTACTAAGATAAATCCAAAAATTTTCAGCAAAATGCTCAATGTGCTAAATTCCAAATGCTTGAACAAATTGATTCATAACTGAACTCATAGCGCTCAAAATTGACTCATTTTCTAGTTTTTGGGCTCCGTTTTACTTATAGACATGGCTTGACTCATTTTTGGATACCTTTAGTTAAACCATAATCTTGAGCACCTTGTCATGCTACCAATTCATTTAATTTCAGATTACTGCTATTTTGGCTTTAGTTTTGCTGTACATGTTTTGCCATGATAGAAAGTAGCTTCTTCACATAATATGGCTTGGTGTAATACTTGTACAGTCCTCATGGATAATTTTCAAGGCTCCTTTTGTTAAAAATGATAATATGGCTTGCTGTAATACTTGTATAGTCCTCATGGATAATTTTCATGGCTCCTTTTGTTAAAAATGAATTAATTGCAGCCATTCCATATCATTCATGCTCTATCTTCCTTTATGCACCTTGATGAATCCATTGTCAAAGGGGGAGAATTGGTGAAAATGAAATTTGCATGAGGTTATGAGGATCATAGTGAGGGGAGCATCTCATATGTATTTTTGTGATTTCATTGTCCTTTCTGAACTTGAATTGCATTTCTTACTTTCTCACAATGATCAAAGGTCAATTTGAACAATTGTTCTTTTATATGGACCTTAAGTGAGATTTTGAAATTTTCTGGAAATTGAAGCTTTCTTGCTTTCTTTTGCCTGATCTCACTTGTCTATGTTTTTCTGGAGCCAGCTTGGTCATTTCCCTTGCTTTTTATTGCATTTGGACCAAGTTGTGCCTTTGTGCGAAAACGTCGAGTTTATTTCTTTTCAAACCTCAAACTTTGCATTTTTGGAAAATTGCCAATGTGTTCATCACGGGGGAGATTGTGGATATCATGGGGATATGTGCATGATCTTAGGATGATGAAACAATTGGCAATCACTTTGATGGTTTGACGAATCTCACGTTTTCGGCGAAGTTAAAAGAGTCAAGCAGAAGCGGTCAGACCGGCCTGGTGCGATCTGACCGGCTTAATCCTGTTCATCGTCCAATCGTTTGCGATGATTTTTTGGTGAGGTCATATTCATGGTTATCAGTGCATATGTGTTGCATGATACATGTTTTCACTAACGTGGGTCAAGTTGTGAAGAACTTGTTCCCGGATTCGATTTCTTTGTCTATTATTGTGCAAGACGCTTGACGGTCAACAGCGAGGATGATCGGGGCTAAGCTTGGAGAGCCGAGGTCCAGAACGATCAAGGATGCCGGGTCAGGTCAATGGACTCAAGCATATCGCAAAATGGACAAAGGTGAACGAACGTGCAGTTCGGTGCCACGGGTTGGATCAAGCGGCGCGGGGGTCGATGCAAGTGCCATAGTGGTTTCGGCGGGAGCCGAACATGAGAGACTTGCCCACACGATGAGAGCCGTTGATCAACCTACACGTGGCGAAGCAGGCGAGTGCTTCACCAAGATTGGACTTGGTCTTCGGAGAAAGATCAAGAAGGGGTATTTTGGTAATTTCATCAAATACCGCCTTTGTGACCTTGGGCTAAACCGCAGCGCAAGACGGTGCATGGAGAAGCAGTTTAGGTCAAGAGAAGATGAAGACGACGCTTTAAGATGCGTGCGGGTGTCCTGTTTGTGTTGGGCCTTAACAGGAGCCCATTAGGGTTAACTCTTCTAGAAGCTAGTCTTAGGGCTTAGAGAGGTAGGAGAGGCTTAGGGTTTTAGAGAGTTGAATTGATTTGAGTACTTATGTGGTGAGCTTTATCCTCCTTGAGGGAGTGGCTGTAAACCAGCAACAACCACGAATCAATCTATGCAAGATTGCACAAAGATGAGTTCCTATTTGTTCTTTCTCTCTATTTCTTGATTTTGGGGCTTTCTTTGATTCACGAGTTTTTGCTTGGTTTCTTACCGTGATCTAACTTGCTGTGACATGTGGGAACCCATCTAGGATCATCTTAATCATCAATAACCCACGAGCAAGTCTCTAGATCATATTTCGTATTTGGCTCGGTTTTTGAACCACCTTCGTTCAAACTGAAAAATATAGGAACTTTAGCATGGATCTCTGCAATCTTTGATTGGAATAAGTTCCTAATATCTTAGAGAAAGTGTGTCTCAAATTTCGTAGAGTTTTGCCTTACGGATCAAAAATTAGACCAATTTTCTTTTTGTTTTTGGGCTGATTGTGCTGTTCATCGTGCCTGAGGTCTGACCGCACCTTTGCCTAAGGTTAGTTCGGCCTGAGAGGTTAGTCCGCACTTTTGCCTGAGGTCAGTCCGGCCCTCTAGTTTAGGTTTTGGTTTTTGGTCTTTTGCTTGGGGTTTTGATTTGGGTTCAACATAAGTCCTCTCTTCATAGCTTCCATAGCTAATGGAGTATAGATGTTGAATCTAATCAAGGTGAAAAATAGCAAAAGCGTCTATTCACCCCCTCTAGTCGCCTTTTTCGGTCCTACACAGACAATAGACATCGAGACCTAGCCTTTGCTCCTGGAGATCAAGTGTACCTTAAAGTGTCACATCTCAAAGGAATGCACCGTTTCAGAGTCAGTGGGAAGCTAGTGCCAAGATTCATTGGACCTTTTCCCATTCTTGCCCGAAGAGGAGAAGTTGCCTACAAGATAGACCTCCCTCCTCAACTGACTGGAGTGCACAATGTCTACCATGTATCTCAGTTGAAGAAGTGCTTGTGTGTGCTAGAGGAAACTATGCCCTTAGAAGCAGTGGACCTCCAAGACGACCTCACCTACCAGGAGCAGCCCATCAAGATCTTGGACATGTTTGAGCGGATGACAAGGACCAAGACCATCCGCCTTTGCAAAGTGCAATGGAGCAACCACACCGAGGCAAAAGCAACTTGGGAGCACGAAGAGGACCTCAAGAAGGAGTTCCTGCACCTATTCTCTAGCCAGCCTGAATCTTGTAGTCGAGATTCTCTTTAAGGGGTGAAGGTTTGTAACGTCCCGTTTGTCCTAGAGTTTTGCCAGATTTCAAAACTAAAAAGAAACCATTCGGTTTATTTGCTTGCTCAAGCTTAACTTGAAACTTTGGAAATATTGGAGGTTTAACTTGAGCTAGCCAAACTTCAACTAAGTCCAGTTGGTTGTTGCTCTCTGTTGGTTGAAGTTCTTTGGTGTTCCTTGGCTTTTGTTTTCCTTTGTTATTTTTCTCTGTGTGCTCTTAGGCCTAGTCTCTCCTTTCCAGGACCTCTTCTGTATTTGGATCTCTCTCTCGGTCCAGACCTCCCTTGTGTTGGACCTCCCCTTGTCCAAGACTTCTTTGTAGGTTTAAGACCACTCCTTTTGGGTCTTAGACCAGCTCGGGTTTGTGTTTCAAACCTTTTTGATTTCTGAGGATCAAGTTTGAGTGGTTTTTCTCTCTCTGGACCACCCTCTTATTTGACCTCCTCTCCTTCTTCTTCCCTTTAGACCTCCATTGAGTTTCTCCTTTGGACCTCTTTCCTTGGACCTCCCCATTTTGAAATATCCTCCCTTGGATCTCCTCTGTTGGACCTCCCTTGTGTTCATTTGGACCTCCCACGCGTCCGTTCAAACCTTCCGCTTAATCCAGACCTAAGCCACTTTTGTATCGTTCGATTTGTATTGGACGGCTTGATCTTGTTGGCACGTTCGGCCGGTCTGAACGTCTCACCCCTTTTTGAGTCGTCCGATCTATGTGGGACGGCCCAATCGCTTTGCTCCGTTCGATCGAGGTCTGATGGTCCCAGCCTTCTCCGTGTTTTCCTTGCTATCGCTCTGCTCCCTTGGTTTTGATATGACCGTTGAGGCCTCCCCTTTGGAGATCTTAACCGTCAGGGCCTCCCTTGTTTAGATCTTGACCGTTGAGACCTCCCCTTTGGAGATCTTAACCGTCAGGGCCTCCCTTGTTTAGATCTTGACCGTTGCGACCTCCCCTTGGAGCCGCGACCTCCTCTCTTTTGTCCTTTAGCGCGACCTCCCCTTGAGGACCGCGACCTCCTCTCTTTTGTCGTTTAGCCGCGACCTCCCCTTGAGGACCGCGACCTCCTCTCTTTTGTCATTTAACTGCGACCTCCCCTCTTTTGTCGTTTAACCGCGACCTCCCCTTGTGGATCTGACCGTCAGGACCTCCCCTTGTAGATCCTGACCATCAGGACCCCTCCTTTGAGCTTTCTTTTCTTTGGACCTCCCCGTGGTGTTTTTGCAAAGATCACCTTTCGGGTTGGACCTTCCCTCTCGTTGAGACCTCTTGCTTTTCTAGTTTTTGGTTGAGATTTGCTTAAGTTCTTTTGAGTCTTTTAAGTTCTTTTGCCGAGAGTTGTCTTGTTTATTTAGTTCTTTGCGTACGTGTAGATCCCGAGTTCGAGGAGGAGTACTTGGACCCGACAGTTTCTATCGAAGGCTCACCCCTGCTGAACGAAGGCAAGTCGCAGACCTTTGATCATGTTGAACCCAGCATTTCTAAAATATGTTGTTTTACATTATCATGCATGGCTACTTTTACAAGAAATGTTTTGGGCTGTAGCTATATCCCACTTGATATTATACCTCCTTGGATGATTGTACTCAACATGTTGACATGATTCCCTTGGACACCTTAGAATGGATATTTTAGTTGGTATTGTTTGATATTGCCAACATGGGACCGTATATTTATGCTTAGCCTTGCTTTAGAACCGTGGGTCTTGAGAATCATGCTTCATCATTAATAATCTTGACTAATTGAACTATCGAACTGTGGTTGGTGCCATGTGCAAACTGGGATGAGGCTGTCTTGCCTGAGTGGATTAAGGACATAACTTTGTGTTATGTTGATCCGGGTATTATCGTGCAACCACAAGACCATTTTATGGGGGTGGTCTGGGCCAAATAATTAGCAATGAGCTGGCTTGATTCTGTTATGGTGAAAGTGTGTGCTGATTCACAATTGGCGCAAGAGGGGGCACCCATTAACCCGGTAGGGGGGATCTGCGAAACCTTAGCGGGCAGCTCTGAGCCAGTTCAAATATTTGTAAAGGCCTTGTCACGCTCTCTAGACTACTCATCTTCGGAAGTGAGAAAGGGTTCCGACGGGAATCCGACCTGCTAGAGAGGTCGTGGATTGTGGGTAAAGTTGTACACCTCTGCAGAGTGAAAAATCTATTCAAATAGTCAAGTCCTTGGTCATGGACATTGCCTGGTGAAAATTGCGCAAGGAGTAGACTTTTATAAAATTTGTGGTCCACGGTTGGCCGTGGGTATCGGCGAGTGTTCTGGGTGGCTCCGAATGCTCGTGATGTCCATGGTTGGTCATGGTGGTCTTTTGAACCCTAGAGTGGTCCAAGGTGCTCCTGAGTGGGTGCTCAGAGGAGGTCTTGGGGCCCTAGGGAGGTCTTTGAGGAATTCTGGAGTAGGTGCTCCAAAGTGGTCGTGGGAGTGGCCCTGGCCGTGGGTGCGACCTGACCACCCACGAGTGGTTTTTTTTGGAAGTGAGTAGGTGCTCACCTCCCTCCTTTTCAAACAAATGTATCTATGTATTATGCTTTTAACTTGAGCTTTTCAATCTACTTATGCTATTTACTGTTAAATCGTGCTTTCTGCAAACTAACCATACAGCTCTCCTTGGCCAAGCCATTGCATGAATACTATATGCATAATTGTTCCCTGCGATTTGCTGAGTATATTCAAACGTACTCATGGCTCGATTTGCTGAGTATATTCAAACGTACTCATGGCTTTAAGCCCTCTGTTTGAGTAGTGGCCGAAGATGACATATTCCAGGGAAGCACAGACCTCTTCGAGGAGGAGTTCTTTGATGACCCAGCGTGCTAGGATGTCTTCCACTCGACAGCATGTGGGCTTGCCGGATGGCTCTTTGCGTCATGTGTTTCTGTTGCAAAGGTTTCCTTTTGTCGGTTTTTGTAAGCTCTAGTTGGTAACCTCTGTAAGCAACCTTGACCATAAGGTCTTTGTTTAATATATGTTACTTTGTCTACTTCATCTGTTGTCAAGTACCGTGTGGTTGTGATTACACCTTGGGAGTTCTGTGCGAGCTAGCTCTTGTTCCTGGGACTAGCTCAGTGCACAAAGGCCAGACCTCCAGGAGGTCTTTGAGATCCCTTAGGAGGTCCTAGCGGACCTCCTCTCAGGACATACTTGGAGGACCTCCCAGACCTCCGGGCGGTACTACCGGACGTCCCTAAGAGGTCCTAGGAGACCTTTCCTAGTATTTCCCGAGAGAGTCCTCACAGTAGGTCAAAGGCTCTGGTGGTCGAGGCACCCTATCGGTGCGAGTAGCCTAAGGGGGTGTCGCGAGAGGATCTTGCACCGGCTGCGTTGCTCCGGGCACATCGTGCATTTGTGAAGCCCCCACGAAGACCTGGCTGCTCTCTCCGCACGAAGGCCCACCACCACCCAAGTCAAAATCATAGTCTCCCGAGCGTGACTCCTCGTGCGACACCAGCTCCTCCCCCCAATGGGGTGCATGAGCTGTGAAACAGTTAGCGAAGCATGTAAACATGGCGGACATACCGATATAATACATTGTGCATGCGTGTAAACAAGATAGACATAACTAGGCGCGCGAAGGTAGCGAACCGCTCTACGTACTCGTGCCGTGTGTATGGGTGATACTCAGGACCTGCTAGAGAAAATTACTGTTAGTAACTACTGGAGTTCGAAATAAACAACCAGACGTAAGTGTGTCATGATGACATGTGAACTGTGTTGGGGTACTCCCAGTACGCTGCCATGAGGACCCGCCCGTCACGTCTGGGTGAGGAGCCGTGGGGTGTCTTCCAGTATGGCATTTGGTATTCCTGTTCTTCTTCGCTGTCCATTCGGGGGTTTTCTGATTCTGATTTTGCGGGCTGTCGGCTAGATAGGAAGAGTACATCTCGCACATGTCATTTCTTAGGCACTTCTCTTGTCTCTTGGTCATCTAGGAAGCGATCTTACGTTGCACAATCCTTCTTTGGTGAATATGTAGTCTTTGCTAGTTGTTGTAGTCAGATTTTGTGGATGGTGTCCACTCTTAATAACTTTGGGTTAAACTTTGCTAGTGTTCCTCTTTTCTGCGATAACACTTCTGATATTAACATTGCTAAGAACCCAGTGCAACATTCTAGGACCAAGCACATAGATATTCGCTATCACTTCCTTAGAGAACGTGTTGAGAAAGGTGATATTGTGCTGCATTTTGTGGAGTCCGAGGTTCAGTTGGCTGATATCCTCACCAAGCCTTTAGACCCAACAAGATTTGCCACCTTGAGGAGTGAGTTAGGGGTAATTTATCCCTATGGGTTGGTTTGAGGGGGAGTTTGATCTTTTCTAATCTCACCTTGTTCATTTGATCTTTTCTTGATTTTCTTTTGAACTTGTTGATCTTTTTAGGCTGTTTAGGCTTTTTGAGCTTTTCTTGCATCTCATTGTATCATATTGCATTCATATGAAAAATCACAAAAAGATGCATTGTAATGTAAGCTTTTTTGCTTATCTTTTAATTGATGAAGCTTTGCTTATTACCCTTTGGAGCTTTAGTATTTCATTTCTTGCTCAATGCCATGTCTAGTTCTTTGACTTGCTAGAATTATCATGCTTTCACATGTGTAGCTAAGTCTTTGTTGTATGAGCTACAACTTTAAGACAACTCAAACTAAAAACTGCAATTTGTGGATGTTTTAGTTAGTTGCGCAATAGTGCTCCTTTTGTGACATTGGCCTTATCAAAATTGCTGTGTTAGCTCTTGAATCTAAAATTGATAATTACTTAAGCTTCTTGTGTTCTTGAGAATCTAAAACTGCTCTTGTGCAAAATGTAAAAAAAAAAATCAATTTCAAGATTGTCTTATGCTTAAATTGTGCCAAACTACTCTTACGAGACTGCACGTCATAGACATGAACTTGGAGATAGTTTGATGATCCAGACGATCTCATGGGGACTGATTGTCAAAACTGACATAAACCTCAAGATTTGTCACCCTGGTAGAAGCTTAGGAAGAGTTTGTGGATGGCTCCTAGTCCAGGATCTTCTTCACTAAGATATACCTTTAATCAACTTCTGGTCGAAGCTTAGGAAGAGTTTGTGGATGGCTCCTAGTCCAGGATCTTTTCACTAAGTTAGACCATTAGTCAACTTCAATATTCATTGCAAATGAAAAATTGTTGAAAAATGGGCGTTTGAGAAAATTGAGCAAAATGATTCAATTCAGGACCTGTTTGTCTCTTAATGTGGTCTTTGTTAGCTTTTTGATCTAACTTTGACATTTTGACATGGCCACTATCATTTTAGGATCCTTGTTGACGAACTCGCTAGATTTGAAGCGTTGCTTAAATTGATCAAATTTATTGCTTTACATTGAGCCTTCGAGCGTAGCTTTGATATATATGTCTTATCGTGATCTTGTTAGCGCTGTTAGGCTTGATATGTTGTTTGTGCAATTTTAGAAATGCTAGCTTGTTCTTTCGGGTAATCTTCAAAGCTTCTTGTAATCAAAAATTGAAAAATATATAAAAAAAATGAAGCCACTCCATTGCATTTCATGCATGCTCCTTCTTATGTTTTTTTCTCATTCTACATTTGTTATCTCTGGACGAGAGGAAGACGTGATTCCTTGATGACTCCATTGTCAAAGGGGGAGAAGATGGTTGAAAAAGGGGAGAAAAAGGGGAGTTACGAAAAAGGGGGAGCTACTTAGAGAAGAATTGAAAATTTGAGATTTTCTGAAATTTGAGGATCATCGTGAGGGGGAGTTTCTTATTTGCATTCTTTTGGTCTTACTGCTACTTCTGAACTTGAATTGCAATTCTTGTTCCTCACAATGATCAAAGGTCATATCGAACAACTGTTCTTTCATATGGACCTTAAGTGAGATTTTGCCCTCTTCTGGAAAATAAAGCTTTCTCGCTTTCTTTTGCCGTTTCTCACTTGCCTTTCCTATTTTGAAGCCAACTTGGTCTTTTCCTTTGCTTTCTCTTGCATTTGGACTAAGTTGTGCCTTTGTGCGAAAACGACGTGTTTTTACTTTTCAAACCTCTAAATTTGCATTTGTGAAAAATTGCTAATGTGTTCATCAAGGGGGAGATTGTGGATATCATGGGGATATGCCTGAGATCTTAGGATGATGTTACAATTGGCAATGTCGCTTACGGTTTGTCGAAACACGCGTTTTTGGCAAAGTTGAGAATCTTTGTCGGTCAGTCTTGGTCGGCCGGCGTTACGCCTTGTGATCTGGCCAGCGTGATCGACCAAGCCATTTTGGCGGTCAGATCGGACCGACCAAAGTGGCGGTCTGATCGGTTTTCACTTATCTCATCGACCAACTGGTGGCGATGATTGTTGGGTTAGGTCAAGTTCATGGGTTTCATAGCATATGTGTTGCATGATGCATTGTTTGACTAACGTGGGTTAAGTTGTGAAGAACTTGTTCCCGGATTCGATTTCTTTGTCTATTGATGTGCAGGTTGCTTGGAGGTCAATGACGGTCAACGGCGAGGATGATTGGGACTAGGCCTAGAGAGCTGAGGTCCAGAACGATCGGGGATGCCGGGTGAGGTCAATGGAGTCAAGCATGGCGCAAGAGGGACAAAGGTGACCGAACAGGCGATTCGGTCTGACGGGTTGGATCATCTTGGCGGGGTTGGTGCAAGTGCCATGGTAGTTTGGTGGGAGCCGGATGAGAGAGACTTGCCGACATGATGAGAGCCGCTGGATCAACCTACACGTGGCGAAGCATGGGAGGTGCTTCACGTAGTTGGGACTCGGTCTTCGCAAAAAGATCGAGAAGGGGTATTTTGGTAATTTCACCAGGTACCACCTTGGTGACCTTTTGCCAACTCACGGTGCAAGATGGCGCAAGGTGAAGAGGATTAAGTCAAGAGATGAAGACGGCGCTTTAAAAGGCGTGCGTATGTGTCCCGTTTGTTTTGGGCCTTAACGGGAGCCCATTAGGGTTCAATCTTTTAGAAGGTTTAAGCTTCCACTATAAATAGAGGAGGGAGGTGGCTGCACCTCCTCAACCCTTTCATTGTTTTGCAAACCCTAGTTTTGCTTTTGTGCGTAGGGAGAAGATAGTTAGAGGTTAGGGTTCTAGAGAGTTGGATTTGATTTCGTGCTCATGTATTGAGTCTTTGTCCTCTATTGATGGAGTGGCTGTAAACCAATACCATATCAAATCAATCCAAAAAAGTTCCCTCAAAGATGAGTCTATTTGCTTTGTTTCTCTCTATTTGGTGATTTGTGGTCTTTCTTTAATCCGCGAGTTTTTGCTTAGTTTCTTGCCTTGATCTAACTTGCTGTGACTTGTGGGAACACATCTAGGATCATCTTGATCATCAATCACCTACGAGCAAGTCTTTAGATCATATTTTCGTTTTGACTTGGTTTTTGAACCACCTTCGTTCAAACTGAAAAAGATAAGAACTTTGGCTTGGATCTTCACGATCTCCAATTGGAATAGGTTCCAAATATCTTTGAGAAGGTGTGTGTCAAGTTTCGTGGAGTTTTCCCTCACGGATCAAAAGTTAGATCGTTTTGAGTTTTGAGTTTTCGGGTTGTTCTTCTGTTCTGGACAGAATCGGTCAGACCGCCCATAAGCCGCCGGTCAGACCAATTTCTAGGGTTTGAGTTCCTGTTGTTTGTTTGCTCTGGGGTTTTGGTCTAAATTCAATACAAGTCTTCTGCTGTACTTGTTTATTGATCTTCATAGCTTCTGTAGCTACTGGAGTGAGATTGGTGTTGAATCTGACCTTTGTGAAAAAGTGAGCGTACTCCTATTCACCCCCCTCTAGTCGCCTTTTCGGTCCAACACATGCTATTTCCTTAGCTTAAAAAGTATTTTCGGCACTAACAGAATAATTACCGCGCACAAATGGAAATCAAAATTATGTTGGAATTTTTTCGATTAAGCTCTACCTACCATACTTAGCTACTCAGCAATTGTTACATATTTTCAATAGGTACCTAGCTATTCCCCGATGTGTCTTCCTATTTTTGCAAATTTATTCTAAATCGTTTTGGTACTGCAACATAAATAATATATGCACAATGAACTAAACTATAAATGTTGTACTACATAAAACAACTAAATTTATCTAATCTATTGAATTCTATGTCGCTATTTTTATTTGCTAACCTATAAGGCTTCGAATTAATGTACAAAGTTGCAAAAACATTTACCTACAAAATGGCCGACCAGATCTGTCGCTCCGTCTCTCTCTCCCCTGCTACGAACTGGTAGGGCTTCGCTACGTCTCTTCTTCCCTCTCCTGCTCTCTCTTCTCTTTTTTTTTCAGGAATTAAAATTATATTTCCATCATTTTTGGGGGTTTAAATAGCTAGTTCCTGTTGTTAGTAGAAATATCGGCAGGAAACACCGTTCACTGCAAATCGCTAGTTGAAATGGCGACAGAAAGGTGGACTGACGACAGACAGTAAATAAATCCTATCGCCATTCCAAATAGCGACAGAGACCTACTTTTGTAAAAAAAATAACTATTTAATTTTGTAATTATCTTTTAAATTAATAATATTTTATTGCGACGCCCCCAGCCAGGATACGTACTAGCTAGAGTGCTGCTACAGTGACACTTGGATCCAGGTGACATGGCAGCGCCTTGTAAGCTAAACGCCGGCTTTCTTATCCAATCTTATCCCCTAATGGATAATAGGGAGAGGATGAGATGAGACATATTCTCCTTTAATTTCCAGGCGAATTGGAATATATGGGGGGAATGGGAGTAATGCGATCGATCTGTGCTAACAATTATGCGCGTGTGGATAAATTTTAGTTGGAAAAAGAAAGGAATCAAGAGCTCCTAGATAGATACTACCTCAAGAACATTAGTGTACGGTCGCACGATTGCGTGGATACATACTCTAACCATATACCTAGATGCACATTCGAGTGCTAATCTAGTTTTAATTGACCACTGGCCATATGGTTAAGCTAAAACTGCTTTCAAAAATTAGTTCAAGCTGGTATGCTTCTGATCCATTGCGAAATCATCGTTGCACGTGTAAAAAAAAATAACTTGCCTTGATTTGGCAACTTGGGCTAACCCTATTCGCCACTTGAGCTTTTGATACGAGACATTGTTTATTCCGTTAATATGTCGTTTTAACACCATTTGCCACTTGAGCTTTTGATACGGAGAATTATCTATTCTACTAATTACAGTCTAACACTTGGTTAAATGCCTAAATCAGATAGCTACTTCAGACAAGAAAGGAAGGTACTCCTAACAGTTTCACAAAGATATCATGTCTTTATTTGAAAAGATTAGGGTCGCTTACAGAAGAATTCGAATCGCTTAGGAGGGGTACTAATAATGTTTTTAATTGGAACATTTTTTTGTAGCTTATGTGTAGCTTTCGCAGTAACAGTTGGCCTGAATGATTGCGTAAAATAAAGGGCGCTTTCTCCTCATCAGCTTCCGCATGAACGGTAACGTATTGACCAGCACTGTGGAGGACATTAACATATCTGTTTTTTCTTTGTCAACTTTGTTCGTTCCTTGGAAGAATGTGATTTGATTCAGTGCACAAAGACTACATTTTTTTTGGACAGCACTTGAGCTCGTACGTACGATAGAAAGTGATAAATCGTACGCTATACAGCGAGCTTGACTCGCACATGCAGTCCGCAGAACTTCATTCGTATTCTCCACCACTTATTCTTTGATGGACTCTTATTAGCTAGGCACACACGCACATGCACGCACACGTACGAATAGAGATGGGTGATACTAGAACTCGGTCGTCCGATTTGGAGGCTAAGATCGGACGTTTGGGTTGCTAATCTGTATGTGCCAACTAAGAGCACAAATAAGAGCCGTATGCATGTACGACTAGGAGTCATATGCATGTATGTATTTATTTTCTAGTTGCTTATGTGGAGATAAAATGGTCCATGGCGTGGTGGGCGTTGGAAAAAATGCAACATCGTTATGAACAGTATGCAATTTTTTTTTTTACAGATGCAGCACTTGCAACATCACCGGACAACGGTTGCAACATCCTAGGACAGTGGTTGCAACATCCCTGGACAACGGTTGCAACATCACAAATCAAAAAACAAAGCATCTGAAAAAAACGCGTTGAAAAAAATTACAACATCGCTGTGAGCAGTATGCAACATTTTTTCTATAGATGCAATATATTTTTTCTACAGATGTAACACTTCCCCGGACAATGGTTCCAATATCACCAGACAATGGTTACAACATCACCGGACAATGGTTGTAACATCTCCGGACAATAGTTGCAACATCTTAGGACAATCTACAGAGCGCAACATTTTTTTTCTACAGATGCAATATTTTTTTTCTACATATACAATATTTTTTTATACGGGACGCAATATCTCAAAAGAACATTTTTTTCCTCCTTTTGTTCTACTAGGCGTCCGAGCGGTTTGCTTCCTATTGGACGTCAGGTTCGTATCATTATCTATTAATCATATCACGAACAAACCGGAATATTTTTTTTCTTTTTTCCCCTCTCTAGTATTCCAAGATACATAATCTTTCCTAATTGTTGGCAAACAATCACAGAATAGCAGATTTAAAAAGGGGTGGGAATTGGCACAAATGAGCCGACTAACCAAACTGGCTGCGCTATAGTACTTCACGGTCGGTGATAAGGCCGTCCGATTTTTTCACTCTAATCGGACGTACGACTACAATCAATTCCCATTTTTTTTCCATAATAATATGTGTAATTTTTTCACTTGATAAGGAAATGAACAAAGTGTATGCCTGAAAACAGCAGACAAGGGACTAAAATTAACCCCGGTAATTTCTAGCACATGACCAAAGCAACAGACAAGCTACCGTTCAATCGAACCGAACACGGGCGGACCCCTAGGGCTTTACTCAATTTTGACCCCTAATGATATTAGACTAATTCCCACCGTTAATGTCCTCACTGGCTAAGAACTAGTATATCGACACATAGTGTTATTTAGATTTTCAACTACGTAACTTAACATACTCCGTTCGGTTTTTGTCCTCGTTCTGCCCCTCGACTCGAACATATTCAAGTAGTAGCATTTAGACAGACAAAGTAATTATTGAAAAACCGGCTAGATCGACTGCCAAGTTAGCATTAATCATGCTACCAAAAAGTGCACGGTCCTTGTCAAGCGGCTAAACTACCATCGGGCGTGCTTGCTGATTAACCTAGCGTTGCCAAAAACCCTAAAATACAACTTGTTGTCGCGCCACGTCAGCTCCGACGAAACAATTAGGCTTCATTTAGCAACTGGCTTGACTACCCGCCTCGCTACGTGGTACAGGCCAGAATGATCATCGATCCGACACAAGATTTACAACCAAAATAACTAAGGTGTTGATCACCCCAATTAATCTCATCAAAAGTTACAAAACGTGAAAGTTCAGGGGCCGTTCACGTGTATGACAATAGTTTGATGACTGTCAGGAGTTGCCAGAACTTGATTTTCTTGAAACTGTTGGTTGATGTGCCTTTTTTTAGATACGCACCACACTCATGCCATAACACACAAACTTGCGTGTCCTCTTACACACGCCGGTAATATTTTGCGCAGGCATCAGGATATCAGGGAGCACGAGAATACACTTTCCCATCGTGTGCGTATACCGTTTATTTAGGGTGTGTTTGGATGGATAAACGAAGCTGAACAGGATGGTTCAGTTCAAGTGGATCGGATGATCCTGAATGGAACGATACCAGTACCGTACTTGTTTGATAGGATGAGATGATACAATATTTTATCTGGTTGATTGTATGAACAGAGAGAGGCATAGAGAGAAGGGAGGCCAGCAGAGAGAAAACAAAGGAGGAGCAGAGTCAGCGCGGGCGGGCTTGCCGGCGGCGAGGGAACTATGGAGAGGAAGGGGTGACTCAAAAAATGGGTCCCCGTGGAGAAGAGGAGTCCAGGGGTGGCGGTGGCGCGACCGAAGGTGGACGGTGGCGGCCGGGCGGCGGTGTGCGGCGGTCGGAGCCGAGGGAGGAACAGGGGCGGCGGTGCTCAAGTAGGGCAAGCATGAGTAAGAGGGGGACTAGGGGAGCTCATCTATGTAATTGGTCGGGGGAAATGAGGACCGAGGAGGGCTGTCGGTGAGGGCCGGCGACGGCACGGTCGGCTCGCCAGTGCGTCGACGCTATGGGAGAGGGTAAAGGGAGTGGGTGGTGGGGAAGGAAAGGGGAGAGCGAGGAGGTGCCCAAGTGGAGAGGAATCGAAGCAATACTCACCGGACGAAGAATGTCGGCCGTTGCGGCGGCTTTCAGCCAGAAACGAGGAAGATGGCGACACGCGGCGCTTCGGTGGGGGAATCTTGGAATTAATGGAGGGGGAAGTGTCCTTGAGTGCTGGAACACGTCGTGACGCGAGTAGCTTGGGGAGGAGCGCCATTGGGGTGGTCGGAACGGCGATGGCAATGTGGCGGCCGGTGCGAGAGCTTGAGCGGCTACGCGAACTGAGACGAGCTCGAGGAGAAAGAAAGAAGAAGGGGTGAAGGGGATGGAGGGGAATGAGGCCGGGAGCGGCAGTGTGGCACGGTCACCGGCGCGGGTGGAGGCGAGAGCAAGAGTGAACCGTGCGGTTCCTTCGAATTTATCGAATGGGACGATACAACATCGAACAGGAATATTCTCCGAATGTGAACTATCTCGTCCGGGATGGTTTGGTAAGATTCAACCAACCAAACGCGTGGATGAACTTATTTCTTGAACCGGACCATCTCGTTCAGTTTTGTTTATCCATCCAAACACACCCTTAGATGAGCGCAAGCGTCGAAGCCAGCCAGGCTTCCAACGCTGGTAGCTAAGAGCGAACCACGCGGCTCTCACTAGGAGCTAAGCTTAGTCCTCTGATGTGTCGCCGATGTGTCTGTCTACATAAGGAAACGGTTGGACCCTCCACCTTTGGTAATAAAAGGTAGATAGGAACAATGGTCCATGTCATCTCCCGACCACCCGATCAAATTCACGCCGGCCGGCGACAAGAGTACATGAGCTAGCTTGCTAAGTGTACAGTACCTGAGGGAATCTTTTGAACACTTTGGTTAATTTGCGTCGAGCTACGGTGATGCTTAGAGTAAACACAATGGATTTGCAGTTGCGCTTTCGTCGTACGTTGAAGGCAGAGCCGGTCCGGTACTCTCTTACTTGTGTTCCTTTCGGTTGTGACGCCAAACTTTCTAAAGTTTAATCGTAATACGCCCAAAACCGTCGATGCCGTATCACATAAACCCAAAAAAAGTGAGAAAAAACGTCGAACAAAAAAACGGAGCGAGTAAGACTATCTCCAATGTTATGCTTTAGTCGGTTCAAATGAGGAGAAAGAAGATAATGAATCAATTCAATACATTAGAGGAGTCGATTCCAGTAAAAAAATGTATAAAATCGGATCCTACTTAGGAGTCGATTTAAAGTATTAAACAACTCATATAAGCATTAAACAACTATATAGGAGAGAGTGTGGTTGAGAGATGATATTGTTATTTTGTGGTTTTTGTATGTTACGTGGATCCCAATTATTAATAGGAATCGGTTTAATATATTAGAGAAAAATAAACTTAGTTCGATAGTACTTACGTGGCATTAAATCAACATCGGTTGAATACACTGAAATGCTCTAATCGGTCGTGTCGTTTTCTTAAACCAAAAGGAATAATGACGCTGGCATAAAGTTGCTTAAGTTTCCGACACGTAGGCCTTCTCGAAGCTAAGCGACCGTGGATGATTTCTGCAAAGGTTACTATCCCTGTACTGTAGACTTTTCCACACGTGACGTTCTCGATCGCTAAAACCACAAGTCCGTGTCGACCATCGCATCTTCTGTCACTAACGAGAAATGGCATGAATTCAAATTAAACTCCTCTAGGGCTCTTGGCTTCTACTCTTTCCAATTTTTCAGGTTAGAAAATCTGTGTGGTCTATCCGAGGGACCGAGTCTACCCAATTGGTGGGAAAGTGTAGATGTACACCCTCACCGAGTAGATCTAAGTCTTCTTCGATGCGAATTTAGGTGTCTATTTTCTTCTTAATTAAAAAAATACCTAGTTCTTCCTAGGTATTGTCGTTTTTTTTCTGTGTGGTCTATCCGGCCAGCAGGAGCATGTTCAGTTCAGATGATACTAGTTGCTAAGAGATTAATTGCAAGAATTTTAAAGCGAGTTGACGGCCTGATTTGCAACCATCCCCTGCCACACCGCTTAAGTGTAATGAAGCCAAAAATAGATTTAGTGTAATTAAGGCCTGATTACATGAGCAAAACCATTAGTGGAACTGAAGGTTAAATTCGAGAATTCAATAAATCTACATGAGCAACCGATTAAGTGTAATGAAGCGAAAAATAGATTTGGAAATTCAGTCGCATTCTAGCTGGGTGTGATGTTTTATCTGAAATACAGCTAATTAATTTGGGCCCATGCAATTGCTGTTTTGATTAACGATCCACTTGCATGAACAAATCAAGACTTATCCGTTGCCCTCCGGTGCAAGTCAGGTGGAAGAAGAAGATGCCCTTTGAGAGTTTGAGGTCAAGGAAATTATTCACAATGGCCACTTGTACGACTTTTATTTGACCAAATGCTGAAACAGAATACTGAACAAACTGCCTGGGACCCAACCAAATTACATGGTTTAATGATCTTAATTTGGACATCCTTCGGTTCGTAGAAACACGTCATTGGCATGCATGCATCTTCCTCGATCGACCCATTGGACCAAGTACATACTCCCATGTGAGAAACAAATGAAGAACAGTGAATCACTAATGGGGTGTTTGGTTTGAGAGATCCTTTCGTCCTAAGTTAGATTGGTCCATCATAGGATAATTCTGTACATTTGGTGGGATCACACCATCCATCATTTTATACTAGGATTATGCTTACGAGGGATGACTGATGAGGTGATGGTGGACACATTTCATTCATCAAACAAAACAAGTGGGTTATATTCGGAGTTAGGATCAGATGATTAATTTATCGTCCCGTTCTTCGAACCAAACACCCTATAATTGTATGACAATCGACAGATACTTAGGCTGCCAGGGATCTCAGGGTGGACAGTGTGCGATGACGTGTCCAATGTATTGGTTTCTAAGTGCAACACAAGAATCAAGCTAGGTCACACACAGTGTCATAGGCTTATTTGACTGCACCACTTAGAACTCGAAACTTGGTTAATCGTGCAAGTTAGGTCCCTAATGCCATCACTTTTGTAGTCCACTCCAGGACTCTGCAGTCACAACATACATAATCGATCTGATTGCTTTTGGACACTGTGGGCCTAGCCTAGACCTAGACGGCACTGCCTCCTCCACTTGATGAAAGGAGATAACTTGGCATTATTTGTTTGGCACGGCTAAATCGTGTCTTCCATGTGCAAATATTCAGCTTGTGAAATCTCAAGATGATTGTTTTGCGAGGGGAAAAGTTGGCAAGGAGATTACAATCTCAGAAACTAACCTAACATCCCGACCGAAATGATAATTTCGAAGGACTGCTAACCCTTGTGGTATCGAAGCGAATCACGCTACCATATATAGCCGATCTATTTTCTTGCCAAAGTTTGACCAAAATTCAGACAAGCAGATAGTTAGCCGGACAAAAATTGGGCCATTTTAGCCATCAAGCTGTCACTGAAGATATAACAAGCGAGCAAGCATGGCTGTGAGTGACATCGAGCCGCCAAACTAGTACACCCGTGGTTACTAGGAGACTCCAAGGGGCGACGACCAACTTCGCCGTCAACCTCCGTGGGTGGATCCAACGGTGGGTCAGCCGGGGCTAGAGCTCACTCTACTGCTGGCCGAACAGGCGAACAGTGGGTATCCCCTCAAGCACCTGCATTTATTCAGGGAGAAAGTGAGCCATCAAGTCTGAAGATGAAAAAAAGACTAATACCGTAAACAATTTTAGTTCTGGATCCGCTACTAACCCCCTCCTCACAAAGAGGAGAATGAAGATGAATCCAAGTAGGAGCCAACCTGGTTATGTCCATTCGTTGTGCTCCACATTCCTGCTGCAAGCCAAAAGGCCGACGTGTGTACGACGGGTGTGTGGAAGGCGGCCGTCCAAGCTAGCAATTCTTCAACCGAGAAAAGACGCGACATTAGCTGGCTTTTGGGCTTTCTGAAAAGCCAAAAAAGAGCAAGGAATTAATGCCTCCTTGTTTTCGATTTAACGAATTAATATTGTCTCTTTGTAGGTTGGAAATTAACTCACAAGCATAATCCTGACAAAAAAAAATCCAAGCATAAAAAAGAGCAACTTAGAACCCTGTCAGTAATAAAGCAGTAACAGTGGCGCTTGGAAATGTAGGAAAAACATAGAGCCATGAAATGAGACCTTTTTTGTTGGCCTATCACTTGAGGAAAAGAGCCTCACCAACAACACGTGGGACTCGCTCAAAGGAAAAGAAATGGGAAGATTAAAATTTGCCCCCAGTGCTCCTTTGCTTTGTTTCTTTTTTAATTGTGATTGCTAATTACTAACTTGCCAGTGGCTAAACCTCAAACATAGATTCTCTCCAGCTGATCCAAGTGATGTCACAACTCGTTTGTTCTAACAACAAGCGACGGACGGTCTTAGCTGTAAAAACCCGGAATACATGGGAGGAATGGACCGTGTGCTCAAGGCTACATCGGTGAACTATCATCGCCTATGGCATAAATTTTGTTTCTTCCTCATCCGGCATTCTACCCTCCATCATGTATGAGAGGTAACCGCTAGGAACATGCAATATCCCCAAAAATAAAAAAAAAATCCAAACTATGCTTGTAAGGCTTGGTTTTTTAAAAGCACTTATTCTATTCTACTTTTGGATATCACAATTAGTTGAAAGTATCTTTTTTAGAGCTATAACAGAAAAATCATACTATAATTAGTAAAGATTCCTATAACTAACTAGATTCCACAGCACAACATAACACAACCACAAACTAGCCCTATACCCGACCTTATATTACTTACAAGTTAAAACCTAGAGGCAAGCAAAAAAAAACATGGGCAGGGCAGTCAGTGCCACTGCCATGCAAACTAAAGCACGACGAAAGGGTCGAGGTATTAAATACTCTCTCCCGTCACAAAATAAAAAAAAGCCAATTTTGACTTTTCAACGTCAATAAGATGCAAATATGCTGTTTTGACCACTAATTTTTACCATCATATTTTTCAGAAAATTATAAAAATGTAATGTTATAAAAGTATTTTTCTTGACAAATTTAATTATACTATCTTCATACATCTAAACTACGTATTTTAGATAATATATTTTGTCAAAATTGATACAATTTGATCGTACGTAGTTCAGGACGACTTACTTTTATAACTGGACTTAGTATCTCCCACTAAGTGGCGACTGGAGGTCGAGAAATTTCTTTTAAAAAAATTGATAAGTCCGGCGAAAAAACGCACGAGGGATAATAACGGGGTTTCTCTAGGTTACCAATTAAATTTGGATTTGTTCAACACACCCGACAAATATACTGCGAAATGCGTCAGCATCCCTCCTCGCTGCCTCGCATAAAAGCGAAGCCTTTCCAGTTGTCTGTCCGGGCCAGGCCAGCACACCAAACGAACTAGCTCCTCTGTTTCTACGTCAATTCTTGCCTCTGCCTGCCTGCCTGCCTATCAGCCTATGTGAAGCCACTGGCAGTTGATGCGAGTGACGGTCGGTCGCCATGGCTCTCACAGCGGCGCCCAGGATGGAGGAGGACGACCACGACGAGTACGCCAAGCTCGTCCGGGGGATGAACCCGCCGAGGTGATCGATTGGCTGCCCGCCTGTGCCTGCCTTTTGCTTTATAAGCTTTGCTGAGTTTTGAGTTTTTTTCTCTCTCTAGTTCTTGACAGTATCAGCGATTCAGCGTCGTAGCGCCGCGTTTCGATTTGGTTTGATTCGCCTTGTTTTTTTTGTTCTTGTGTTCTCCTTCCTGCCGTCCTCTGTTCTTGCCTTCTTGGATTGGATTCTTAGGTTTTTGAGGCCTTGTTGCTACTGCTGTTGCCACAAAGTTCCTTGATTTTCCTGTCTCGTAACCTCAGCTTATAATTTTTTGGCGCCTCGTCTTCTGCTTCCACGCAGCCACAAATTTACCGAAGCGAGCTGAAGCGTGCGCCTTGGAACGTCTTGGAGCCATAACCCAAGCTTCCAAACAAAATCATTTCCGTCTTCTTCCGACGAAAAACGAAATATTCACTCGTTATCTCTCGTTTCGTTTAGTTGTTCAGAGTCGAAAACCATCGGGCTCGTCAGTTTGTTCAAAACGATGGCTTCTCTGAACTGATCTTTCTCTTTCCCTCTGTTCCTTCACAATTGTCCTGCGACATGCTCCTCCGCTTCTTCCTTTTATCCTTGCTCTGTTCTGCCTGAAAACTGTCTTTTTCTTGGATTTCCATTGCGCTCTGATGATTCAAGAACATAATAGATGACTTACATGCACCGTCGTTGAATGTCTCCAGGGTTGTGATCGACAACGATGCCTCCGACGACGCGACGGTGATCCGGGTGGACAGCGTGAACAGCCACGGCACGCTCCTGGCCGTCGTCCAGGTCATCGCCGACCTCAACCTCGTCATCCGCAAGGCATACTTCTCCTCCGACGGCAGCTGGTTCATGGACGGTGAGGACCGAATCACCATGTTGATTTGATTACTAATGCGCCCGTTCCGCGCTCACCGATTTCCATAGATTCTGACAAATTTCGATTATGTTTCTTACTCTGCAGTGCTCAATGTCACCGACCGTGACGGCAACAAGGTTCTTGACGAGCTAACCATCTCCTACATTCAAAGGGTAAATTTCTGTGCTGATTTCTGCAGTGTAGAGCCAATACA
The DNA here is from genome assembly GCA_036346405.1 of Phyllostachys edulis. NCBI lineage: Eukaryota > Viridiplantae > Streptophyta > Magnoliopsida > Poales > Poaceae > Phyllostachys > Phyllostachys edulis. Next base: position 29,268,362 of record CM070552.1, read on the forward strand.
GGTTCTTGGATTGTGTCAGAGTTTTGAGGATTGAATTGTTGGTTGCAGACGCTGGAGGCGGAGGACTGCTACTACCCGGAGGTGCGCAACACGGTGGGGATCGTGCCGTCGGAGGAGTACACGTTGGTCGAGCTCACGGGCACTGACCGCCCGGGGCTGCTGTCCGAGGTGTGCGCAGTGCTCGCCGGCATGCAGTGCGCCGTCCGGAGCGCCGAGCTGTGGACGCACAACACGCGCGTCGCGGCCGTTGTGCACGTCACGGACGCGGACCCGTCTGGCAGCGGTGGCGCCATCGAGGACGAAGCCCGCATCGCCGACATCAGCCGGCGCCTCGGCCACCTGCTGCGCGGGCAGAGCGACTTGCGCGCCGCGGCCTCGCCGGCGAGCCTCACGCACAAGGAGCGCCGCCTACACCAGATGATGTTCGACGACAGGGACTACGGCGCTGGCCGGCCGGAGCGCGGCGGCACCGGCGCAGGCCCCCCGCGAACGGAGGTCTCCGTGACGCCCTGCGCCGAGCGCGGGTACACCGCCGTCGTGGTCCGGTGCAGGGACCGGCCCAAGCTCCTGTTCGACACCGTCTGCACCATCACCGACATGCAGTACGTCGTGCACCACGGCACCGTGAGCACGGAGCCGGGCGACGGCGCGTACCAGGAGTACTACATCCGGCACGTCGACGGCCACCCGGTCCGCTCCGAGGCCGAGCGCCGGCGCGTCGTCGAGTGCCTCGAGGCCGCCATCGAGCGCCGCACCGCCGACGGGCTGGAGCTGGAGGTCCGCACCGACGACCGCGCCGGCCTGCTCTCCAACGTCACGAGGATCTTCCGTGAGAACGGGCTGACGATCCGGCGCGCCGAGATATCGTCGGAGGGCGGGGAGGCCGTGGACACCTTCTACCTGTCCGACCCGCAGGGCCACCCCGTGGAGGCGAAGACGATCGAGGCGATCCGCGCGCAGATCGGCGAGGCCACGCTGCGGGTGAAGCACAACCCGTTCGCCGCCGCCGACGGCGGCGGGAGGAGGAGGAGGGCGCACAACGACGTCGCTGGCTCGACGGCGTTCCTCTTCTGGAACCTCTTCAAGTTCTACCGCCCGTTCCAGAACTTCAGCCTCATCAAGCTCTACTCGTAATACTACGTACTGAGCGTCCTGTGTACATACATATATAGGATGGAAGATGGATACATTATACATACATAGGTTTTTGCAAATTTGCTGGTTAATTGTTTTTTCTCAGATTTCACTGTAAATATAGTTTTTCAGTATTTTTAGAAGACGATGGTGATGATAAGTGAACCGTATTTCAGTTCAGAAAAGGTAGCAGCTAGTCTAGTTCAGTATTCGGGAAAATGGGTTGGGGTGTACAGTGTACTACATCTCTGTAAATACTCATCCTGTACATCATTGACTTGTTTCCCAAATCAAATCTCCAATGTAATGGCACCTGATCTGATCACTGTGCGGCAGTGTTTGCCGGACGCGCATCCTTCGCAAAGTCACGGTGCTATAGTAGACAGTGGGAACACCGGAGCAAGAGCACGGTAACTGTATCTATGGTACTGTATCAAACAACGCAGCAGTTGATCAAATCGTTCTTTCTAAATCAGACAGTTCAGATCTTTGCAATGCACACTTGCGAATCCGTATGCACCCATGTGCCACCGCAGAGCTAGACAGCCACGGCTGCCAGCCAAGTGCGGTGTGGATGCAAGCTCACATAGGAGTGGTCACATGCGGGGTTAAATTATCCGTTCCGGCAGGGGAAGCAAACCCCTGCAGTTACTTCAGAGCGGACTATTTATACAGTAGCCGATGTAGTACTTTGCACGCGTACTGCTGCAGCGGTGCATTGCGCTGATACGGCCTTGCTTTTTGATCCGATGGTGAGGAAATACCCTTAATGTAGATTACGGTTGATCCTCTGTATTTATCTCTTCAATACAGATGATTCGTTTCCTTCCGGCAGGCCGGTTTATGCTGGACATATGGTCGGTTTATTGTAGCATTTTTCTTTAAAATAAGTTGATTTTGGAAATTGATTTTTTTTTCTACAGCTTGTAGTTCCAATCAACATATCTAACAAATACTACACATGCATGTCGAAGGAAAAAAAAATACCGCCAAAACAACATAAAAAGTCAATAATGGCATGCAACATACAAAACTAACCACAGCCTGTTGCTGTCGTGAGAAAACTTTCATGCCAAACAGACCATTCAACGAATAGATTGTTCTCATTTCTCGGTCCTCCCTTATCTTTTTTAAGCCTTTCTTAAGAGGGATTCGATAACTCATCGGATTCTCTGTACTACCACAGAGGTTCACTGTGTAAACTGTTTTTCTGTAAGAGGTGAAGAAGGCTACGTAGCTACTATAGCAACAAGGAAATATGGGCTTGTTTGGATTGAGACCTGGGCTCTATGCCTGAAAAAATTTGGTGCCTGGAGGTAGCCTAAAAAGTAGATAATTTTTGCCTGTCCAGGCAAGCCTGGAGATGTGGTGTTTGGTTGAAGACCTGAGCCTAGAGAAAATATAAAGTTAAAAAATAACGTCTTGAGATGGTTTGAAAATAAGTAGCTTGAAAATGGTTCATTAACTAATGAAAACAATTTATTAACTAACTTCTAATCTCAATTAGCTACTTCTAATCTCAATTAGCATAACTCACATACGAGCCTGGGAGCCAGGCGTTGAAATTTGACGCCTAAGCTTAGCCCCTGTGCCTGCCAGGTATTCATGCTCGAGCCTCCAAGCAAACAGCGCACCGATAGCTCCCCGAAAAACGCTCCAGCCAGGCAGAAAGCCACAGCGAGCGATCCAAACAGCCCCTGCATCCTTGGTACAGCTACAATAATTTTTACTTCAGTGAAATATGTACCCATTTCTAGTTTCACTTTTTTTATGTAGAGAGAGAGTAGGACTTGTGCTAGTTTCACTTCTTTTTTATTCAGAAATCAAATATCCAGTCTCGGAACTGGTAAATCAAACCATTAACGTAAGCACAGGTTGGCAGTACGTACTTGGCACAGCTCATCCGGTTGAGCTGTCGCAACCAGTCTTTTTCTTCCTGCAGGGTTTAGCACTTCAGCCACGGAAAAGCATTGGTTCATCGCAATTCACCTCCACCCCTAATCTTCACCGCTTGCTTTTCTTCGTGATATGTGCCAAAGCTTGTATTTTGACCCGTATGAGCCAAATCCCCATGGGTATTATTAGAAGTTGATCTGACATGAGATGATACTTGCCTCCAATTTGAATTTCGAATTTTGAATGACGCCTCTTTGTTCTACACGAAAACAACCAATTTTGAACACAAAAAAAAATCATTTACAATCACCGGACTGTACTGTATTGTGCAAGATAATACAGATTTTCACACCCAAAAAAAAATCTTGTATGTATGATACATGTACATTAGGGGCTGCAACACTACTGAACACATACATACGGCGGCCGGCGACAATGATGTACATGTACAGTGGTCGGCGTTGTCATCGTCGACGACATGCACATCTAGAGGGTGGCGATGATGACATGCACATTTGTACACTGTACACGGAGTCGGTGACTAGAGAGGGAGGACAATGAGGTGCTCCTTGGCAGTGCACACAACAGCGTCGGCGGGTGAGGTGCACGCGATGGCGGAGATGTATCAGCCAATGGCGAGTGGCGAGGAAGAACTCACCAGAATAGTGACGACCGCGCAGGGGAGGAGTCCGGCGGCGCGGTGGAGACAGTCGGCGAAGAGGGAGATGCTGGAGCTGCCGCCGCCGACGCCGGGAAGAGGACGCGGACGATGTGACGGAGGTGAAAATCAAGCCTCCGTTGTGTCCTTCTCTGGTCTCCGCCGCCACCGCCGTCTACTCACTCGAGTGGGGAAGAGAGATGTGGGAGGGGGAGGGAGAGGGAGAGAGAGAGACGGGTTGTTTCTTTAATGGGTTGTACAGTATATAGGCCACGTATATGCACTATTATTCAGTATTTGACATTTGTATTCAGCTGCTGCACAAATCCCGGTGCAATGTTCAACGGCTCAAATTTGTGGACTACATCATTTGCGACGGACCATATCCACTCTCGTTTAGCCAGCATTACCGCAAATCTGCAAACCAACACATTAATCAGAGGAAAGAGCAGACACCACCTTCGATATTGTAGCAAACCAAAACATCAGAGAGGGAAGAGATCGATCAAGAACCATAAGTACTAGAAACAGGCTCACCATTACAGCACTACCATACTTATACTGATTAACCAACTACTGCTAGCTTGGTCTCTCCTAGTCCTAGACGATCAAGCAACAACATTATCTTTAATTTTACCTAGGTAGATAGCTGGCTTCCCCTAGATGATCAAGCTAGTCAGTAGCCATGCATACATCTTGCACGAGAAATGGTTATATACCATCCAAAGCTATCTCGCTAGCTTAACAACATCCTAGCTGGTAGCTGCTACTCCTTGCCGTCCGTACCCTTCTCCGCCGTGGTAACAACACTGTCGGAACCAGAGTGGACGCTCACCTCTTGCGCGTCGTCGTTGCTCTCAACGCTCGAGGTCGACGCCCCGTCGTCCTGAGCCTCCGCCTCTCGCGCGGGCGGCGGTGCAGGATCGGTCACCACCGGCGGCCCCGGCTTACGATCGCCGGCCCGGTTGATCCCAGCACCGGCGCCGGCGACGGGCTGTTGCTCGTACTTGATGACGATCGGAGGGGAGCCGCCCCCGTCGGCCGGCGGGATCTCGAGCACGTAGGACGTGCCGTCGGGGTAGAGGTGCCGGAGGAAGAAGAGGTAGTCGGGGTCGGCCCCGGCCATCTCGGCGTCGTCCATCCCGTCGGCGGCGGAGCGGCGGGCGGCCATATATACGGTACGGGGAAGGATGGATCGAGTGCCGGTGCCGTCCAGAAGGCGAAGGGAGAGGTTAAGTGTTGGGCTCGAACGACGGCTTGCATCCATGCACGTGTCTAGCTCTGCATGATAGGTTTCTACTGCGCATCTTGTCTATGGACACATTAGGTGCTGAATAGTGATGTAAATAGTGCTAAATAGGGTGGACGCCAGCAGCGCAGCAGGCAGGGTGCTGTAGACGGGAGTACAGCAGGAGGGGTGCTGCGTACGGGAAGTGTTGCATGAACGTGTTACGATCCAGTGCACGGTAAGGGTTATACGTTACCTGTCTAACTTACTACGGTGTTATTTTTGTTATTTCGATATTTTGGGAAAACTAGATTCACTATTTCATTTAAAAAACGACAAACCCAGCCAAAAACTCAAAAGGAAGCCACCCATGACCCATGAGGCCATGACCGAGCGATCGTGCATGTGACGCGCGCATGCAGCCAAGCAAAGCCCGCGAGCGAACGAGCCAATGGCCTTTGCGCGTGGTAAGTTTTTTCCCTTGTTTTTTTTCTTTTTTTTTTGCGTGGTAATTTTTTTTGCGCGTGGTACAGTACGTGGGTTGATTTTACCACGGTTAACTTTGCTGCCGTGACAGGATCATGTTCGTGCAGGGCGTGGTCTACTCATCGTCTTGAGCATGCATGTGCAGCCCTGTTCCTGGTCTGCAAGCATGCATGGGCAGGCAGTACTACGAAAGCCCAAATTGGCAAACTGCATGCATGCATGGACACAAAAGGCCGGGCCCACCGCCTTTGCACAGTACAGCCAGACAGATTCACAGGCTCCAGTCACTACGGTACAGGAGTATGGTATATATATAGGGCATGCGGTTGCAGGTAGGGGGTGCAATTGACACGGGCAGCGTATAGATTATGTATCAATAATTTTTTTTTCAGATTAACGAAAAGGATACCTATTTTTTCATTCCATATTTACTCTGTAAGTCTTTGGTAGATCAGTTAGTCGGACGGATACTATCGGCTCCATTTGCACTTGCGCTCATGCTGTAGTCTTGCAGCCGTCCGGCTTCAGCTCGCTCGTGCCTCTGAAAGCTAGCAGCTAGCTGTTCATTGGGATATTAAACATGTGAACTGGGCCAGGTGGACTATCCTCCTGGGCCCCAACTTGCTCTCTACCTCATTCGTGCATCACCCAGCAATTGTGAATGTCGCCTCGAAAAGGCCCAGCCCAGCCCAGCCTACTGGGGGACGACCGAGTCGCGGCTAGGGTTCCTGACAAACATCTTTTGTAATCTCAGTACATATGAATCTGCTACTATAGCTAAAAAAATATTTTTGAATTAACTGTTACGTTCAAAACTAGTAAAAACCAGTTCTTTTTTTTTGAAAAGGCACCGCCGGAGCCTTAGTTCCACACCTATCATATACCTACGCGGTCAACAAAATCACAGGCCGATCTAAAAAGGAGAGAGAAATCAAGAGTTTAAGGAGTGGTCAACTATAATTAACAGTTGACCGACCTTGGAATTAATCCATAACCATTCATCTAGCCACACTGTAGTTTATACGCGTCTCGCATCCGTATCTGCAGGAGATCGTCGCAGCCGTTATTTACTGTTTTGTTTCTGATCTCCAAGACAGTCATGCCATTGCATATATCATATATGCACGATGTGGGTGTTGCTTGATTAAGGCTGCTCCCACTGGACAGTATCTTAGTGCAATTTCTTTAGTGCGTGAGGAGTGTTAGAATACTATCTTCTCAATATATGGTTTCTTATGTTGGGCGACATATCTCCTGCACATGCATACATCTGTGAACATATGCACACGACAGATCCTGACCATCCATCCAGCGATCCATGGCCCTCCTCGCACCCACCGCCCACTGGTTGCACGTTTGCGAAAACACCCCCGCCCGAAACTCTTTCATCTCATTTCCATCACCCTCTCATTCGCCATCATCCGCTTGCACCTCCCCGCGCCACTCGAGTTCGGCGCCCGCCCCGCGCCTCCCCTGCGCCGCCTCCCGCGCTCGGCCTCCTTCCGATTCGCCCCTCCCCATGGCGACGCCCACCACCGCACCTCCCCACCTAACCCTAACCCCATCCCGACGACCCGCCACCGCCGAGCCGAAGGTGCGAGTCGGGCAGCCTCTCCCACCACCTCGGTCGAGCCCACACCATCCGGCGACGAGAGAGCGATGACTCCTCCGTCTCATTCGCCTCATCGCCCCACGGCCGTCGTAGCACGGAGATGGAATCCAGAGGCTTTACCACGGCGAAGGACCTCCTCCACATCTCCTTCAACCGGGACTACGGTTGCTTGGCGGGCACAAAGTCGGGCTTCGCATCTACAAGCTGCGACCCTTCCGCGAGATCTTCCGCCGTGACCTCGGGCGCGGGGGATGATGGCGAGGAGGGTATAGGCGTCATGGAGATCTGTTCGGTGCAACATACTTGCCCTCGTCGGCGGTGGTGATGCTCCCCACTGCCCACCGAACAAGGTGATGATCTGGGACGACCACCAGAGCCGATGCATCGGGAAGCTTTCCTGCCTCCGCCGTGACCGCATCGTCGTTGTCCAGGATCCAGGCCGTCCATGTTTGAATGCTGCTATGGAATGCTAGATCATGCTTTTCTATCCATGCAATCGTACAACACAAAGCTCCAGCAATCAGATTATTGTATAAATTTAGTTGAGTGCTCTTGTGTTTGTGGAAGTTCCAGCTCTGTCTTTTCTTCTGAAAGGTTAATGTCTTTAGTTAGATATGCTACCATGAATGTTTTAACTGGATGTGAATGCTATCTGGTTGTGATCATATTTCATTGCAATGTGTGTGGTTGATTTGTTAACTGAAAATGTCATGTTCAGATCAAAGAATTTTGAGAGTTGTGAAAGCAATTTGTGTTGAGAAGAAGCAATCTGGACTGAAATACTGATTGTAATGCTCTCTGTGAGTGATGACTGAAATGATGAAACATCATTCAGAATGCATCTGCGAAATGAATTGGTAACCACCTCAGCCCTCAGGCACTACATTTGTGCAGTTGTGCATCTGCAGGAAATTCATAGAGCTCTATTGGAATAAGAGGTTCCATAGGCTATGTTGCTCCAAGTGATTGAAAACCTCAGCACAAGGAACAATCTTAAGTAGGAAAATCATGTTCAAGTCTGCTCAGCAAGACAACAGGGATAACGACAATAAGTACAACTAAGGATGGCTTGGCAAGCCTAAAGCTTGGATTGGGGAAATTATCGAAAAGCATTCAACACCTACATTGCATCTGCATCAGAACAATAATATGAAAAACAAAAAAAAAGGACCCTTCAGACAATGGATAGGCATCCTCGATCCCCTTCAACAACAACTTAGAATGGAAACTAACACAATAGCAACCTTGAATACAAAATCACCAAGCAAAGCTTAGCAATTTAACGGGAACCAAGAATGTCGAGAAGCATGCAAAATTCCTAGGAAGGAAAAAATAGGTGTCAGCACCAACAATGGAGAGAAAATTCCAGGCGCCAATTGAAAGTGTATACAATCCAAAGGTTCAGCTTTGCAAGCTCAATCAAGCAGAGAAGAAAAACTAGTATACCAATGCAAGTATTCTGTTCATGCTCTCAACAACAGAATGGTAACAAGCATTCAGGACACAAGCACTTCCATGGAACTTTGATTCACATTGCAAATACTAATACTTGATGTATAAGCCACTTCCATGGAACTTTGATTCACATTGCAAATACTAATACTTGATGTCATTTAACATTTATGAAACAACAACAGCAAGCAGCTAGAATTTCAATCAAGCACATGCTGCTCTTCACATACAAAATTCTTTCAATCATACACTCTTAATTTCACAATCATACACCCTGACAACTCAAATTCGTAATGATCTTATTAACAATTTTCTATCCTAGTTTCTTCCTTGGCCTTTACCAATTCAGGGCTTCAAATCAATTCTTGAGATTGCGGCACCATTTGAGCTTGGAGGTGGAGGCGGTTCATTTGGAGGTGGAGGCGGCGATCGGAGAGGAGGCCTGGAGGAGCAGGCCGAGAGCGTGCGTGGCGGCATGGATGCAGGCGGCCTTGGCGCGACGCTAGGGAGGACACGCATGGGGAGCGGCAGTGATCCCTCTAGGGTTTGGTTTGAGGGGCTCGGCTCTCCACGCAGTGGGCGGCTGAGCTCGCTCTCCACGCGGGTGGGCGGCGCAGGGGGGGGCGCAGGCAGGAGGAAGGGCGGCGAGCCTTGACGGCGAGTGGCGCGCTTCGCCTCGGTAGTAAGTGGAAGTGGAAGTGGGAAAAGCGCCGATGTACCGGGCTTTGGCGAATTTGGGGGGGGCATAAAATCGCATTCGCTCCATCCATGCAGGCTCGCCTGGTTGTCGATTCCGTGATGGAGGGCCGGGATTTGCTGTGTGCATATGTGCATGAATGGACTTATGTCCACCAGATACGTCGCCCTTATGTTGTAGTATCTTAGATTGTTTCATTTAATTACATGCATGATCTTTACTAGTATTTGAGCATTGTGGTCTATTTGTGGCATGTACTAAAGCAATGCATGCATGATCTTCCCAATGCACGGGATCGATCACAATAAATTTTATACGTTGGATTTCGAGACCGTTCGAGACCGAACCGATATCCAAATTAGATACTAGAGTACCCTCTCTCTTCATTAACTATAGTGTCACATCATCATTTTGTCTACATGGCAGGCTTAAGATACCAGCTAGGGTGGAGCACTGGGAGTAGCCTAATCATCGGATCGGGATCTTCTGTATTAACGCTTCCTAGCTGTTAGATGGAACGTGGACACATGAGATCTATTGCTACACAACCATCGAAACGACTGTTAGGTACAGTATTCTGTCTACAGTGGTTTGCTGCGGTATTCTAGGCTAAAATGATACAACACTACTGCAAATGATACATCAGATATTAATCACCTCTTGACTTCTAAATAACCGCGCGAGCCAACGGTCAAACCTTGCGAAGCTGGCATTCGATCGAAATGCATCCATTGGTAGTTTGTTTACTTGTCCAAATGTACATACATGATACATACAAATCTTTATATGAGCAAGGTGTAATATTTAATGTATATATGCATGTACCTGAGACCCCAACCAGCAGCAAGGGATGACCCAGATTTGCTAGCCGGCTTATTCCAAGAAAAAGATTTGCTAGCCGGCTTATTCTAAGAAAAAGATTTGCTTATTATCTGCAGTTGTACCAACCGATAAATTAAGCAATTAAACCTATGTACGATAAGTTTTTCGAACTATCAACTATTTATACACCCTTATATACACCATGGTTCAAAATTTTGGCCGATTTTCACCGAAAATCAGTGAAAAGCATTTCTATCGGACCCCTCAGTTAATTTTCAAACCGGTTCCAAAAATTTTGTTTTCATGAATTTTGAATTTTGTCAAATATAGAATAAATTTGTGCCGAAATTTATTTTCAAAAATTTCGGACGATATTTTCAACCAATTTCCAGTGATTTTTGACCGATTTTAAATTCAAATTTGGATTTGAAAATTTTGGCCAAAATTAACTGGAAATTTCCTATTTTCAGCCAAACCAGCCCTACCGGACCCGTTAAAATTTCGAAACCGGTTATCTGAACCTGATAGACACATTACTTACTTTCATGGTGTCCTCAATCAGATTCCCTTAATTTCATTCTGTTCCACCCCTGAAGGCACATAATGTTCTAGACCTGTACTTCAACAAATTTCGGGTTCAACATAACGTACTATTGATAAGATTTGATCCTCCGGCTTAATCTTACTTAGACTTTCTAATCTAAGGTTATTTAGATATCTTACAAGTCCAAATCTTGAGCAGCTTTTCTTAATCTTACTTAGACTTCGAACTTTTAAAATTAACACTCAAGTCACGAGAATTATTAGTATATACCCCTCCCGACACACACGTTGTTTAGCTAGCCATCTTCTGCTGTCCATATATACTACCGTTCCTCCATAGTATACTGCTTGCCCCAAGTCTTGAAGTGATAATCCATATAGCCCAATCAATTTAAGCCAAAACTTGGTTATTTCGTCTCTTGATTTGCAGCAAGAAGCACTGATTAACCGCTCGATCGCCTCCTTTGAACCCTTCCTCCTATAGTGCCGTTCCGAGCGGTGCAATTGCGCATGCATGCCTCTTGCCATTCTGCAAGAGCCAGCTGCTAGCCATGAATGATCACCGAGAATTAACCTTAGGTTTCTGCATGACTAGTTACCAGTGTAGTGTTGCAGTAGCATAATCATCAATGGAGAAGCTTCCTAGGAGCAAGAGCGCGTCGTGTCAGTACCATTGCACCGACGGCAACGAACGCGCCGGGAAGAGGAGCATCCTGGCCCGGACCATGGAGAGGTGCCGGTTCCTCCGGCGGCCCCGACCGGCAGGCGCCGTACCGGCGGGGTGCTTCGCGGTGCTGGTCGGCCCGGAGAAGGAGCGGTTCGCGGTGAGGGCGGAGAGCGCGAACCACCCGCTGTTCAGGGCGCTGCTCGACGAGGCGGAGGCCGAGTACGGGTTCCCGTCGGCCGGCTCCGCCGGCGGGCCGCTGGAGCTGCCGTGCGGCGTGGATGCCTTCCGGCGGGTGATGTGGGAGGTGGAGCAGGACCGCGCGGCAGCCAGCTCGCCGTCGCCGGCCGGCAGGTCCTGGAAGGGTTCGCGTGCTGGGTATAAGAAGATGAATTGGAGGCCTGAAGTCATGTACAGCTTCTTCAATCCGGCATGAACCCTTTCCCCCTCTATCTATGCATTGCATAATGCATGCATGAATGCATATGGTGGGTACGCACAGGCTAGCTCTTGGTGCACGCACGAAGAATCTGCTTCACTGTGCGTCGAAGTAAATTTGCAGAAACTGTAATGCAAAGTATACGCCATATCAAATGGAGGCTAGCTGAATTAATCTTCTTCTTTTATATGCTGTTGCATATCTTAAGTTCTTAACCATGTATTTCTATGCTACCATTTTATACATCCTTGAGCACAGCGAAGTTTAGCGCTATGCTCAACCTTACCCAAGCCCATGGCATCTGCAATTCTGCATCCGTATCAAAGTATGCAATCATCATCAAACCAACATTTTAAGCTTCGTGGCTGTGTCGTGCCTGCTCATATGCGCTGCATCTATAAATATAGCTTAATTATATATACCAATCAAGTAATACCATACTTCAGAAATTCATCTGTCTTCTACCTGTGGGAACAGATTTAATCTAGCTATGGTCATGTTTCCCAGGGTCCTTGGAAACCAAGCATTATTAAGTCTGGCAAATAAATGAACACAACATAATAATGATAAGCAAAAGAAATTAATAGAGGTTAAAACTTTGATCCCTACAGATAACCACTTCGCCGACGTACTGCTGGCCATGAGGAAACTACTCACGCAGGTTCAGATTGAGTTGAAAAGTAGTAAGACCTTTTCAATTTGGAACACGGGAAATTTCCCTATTCTTATGGTCATTGAGTAAACTACTCATGCAGGGTTCAGATTTTAGATGCTAATTTGTGATGAAATCCCCTTCTCCCTCACTACCACTGCTGGCAATCGGGGCATATGGAGGATTTGCGATTATGCTTCTCTTTCGAAGACAAGGATGACAGGAATTGCCCCAGCATCCGGGAGCTCGTCGGCAAGATCCATGTGTTTGTGATGCTCATAGTTGCTGCTGACCGCAGCCGCGATTAGATTTGGAGCAGGGGGTGGGAGCTCAGGGGGCAGCGGTAGCGAAGCAGCAGGGTTGCGCATGATGCACGATGGTGGTGCGTAGGCGGGTGGGGACGACAACAGATGTGAGCCGGTCGGAGGATGGCGACATGGAGTCCCGGAGTGCGCTCTCGAGGGCAGTGCTTGCGCCGCAGTTGAGGACTGTGATGCGAGATTGCCAGGCAGCTGTGAGCTAGCTAGAGGCGGCTAGGAGGCCGACGGCAGCGTCATGGTTGGGAGCCTGTGACTGTGAGCTTGAAGAGAACGGTAAAGGGGAGAAAGAGGATGAAGTAGGAAGGGTAGCTTTGAGATTTTTTTTAAAATTGCGTACTTTGAGTGGTATTTTACTAAACCAACAAAATTCAGTGGTATTTTGTAAAACCATGCATATTTGGGTGCTATAGAACCATTTTTTTTCAAATAGAAAACTCCATCCTTGTTTTAATAATCATTTTTTGAAATTTCGACACCGGTTCCCAAGTCCCAACTCCTTTTGTATATAAATAAAGTTTTATTATTTTTATGAGGATACACATTATCTAGAACTCGGGTAGCATGATTAGAAAAAAAAAACTAAGAATAACCGGTGACCAGTGGACATTTTTATCTTGTAAAATCATTTATGAATGTACCAAAAATTATTTTGGTAGTTTACTAAACTACTTCATGACGATCTTCAGGATTCCTTAGTGGACGATCAAGTCAATAAACATTAAGTGTCGTGTTTTCGTTTGGAAGGGGTCTGAGTCCATCAACGACGGTCATTGCTTGCTTGCCTGGTCGAAAGTCTGCAGACCGCTCCGATGTGGGGGGCTGGGTATCCATGATTTGGCGTCGTTCAGTGCCGCGCTCCGTCTTCGTTGGCATTGGAACAGTTGGGATCCCGAGCCAAAGCCATGGCACGACGTGACGACTGGCGAAGACGTGGACATCCTACCCATGTTCAGGGCAGCCACGACTATTCGGCTGGGTGACGGCTCGTGCGCGCGTTTCTGGTATGATCACTGCATCGAAGGTGGGCGCTCGTTTGCCGATGTCGTGCCGGCCCTATTCTCCTTTGTCAGAAAAAAGAATAAGTCTGTTGCGGAGGCTTTCGCCAACAACTCCTGGACTAAGGACCTAAGGGGGGTCTGTCGCTGCTGGCGTTGGCGCAGTACTTGAAGCTTTGGGACATTATCGTTGGCACTCCGCTCCACGCCGGCAGGAACGACGAAATTACCTGAAGGCACTCGGTCGACGGCAAGTACTCGGCTTATTCTGCCTATCAGCTCTTCTTCGCCGCTTCAACAACCTTTGCTTGCCACAAGTGCATCTGGAAATCTAAAGCGCCGTCGCGATGCAAGTTTTTTTTATGTGGTTGGTCATTCATGAGAAGTGCCTCACCAACGATAATCTCCAACGGCGCGGTTGGCCCAATCTCGGGTGTTGTTCTCTTTGCAATCACTCTGGTGAGAGTTGCAAGCACCTGTTCGTCAACTGTCCCTTCTCGACCGAGGTCTGGGCAAGATTCAGGACATGGAACAGCATCCAGTTCCCAATCCCCTTCGCTGTGATGTCTAGCTCCCAAGATTGATGGCTTACCACGACGAATTTAATATCAAAACTGCTCCGATGGGATTTTGACACGGTGACCATCCTCGTTCACTGGTGCATCTGGAAGGAGCGTAATGCCAGAATCTTTGAGGATCTTTGGCCCCCTCGGTGATGTGCTCTGGAGTATCAAGGAGGAAATCTTCTCGTGGAAGGCTGCCCGTTGTGTCTCAACTCTTTAGTCCCCTGTGTGTAACGCGTCGGTGCTACCTTAGCACGACCGTTTGAGACTGCAAGGGTTTTTTTTTCCTTCGAGAGCTTTCTCTCTCTTCTTGTTTCCTAAACTTGTTCTCCCATTCTTAATATATTTGGCGGGAATCTTCTAACCGGCCCGTCGAATAAACTACTTTGTTTTTTAGGGTATAAGTTCCGCTAAATCAAAATTTTTACTGTTCTAGCCCTGTAGCAACGATTAATTTCAAAAATAGCCCTCATTCGCCATAATTAGCAAGAATGGCCTGAGCAGTGCTCTCTCGCGCTCTCAAGGGGCGTAGTGACATTCTGCCCCACGGGCGCAGCAGCTTTGCCCATTTGCCTTGAAAGAGAGCGCTGCCCCAATGTGGTCTGGAAGTGGGTGGAAAATCCATTTTTGTAAGAAAAAAAAAAACGAAAAAACTAAAAATTTTGAAATATAAATATTATTTCATTATATTTTTAAAAAGAAACAAAAATTGAAAATTGAAAATATTATTTCATTATATTTGATTGAAAAAGAATATTGGCACTGAGATTTGTAAAAAACTTTCATTAAGAAATAAGGGCAAGGAGTAGGGTTTTTAATCCGAAATCGTGGTTTAAATCACAGTTTGAGCGCATATATAAAAGGTATCGGGACTCTTGGAGTGTCTCCACGATGAAGTCGTCTGCGGCGTATCTGGCGATATATAAATGCAAATCGATGAGGTACTTTATGAAGCTTATCTGAGAATGTGATTGGAGGGTTGAGAACGGTCGTTGTGATGATGAAGATGTCCGAAAACATGGAGTCTCTCCTCGATGAAGTCGGTGCGAATGGTTCTTTATGGGATTTCACTAGAAGAGACATACTTGCAATATAGGCTTAGCGGAGACACGGAACAAGAACTACATTAGAGTATGCGGATAGAAGCACGTTACACGTAGTGACATGGCATGATGGTCCGGCTAATTGCTTTAGTCATCCTCGCTACTACTACGATACACTGCGACACAAGCATCCGGACCATATAAGTACACATGCCTTTAGGGGATAGTAAAAAACATGGGGGTAGGACGGGGGACTACTACGTAATGACCTGACCTACTGCGTGGACCGGGGCTATTTTCCCTTCCTAGCTAGCTCGGCGTTGAACTCCTCGCCGGCCTTCCCCTTCCCCTTGTCGCGGGAGTGTCCACGTCGGGCTGGTATGTCGAAGTCGTCCATGTCCTGCGATTTCATGATGTAAGTTCATCGTATAGTGGAAATCGGAAGAATGATGTAAATTCTTCATAACTCACGTCGTCGATATGGATTACGCCCGGACGATCGGATACACTGTGGCGGCCGGGCTCAGCCGCATGAGCCTTTCCCTTGCCCTTGTCGTGGGACTGCTCACGTCGGGCTGGTATGTCGAAGTCGTCCATGTCCTGCGATTCCATGATGTTAGTGCGCCGTATAGTGAAAATCGTAAGAAGGATGTAAATTCTTCGTAACTCACGTCGTGGATCTGAATCGCCGAGGCGACGAGATCTGTTGTGGTGTGGGCTCACCGCATGAGCCTTTCCTTGCCCTTGTCGCGGGGACCGCCCACGTCGAATTTGGTATGTCGAAGTCGTCCATGTCTGTGATTGTATGATGTAAGTGAAAAACGTAATAAGGATGTAAATTCTTCATAACTCACGTCGTCGATATGGATTACGCCCAGGCGACTACTGAACTCCTTCGGTGCGTCCTCAACAGGGTCTGGTACGTAAGGTTTCCACCGCACGAAGTTCTCGGCCCGCACCGAGTAGTTCAGCATATACTTCTGCTGGATGAATGCCCTGTCGTACATCTTTGGGCCGTCGATCCACTGGAAGAAGTGGCAGCGCATCTCTGGCTGCCATTTCGTGGGGATGAAGTTAAAACTTTAAGGAATTCAACGTTGACGAAAATCAATGCGCGCGAAAGAAACGCTTACGAGGTGGTGCTCGCACGTGTAGTACGCCCGGGCTGCGGTAGCTGGGTGTGTGGATTGAATGATCTCTGCTGGTTCGCCGCACACACATTGCGGGATCAGAAAATGTGGTGGTACTGGAGCATCTTTCATTGATTTATCTGGGTATTGTAGCTGTTTCCTCTTCTGCTTAAGCCAATTTTGCTTCTTCAACATCCTCGCGTAGAAGTTTGTGAAGAGTCCATATTTGGGTATCTATTGTGTAGTGTTGTGTAGTGTTGGGTTTGGTTCAACCCCTTTTATAAGCCCCATGGTTGGCATGGTGTGGTTAATTTCATGTCCCATTCTGAAAAGGCGAGGAGGTAACATTGTTGTCATGTCCATCTGGTCTTATAACTGCGCAAAGTCGCCGTATGGTCTTGTCCTTTGTGCAAAAGTTGTCTCCTTTGGTCTTATCATCTGCGCAAAGTCGCCCGTGTGGTCTTGTCCTTTGCGCAAAGTGTCTCCTTTGGTCTTATCACTATGCAAAGCGCCTGTGTGGTCTTGTCTTTGTGCAAAGGCGCCCCGTGTGGTCTTGTCCTTCGCGCAAAGTTGTCTCCTTTGGTCTTATCAACTGCGGAAATTTGTCTCCTTTTGGTCTTATCTTTGCGCAAAATTTGTCTCCTTTGGTCTTATCAACTGCAGAAAGTTGTCTCCTTTGGTCTTATCATTTGCGCAAAGTCGTCTCCTTTGGTCTTATCATCTGCATAAAAGTTGCCGGTGTGGTCTTGTCCTTTGCGCAAAGTGTCTCCTTTGGTCTTATCCTTTCGCAAAAGTTGCCCGTTATAATGACTCAAAGTTACATTACCAATTTAAATCAATTAAAGTTATTATTTTGTTGGACTTTTTGAAATTGAAAGAGTGTGATTGCTTTATTTGAATTTCGATGTTTTAAAAGTCAAAAATAAAATTTATTAAGGTTTTTGAAGTTTTATTTGAGTTAAAGTTGAAAAATAAAAATTAAATTAATTTTGAGAATTTTCTGAAATCTTAAATGCTTTTTCCTAATTATTTTAAAACCAAAATAATTTATTTGCACAATTTAAAAGCCAACTTTAAGTTGGAAATAATTTTATTAAGTCCAAAATAATTCTAGGAATTTTATAAATTTTTCTAGAATTTTTGGACTCTATTTGCTAGTTTCTAAAATTCTAAATCAATTAGTTCAATTTCTGAAATTGGAAAACTAATAAAAATTCTATTCTTCTTTGTGGGCCTAATTCCTGTTGAAACTGGCCCAACCTTTCTCTTTTCCGGCCCAACTAGCCCTTGGCTTTCTCTCTCTCCCACTCCTCCGGCCCTTGCTTGACCACTCGGCCTCGGCTGCAAGTGTGGGCGCCCGAGTCATCTTCTCCCCACGCCCCTTCTTCTCCAAGACGCCCATTGCCGCCATTGCGTGCAGTGGAAGTCTCATGAATCGCCACTTTCTTCTTGATTTTTTTCGCGCGCGCGTCTTCCCTCTCGCTCCACCGCCCCACTTCCCTTCCCCCTCTCCTCTCACACGGTTAGCATCAGCGTCGCCACCGCCGCCATGACGCCCGCCCCGATCTCCTCCTCTCCTCGCCCGCCCCTATAAAAGGAGCACCGGGTGCGGCTTGAGCTCCTCAACTC
Organism: Phyllostachys edulis; assembly: GCA_036346405.1. Classification (NCBI taxonomy): domain Eukaryota; kingdom Viridiplantae; phylum Streptophyta; class Magnoliopsida; order Poales; family Poaceae; genus Phyllostachys; species Phyllostachys edulis. The sequence continues at coordinate 29,286,325 of CM070552.1, forward strand.
GGTGCCGCCACTCATTCCTCCTCTCCCCTCCTATTTTCACCGGATTTCGAGTTTTCTTGTGCGCCACCGCGAGCGCCTTCTTCTTCGATTCCGGCGCCAACGTCGCCTCCTCGCCGCCGCCGCCTGTACCTTCGGAACGGCCGCATCCTCGCCGTCCCCATGCGCTCAACCGTTTGTATTGGGAGCCACCGGAACGCCGCCGTCGCTACAAGGCCGCCGCCGCATTCTACCTCGCCGTCGGTCACTCCGTCGCACCCGCTCACGTCCAAGGTGAGCCCTAGCTTCCACGTCGTCCCCTCTTCGCGTTGAGCCCCTCGGCGGAGCTCGCCGTGGCGCGTAGCGCCGACGAGCTCGACGCCGAGCGCCACCACCACCCGGTGCTGACGTGGCAGTGCCACCTCACCTCCACGTAGGCGCCACATCAGCTAAATAGCCCGCGTGTCATGCCCACGCGGCACATTGTGCCACATCAGCGTCTAGCCCAAAGAAAAACCCCGGGTGGACTTGGTTCATGAGGACCGAGCCACTTGCAGGTGGGGCCCACATGTCAGTTTTTATTTTAAATTCCGAAAATCTCAGGGCTGATGTCAGCATTGTGCAGTAATTAGAATTCCTTTAGGAAAATAAATCAGAAAAAGGTTTAAATGGCAGATTTAGGTTTTAAACTGGTAAAATTCATATCTTTTGATTCCTAACTCCAAATTAAGTGATTCTAAATTCTAAAATCTTATAAAATTAATATCTAGCTAAATAAAATATAATTATTTGATTTGGAGTAAGTTTAAACTGTCTGTTTGAATTTGAAATGTTTTAAACTACAAATTTAGGGTTTAAATTTGTAAAATCCATATCTTTTGAACCCTAATTCCAAATTGAGTGATTCAAATTGCTAGAATCTTAGAAAATTATTATCTAGTTATATAAAATAAAATTATTTCATTTGGACTTAGTTTAATTTGACTTTTTGACTTTATTTGAATTTCATTGGAATTTATCGTACTTTCGCGTATAGACTTCGACGATTCCAGAGAGTTAGATCCTTCGGAGGATTTAAAGAGTCAAGACTTCAACGAAGGTAAGTTACACTTTGACCATGTTGCACCTACTATTTTAATGTTATTTAATTCAATTTTTAAATTTATTATTGCATGCATATTTTTAGTCAATTATTTTAATACCCTGTTTAAATGCTTAGTTATTCCAATTGTTATTGTATGGCCAATCTTGAATATTGAAATGCCATCCCTTTGTCACCATAGATAAATTGTTTGGAAACGCTTAGCAAATGCTTAGACCATGATTTTGATTTTGGGAGGATTTAGCCAAACCATTACAAATTGTTTGAAATTAAATCTATGGTATTGTTTTACCATAGAGAGTTTGTAAAGATGGTTTTCACTAAAATAAAATTAAAATGGTTTGGACTTGGGCGTAACGGATGAAAGGTGGGTGCAGGTTTATGCACGGGTTTAATCTGGTTAGGATTAAAGCCCAGGGTTTGATTTGAAAGACGTCCAAGTCAATTAAGGACCGGCCTTTGGCGTTCCTTTGCTATGCCTTATCAGTACCACCACCGTCTGTATGGGGGGGACACAGCTTATTAATTTGGGATACCCCGTAGATATTCGTGCCATTTTGTATGAGTGGGTGTCGGTTAGACTATAGTCCCACCTGGCGCAAGAGGGGGCCCTGAACCTGCGGATGGTTAGTCCAAAGGGGGCGAAACCTTAGCGGGCATGAGTACTATGAGGTAGATCATTGTAAAGGCCTTGTCACGTGCTCTAGGCGCTTACCTAAGGTAGTGAGCGATGGCATAGATATATCTTGGGATAAACTAGAGAATTCGTGTCTTGTGGGTAAAATTTGTACAAACTCTGCGAGTAAAACTATTGAATAGTCACGTCCGCGGTCATGGACATGCTAGCAAAGCCACTCTGAGTTAGACTTGTTTTTGGTTTTTAAAAGTGATTTCAACAGATGTTTTCAGGATGGTTAGTCCTGTGGGAAAATTGGGCGGTTAGCCATTGTGATAGGAGGGTATCCTTCACCATTCAAATTTGGAGGTTATCCACACTATAAAATTGTTGTTTAAAATCTGATTTTAGATATAGTATAAAAATGGCCTTGGAAATTAATATGGTTATTTAAACTTAAAAATCTTTGCTTTATGCAAATAAACCCGCCAATATCCCTTGTTTACCATATGTATGCATGTCATTACATTATTTGTGGGTGTAACTTGCGAGCACGGTGGTTGTGCTCATACTTGCCTTGTGCAAACAAATTTGAGAGGAGAAGAACTTCACCATCGGTGTGGATCTCGACGACTAGGTCGCTACCCAGATTGATTGCTCGTGATGATTAATGGACTCTACTACACTTTCTTCGTCTTCATTGTGTTCTTTATTGTTGGCTTGTAAGCCTCTTTTGTAATAAACTCGATTTACTATTAATGCAATGCGAGATATGTCTATGTTATCATTTTTGTAGCTGTGTACACCGGAAATCTGGGTGGTGTATGAACACAGAGGGTTCGGGATCTTTCGCTCCCGGGTCCGACAAAAGTGGTATCAGAGCCATATCGACTGTAGGTCGTGACCTAGTTAGAATGATCGTTAGTTGAAAACTTCAAAACTTATTTTATATAATAAGAAAAATAATTTGTTCTCTCCTCATCTTGGTCATCTATCTTCTTTCTTATCTAATTCTCTTTGCACCATTTTATAATGTTAAATTGATCCTCTCCTCCTTGAAGAATTTCTATAGATGGTCAACACGTTCTTAACCCATACGTTCAAGACCACAAGTCATGAAGCTATCAAGAGAGCATCATCGTACAAGAATAATCAAAGATCAGGAACAGAAGATACGATGTCTGCCAAGCCATATAGCCTAGGTTGCCAAGACTCATTTTGAGTATTGAGTCGGCTCACCAGATTAAGAGTTTTTAATCGATAGAATGTTGAATAAAGCTATTAAAGTTTTTCTCGAAAACTTTCGGTTTGGTTCTCTCGTTTGGGAGTGTTGTTTCGCTCTATCCCCTTAGTTCCTCTTACTTGCCTCTTCCCTATCCTTTGTCTCCTTTTCTAACCATCTGGAGAATCCAGCAGATGGTGAACACTCGTCACTCTGGAAGTGGAACCAACGCCGACAATGAGGGAAGTACCCCAAACAATGGATCAGAATGGCAACAGATGATGGCCAATCAAAACCGTCTGATCGAACTGCTCTCTCAGTCCATCAACAACAACCAAACCCGACAGGCTGCAGCTTTCCAAGCTCCATCTCCACCACCCCAAAGGACTAGCATATCGGAATTTATGAGGATGCGTCCACCAACTTTCTCAAGCAGCACAGAGCCCATGGATGCAGATGATTAGCTCCGGGCGATTAGTAAGAAGTTGGATATTGCTCAGTGCACCGACCGTGAAAGGGTGTTGTTCGCTTCGCACCAACTCATGGGGCCAGCTTCTGAATGGTGGGACAACTTCAACATCTCACATGCTAATGCTGAAGCCATCACCTGGAATGAATTTGTGCGAGCTTTTCGCCATGCACATATCCCCGCAGGGTTAATGACCTTAAAGAAGAAGGAGTTCCAATCGCTCGCCAAGGCAACCGCTTCGGTGGCGAGTACTGCATAAGTTCAACCAGCTTGCTCGCTACGCTCCAGCAGACGTGGCCAGAGATGAAGACAGGCAGGAAAGGTTCATGGAAGGGCTAAATGATGAGCTCTCCGTCCAACTGATCTCCCAGGACTACACTGACTTCCAAAGCAGTTAGTGAACAAAGCCTTTCGTCAGAGGCCAAACACGAGAGATGGAGAACCGCAAGAGAAGAATGACTGCACTGAAGTTCAACCCTGGAGGTTTTCCTAAAGCTAGAGGGACTTCATCGCATCAAGTCAGATTCCAGCCAACAACTTCCACTGAAGCAATTGCATTAAACAACTCAGATAGCTTGGAGTCTATCAAAACACCTGAAGATGGCCAGTCACAGAGGGACTCCTCCTATGTGGCAGGCATCACGTGCTTTCATTGTCATGAGATAGGACATTATGCCAATAACTGTCCAAAGAAGCAGCAAGCAGCGAATCCAGCCAACCCAGAAGTTCCAAAAGTCAACACCATGCAAGCAAACAGGAAGCCACGGAATTACGGAAAGGGCGTCGTACAGCGTCACGACTCAAGACCGATCAGATGAAGAGCGTAATCGAGATGGCAACAACTCCAACTGAAAACCTTGTATCCCTAGTTTTCTTTCTAGCCACTCCGAATCTCGGGGACGAGAGTCCTTTAAGGGGGGTAGTTTGTAACAGCTCAAAGTTCTGTTACCAATTTAAATCAATTAAAGTTATTATTTTGTTGGACTTTTTGAAATTGAAAGAGTGTGATTGCTTTATTTGAATTTCTGAAGTTTTAAAAGTCAAAAATAAAATTTATTAAGGTTTTTGAAGTTTTATTTGAGTTAAAGTTGAAAAATAAAAATTAAATTAATTTTGAGAATTTTCGAAATTTTAAATGCTTTTTCATAATTATTTTAAAAACAAAATAATTTATTTGCACAATTTAAAAGCCAACTTTAAGTTGGAAATAATTTTATTAAGTCCAAAATAATTCTAGGAATTTTTATAAATTTTCTAGAATTTTTGGACTCTATTAATCAATCGAGATATGTCTATGTTATCATTTTTGTAGCTGTGTACACCGGAAATCTGGATGGTGTATGAACACGAGGGTTCGGATCTTCGCTCCGGGTCCGACACCCGTGTGGTCTTGTCCTTTCGCATAAAGCTATCTCCTTTGGTCTTATCATCTGCGTAAAAAGTCGCCAGTGTGGTCTTGTCTTTGCAAAGTTGTCTCCTTTGGTCTTATCATCGTCGAAAGCGCCCCATGTGGTCTTATCACTGCATAAAGCTGTCTCCTTTGGTCTTGTCACTGCCGAAAGTTGCCCCATGTGGTCTTGTCACTGCGTAAAGCTGTCTCGTTTGGTCTTGTCATCTGCAAGCTGATACATTACCCGTTTTGTTAGCCTCCCCCCGCGGGCTATAAAATGCACGACCCACGCTCCGAAAGTAGGACCACTCGACCCTTCAAACTGTAGGAAGAACAACCTTGTCTGTCGTACGGTAACATACAATGGCAGACGCCCAGGGACCAGTCCAACCGTGGTCACCGAAGACAGACCTTCTCCTGGAAAGGAGGGAGGACTTCGGCCCTAACTACCGGTTGATGCCGAAGAAGCGCAATAGCCGGTATGGCGAAATGCGAACACGGGGAGGATGCTATCGTGCAGGTCATAGATTGCACTGTCGATGGCGGATGGCGTTTCTTCCGATGCCCATACTCTGGGGTAAATAGTTTTGTTCATGTTACTGCTAATACATCCTCCATACTAACCGTCCCTTACACCAGATGGCAAAATACAACTTTACCCGCTGGATCGACCCTCCGCATGAACGACATGTTTTGATGCACGTGGGTACATTGTGGAATCGAATATTTGATTTGGAGGCACAAATTTTCGATCTGAAGCGACAAAATGATGACCTCCAATGATCTGGCGTGAGAGGGCAACGAGGAGGTCGTGAACATAGGAAGTTCCATGATCCCACATGTTGTTGTGCCAACCCAAGCTGCATATGTGCGTGCCACTACAATGACGGCCAGCCACGTCCGAGGCGCCCAACTGGAGAACACTCTATGTGGGTAGCGAGAGGCAGCTTCTACCATTAGGCACGGGCGGAGAAGCTTGTACCTTGGTAGTCTCCCGTTCTGTACGCACTTATGTTCAATCTCCTAAAGCATGTAACTAAATGGTGGACGCGTCATTGCGGTTACCTTTTATCGAGTTGACATGTTGCATCGATGTGCCATGTGCATTAAGCTATAGGCGTCCATATGCATTGAACAAACATGCATTGTATGAGCAGTACACATAAGAACGCAAAAGTATCGGCGAATCTTGGGGCGCGTTGCATCATTTCTCGCAGAAGCTACTTTGTTCGATCCGCCACGTAGGGACCGCCCCTCCACCAGCGGTGCATGACTTGCCCCCTCCGCCAGCGCGGTAGGGACACCCTCACGCCACGCGTTGCGTCTCCGGTGCTCGGCTATTTAAGCGCGGCCACACACTCGCTCGTCGTTCCTCTCGGGAATCTCTCCCTCTTTCGAGATGCCTCCTCTCCGTACCTAACATTTTCTTTGTCCTTTGTTGGCACCATCCGTCGAAGTCGTTACTAATGCGATGCATGTTTGAATTCTGATCTTTCGTGTCCGAGGTTAAGAGTCGATAACGTCGTAGCGGTAAGTTCATTTCAAAGAACGCACGATGGTTCTTATCTTTGTGTGTTGGTTGAAATATTGTCTTATTTTTGTCGAAATGGAGACACTTGACGTGTTCCATGGTAACGCGTCGTGCGGTCGCACGGAGTTGATTTGTCCGGTTTGCCGGTAGCGCCTTGCTAAACGTTCCCAACTTTGGTACACGTCGATTTCTTTGGAGCTACTGACGGTGCATTCGGCGATTGTTTGATAGGTGCGTCGCTAGGAACAAGATAGTAATAAAGCGGTCACCGCCACCATGGTCCCACCACAGGCGCAGATGTTGTGGGGCTGGCGAAGGTGACGAGAGTGCCATGTGGGCGAGTACATGGAGATCGTTAGCAATCCTCACGCTCCGATCTATGGGCGACCCATGGTGTACGTCCATTTTGTTTATCTGCTCAATCCTCCGGGGCGCGTTCAAGGAGCGGCGACGCTCTTGTCCCCTCTTTGGTTTGTTGACGACGGAGAGGTCTCGAGGCGCCAGGCGTCGTTCGTGAGGATGCTCCGATTGATGGAGATTCGGTAGTTTCCAACCCAATGAAGGTGTGGATAGATGGCGGGATGCTCGTGTTGATTGTCACGAGATTATCGATGGCATGTCCGAGGGCATTGCCACCGAAGATGAGGCGACTTTGACTCGCAATCCAATGAGGACGGCCGACGACGACGGCGGATCGTCGGTGGCATTGTTTCGACCGACACGGACTATGTTCCAAGTCGGTTGGATTGCTGCGGCCTCTTCCTTGTTACGGCCCGAGAGCACGAAGTCGTGGGCCTTCGATGCGAACACCCTGCTTGTGGGGCAACATTTCCCACACAAGGTTGCCACTAGGCAAGCTATCGTGAGTTTCGCGGTGAAGACCAGTCGGACTTACCGAGTGTACAGGTGAGTTTGAACGTTGTTTGATGTATCTTCAACCATCTACAGTAGGTCGTACTAACTGATATATGTCTTCCGTTATGTGCAGGTCTAATCCTAACACTTACATAGTTAAGTGCGTTCTTAGCTCTTGCCCTGGCAAATTCCGTGCGCAGAGATTCCCTGGGGCGGGAACGGCCTTCCGCATCACAGTCGTGACGGATCACACATGTGAGCTTCAGGAGCCATTGCAAACGCATAAGAATGTAACCTCGGCCTACATTGCGAGCATCGTAAGCCATGCAGTTGTCGTCGATTTGACCGTTTCGCCGAAGGTTCTGATGGCTAACGTAGCGAATACAGTATAGTATGCCGTTAGCTACTGAAGAAGGTCTGGCGGCGGCGGAAGGTCCTTGAAGGGTTGTACGGTACCTACAAGGAGGCGTCGACCTAGTCCCCGAATCTTTGAAGCAAATTGCGGATGCTAATCGGGGACATCGTCAATAGGGACGACAGGCCCGACCGTCAAACATCCCAAATTCCCTAATCCTTGATCGAGTCTTCGGGCTTTTAGCGGCGGATCGAGGCTTCCACCATCGCTGTCGTCCGTCCTAAGTATGGGCGGTACTTTCCTTTTGAAATACGAGGGCACCATTCTCACCGCTATTGCGGCCGATGGCAGCGACCAATTGCTCCCGATTGCCTTTGCAATTGTGGAGAATGAGAACACCGCCGATTGGCTATGGTTTCACCAACATAAAGCAACATGTTGTGAGGATCGGCCAATGTGTGCGTCATAACCGGCAAATCATCATGCGGGTTGTTGTCCACGTTGCGCACCATGCGAGCGGTACTAGGCCACCGTTCAATGGAGCGACATGCGATACGTTGGTGCATGTGGCATCTAGTCGCCAACTTTCACACACGCCCGAGCAAAGACCTCATGAAGAAGTTCAAGAAGCTCGCTGCGAGAACCGAAGTGCAAGTTCGATGCCGTGTGGCGGGAGCTTGAGGTCGAAACCGGCGTGCAAGTGGAGGTTACGGCCAGCGCACCGCAGCGAGTTCATCGAGTGGATGGCGAGTATGCCCCGACTATGAGAAATGGTCCTTCTTCACGACACCTATGGTGCTCGATGCGGCATCATGACAACCAACATGTCCAAGTCTACAGCGGTGTGTTGAAAGGGGTCCGTGCCTCGCCCATCACCATTGTTGTCGGCGAGACATGGAACCGTCTGATCGGTTGCCGTGAATCGGGCAATGATGGCCAAGCAGCATTTGGACGAAGGGAAGCAGTACTCGGAGGTTACCCTTGCCTACATGGAGAAGAAAATTACCAAGGCCCGATCCCATGTAGCTATCACAATGGATGGCGTGAGAAGAAAGTTCGAGATCCGCTTGCGGGACAAGTACGTTCGCGGCCACATGAGAGGTGACCGGAAGCATGTTTGCACCATAGGCGATGTGGCAGTTTGCACCTGCAACAAGCCTCAACTCCTGCACAAGCCTTGCTCCCACGTATATGCTGCATGTGCTGTATTTCACCAATCTTCTAGCATGTACATGTCGGAGTACTACGACATCGACACTGTATGATACTTGGAGCAGGGAGTTCAACTCTCTGGCGTGGAAAGCCACCACAGGACCTATGGTCGGGAGCAATGAAGTGGTCACCGAATGACGATCTGCGGCATCCGAGCCGTGGAGGCGTCGATCAAGGCGCATCGGCAACGACATGGATGCGAGCCAACGTGGAGATTGGCCAACACCAATAAGGTGTAGGCTATATAAGACTCATGGGCACTCATTTAGGAACTGCCCGAATGTCTTCCTCCAGCGCCACTTAGTATCTGTAAGCTATCCGGTGTATTTGAGTCATGTCAGTGTTGTAGTGATGTGAGTGTTGTAATGATTTGCGTTGTAACCTGCACTGCTTTCTACGATGTAACAAGTTGTTATTACCGCTTCGAGTTGTTATTACCGCTTCGTTTGGGTTACGTCGTGCTTTGCGTAAAGTAGTCGCGCCCCGCTTTCGAGAGTTGTCACTTCGCTTTCAGAGAGTGGTCACGCCCGACTTTCAGAGTGGTCACTTCTGCTTTGCACCTTCTTGGCAGTCACGTCCTCCTTTCGCCTGATGGCCCCTTCGTGCTCTAACGCTATATATGGATGCTTTGGGTGCCATTCACCTCACTCTTCTCTTCCTCTTCTCCTTTCTTCGGTGTAAAATAAGATATCTTCGACCTCATCGAACATTCGAGTGAGCAGAGATTACAATCACTACAACAACAGCTGGTTTGCCCTCGTTGCAGGGATCCGGTTAATGTGTTTACCTCTCATACGCCAAAGAATCCGTCCCGAGTATTCATGAAGTGTTCAAATCTTTGGTAACTTCGCAAAATCACGAATGAATTGCGTTGTACATCTGGGTTTTCTTACTTTCATTTGAAGCTGCAATTCTTTTGTAGAACACAACATGTCGGTTTTGGCAATGGGGTGACGGTTGTCCCGGTGCTTCAAGATATTGCAATGCAAATTGTTGCCTTCAAGAAGACTCGTGGTGTTCTTTGCAATTAGATGCGATGGCTCGGCGTCCGATGAACCAATGCAAGACTCCGTGGTATTCTTGCAATTCATGCGATTGCCTCGGCGTCCGGTCAACCCATGCAAAGTGAAGAAAAAAGCTTCAAACCTTTGCATGAGAGGATGGAAAGAGTTGAGAAGTCGCTTGAAGTTAGTTAAGATAGTTAGTTTTGCGGTCTTTCTTTTTTATATCTTGTTCTTGCCAAGTAGAACATCGATGTGTAATGAGATTATCTTGTCCACTCGTTATCTATGCATCGCGATCCTTGATGAATGAGAATAAAATTGTTCTCTTGACATAGATAACGAAGTACAAGTGTCCAATTACATTCCAATTACCACACTCTACTTGGATTACAAATCACTTAATGAAGCACAAGTTACAACATATAATAGACTTCTAATGCTACTCTCGCCACATTTGCTCCTCCTTCTTTGTCGGGCATAGTACCTATCTTGGCCTTCCGCCGTGTTCTGCCAAAGGTCTCTGCGAATCTGTTCTGTGGAAGCGTCAACCTATCGGTGACCGTGGGTTCTGCCAGCAGTCATAGCGGGGCTCCTCAACCGCCCGTGTTGCGTCTGAGGGGCATCACTGTGGAAGTGGCGTTGAGAACAAGTCTGTGATCCAAGCAGTAGAATCCGTAGTAGGATCCGTGGAGGGTCACCAACTCGGCTCAGCTTGCGGGATGGACCAGTGAGCTGCTCGAGTGCAGTTCACCTTCTGGGGTGGCGGAGCGAGGGTACATTGTGTGCGGACTGATACCATGGCGCCAGTCGCCCATTGGAAGTGTCCAATAGTGTGTGGGCGCAAGGAGAATCTGGGAGAACATCGCCGCGGTTCGGGTTTGCGTCTGTGCTCTCCGGAATGTCCTCTTCGTACCTCTGTGGACGCACGGCACCAGCGTAGGGTCCCTCCGAGATGAGGGCGGCATCGCGTAGGGTCCCTCCGTGACGAGGGCGGCATCGGCGAGGGTCCCTCCGAGGCGAGGGCGGCATCGGCAGAGAGTCCTGCAGCAAAATCGCGTGAGCGATCCGCCGCCCATCTTCGCTGCGCCACTGGGTCGACTCGCTGGACGGGGAAGATGGAGGGGCGAGGTACGCGACGGCGCTCCGTCCGATGCCTCGAGTCGACATCTTTGGGCCTTCCACGGCTCATATTCTGAGCGACACGCTTGACATCATCAACAAGCGTCTTCATGACCGAAAAAAAGGCGTTCGATTGTGTTGTTCGTACCGCTTTCGAGTTCCGCCGCCGCGCATAACGCTCTCCAAGCGATCCACGCATGGTTACCGAACAAACAAAATTTTGTTAGTTGACCCTATTTGGAGGGTGCTTAATCTACTACGTGCTCAACGCATCGAATAAATCATTGCGTCTTTGCGATGCGGGTCCATCCCCAAGTCCAAGCGTACGGCGTGGCTAGGATCTGCATGTCGGGCCGGGGGGCTGTCAGTCTCGTCCGCGTGTGCCGTACGTACCACTCCAAGTACGTGTCGTAAGTCCCTTCATCGTAAGGGCGTGCCTCCTGCAAAATAGAATCAGTGGCCGTTTGCCATGCATCTACCCAGGCTGCGTATGCGAAGGCGATCATCACTCTTGCGGCCCTTGTTAAATGCACTGAAGGTAGAACAAAATAAATAAATTATGGTACCGACATAACATATGACTAAAGGATCTACAATATTATTAAGCAATGCAATGTACTTACGGTGACTACGCCGCATAGCGATGCGCCCTAGGCGAGGATCTCCAGTGCGGCTCGAATCGCCTCATCACCCGTTGTGGGTTATGCGGCTCAACCATGTGGGAGAACACCGGATGACAAGTTGTCCTCGAAGACGCGCATCACGGTGGCATAGCAAGCTCAAGCCGTCGCGGTGCGTGCCTCCTGCGTGGGCATCCGCCCAAGAGCCCATATTATGTCGATCTCGTGCGAGGTCTCGAATTCATTGTGGAACTTCGGGGTATATGTCGCGCACTCTCTCCTAGCCCGGCCCAAGATCGCCACGATCCATCGGGATCCCATGGTCGGGCCTTCCACGGATCCTCCTCGTCCGCCTCACCATAGAAATCTTGTGTGTGCGGGTAAGGGTGGGCTGGGCTGAAGTACTGGCCGTCCGACCGAAGTGCTCCTCGACCCACAGTATAACGGCGTGTGGCAACCCGAAACATGGGCTCTGTTCGTCGGCGACAACGCGAAGCGTCGCCGACAAAGTGATGCGTTGCGCCTGATCTGGTGAACCCCAAGCTATCTTGCGGCACGTCTTCATCATCGGCGTCCACGATGGACTCCGTAAGGTGAATATAACTCGGGTACACCATGTCCCCTTACGTGCTAGGGAACATGACCCACCCGAATATAAACAACAAATATGCAATAAGGTGGCATCGAACCACCTCCTCCGTGGCGTCATTTGGGCAATGCATGAATCGTCGCAGCCAAGCGTGTGGAATGCCCTTAGACCTCTCGGGGATAGGCTGCCCGAAGCGATGATTGAGACACACCTTCCAGTCCGGTGACCTCGGAGGGGGAACAACTGCACGGCCTCGCAACGGAAGGACGGTAATGAAGCTAACGTCTTGCAGTGTCACCGTCATCTCCCCCCATCAGAAGTGGAACGTGTGGGTCTCCGCCGCCAACGATCAACAAAGGCGGAAAGAAGAGGCATCAATTAGGAGGTTACGCCCCATATTGAAGATGCGGCGACATAATCACCCACATTGAGGAAGCCTCGGAACATCTGGCTAATCGGTGGCGAGTCTCCTCGGTCCCGTGTCACGAGTTGGTGGCCCATCGCCATCGATCCAAGCGTGGCAATGATGCTTGCCGCCCCATGCCGCTTCAAGTAGGGGTGGTAGAGCACGTGCCATTCTTTGCAAATAGACAAAAACTAACCGTTAGTGAAATCTAAACGCATTTAGCGGTAAAAATGCAATAAGGAGAAAATTAAACGCGTGCTTACCTAAACTAATCGGAAGCACACGCGCTTATGAGCGATTGACGTAGCGTTCATTTATATCTGTGGCGAAAATAGGCAATGAAAGACAATGACGCGATGTAAAGAAAAAAAAACAAAAAACGATGCGTACCAGCTTCTTCGAGAAAAGTGGCATGAAGCGCGAAGGAGGGAATTGCGCGCAAGATGCGGAAGACTGCAGCGCCCATTGGGGGCAGCATCACCTGGCCGGGCAGTGCTCTCTGCGCCGATGGCGGAGGGGTCGCTTGCCCCCGGAGGCGCGGTAGGAGACTGCTCGAGGCCATTCTTAAAAATTATGGCGAATGAGGGCTATTTTTGAAATTAATCGTTGCTACAGGGCTAGAATAGTAAAAATTTCCGCTAAATCTTTCCTCAGCAAATGTATTTTTTATTCGATTCTAAATTCCAATATAACTCATTGGAAAATTTAGATTTTGTCCTTTTTGGTAATATACAAGGAATATTTTTGTACATAAAATTCAGAAACTGGAATCTTATCCAATGTTCCACGAACCATACTATTTTGGTCATTAACTCCCACTATTTATACTACCAACCAAACCATTTTCATTAAAATGTTTAGTATTACACTCACACTCTGATTTTTTAATTCAATAATTGTTTTTTTTGGACTTATTAAGATGCATTCCTCTACTTCTCTATCGACATGTTCATGGGCGGCCCGACCCAGCGACCCAACCTGATTTTTCCTAGCTCAGGCCTTGAATTTCAGCCTGAAGCCCCGATCCAAAGCCTGAAAAGCACAAGAATGGGAATAATAATAATAAACTATTTTTATTCTAGAAATGAATTAAATATTAATTTTTATGAGGAAACCCAATTTTCAGGCCGGGTTGGGCTCGGGCCTTCCCATTCAATGTCGGGCTTTTCCAGACCCGGCCCAGGGTTTGAACCGGTCTACTTCTCGAAGGCCTATCAACAAAATGCCATGTACACATTTATAAATAAGGGGATGGCTATGGTATATAGAACTGTTAGTAAAAAGTTTAAAAACCTCTTCTTACTTACTATTCTTCCATTCCCACTTGCAGGATGATTAATAGATGGTGGGAAACGAGTATGTAAAGTGCATAATATAGTCATTCTCATAAATCGATGTAGGTATTAGATTTTTCCAATATGACAAGAATCTAAGTAAAGTACAAAACTAGACCCGCCATTATGAGTTAATGGAGTATTTTGGTGATTAATGACAAATCTATCTGTGAGACTAACACTTTTATTGATATACCTATTGTGTAGTCTTATTTGGATGAAAAAGTGAAAATGAAAGAGGTATGCATTCGACATTATATTCCTATATCTTGTTGCATTCCTCGGATCCAAAATATAGGTTGAACTCCACTAAAAGTCTAACTTGAATATGTGCATATGTTTTTATTACACATTCGAGTATGCACATATTTTAAGGGAAGTTCACTCTATGTTTTGTGGTTTCATTAGTATTGATTCATATTTCTTTATCCACATATATTGGGAATCTCTACTTTGAAATATATCCTTTGAGTATATAAAACTTGTGTAGTTCATATATACTCATATTACTTTATATTCAATTATTTGCAATTGTGTTGTGGGGTCATATTACTTTATATTCAATTATTTGCAATTGTGTTGTGGGACTAATGTGTGTACTAAGATGTTTTCAAGGCTTAGTCCCGGAGTTTGAATGATGATATGAAAAGGAAATGTAAAGATGATAAAAAGATCGACATGGCTCTAAACAAAGGAGTCATGCATTGCATTTCGAAAAGCTTATGGAAGAATTTCAGTGGAAATCGGTATGACCGCATTTGGTAAGCGGTACTACCGATGTGCGGTAGTACTGGAGCTTATTTGGCGGAACTATCGCTCAGCGGTATGATCACAATTTACTTGGCGGAACTACCGCAATCCGGTGTAACCGATTTGATAGCGGTACGTTTTTCCAGTAGGTGCCCTTTTGGACCTTATGGAAGAGCGGTCGTACCGCCCTTGTGATCGGAAGTACCGGGGAGCGGAACTACCGCATGATCAAGGGCGGTAGTACCACATCTGTTAGTAATGGCTTGTTTAGAAGCATTTATTACAGATATATCTTGGTAATTAATGTCAATAACATTACGGGACTAACATTTTCCATGAGTTGGATGAATAGGTTATGTTTTAGGGCAATGCAGACTTCGGATGACATCATGAGTTGGTCATTATCAAGTCAAGGTTCAAGAAGAGGATGCATCATGTGTTGATGCATATCAAAATCTCGAAGAGGAGATGATCATGAGTTGATCATCAAGTCAAGAGAAGACCCATCATGTGTTGATGGAGGTCAAGTAAAGGATGCATCATGGATTGATGCATGTCAAGACGATGACCCGGACTTAAAGTGAAGATGTGCGGCATCAAGCTTCAAGAAGATGTAAGATTGAGGAGGTCGACTAGAGGGGGGGGGGGTGAATAGTTGTTTCTAAAAATCTCAAAGGCTAAAACCGATTTCTAATGCAGAAGCTAACAACAATTCGGTTTTGTATAATTAAAACCTAAATCAACTAATCTTTACTAAGTGCACCAACAACCAACGACTATTGATAATTAGCAATCATACAAATACATGTGAGCAATAATTCTATGAATGTAAATTGCGCAAAGTAAATCACAAGAGAACAAACCACAAAGGCACAACGATGTTTTACCGTGGTGTTCGAAGACTTGCCGGTCTCCCCTAATCCACGTTGAGGTAAGCCCAACCACGTTGGACCGGCTCCACAACTTGAGCCAATACCTCCGAGGTAAGTCCAACCACTTGGACCGGCTCCAAAACGAACCAACACCTCGATCTACTCGGGGTTGCTCTTCCTCCACTCCAGAGATGGCGAGCACCAAACCACTCACAACACGCCAGGCCTTCTCACAAGCTTCTTGAGAAGATCACCGGACCATGATGCCTCCACGCCGTCTAGGTGTCGGTAAACACCAAGAGTAATAAGCCAAGCCCCTTGTTTGACTCTCACCAAGTGCAACACATGCATAATTGGACGCTCAATCCAATTCTAGTTGCAACACATGCAACTAGAGTCTCTCCCTTTGCTCACAAGGTGCAACACATGCACATTTGAGAGGAGAAGCTCACACTAGCTCTAGAGAATGAAATAGGATGCCAAGAGTTGCCCTCCAACCGGCCAAGGTGAGTATTTATACCCCACACACAAAATGTGGATATCATGGGGATATGCTCATGATTTTAGGATGATGTTACAATTCGCAATGGCGTTATCGGTTTGTCGAAACACGCGTTTTCGTCGAAGTTTAGAATCTTTGTCGGTCAGTCTTGGTCGAGCCGGCGTTGGTATGTGATCGGGCCGACCGGTGGTTAGACCGGCCATTGAATGGCGGTCTGATCGATTTTGTGCTGTTCATCAGCCAAAAGTGGCGATGAGGTTTGGGTTAGGTCAAGTTCATGGGTTTCAGTGCATATGTGTTGCATGATGCATGTTTTGACTAACGTGGGTCAACTTGTGAAGAACTTGTTCCCAGAATTGATTTCTTTGTCTATTGTTGTGCAGGTTGCTTGGAGGTCAATGACGGTCAACGACAAGGATGATCGGGACTAAGCTTGGAGAGCTGAGGTCTATAATGATTGGGGATGCCGGGTGAGGTCAATGGAGTCAAGCATGGCGCAAGAGGGACAAAGGTGACCGAACGGGCAGTTCGGTATGACGGGTTGGATCAAGCGACGCGGGGGTCGATGCAAGTGCCATGGTGGTTTCGATGGGAGTCGGATGGGAGACTTGCCGACATGATGAGAACTCTTTGGATCAACCTACGTGGTGAAGCATGGAAGTGCTTCACGAAGATGAGACTCGGTCTTTGCAAAAAGATCGAGAAGGGGTATTTTGGTAATTTTACCAAATACCGCCTTAGTGACCTTTTGCCAACCCGTGGCGGAAGACGGTGCGTGGAGAAGCAGATTAGGTCAAGAGGAGATGAAGACGACACTTTAAAATACGTGCGTGTGTGACCCGTTTGTGTGTGGGCCTTAACGGGAGCCCATTAGGGTTAATGCTTGTAGAAGGTCTAAGCCTCCACAATAAATAGAGGAGGGAGGTGGTTGCACCTCTCTTCAACCCTTTCATTATTGAAAACCCTAGTTTTGCTTTTGTGCTTAGGAAGAAGATAGTTGGAGGTTAGGGTTCTAGAGAGCTGGATTTGATTTCGTGCTCATGTATTGAGTCTTTATTCTCCATTGATGGAGTGGCTGTAAACCAATACCATATCAAATCAATCCAAGGAAAGTTTCTCAAAGATATGTCTCTTTGCTTTCCTTCTCTCTATTTGGTGATTTTGAGTCTTTCTTTGATCCGTGAGTTTTTGCTTGGTTTCTTGCCATGATCTAACTTGCTGTGACATGTGGGAACCCATCTAGAACCATCTTGATCATCAATCACCCACGAGCAAGTATTTAGATCATATTTCGTATTTGGTTCGGTTTTGGAGCACACCTCGTTCAAACTGAAAAAGATAGGAAGTTTGGCATATATCTCTGCGATCCTTGACTGGAATAGGTTCCTAATATCTTTTAGAAGGTGTGGTTCAAGTTTCGTGGAGTTTGGCCATGTGAATCAAAAGTTAGATCGATTTGTGTTTTGAACACGGCCGTTTCTTCAACGTTGCGTCAGTGTCACCATGATCGACCGCTCTCGACCGTCGGTCGGCCGGACCACTGGTCGGTCGAGTTCTTTGCCACCGGTCAAACCGCCCGTCAGTCTGACCACGCAATCAACGCCGGTCAGACCGCCCCTTTAGGGTTTGAGCTTCGTGCTGGTCTTTTGTTTTGGGGTTTGGATTGGATTCAATACAAGTCTTCCATTGTACTTGTTGATTGATCTTCATAGCCTCGATAGCTATTGGAGTGAGATTCGTGTTGAATCCGTTCAAAGTGAAAAAGTGAGCGTGCTCCTATTCACCCCCCTCTAGTCGCCTTTTCGGTCCAACAAGTGGTATCAGAGACCGGTTAGTTCAATCTTGATCTTAACCTGTGTAACACCCTGATTTTCAGAGCCTTTTTGAAAAAAAAATCAAAATAAAAAGAACCATTTTGTTTTGATGAGAATTCAAAGCTTAACTTGAGATTTTCAGAATTTGGGTGTTTAAAATGATTAAACCGAACTTCAACTAACCATATAGTTTGGTTCTTTTGGTGTTACTTGAGCTCTCTGGAGCTATCTCTTCCTTTCTCTGTTAGTCCTGCCCTCCTCTTAGCTCAACCCTTTCTTTCCAGACCTCCTCTCTAGTTTCTCTTCGGTTTTGACTTCTCCTTCGGGTCACAATTACCCCTGAGATGTCCTAAGCTCAGGTTTGTGTTTCAAATATCTTTGATCTCTGAAATCTAAATTTTGGGATTGAACTCCCCTTCTGGACCTCTCTCTTGTTTGGGCATTCTATTATGCCCAGATCTCCCTCTTGCTGGGCCATTTCTTGGAGCCCAGGTCCTCCTGTGTCTGGAACTCTCTTGTGAGTCTAGACCTCTCGTGCGTCTAGACTACCCTTGTATTTGGACCACCTCTTTGTTGGTTTGAATCTCTTCAAGGTTTAGACCTTCTTGCTGTCTGGGCATTTCTTTTATGTCCAGACCCCTCCCTTGCTTGGACGCTCCTTTATGCCCAGACCTCTCTCGTGTTCATTTGGACCTCCCTGTGTCCACCTGAACTTCCCTCTTATTCACATAGACCTCCTGTGTCCATCTAAACTTTTCGTGTGTTCCTAAGAACCTCCTTGGTCCTTCATCCTAGCAGTCAGGACCTCCCTGGGTCCATCCTGACCGCCAAGACCTCCTTTGGACCACTTTCCGTGGATCTCCTCTGTTGTATCCCTCTCCCTTAGAAACCCCTCCGTCCAAACCTCTCCTTCGTTTGGATCCAAGGGTCCAGACCTCCTTAGGTCTAAACCTCCCCAAGTGATTGTACCTTCACTGGTCTACACCTCCTTCTGTGGTTCCTCCCCAAGTTTAGACCTCTCCAAGACTACACCTTTCTCCAATCCATTTAAACTCACTCTTTGTATCTTTTGAACCCCCACTGAGTCCGTTTGGACTTACCTCCTTTGCTTTAACCCTTGTAATCCTCTCTGGTAGTGTCCCTCACTGCCCATCCGGTATTACCGTCCCAACTTACGGTATTACCATTTTCTAGGACCTCCCCTTTCCTTCATTGGACCTCCCTTGATCAAATCTGACCGCTAAAGACCTCCCCTCTAATCACCTCCGTTGGGTTCCCTTCGTACTTGGACCTCCTTTGTCTTTTGCACGGTCCGATCCAGTGTCTTGTGTCCTTCAGGACCTCCCTTTTCCTTTATCGGACCTCCTCGTGTCCTTCAGGACCTCCCCAGGTCCTCCAGGACCTCCCCCTTGTCTATTTGGGCCTCTATTGCTTGTGTACCGTCCGATTTGTATTAGACGGTTTAATCTTGGTGAGACGTTAGTAGGGTCCGAACGCCCCACCCTCCCCAATCATTTTGGACGGTCCGATTGAAATCCAGCAGCTCCTACTTCTCCCACTTCTTAACTTGTCATCGCTCATCTCCAGACCTCCCTCCTTGTAGATCTGGCCGTTAAGACCTCCCCCTTGGAGATCTTAACCATCGAGACCTCCTCCTACAGATCGCCGTTAAGACCTCCCCTTGAGATCTTAGCTGTCTGCACTCTCCTCCTGCAGATCTGGCCGTTAAGACCCCCCTTGGAGATCTTAACCGTCTGACCTCCCTCCTTGAAAATCGGCGTTAAGACCTCCCTTGGAGATCTTAACCGTCTGCACTCTCCTCCTCCTCAGATCGGCCGTTAAGACCTCCCCTTGGAGATCTTAACCGTCCAGACCTCCCTCCTTGCAGATGTGGCCGTTAAGACCTCCCCCTTGGCGATCTTAAATGTCTAGACCTCCCTCCTTGAAAATCGGCCGTTAAGACCTCCCTTGGAGATCTTAACCGTCGAACCTCCTCCACAGATCTCGATCGACCGTTAAGACCTCCCCTTGGAGATCTTAACCGTCTGCACCTCCTCCTTGTAGATCTGGCCATTAAGACCTCCCTTGGAGATCTTAGCAGTCAGCACCTCCTCCTGAAAATCTAGCCATTAAGACCTATCCCCTTTGGAGATCCTAACCGTCCAGACCTCCCCCTTTGTAGATCTGACCGTTAGGACCTCCCATTTGGAGATCCTAACCGTTCAGACCTCCCCTTTGTAGATTTGACCGTTAGGACCTCTCCTTTGGAGATCCTAACCGTTCAGGCCTCCCCCTTTGTAGATCTGACCGTTAGGACCTCCCCTTTTGAGATTCTAACCGTTCTGACCTCCCCTTTTGTTAGATCTTGACCGTTAAAGACCTCCCCTTTGGAGATCTTAACCGTCCAGACCTCCCCTTGCTTTTGGATCTGACCGCTAGGACCTCCCTTGGGAGATCCTAGCCATCAGACCTCCCCTTACTGTTGATCTTGACCGTTGGACCTCCCTCTCGGAGATCCACCTGTCAGGACCTCCCCTTTTCGCTTTGAGCTTGACCTTTGGACCTCCCGTGAGCATGTATTTTGGACCTCCTGTCCATAGGACCTCCCCATTGTTGAGCCTTGTGGATCTCCTTGATCGCAGGACCTCCTCTCTGTCCTTTTTGCAAGGACCTCCCTTGCGGGTTGAGGCCACTTGGTGGCCAGGACCTCCAGTCCTTTGCGCATGGGAGTCTCCCCACATGTCATGTCTGTTGTGTCGCATTAAGTACTACCGTCCTTTTTGCAGTAACTGTGCTATCTTTGTGTCACTTCTTGTACTAGATCCCACCTTTTCCTTACCTGCTCCCATCTCTTCCCACACCTGCTCTTGACCTCATGTGCCCTTGGACCTCCTAGCAGCTCTGGCAATATAAGCTTGAGCAGCCCTTCCTCCTTCACCTTTTTCCTCATCCTCCACCCTCTGGTTCACCCGACCAGCTCTTGGACCTTTTTCCAAGTTCTCTGGACCTCTTCTCCAATTCATCAGACCTCCTTCGGCCAACATCTTGGACCTCCTCCAAATCGCCAAACCCTTCTGTGGTTCTTATTTAATGTTTATTTGAAGTTTGGTTGAATCTCCTTTTGGTTTTTATTTGATTTTGAGTTTCTTTAAACGTGTAGACCTCGACGTTCTTGGAGAACCCGAGCGCTGTGAAGAAGAGAACCTGTGAAGCCCTTCAAGCAGGAGGCAAGTTACACTCTTGATCATATTGCACCCATTATTTCAACCTATGTATATTGCATTTCAAATGTTAATGCATTGCTTACCTTACTAAGTTATTTCAATGCCGACTTTAAATCCATAGTTAGGCCTAATTTTCTTGGTGTGACCACTATTGATCTTGAACCGAACATGTTGTCACCCTAGGCAAAACCCGGTTTGCGCAATACCGTGAACCAGGACCTTTGAAAAACTAGAGCTTAGCCATGCTTAGAGAAAGGAATCTTGATTTGGGAAGTTTTGGCCAAAAATATCACATAGCTAAATGATTTGAACCATGACATTGGTGTGTCATGGAGGCTGTTCTGGGCCGTGGCATTGGTGTGCCATGGAGGTTTTATAAATGTCTTGGTTACACAAAGAGTAATGGAAAATGATTTGGACTTGGACGAAATTTGGTTGTTTGGTTGGTGCAGTCTATGCACGGGTCGTGTGATCGATGCCCGAGGGTTGAGGTTATCGCCAAGTCGATTAAGGACCGGTCTTTGAGCCACCTCTTGCTATGCCTATAATGGGCTATGCCTCATCGTGCAACCACATGTCTGTATGGGCGGGACTCGCCAATTAATTTACCAGCGATCATCTGCGGTCCATCCGTGAGCGAAAGGTGGTCTTTTATGGCTGTCTTGTTATGACTATGTTGTACCCACCCGGCATAGAGGGGCACCCGAGAATCCGTGATTTCTATCCAAAGGAGGGATTTGCGAAAACTTAATGTGGGTGGACTGCGGTGGAGCGATGCATTGTAAAGGCCTTGTCACACGCTCTAGACCACTTACCTTCGGTAGTGAGTGGTGGTAACGACGGTTGCCAAACAAACTAGAGAAGTCGTGTCATGTGGGTAAAGTGTACAACCTCCACAGAGTGTAAAACTATTCGAATAGCCGTGTCCGCAGTCATGGACATGCTGGCAATGTCACTCAAAGTTAGATCTTGGTTTTGGGTTTCAAAAGGTTTGTGAAAATGGTTTTGGATTGCTATCCAAATGGGAATTGGGCGGGAAGCCATGTGTCAGGAGGGTATCCTTCACCATCTTGATGATGAACGTTATCCAACTGAAAACTGTGATTTAGGAAAAATGAATTTTAACTATTGTAATCTGCTTTGGAACTTGGTATGACCACTATTGATCTTGAACCGAACATGTTGTCACCCTAGGCAAAACCCGGTTTGCGCAATACCGTGAACCAGGACCTTTGAAAAACTAGAGCTTAGCCATGCTTAGAGAAAGGAATCTTGATTTGGGAAGTTTTGGCCAAAAATATCACATAGCTAAATGATTTGAACCATGACATTGGTGTGTCATGGAGGCTGTTCTGGGCCGTGGCATTGGTGTGCCATGGAGGTTTTATAAATGTCTTGGTTACACAAAGAGTAATGGAAAATGATTTGGACTTGGACGAAGCTGGTTGTTTGGTTGGTGCAGGTTTATGCACGGGGGTCATGTGATCCGATGCCTCAGGGTTGAGATTGTCTCCCAAGTCAGTTAAGGACCGGTCTTTGAGCCACCTCTTGCTATGCCTATAATGGGCTATGCCTCATCGTGCAACCACATGTCCTGTATGGGCGGGACCTGGCCAATTAATTTGCAAAGCGATCACTGCGGTCCATCCGGTGAGCAGGTGGGTGGTCTTTTATGGCTGTCTTGTTATGACTATGTTGTACCCACCGGCATAAGAGGGGCACCCGATGTCCGGATTTCTATCCAAAGGAGGGATTTGCGCAAACTTAATGTGGGTGGACTGCGGTGGAGCGATGTATTGTAAAGGCCTTGTCACGTGCTCTAGACCACTTACCTTCGGTAGTGAGTGGTGGTAACGACGGTTGCCAAACAAACTAGAGAAGTCGTGTCATGTGGGTAAAGTGTACAACCTCCACAGAGTGTAAAACTATTCGAATAGCCGTGTCCGTGGTCATGGACATGCTGGCAATGTCACTCAAAGTTAGATCTTGGTTTTGGGTTTCAAAAGGTTTGTGAAAATGGTTTTGGATTGCTATCCAAATGGGAATTGGGCGGGAAGCCATATGTTAGGAGGGTATCCTTCACCATCTTGATGATGAACGTTATCCAACTGAAAACTGTGATTTAGGAAAAATAAATTTTAACTATTGTAATCTGCTTTGGAACTTAGTATATGTATTTGAAACAAACTTGGCTTTACACAAATTAACCATATTATGCCTTCCTTTAATATATCCATTATGCATGTCATTCTGCTAATCCACGGGTGTAACTTGCGAGCATGGTAGTTGTGCTCACTCTTGCTTGAAATTGTCTTTTGAGCAGGGAAGTATCTTGTGAAGACCTTGCTGTGGACCAAGAGGTCCTGGACCGATTAGGATTGTGCCCTTCAGCCGATTGCCTGTGGTGTATCAGGTGGCCTATGTTCATCTTCCGCTGTGTTTTGAATTGTGGCTTGTAAGCCTCCCCTTTTGTTGTTGTAAACATTATTATTGTTATTAATAAAGATCTCGTTGAAGCACATGTTATCACTTGTCTTGCTGTGTGAACTAGCCATTGATCCTTGGGACTGGTTCAGATCACAGTGGACCTGAGGCTTGTCCCCAAGCCCCACGACCTCCTCGGGTGGGATCCTCATGGACCTCCCTTGGGTCTGAGCGTGGAGCTTGGGGAGGTCTAAGGTCCAAAGACCTCCTCGGGTCAGGACCCCAGACCTTCGGGTGGTCCAACCGGACCTCCCGAGAGGTCTGGGCGGTCCTACCGGGATGCTCCACGGGACGTCTTGGGAGTTCTTTTACGGACCTCCCAGGAGGTCCTGAGGGACATCTCGGGTTAACCCTGGGCCAGGTCGTCACAAGTGGTATCAGAGCTTCTCGATTGCAGGACGTAACCTAGTAGAATGGTCATTAGTGAAGATTTCAAAACTTATTTTACAACAAGAAAAATAACTTGTTCTTTTCTCATCCGAGTCATCTTTATATTCTTATCCCCTTCCTTGTATCTCTCTTTACCCTATTTCCCTCTTATCTTTTGCTTGCCTCAGCGTTTTATAAAGTTAAATGAATCCCCTTTCCTCTGGAAAAGTTCTATAGGACCGAGCCTTTGAGTTCTAAGTCCTAGAAGCCTCAAGAAGACTGGTGCAGATGATTCCAGACCCCAACGCGTCGGACTCTTAGGAGCTATATTTGTTCAAATTACCAATGCATCTGGAGGCCCAGCTAAGTAGCTTAAGAGAAGCCTTCATAAATCGGTTTTTGTGAACCAAGGATTTTAGAATTTAAGCATAAGAAGTTTCATTGGATTCTGGGGATTGATGGAGGATGTGCCTTGATTGCAAGTGAATTATAGAAGAACAAGTTGGTGGATTGTGCTGAATCCGTTCGAATTCGATTGAATAGCAAAATCTGGACTTGAAGGAAATCTTGGCTAGATTTTGATAAAAGTCTTGAGAAGATCATGAATTTGTGTGATCTAGGATATAGGATTATGAAATACTGATTTGATCATTTGGATGAATTGGATTGCCCTTAAATCTAGAATAGATTATTTTGTCCATTGGAAGCTCGAATCAAGTATGTGGATTATACTGGAACTAATTAGACATGATCGAATCAAGGAATTAGATTTGAAAGGAATCTAGATTGGATTATCGGGATAAGTCTTGACTCAGATTTTGGATTTATGTAGTTGGTGTATATTGGAGGATATGTATGAGGGATACCTTGCTGGTTTTAGAATGGATCAAAACCTCTGCTGGATAAATGGTGATGAAATGGTTTGGAGAATCAAATTCGAACTGATGGATTGCTAGAAATCTTTTTGGAAATTCTATAATGAAGACTTGTGGATTTGAGGATTGCATCATCCTTCCAGTTAGATAGTGATCTTGGGGTAATCCTAGATTTTTTTTAGATTGAGAGAGGACCTCTTGGATTCTGGGCAAGGATGAAGGATGCAAGATAAAGTGGTGGACTTGTTGAATTATCTAAATTGTGAATTGTGCTGATTTATCAATATCTTGGGGATTAATTGGATGATTGGATTCTCCTATTCGGGTGACTCTAAGATATGTGGGATATAGGAGCTCAATGAGAAGTGTGGATCTTGTTTGGATGGAAAGTTGTTCCTTAGCTCCTAGCTAGCATCCAGCACATAATCAAAGCAAGTAGCTCCAAAAGAGAAGGCTGGATGGAAAGAGTGAAGCTTCGTTGTCTCTACTCTCCAAAGACAACATGCAAGACCTTTGAAGACCAAGGATTGAAGCTAGTTTCGTCAGTCTAACCCTATAGCTTCAGCTCCTAGACTCCTGCAGTGCAGTGTACCCTTGCCAGTTTGTTGGGATGATCGTTAGAACGTTAACCATTATTGAGCTCTTTCGAGCAAGTCTTTAAATCAGTTCTTTGTTGGGTTTGCTAATTGCTCTAGGTCTTTCCCTCCCTGGTCTTTTGACTCTTACCTCTCCTTGGTCTCCTGGCCTAGCTCCCTCAAGACAATAAAGGGAAGGCCAAGGACTTCACCAGCAAGTGCTTAATGGCCGACTCTGTTGACACCGATGACAACGATGAGGTACCTCTCTCCTATGATGTTCTTTATGCTAGATGCGACAATATGTTTGAGCAACTCATGAGTCAGGATAAGGCATTAGAGTTTATCATGGCTAGGAACAATGATTTAGAGTCACAAGTAGACAATTTGACGTTAGAACTTGCTAATGCTAAGACTCTTGAATTTGATGGATGTTCATCTTGCCATGCTTTACATTCTGAATTTGCTAAACTATAACCTGCTCATGATATTGCTTTGCATCAACTTGAAAATGCTAGGACTGATCTAATTGATGTTAAATCTTCTCCTTATGGAAAATGCTTAGAGTCTAGCAAGTTGGATGTCTCTGGTAATGTTAAATCTAGATTTTGCTCTTTCTGCTTAGAACGTGAACATGAAGTTAAAGACATTCTAGAAGCAGTTAGAGCTAAATATGCCAAACTTAATGACACAATTGAGTCTACACCTTGTGCCTCATGTGCAGCCTATAAGCTTGAAGTTGCTTTTCTTAAGGAGAAACATGCTAGAGCCATTAAGGCCAAGACTTGTGATTCATGTGTTAACTTTGGAAAAGAAAATGCTTACCTTAAGGACACACTAGAAAAACTCTCTAAAGGTAAGTAATAGTTAAACATGATTATGGACACGTCTAAATCTCCTTATAAGAAGCAAGGGTTAGGATACAACTCTGCCTAGGACAAATCCAAGCCTAATGTCATTTAGGTCTTGAAAAATAGCTTAGTTGAATTCACAACCCAACCTGCAAAAATAATTTTCAAATCTGCAGGTTTTGTCCAACCTTTTTTTGAGCCAAAAGGTGTGTCTTCCAGTGGTACCAAATACCATTGCACCTATTGCAAGAAGAGTGGACATTTGGTTGAGTTCTGTTGGCGTAGGTTGAAAAATGCTAAGAAAAATCTTGCTAGAATTTCATCTCATCAACCTAGAGCTTTTATGAGACATGGTCATTTAGAAAGGAAGAAACCTTGACTAGGATTTGTTTCACATGCTCATCATCATAATGTTCCTAGACAGGATGCTTCTCATGTTTGTGTAACCATTGCCCATAACAGAACTTCAAATAAAATCAAGGATATCACTTCTGCTTTGCATACTACTCGCAGACGTGTGTCTCAGTACTGGGTTCCCAAGTTGCTTTTAACTAACCCTAGTATTAAGACACATCGATCTTTTGTGCCTTGATTTTCAGGATCGCTGCGGAAGGAGGAAGAACACGTAGCTCGTCGACTCCGGCTGTTCACGCCACATGACCGGAGAGTCAAGATGGTTCACTTCCTTCACGCGGTCGACGAGTGATGACTTCATCACCTTTGGAGATGATACACAAGGGCGAATTGAAGGAACAAGATCAATCAAGGTGAATGACAGATTCATCTTAAAGGACGTCGCCCTTGTGGACAAGCTTAGATACAACTTGCTTTCTGTTTCGCAGCTTCTTGATGTTGGCTACGAAACTCGTTTTAAGAAAAATGCCTATCGTGTGCTTGATTCTGTTGGTGAGCTTGTTTTTGGGATTTCTAGAGTTGGTAGAATATTTGGAGCTAATTTTTCTGAATCTCTTGTCGGATCTCTTAAGTGTTTAATTGCATCTTCTTCTGATGTCTGGCTTTGGCACCGACGTTTGGGGCACATTGGTTTTGATCATCTGACACGAGTTAGCGGCCTTGATCTCATGAGAGGTTTGCCTAAACTCAAAGCTGTCAAGGATGCTGTATGTGTCCCCTGTAGGTATGGCAAGCAAGTTGCCGCCTCACACCCTTCATTGACTATGGTCATGATTGACGGACTAGGACAATTGCTTCATATGGATATTGTTGGTCCTGCTAGGGTTCGGTCAATCGGTGGCAAATGGTACATTCTTGTCATAGTCGATGATTTTTCAAGATACTCTTGGGTGTTCTTTCTTGCTTTGAAGGATGAGGTTTTTGATCATTATCATGATCTTGTTCTTCATTTGGCCTCTGAACTTCCTGGTGCCTTGAGAGCGATCCGCAGTGACAATGGCACAGAGTTTAAGAATGCTTCTTTTGCCTCTTTTTGTGCTGAGCGTGGCATTGAGCATCAATTCTCTTCTCCACACGTCCCTCAATAAAATGACGTTGTGGAAAGGAAGAACAGGACCTTAGTCGAGATGGCTAGGACGATGCTAGATGAGTATAGCACACCGAGGAGGTTTTGGGCTGAAGCTATTACTACTGCTTGCCATGTTTGAAACCGTGTCTTCTTGAGACCGTCCTTGGGCAAGACTTCTTATGAGCTTCGTTTTGGTAGAAAACCATCTGTCTCTCACTTTCGAATCTTTAGATCAAAGTGTTTTATTCTCAAGACAGAGAACCTAGATAAATTTGAATCAAGGACTTGTGATGGTTTATTTCTGGGTTATCCTGCTCATTCGAGGGGTTTTCGGGTTTTTAATGTTGAAACTAATATTGTCCAGGAGACATGCAATGTTACATTTGATGAGACTAGCCCTGGAGCTAGATCCGATGTTTCAGGTGACTTACAAGTGACAGAGAGCATTTTTGTTGAAGAAGATGAGGATGAACTTGATATTGCTCCTCCACCTGTTGCTGATGTTCCTGTCCAAGCTCCAGAACCTGCTACAACTGCTTCACCTCCAATTGAGGCTCCTGCTGCATCTTCATCATCAGCAGTACCTGCAGAGGTTGAGGAGATGCTGTCTCCCCTAGGCACTCCACTGCACATTTCACGAGGATTAAAACCTCTATGTATTATTTTAATACATAATAAAAGACCATACGTCTTCATGGTCGTAACCCCTAAGACTAACGACCTCCACGGTCGTTAGTATTCGAAGGTTACTTAATGGGTACCACTGTGGGATGAGGCTTTGTGCCTAATCCCGACCGGATAACCGCCAGAAAAAATTCTTGGTGGTATTTCTTATCGTATGATAAATGGAACACGTGCTATACGTTCCAAACCATGCGATGGTACAATCCGAGACATCGACTATTAACCACCCTACGGTTAAGCTTTTCACGAGCAACCGCAAGGAAGTTATACGTTGCTAAGCGCTCCACCGTTCCGACCGGTCGTAACGTTTCACGAGGGCGTCTTCTCCGAGTATGCGCCACCTCTTGGAAGTTATTTAAAGGTGAAGCGAAACGTAATGCAGATGCGAGAGACAACAAGGCCAAGACCAACAAAGACAAGAACAACGGCAGTTCAACAAGAATACACGAAGCCTAAGCGGTGGAATTAGAAGCTAGATAATCGGACTTAGACTCATATTCTAAGTCGATTACCGATTAGACATTCCCCATTCAAGTGTAATTCAGGGTAGTACTTAGCCACATCTTGTAAAACCAGTTCATATCAATAAAGAGCGACCCCATTCCATTCCGGGATATTCCACGTCATTTTCCTCGTTCATTTTCAGTAAGATCGGCGACTTGATCGTCGAAATCGGGCGCCGTCAGTGGGGAAGAAGGCGTAAGTTTCTGAAGAAAATTCTTCGCTCAAGAAAATCCTCGCCCAAAATCTCGCAATCGCTCATGCGACTATGCGGAGTTTGGGATGAGGCGGATTCGATTTGGCGGACTCGCCGACCTCGACATGGAAGGATGTATCCGCGCCATGGAAGAAAATGGCGAGTCATCCTCCTCTTCCTCCTCGCCGGCTCGCATGTCGCCGATGTTAGCGAGGTCGGCCGGATGGATGAAGATCGCCGCCACTCTTGGTGGCGCAACCAGAGAACCGCCGTTCCGACCGATTCGAATGCCAAAGGATCTCTTCAAGCCGGTCTTCTCGGCCGTGAAACAGTGAAGAAATTTCAGCCCCATCACCGGAAAACTCTATACCATTGATGAAATCATGGTGAAAGATACTCTCCTTGACACGGCAATTCCGAGTCAGCCGTCACTGTAGCGGTGTCGATGAAACCTCCACCGTCGTAGGCCATGTGGGGATGATCACACTCGAGATCTGATCGGCGGTTCGTCGGATCGGTGAGAAGACCTCGAGAAGTGCTCATCTCCGACCGATCTCCATCGTGGAAGATTACTCGCGAAGCATCGACAAGCTCTCCATTAGTTATGATGGAAGCTCATCGGAAGATCAATCTTTGGAAGCACGAAGTCAGCGATTGGAGATGAAGATCAAGATGCCTGCGGTCCTACACTCTCTACCACGCCATCACGTGTTGTTAGAGATGATCCGGCCGTCAAGCACCAACTTCCGGAGGAACAGCGGAACTAATCGGCGTCAATCGGTTAACTCGCTTCGCACCTTTGCACCCAGAGTGGTGATGGGACCGAACAAATCCGAAGGTCGGGGAAGGTTGAGACGAGGCATACACCTCGACCAGTATGAACCCCTGAGACCTTGATGGCTATCTAAAACTTGCGGCGTATTCAAAACATGTTAAATAATTCCGATCTGCTCTAGCGAGAACGCCTAATTTTATACAACTCGTAGGTCGGTATCAAAATTCTCCAGCAGACCATGCGTGAGCAGGCGTATCGGGAGCAGAGGGTTTGAAGTCGGACTATGACTTCATCCCAACGCTCCTCCTCGGCGAGGGACAACACGGTCATACCAGAGAAGCGATCGATACGAGACCTCCTCGGCGATTCCGACCAAGGAGTCACGAGGGAGAAGGTTATTCAAGCTACTCCCCAGCGTGTCGAGAGGAACCACCACTAGGACCTAACGATCTCCGACATCGTTTGAACCAAGTGGGCGATCGGAGCATCATATCGGTGTCACGACCGGATCGGTACCGGAGTTCAGCGTCCCAATCCTAGGGATCGGTCTCGGCCGATTACAATCCGCACCTTCGAGAAAGCGCCATGAATCAATCACGAGGTTGTCGAGCCTTCTCTGCGGGGCTCCAAGGCGTGCGTTAGCCTAACCGGTTCGGCCAAGCCAACTTGGACAAATTCAATGGAACTCAAAACCCATTGGAATTTCTCCAAATATATACCACCGCCATCGAGGCTGCTGGTGGTGATGAGAATGTAATGGCCAACTATTTACCCACCGTGCTCGAAGGGTCCGCGGTCGTGGTTGTTAAACTTACGGTCGGATCAATATATACTTAGGAACAACTCGTGATCTTCGATTGCCAACTTCGAGTGCGTCGGCCATACGAAGGAGGACGATCTCCACGTAATCCGGCGAGGATCGATGAGACTTTCGTCAATATATCAAGAGGTTCGGCCGGGTTCGTAACTCTATACCCGAAGTCGCGAGAATCCTCTGTTATTAGGGCTTTTAAAAGCAGTCGAGGAATCGGCGGTTTCACGGAGGACATAGCAATGAACCCTCCAAGAACAACCGTTGAGCTTTTTGATATGGCGGACAAGTATGCCACCGCTAGCGAAGCAATCGAGTGGTGTGAAGCCATTGATCGGAAAGACAAGATTCCCTGACCCGGCTGGACAAGCGGGAGAAAAAGAACAAGAAGTCTCTCAAGAAGAAAAAGAACCGCAGACCGACGACAAAGAAGTCCTCGCCGTTCGAGAAAAAATTCGGGAAGGGCAAGAAGGACTATCTTGGTCGAAACAAGGCAAAAGCTCCGTAGAAGGATTCGAGACGAACAAGAAGTGGTGTCCACTTCACCGTGACGAGGGCATGATCTGCGCTTTTGTCGTGTCTGGCAAAAGAAAGCTGGAGGATTATTATGCGGGTAAGGACCATTTCCATATCTGAGGAACATGGAGAAAGCGAGCTCCAAAAAGGACAAGGATGGCGGCGAAGAGATGGAGTACCAGGATCCCCAACACACAGTCAACATGATTTTGGAGGATCTTCTTCATCTGAGTCGAGACGTCATCTGAAGGCCATGGGCGAGAGGTCAACCTAGTCGAATCTCCGATTGTAATCAAGCACTTTCGAAGTGGTCGGACACATAATTTCCAAAAAAGACGACTACCCCATCCCATCAACTCGGCGGGTAGGTTCCTATCGTTGTTGAACCAACCATTAATAATTGTCGGGTTAATCGGGTCTTAGTAGATGGGGTAGTTCTTTGAATATATTATTTGTGGGAGCTTTAGAAGAAATGCAGTCCCCATGTCAAAGGTGAAACACAGTGAAATATGCTTTTCATGGCATAGTTAGGGTTCTACCGCTAAACCGATAGGACAAGTTTCCTTACGATTCGTTAGGAAAGCGACAACTTCGAGCGAGAGGATTCCGTTTGATGTAGTAAACTTGAATCCGATACAGCGGAATTCTCGATCGACCGGCATTAGCAAAATTCTTGATAGCCACGCATTACGGTTATCAAAGTTTGAAAATCTGGGGCGAAGGAGTCATCACTATTCGAGGAGATCGAGAAAATGGCTTATGTATGCGATCGAAATCCTTTGCCTTTGGTTGATGAACTTCCGACCGAGAGGTTAACCGACTCCCATGCGAGTCAAGCACTCGAGGCCAAAGATGACACCCAAACCATCCGACCGGACAAAGGAGGTACCACTCGACAAAAGCGCTTCTCCGAACAGCGTCAAGTCGTCACATGGGTCGAGACATCGGACCCAACCGCCGCATAAGATTACAGTGGGGCAAGACTCGACCCTAAATAGGAAGAGTCGCTCGTCTCCTTCCTTCGGCGAATCGGGGCGTGTTTGCACAGCAAGCGTCCGATATGCTCGAGTCCCGGGGAGGTGATCGAGCGCAGGCTTGCTCTCGGCGATAAAAAACCGATCAGCGAAACTTCTGACGTTTACTTTTTGATCGGAAGGAAGCAATCGATCGGAGATTGACAAGCTTCTCAAAATTGGATTTATTAAGTGAAGTCGACCACCCACGGTGGCTTGCCAATCTGTAATGGTTAGAAAAACAATGGGAAATGGCGAATGTGTATCGACTTTGAGATCTTAATAAGGCTTGTCAGAAGGATGACTTTCCTTCCTCGCATTGATCAAGTGGTAGACTCTACTTACGGGTGCGAGTTACTAAGTTTTTAGATCGTATTCGTGGTACCACCAGTTAGTATGTGTAAAGAAGATGAAGAAAACTTCCTTCATCACCCCATATAGCACTTCTTGTTATATTAAGATGCCATTTGGTCTCAAAAATTGGTGCAACTTTTCAAAGGTTGATGCAAAAACCTTTAGTCCACAAATCGGTCGGAATCTAGAAGCTTACGTTGGCGATCGGTCGTAAAGACCACCATTTGGCGACCACATTCTGACTTACAAGAAACTTTTAATAACTTGAGAAGACATAACCTCAAGTTAAATCGAGAAAAAAGTGTGTGTTGGAGTTTTATTTGGAAAAGCGCTCGGTTTCCTAGTTTGGCTAGAGGTATTGAAGCAAATCCGGCAAAAATTGCGGCCATCGACGGATCGCCCCGACCACCTAAGAAGGAAGTCCAAAACTAACGGTGTATGGCGGCGTTAAGTCGTTCATAGCAAGGTTAGGGAAAAAGGATTACCTTTCTTTAAACTTCTTGGAAACATGGGAGTTTTGAGTGGACTAAAGAGGCAAAGCGATGCCTTTGAGGAACTTAAAAAGTACCTTACAAGTACCCCGGTTTTAGTTTCTCCGAGATCGGGAGAAACATTGCTAATTTACGTGGCAGCAACACCACAGACAGTTAGCGGTGTACTAGTTGTAGAAAGGGATAATATCCAACGACCAGTCTATTACGTAAGCGAAGTCTTACATGGACCAAAGGAAAGATACCCACAGGTACAAAAGTTGCTCTATGGCCTCCTTATGTCTTCAAGAAAGCTAAGGCACTACTTTCAGGCCCACAAAGTGGTCGTACCTACAGGATATCCTCTTGGTCAAGTCCTTGGAAATAGGGAATCATCAGGACGAATAGCCAAATGGGCGGTCGAGCTAAGGCGTTCGATCTCCATTTTATTTCACGAACAACAATAAAGTCGAGCAATAGCGAAATTCATTGCGAATGGACAAACCTGAACCCACCCAAGGACCCGATCACGAACACCACGACAGTGGACATTGTATTCGGCGGTTCCTTGATGTTACAAGGATCGAAATTTGGAGTGGTCTTGATATCCCCTTGGCGAACACATCAAATCGCCATCCGTTAAATTTTCCGCCACCAATAATGTGGCGAGAATATGAAGGTTCTTGGCGGGACTCGGCGGCTCGTTAAGCTCGGGATTATGATTACTAGTGAAAGCGATTCTCAACTAGTAGCGAATCAAGTGGGGAAAGAGTATCAATGCTTGAGTACCAAGATGTCATCTTATCTGGCGAAATCTGAAAACTCGAAAAGCACTTCTTGGTTTCGGATCAACATATTCCTAGAAAGGAAAACTTTCTGGCGGAACCGGTTAGCGCGGATGGCCTCCACGAGGTCGGCCAGTCACTTGGAGTTTTTCTCGAGCAACTCAATTCACCCTCGGTAGTTGAGCCTTAGATAACATACATGATTCTTTGCAAGTTGAACAAACTAATCAAGGAACATGGATGCTCCATGTGTCGTTGACGGTTGGTATTTATCACGATCAAGGTAGAGGCGGATGACATCGATCTACAATTATCTTGACATGACACAATTCGAGAAGATGATGTAGAGGCGATCGTATATATAAAAGCCAAATCATACACTCTAATCGAAAGTACCTTGTATAAGCGAGGATCTCATGGAGTGTTGATGAGATGCATATCTCAAGCGGATGGCATTAGATTGCTAAGCGAAATCCATGAAGGCGTCTGTGGAGCACACCATTCCTCTGAGAACCACAGTCGGTAAAGCCTTCGGCAAGGCTATTCTTGACCAAGCGCCCTTCATGATGCAAAAGAGCTTGTGATGAAGTGTGTACAATGTCGGTTTCATAGCCGACAAGTACACCGGCCAAAGACAAGCCTTACAAACTAATTCCTCTTTCTTGGCCTTTTGCAACTTTGAATTTGGACATTACAGGACCTTTCCCAAGAACACCGGGGCAATTCCTTTTCGTCATGATTGACACGTTTACAAAATGGATTGAAGCCGAGCGATCGTTAAAATAACAAGCGAGGCGCTAAAGATTTCTCTGAAAAATGTGATCCGCGATTTGGTGTACCCGATCATATCATCACAGACAATGGTTCCCGATTCTCCGGCGATCAATTCGAGAATTTGCGATGAACTTAGTGTCAAAGTTCATTTTGCTTATGTTGCTCATCCACGAACAGCGGAGCGATTAAGAGCTAATGGTATCCTTATGCGAGGATCAAGCGCCGAGTATTGACCGATTAATCAAATGGTCGAGCTTGGGTTAAGAACTTCCCTACGTGTTATGGGCGTTCGAACCCGTCGATCGTGCGGACGGTGAAACTCCATTCTTTTTGGTTTATGGTCTTTGAAGCCATGCTTCCTCGAGAACTCAAAATTGGCTCTGCTTTCGGCGATCGTTTTGCGAAAATGATCGAGAATGAGCAACGACTTCGGCAGCGTCGATTTCCTTGAAGAACAGCGAAACCAAGCCCTTATGCGATCGCGGTCTACCAACAAGCCATGCGAAGGTACCATAGTCGTAAGAGTGCGACCTCGCGACCTTCTTTGTAGGTGATCTGGTTCTCGAGAAAAATTCAAAGCCAAACAAATCGCAATAAACTTTCTCCTAAATGGGAAGGTCCTTACAACGTGGTCGAAGTCACCCGACCGAGTTCCGTCACGACTAGCTATGTCGATGGGCAAATTTTGTCAAATTCTTGGAACATCGATCAATTCGTAAGTTCTATGTTTAATTTTCATTCTTTCATTTCTTTCAATTTCAATTTCATTAAATTCATTCATTAATTAAGAAGTGCAACCTTGCTTATATATATACACCTACATTACGGTAGTTTATTATTGTTAGTGCAGTGGAGAAGATATTTTCTCTCCGATATCTTTTTAAGGATCTCTCGATACTCTATGGTCCTAGTCGTGAGCATTTTCTTCAAATGATTCCCACAGCGACTACACTCTTTTCTCAAAAAAAATGAGTGTCGAGGCGCCACACAACTAACTATCTCATGAATGATATGCTTACGATTTTGAAGATTATGCTTCATTATTTCAAGATTACGGTCTATTCTTGTGCAGCTCTTGGTGGGACACGAAAGCCTCCTAGTCGAAGTCTCTCCTTTTTTATACGTGGTCACCTTGCTGGAAGGAGCTTCCTAGCGGCGGTTCTTTTCTTACGATCCTCGCTACGATCGGATATGAATTTGAACACGTTTCAAGAGATATGTCGTATGCCTTGTGTCTTAGCATTAGTTCGACGGACTATGGGACAATAGATATAAACAAAGTTCACTTATAATCTGTTGCATACATATTTGCATTTCTTCTTATGTCAAGTTTGACAAAGTCTTTTTCCGACCATATATAGTGTTTTTGATTGGTATTTCCATTATGACAAACAAAGATCTATAACTAATCGAAATCGTCTCGTAGTCGACCACATTTGATTTCCTAATCTTTGCAACGATCGAGTTTTGTCTTACATATCCAAACATACCTTCAAAAACTCACATACATGGTTATGACCTCTTTTTATTCTCTTTCTTGGCTCTTTGCTTGCGATGAACGTTCTTCTACTATAAAGCGATCGGGGCTAGGAAATATATGAAATTTTAAAAAGTCAAGCAGGATAAACAAAAGCTTTGTCAATGACATAAAAGGTAAGTTTTCATAGATATTCAAATATTTTTACACTTGTAGAAACTACTCTAAGAAATATTCCCAGCCTAACTACGGTTTATCGGAGATTCGACCTCCATCTCCTCTACAACTATATCTCCGAGTGGCCCGAGTTCTTCCATGAACTTGGTAGCCTCTTCAGTGGGCGATTGAAGTCATCTTTAACAGCTTGGAGATCTATGGAGGGTTGGAAGCTTTCGGTTTTGCCAAAGCAAAACTAACTCCACTGCAGCGCCTTTGTTTTTAGGGCACAGGCATAATTCGTCAGAGTAGTTTTGAGCGAGAACTTTAAGGTCCTCTAGAAGTTGACCCAAATAGTTCATTTTATTTATTGGATCTCTTAAGGTAGGCAAGCTTGATCCGATCCCATATCAAAGATCATCTTGTTCAAAGCATGAATCTTTTCATCAATATTTTGAGCAAGAGCGCCTCCTTATCTGCTCAAATTTGAGTTTTCTTTACTCATTCGGCATTTCGCGTTTGCTCTGCAAAAAGCAAATCGCTTAATGAACACAAGCATAAGTGAAGGAAAAATCAAGTTTACGACATATTACCTTCATTTGTTTTGCTAAGTGTTTCATATTTGGTCGTTGCTTGACGATCAACAGGTCTTTAAATGAACTTGCTTGACAAATAGTCGGTCTTTAGCTTTATTTCTTCTTCAAGAAGAGCTGTCTTGGCTTTCTCCACAACCTCCTCTTTTATTTTCTCGGATCTATCGAATACGATAAGGAGAATAATTGTAGAGGAGCAAAGTATTGAAGAAGAAACAAAAGTTCAAAAGGAAAAGTTCTTACTTTCCAACTCGAGTGCTTTTGCTCCAAGTCCTTAACTCATTTGAGTGGATCCTCCGATCCTGACAAAGTTCTCGACCAAATGCTACACAAATAGCGTTCTCTTTCTTAAGTTTCTTATAAACTTTTTAAAGAAGAGCTATGAAGTCGGGTCGAGAATACTTACCGAATTGCTGGTCATTATAACCAGCAAAAATCAAATCAGGGTGCATCTTGAGTTGAGTATCCGATACTTTCTGCCACGCCTCATCAAGCTCCTTATCCTCGATAAATTGGGGACGAAAAGGGAACTTGTTAGGTTGGGAAGGGTTATCAACAGTGATCGGAACCTGTTGAGACCTCTCAGAGGCATCTACCTCCACGAAGGGTTTCAATCACCAAAGGATCCAACTCAACCGTTGCCCTTGTCACCTGCTCGGGGGCTTCTTCGACCACTACTTCCTCAGGAACTTTGTCCTGAGAAGTGCTCTGGTCGGGAACTTCCACAGTGCAGTCCTCGGGAAGAACACAGTGGAAGCGACGGAACACGAAGACCTATGCAAACCGAAGATGGGAAGTTCAAAGTATCAAATCATCAAGGAATTATTAAAGGTACATACTTATACGACCACTTTCATTTGTACATACCTTGTTAATCTCCGGGATTTGACTCTGAAACGCGCAAGAGAGAAATCATGCCGCTAGCCTTCCTTTTCTTCTCCTCCAATTTCTTTGGTTACGGACCGGCGGGGTTTGTTGGAACCTCACATCCTCCAACAAGATGTCGGAAGCTATGTCCTCGACCAG
The DNA here is from genome assembly GCA_036346405.1 of Phyllostachys edulis. NCBI lineage: Eukaryota > Viridiplantae > Streptophyta > Magnoliopsida > Poales > Poaceae > Phyllostachys > Phyllostachys edulis. The sequence continues at coordinate 29,324,055 of CM070552.1, forward strand.
TTCATCAAGGTCCACATTCGACTATACGGTGGGGAGTGATTTCATCAATCTCGGATCGATTGTTTGATAACAATAACCGTAAGGTCGTGCACGACCACTCTGGAGTCTCTGACCTTTTGATTATATTCTGCGGGCCTTGAGGCTTATCCACCTAAATCAAAGAACAAATTTGATTGGGTGAAGAAATCCTTTATCCAAAAAATTCATACATATATGATTCGAAATGTTCTATTACCTCGAGGATTCATCTCCTTCAAGTGCCTCGGGGCACGACTCGGTCGAGAACTAAGGTGGGGCGTTGATCCTCACCAGATTGTATGATTCGCAAACCGAGCCATTGCAAATATAGAGCACGATTGGAAATCTGGTGGGATATATGTATATATCGTGGTAAAAGGAATTTTTGATTAAGTTACCTTAAGCCTTGCAGTCTCCTTCAATAGGAGTTCGGCTAAAATCTTGGGGCATTGACCTTTTCTCCGAGCTCCCCATGCAGATTAGCTCGACTCGTTCTCTAATTTCCCCATAGGAAAGAACTTTATGAAAGAAGAATAGACAAATTTTAAGGTAACACATTAATCAAATCAAAATACCGATCGGAATGTATCTCAAAGACTTACCACCTTCTCGAGCAACTTCATCACGATCAAGGCACGAGGCGGGGAATGAGTCAGGAGCTTCAATGGACTAATCTGGCGAGAGGTAAAATCCTCACCACATGCCACGAAGTCGGGCCCTGACTGCATAAGTCATAGATGGCATCCGCCCATCTTTTGACTATCCTGTCTTCTTCTGATCTCCTTCCACTTGGGGTTTTCACTTGCTCTAGTTCGTAGTAGAGGCCATCGTCTTCGTAACCGTCATGTAAAACCAAGTACTTTTCCATAGCGACCACAAGATTTCAGCGTACATGAGGATGTACTCATCGGCCTTCCGTCATGAAGGCGCAATGTGCATTCCCCAGAGCCGCTTCAGATTTTGCCGCATGATTTTCCCATCACCATGCGGTAGAAATAACTAAAGAGCTTCAAGTTCGGTTGTATTCCTAGGTATGCCTCGCACAAATATCTGAAAATCTTGATATTTGCGATCGAATTTGGGGCCAAATTCACTAATTCCACCCCATAATGTTCAAGAACACGGAGGAGGAATTTGTGTACGGTAATCTTAGCCCACATTCGATGTAGGCAAGAAAAATAGGGATTTCCTCATCTTCACGGCTCGGAAAATGCTCTCCATCGCGGTCTCCAATTAATCGATTCCTATCTGGGAGCATTCCCATCTTCTCCAAAGCCTCAAGCTTTTCTTGCCCAATTCAAGGCAACCACTTTGTAATTTGCTCAGAGCATGGCGAAAATCCTCAAAGATGAGTAGTGAAAGTTGAAGACTTTGTGGTCGGAAGAACAGGAAAAGGCTCTGGAGGATTTCTTGGCGAGAAGCTAAAGGGGATCGAAAGGGGATTTTGGAAGCATAAAAATTCTAAGAGCCCAGCGAGAGAAGATTTTATAAACTTAGATACTTTTGAAGGATTCCCACAAAAGTCCAACCGACAAAAAGCTTCTTTTTGTTCAAGCGAGAGAAGAACTCTTCGTTTCCCAAGGCAAGTTCTCAACTTTAAAGTGAACACAGACCACCGTATACCACGACATTAAATGGGAATTCGCCGATACGATTTCATCGGAAAAAGGTATATACGACCGGTTCATTTAAAGTTAGGGGCTAGGCCGCGAGGATTAAAACCTCTATGTATTATTTTAACACATAATAAAAGACCATACGTCTTCATGGTCGTAACCCTAAGACTAACGACCTCCACGGTCGTTAGTATTCGAAGGTTACTTAATGGGTACCACAGTGGGATGAGGCTTTGTGCCTAATCCCGACCGGATAACCGCTTCGTAAAATTCTTCGGTGGTATTTCTTATCGTATGATAAATGGAACACGTGCTATACGTTCCAAACCATGCGATGGTACAACCCTGAGACACTGACTATTAACCACCCTACGGTTAAGCTTTTCACAGGCAACCGCAAGGAAGTTAGCACGTTGCTAACTGCTCCACCGTTCCGACCAGTCGTAACGTTTCACCAGGGACGTCTTCTCCAGAGTAAGCGCCACCTCTTGGAAGTTATTTAAAGGTGAAGCCGAGAGCGAGAAAACGAGCAGAGACAACAAGGCCAAGACCAACAAAGACAAGAACAACAGCAGTTCAACAAGAATACCACGAAGCCTAAGCGGTGGAATTAGAAGCTAGATAATCGGACTTAGACTCATATTCTAAGTCGATTACCGATAGACATTCCCCATTCGATTGTAATTGAGGGTAGTACTTAGCCACATCTTGTAAAACCAGTTCATATCAATAAAAGCGACCCCATTCCATTCCGGGATATTCCACGTCATTTTCCTCGTTCATTTTAAGTAAGATCGGCTGACTTGATCGTCGACAACATTCAGAAGCAACATCCTCCGGATCAGATGATTGGTAATCTTCATGAGCGAGTCACTCACTCTAGGTATCATGATCTGAGTCTTTTCTCTCACTCTGCATTTGTAGCTTCTTTTGAACTCCGCGATATATCACATGCTTTATCTGATTCTAGCTGGGTTAATACCATGCATGAGGAGTTAGAGAATTTTGAGAGAAATAAAGTATGGAACCTAGTACAGCCTCCTAGTGGTCATAATGTGATAGGAACCCGTTGGGTGTTCAAAAATAAACAAATTGAGGATGGTTCTGTGGTTAGAAACAAGGCTAGGTTGGTAGCTCAGGGCTTTAGCCAGGTTGAGGGGTTAGATTTTGATGAGACCTTCGCTCCTGTTGCTAGACTAGAAGCCATTCGCATTCTACTTGTATTTGTTGCATTTAAAGGTTTTAGGTTACATCAAATGGATGTTAAGAGTGTCTTTTTGAATGGTTTTATAGAGGAAGAAGTGTATGTTAGGCAACCCCCTGGTTTTGAGAATTCCAAGCACCCTGATCGTATTTTCAAGCTATCCAAAGCCTTGTATGATCTTAAACAAGCCCCTAGAGCCTGGTATGATAGACTTAAGACCTTCTTGCTTAAGAATGATTTTGAAATGGGAAAAGTAGATAAGACTCTTTTCATTCTTAGGCATGGCAATGACTTCTGCTTGTTGATTCGTTGATGATATTATCTTTGGTGGTTTTTCTCATGCTCTTGTTTCTAGTTTTTCTGAGACCATGTCCAGGGAATTTGAGATGAGTATGATGGGAGAGCTCAACTACTTTCTAGGGCTTCAAATCAAGCAATGCAAGGAAGGGATTTTCATCCATCAGATGAAGTACACCAAGGATCTGCTCAAGCGCTTCGAGATGGGTGATTGCAAGCCGATCGCCACTCCCATGGCGACTTCGACTGCTTTGGATCCAGATCGGGAAGGAGAAGCTGTGGATCAACGTGAGTACCGCAGTATGATCGGCTCCCTTCTTTACTTGATGGCCTCAAGACCGGATATCCACTTCGTGGTCTGCCTCTGTGCGAGGTTTCAGGCATCTCCGAGGACTTCACATCGCCAAGCCGTTAAGCGCATCTTCAGATATTTACACTCTACCCTCCAGTATGGCATTTGGTATTCCTGCTCCTCTCCGTTGTCCATTTGGAGGTTTTCTGATTCTGATTTTGCGGGCTGTCGATTAGATAGGAAGAATACCTCTGGCACTTGTCATTTCTTAGGCACTTTTCTTGTCTCTTGGTTGTCTAGGAAGCAGTCCTCTGTTGCACAATCCACTGCTGAAGTTGAATATGTAGCTGCTGCTAGTTGCAGTAGTCAGATTTTGTGGATGGTGTGTACTCTTAAGGACTTTGGGTTAAATTTTGCTAGTGTTCCTCTTTTCTGTGATAACACTTCTGCCATTAATATTACTAAAAACCTAGTGCAACATTCTAGGACCAAGCACATAGACATTCGTTATCACTTCGTTAGAGACCATGTTGAGAAGGGTGATATTGTGCTGCATTTTGTGGAGTACGAGGCTCAGTTAGATGATATCCTCACTAAGCCTTTAGACCCAACAAGGTTTGCCACCTTGAGAAGCGAGTTAGGGGTAATTTATTCCTATGGGTTGGTTTGAGGGGGAGTTGGATCTTTTCTGATCTTATCTTGTTCATCTGATTCTTTCTTGATCTTCTTTTTGATCTTTTTAGGTTTTTTTGAGTTTTTCTTGCATCTTATTGTATCATATTGCATTCATATAAAAAAAAAATCCAAAAAGATGCATTGTAATATAAGCTTTTCTGCTTGTCTTTTAAAATTGATGAAGCTTTGCTTATTACCCTTTGGAGCTTTAGTATTTCAATTCTTGCTCAATACCTTGTCTAGTTCTTTGACTTGCTAAAATTATCATGCTTTCACATGTGTAGCCAAATCTATGCTAAATGAGCTAGAACACTAAAACAACTTGAACTAAAATCTGCAATCTGTGGATGTTTTAGCTAGTTGCACAATTAGTGCTCCTTTTGTGACATTGGCCCTGTCAAAATTGCTTTGTTAGCTCTTGAATCTAAAATTGATCATTACTTGAGCTTCATGTGTTTCTGAGAATCTAAAACTGCTCTTGTGCAAAATGAAAATGAAAAATCAATTTCAAGATTGTCGATGCTTAAATTGTGCCAAACTACTCTTACGAGGCGCATGTCATAGGCATAAACTTGGAGATAGTTTGATGATCGAACGATCTCATGGGGATTTGCTTGTCAAAACCGACATGAACCTCAAGATTTATGCATACTGGTAGAAGCTTAGGAAGAGTTTGTGGATAGCTCCTAGTCCGGGATCTTCTTCACTAAGATATACCTTTAATCAACCACAGTGAAGCTTAGGAAGAGTTTGTGGATGGCTCCTAGTCCAGGATCTTCTTCACTAAGTTAGACCATTAGTCAACTTCATATTCATTGCAAATGAAAAACTGTTGAAAATGGGCATTTGAGAAAATTGTGAGACCCCGGGGTATTTAGCTTGTAATACTTAGTCTTCCACTTGACCCTAGCATCACAAACAAAATATCCCGCGCCTCGGGACAATGTGTACCTTCCAGAATTGCTGTACACACACCCTTTTACAAAATCATGCATCAATTCCATACAAGCACAGAACCGAAGCAAGAACTTTCCAAAGCAAAAGACATACATAATAGAGTTATTACAAAAGGGGCCGACCGGCCAAATAACAAGCTAAAGAGCTAAATAAACAACGGAAGCAAAAGCCATAAGATGACGATAAACAAAAGCCACAGTTTGCCATTACCCACAAGGCAACTAACTGGGCCGCCAACCTAGTCGTCCTGAAGGAAGTCCATCTCACAAAAGTCGATCCCTTGGGGATCAACCCCCTCTGCAACAATTAAGCAATGCATATGAGTACAAAAATGTACTCGCAAGACTTACGAGTAACAAGCCTATACATAGTTACATGCAAGCTTAACCAAAAGAGAAGGCTATAGGGTTCATTTTCAGTATAAAGCAAGTTTTCATTTGCAATAATGTAATAGATTGAAGGCAATTTAGCAATATGTTTTTATTTGTTCAAATAACAGCGAGACAATAAATAATAACAATAAGACAACCTGGAGGTGACTGACCCAATAGCCACCACAACATAGCACGAATTCCCCATTCGTACCAACCAATTCAAGTTTTAAGGTAAAGGTTATAGTCTAACTCTTGAAAGACCTCCCCAAGCGTGTCCATAACCTAGGACGAGGCTATTCGAATAGATTTAGCCTTGCAGGGGTGTACCAATGTACCCACACGTCAGACCGCCTTTTTGCCAAGCTATTTAGCACACTTCCTTTGGTATGCTCACGCGGCTAAGTCCTCTGAGGCGCTTCCAATGGAATGTGCTAATTAAAATCGCATGCGTATGGGGTTAACCCTTAGTGAACCACCATTACGGGCTCCCACTAGAGACCCACACGTTGAGTCGAGCATGCCGCCCGGTAAAACAGCTGCGGGTGCTCACAGGTATGGAGAACCTAGAAAGGAACCCATCCCTCTCATCCCATAACGAACCTTTTTCTCCTATAACTACCACCAGCGACTCATCAATTAACACCTCCCAAAGTACTAAGTCAAGAGGGGTTCCCAATACCCTCGTGTGGTTAGCATGCAAAAATTCTTGGTTTAGTGTAACAAGATGTTCGGTCCTTGTTGACTTAGGCACCATTCCAGTCACACCAAAAGATCACACCATCAGCCATTGTACCCAAGTCTAAACATTTTATTTTTAGTTTTGACTTTACAAATTAACAAAGCACAAAGTGCTGGACATAATGTAATAATAAGATTTGTGTGATCAAAGTTATCGACTAAGTCGATAACTGCCCAATTCTACCGGTAGCTAAGCATGACTAAGCAACAACCACTCGTAAACTACTAAGTGACAAGGGCTCATCCAGCGAGCTCTACATCACAGCAAGATAATCTTAGGTTCAGTAGTAGAGGATGAACATTTACCTACAGATTATGCATCTAGAGGATCAACTACTCGATCGATAATTTAACAACAAAATAGAGCATGCATACATACACTTTGCAAACAAGATATTGTTCGTTGATTTCGTAATGGGATCAATATGATCAAATGGAAAACAATTGCTTGCCTTGCTGGTAGCTTTCTTGCTACAGAGGATTGCTTACGAAATCAACGAACTCGTCGGAACCTAACGAAAGAAATGAAAAGAACCGATAAGAACGAAGAACACTGAAAAGACTCAAAAACCAACTTCAACCAAAAGCCATGAAATTTGCACAGCAGGAATAACATGATTTTTAAGGAATTTAGCAATAAGAACCAATTGATTTGGATGCTCAATGCTAAAGTTATGGCCAAAACAAATTCAGCCGGTTGGAAAAAGGCTGAAAAATTCATCTCGGGTACTGTCCATCCAAAATTAAATTTTTGGCACAATTTTCCAGAGAGGTGGTGCACCTAAAATTTTTATGGTAAACAGAGCACCTCATGAGATGAACAACATAATTTGAATCACCTCATTTGGAGCTAGGATGCATTTTCTATGATTTTTTCAAAGACCTGAAAAAGTGCAAAAGACCAATGCAACCATAGAACTTTAGAGGCCGCAGCATGCCTAAAACCTATTCTATACTTAAACACACTAATAGAGGAAACCAACAAACTTGATTTCACTCAAAAAGGAGCTACAGAGAAATACTTATGCATTTTTTAAAAAGTTAAATGAATTTTTAATGCAACAATAAAGCTAAACCTAATTTAAATCTATTAACAACTTTTTCTGGAATAGAACCAAACTTCCAACCATTTTTAGATTAAAGCTTAGTTAAAACCAAAGCTAACAAGATTTGAATCAACCGAAACGGAGTTAAAACGAATTAGTTAAGCAATTTTGAAGTTTAACACAATTTATAGTTTACAAATAAAAGCTTTCGGGTTTTTATTTAAACTAACTCAAAGCGGAAAAGCTTGGGCTGTTGAGATCAAATCGAATGGCCCAAGTGCCTTTGATTTAACGTCTTGTGAGAACGCCCACGCTGAAACACAAGCGATTGGATAAAATCAACGGTCCAAAATGCACGAGACGTTCGGACGGTCCGAACGTTTCACTCAATCTGGAGCGTTGATCTGAAGATGGATGGCTAAGAGCAAAGTAATGTTCAGACAGTGCGAACGTTCACGTGATCTGAGCCGCAGATCAAGAAATGGACAGCTCACAATTCAAAGGAACGCTGCGCACTCACACACCGAGGTTTAAGTGCACAGGGCCCACCTATAAGCAACACTTAAGCCTTTTAGGACAGCCATTAATTTCTAAACATTGATTAGTTGATTTAATGACCGCATCTATGTCCTAAACAGCACGCTACAGTCCTGTATGCATCCGACAACGAACCCGGGCGCAAGATAAGCTCACCGCCGGCGACTCCGGTCACGGCGGCGCAAACCAAGGGCACGCACGGGTTCACAATAGCCATGCGCACACACTGGTGGCATTTTTGACAGCTGCGCCGGCCTAGAACGGCGGTGAGCCGGAGATGAGAGGCGGTGCAAGCACGGCCAAAAGACAACAGCGATGATAGCTCCGCAGCGGTTTAGAGAAGCAGGTGCCCAAGCTTCTAAGGACTACACAAGAGCTACCTAAGCACAGGAGAGGTACAGAGATGGACGGAGGAGCTCGGCGACGAAGAGCAGTGCCGGCACTGAGGAAGATAACGAGGAGAAAGCGGCTTGAGCAAAACGAAGACAGAAGAATGGTAAGGATAGCTTCATTAAGGCTCAGAGATGGTCCATGAGTAAATAATTGAGAAAAGAAACAGCTTACCGGAGTTGAGGACGAAAGGATGAACTTTGGCTGAAGAAGAACCAAACCCAAATTCAGGCGATTCCTGTGAATGCAAACCCAAGTTGAGTTAGGGGAAGTGATTAAGATGATGAGGGGCGCAGGGCGACGCGAAAGGAAGTGAAGAAGAACCACTGGAGCACTGGCGACGACGAAGAGCTTCACGGCCGTCAATGGCGCAAAGGGGATCTCTGTGGTTTTAAGCTCAACCAACAGAGAGGGAGCAAGGTGAAGTTAGGGTGGTGTTGAAAGAGAGCGGAGGAGGAGCTTGAGGGCTTTATATAGCCGAAGAGCAAAGGTTTAGCAAGGACCAAGCTCTACGGTGAACCTGGTCCAAGAGCTGCCATGGGCGAGCTGAGGCGATGGGAGCAGGTAGGAACGCGACTTTGGGGGCGAAAAGCACTGACCATCATTTAGTGATCAGAGGCAAAGAGCTGTTGAAGGACGCCATGGAGTGGACAAGGCACTGCTGCCCTCTCCCATGTGCGGGCCATGGCGCTCGAGTGCGCAGGCTTTAGCTAGAGGAGGTGAAGGAGAAGAACAGACCTAGCGGGGCCCACCCGTCAGCGAGAGAAAGCTAAAGGTGGCTTGAGTCAAACAGGCGAGTTGGTTGAGCCACACTAATAGGCACGAGCCCCAACTCTCCGACGGTTGGATTAGAAATGAACGGCCACGATTGAAAGTAACGTTCGGACGGTCCGAACATTCAATCAATCCTAGCGGTCTGATTAGAAATGAACGATTGAGATAGAGATGGACACTCGGGCGGTCCGAATGTTCACGCGAACGTGGGCTGTCCGATGGAAATCTAACGGCCCAAAACGCACGCGCCAACTGGAACGGACCCTAGTGCATTTAGGCGGTTAGGTTCAACCAAGAAAGAGGTTTGGGCTCGAGTCCGACTCAGACCCAAACAGGAACTTTGACTTAGGGTTTGAAACCAGCTGAAAACTTGGAAGAATTTTTAGAGGTAGCAAAATAACTCCAAAAATTCTAAAATTTTGACTGGAGGTTCCTATCTCTAGGATCAACCTTGCATAAAATTTCCAGAGGTTAATCACAAGATTATCAACAAAGATTGAAAAAGGGGACATGACTTTAGTCAATAGGAGATTGGAGTTTTTGAATTCCACAATTCCTTTACAAGAATTACAGAAAAGTTCAAAAACAACAAGATGCAAGAAAAGTTTTAATTTCCTCTCATTTTCTTACATTTGAAACACATACCCAGATTTGGGATGTTACAAAAATTGAGCAAAATGATTCAATTCAGGACCTGTTTGTCTCTTAATATGGTCATTGTTAGCTTTTTGATCTCACATTAATATTTTGACATGGCCATTATCATTTTAGGATCCCTATTGATGAACTTGCTAAATTTGAAGTTTTGCTTAAATTGTTACAATTCATTGCTTTACATTGAGCCTTCTAGCTTAGCTTTGATATATATGTCTTAACATGATCTTGCTAGCGCTTTCAGGCTTGATAGGTCTTGTGCAATATTAGGAATGCTAGTTTGTTCTTTTGGGTAATCTCCAAAGCTTCTTATACTCAAAAAATTGAAAAATACAAAAATGAAGCAACTCCATTGCATTTCATGCATGCTCCTTCTTATGCTTTTTCCTCATTCTGCATTTGTCATCTCTGGACGAGAGGAAGGCGTGATTCCTTGATAACTCCATTGTCAAAGGGGGAGAAGATATATCAAAGTTGTATGAAGGGGAGAAGATATAAAAATGTTAAAAGGGGGAGCCTCTTGGAGAACAATAGAAAATTTTGAGATTTTCTGAAATTTGAGGATCATAGTGAGGGGGAGGTTCTTGTTTGCATTCTTATGATCTTATTGCCATTTCTGAACTTGAATTGCAATTATTGCAACCTCACAATGATCAAAGGTCAATTTGAACAATTGTTCTTTCATATGGACCTTAAGTGAGATTTTGACTCTTTCTGGAAAATAAAGTTTTCTCGCTTTCTTTTGCCTTATCTCACTTGCCTTTGCTATTCTAAAGCAAACTTGGTCATTTCCTTTGCTTTCTCTTGCATTTGGACCAAGTTGTGCCTTTGTGCGAAAACGTCAAGTTTCTACTTTTCAAACCTCAAAATTTGCATTTGTGGGAAATTGCCAATGTGTTCATCAAGGGGGAGATTGTGGATATCATGGGGATATGCTCATGATCTTAGGATGATGTTACAATTGGCAATGGCGTTATAGATTTCTCGAAACACGCGTTTTCGTCGAAGTTTGGAATGTTGTTAGGTCAGGTGCGATCAGACTGGCGTTGGGCGCGCGGTCAGACTAGCCAGCGGTCAGTCCGGCTTGTAAATGGCGGTTAGACCGGCCAGTGGTTAGACCGGCCATTGAATGGCGGTCTGACTGATTTTGTGCTGTTCATCGGCCAAAAGTGGCAATGAGGTTTGGGTTAGATCAAGTTCATGGGTTTCAGTGCATATGTGTTGCATGATGCATGTTTTGACTAATGTGGGTCAAGTTGTGAAGAACTTGTTCCCGGAATCGATTTCTTTGTCTATTGTTGTGCAGGTTGCTTGGAGGTCAATGACGGTCAACGGCGAGGATGATCGGGACTAAGCTTGGAGAGCCGAGGTCGGAAACGATCGAGGATCTTGGGTGAGGTCAATGGAGTCAAGCATGGTGCAAGAAGGACAAAAGGTGACCGAACAGGCGATTCGATGCTGACGGAGTTGGATCAAGCGGTGCGGGGTCGGTGCAAGTGCCATGGTGGTTTCGGTGGGAGCGGGATGGGAGAGACTTGTCGACATGATGAGAGCTGCTGGATCAACCTACACGTGGCGAAGCATGGAAGTGCTTCACGAAGATGGGACTCGGTCTTTGTGAAAAGATCGAGAAGGGTATTTTGGTAATTTTACCAAATACCGCCTTGGTGACCTTTTGCCAAACCGCGGCGCAAGACGGTGCGTGGAGAAGCGGATTAGGTCAAGAGGAGATGAAGACGACGCTTTAAAATACGTGCGTGTGTGACCCATTTGTGTGTGGGCTTTAACGGGAGCCCATTAGGGTTAATGCTTCTAGAAGGTCTAAGCCTCCACTATAAATAGAGGAGGGAGGTGGCTGCACCTCTCTTCAACCCTTTCATTATTGAAAACCCTAGTTTTGCTTTTGTGCTTAGGGAGAAGATAGTTGGAGGTTAGTGTTCTAGAGAGTTGGATTTGATTTCGTGCTCATGTATTGAGTCTTTGTTCTCCATTGATGGAGTGGCTGTAAACCAATACTATATCAAATCAATCCAAGGAAAGTTTCTCAAAGATGTGTCTCTTTGCTTTCCTTCTCTCTATTTGGTGATTTTGAGTCTTTCTTTGATCCGCGAGTTTTTGCTTGGTTTCTTGCCATGATCTAACTTGCTGTGACATGTGGGAACCCATCTAGGACCATCTTGATCATCAATCACCCACGAGCAAGTATTTAGATCATATTTTGTATTTGGCTTGGTTTTGGAGCACACCTCGTTCAAACTGAAAAAGATAGGAAGTTTGGCATAGATCTCTGCGATCCTTGATTGGAATAGGTTCCTAATATCTTTTAGAAGGTGTGGTTCAAGTTTCGTCGAGTTTGATCGTATGAATCAAAAGTTAGATCGATTTATGTTTTGAACACGGGCTGGTCTTCACTATTACGTGTCGTTGCGGTCGGACCGCGCTCTTAGATCGCCAATGTCGGCCGGACCCCATCGGTAGTTCTTTTGCCGCCGGTCAGACCACCCGTCAGTCTGACCCCCGCAATCAACGCCGGTCAGAATGCCCCTTTAGGGTTTGAGCTTCGTGCTGGTATTTTGCTTTGGGGTTTTGGATTGGATTCAGTACAAGTCTTCCGCTGTACTTGTTGATTGATCTTCATAGCCTCGATAGCTATTGGGGTGAGATTCGTGTTGAATCCGCTCAAAGTGAAAAAGTGAGCGTGCTCCTATTCACCCCCTCTAGTCGCCTTTTCGGTCCAACACAAAAACTAGCCGTTGGAGGAGAATCTGCTGAAAACCGGGGAAACCCAGTCACACCGTAGGCATAGGGTCGGTCAGTTTGGGCTACAGTACAACGGCTATAAAAATAGCCGTTACATGCAATTCCCGGTCAGCCTACCCTCACAGGGTCTGCTCTGACTGGACCCCCAGTCAGTCCGGGCCTTCCGGGTGGAAGAAAAAGGAAAAACTCGCCCTCTGGAAAAAGTTGACCAGCCTTATAAGGGCGGTTAGTCCCATGAGCATATGGGCGGTCGGTCAAGACTTTCAAGCGCGGTCATCCGGCCTGGATTTCAACCTGAGCGATACTCGGAAAAACGGTCATAACTTTTGACTCTGATGTCGGAATTGAGTGATCTTGGGCTTTATGGAAAGCTTATTCAGAGGGCTACACAACCCATCTTTTTGATTGATCTCAAACACATTTGATCAAATAGAAAGCACATCTCCAAAGAGCCAACACCATGATCTAAGTCTAAGAAAATAGCAACGGGCAATCTTAGACCATGCCAAGGAAAAATGCATGAATCCCAACAATTTGCAAAACACATTTGCAAAGTTTAGTATCATGCCACAAGGAATAGGTACATGGACTTCAACTATTTGCAAAACACATTTGCAAAGTATAGTCACATACTACAAGGATTATACATGAGCCTCGACTATTTGCAAAACACATTCAGAAATATCGGCAACATGCCATAAGGAGTAGTTGCATGGACTTCAACCATTTGTAAAACACATTTACAAATAATAGTCTCATGCTACAAAGAGTTAATGCATGAGCTTCAACTATTTGCAAAACACATTCGCAAACAATAGCATCATGCCATGGAGAGCTAGAGCAAGCGAGATTGAGCTATCAACACATGATAAGACTCAAGCTACTAGACAAGACCCCTCTTAATAGTACAGCAAATATATACTAGCAATCCGGTCTTCCAACCAAACATCATAACCGGTAAAAGACAAGGAACACATCCTTAGCCCTAGCTAGTCATACCTTTTGCCTTGAGCATCCTCTTGAAGCTTCATGACGCACATCTTTACTTGAAGTCTGTATCATCTTCTTGATATGCATCAACCCATGATACATCCTTCACTTCACCTCCATCAACACATGAATGATCTTTTCTTGATTTGATGATCAACTCATGATCATCTTCTCTTCGGGATCTTGATGTGCATCAACACATGATGTTGTGGATATCATGGGGATATGCTCATGATCTTAGGATGATGAAACAATTGGCAATGTTGCTTTTGGTTTGAAGTTTCAATCGTTTTCGTCAAAGTTACTGAATCTGTCAGGTCTCAGGCGGTCAGATCGGTTTACGTGTGGCGGTCGACCGGCCGTGTGCGGCGATCGGTAGCAAATCCGTGATCGACCGGCCTTATCTTCAATTGATTTTCTGGTTCAGTCCCAGGGGCGGTCAGACCGGCTAGAATGGCGGTCTGATCGGTTTTTGTGCAGAATGATGATATTAGTTGTGAATTGATTTTGGAATAGGTCATATCCTTGTTTGATATTGCATATGTGTTGCATATTGCATGTTTTGGCTAACGTGGGTCAAGTTGTAAAGAACTTGTTCCCGGATTCGTGTTTGCTTGTCTATTCTTTGTGCGGTGGCTTGGAGGTCAACGACGGTCAGCGGCGAGGAGGATCGGGACTAAGCTTGGAGAGTGAGGTCGTAACGATCATGGATGCGGGTGAGGTCAAGTGACTCAAGCATGGCGAGAATGGATGAAAGTGACCGAGCAGGCGATTCGGTCTGTTGGTTGGATCAAGCGGTGCGGGGTCGGTGCAAGTGCCAAGGTGGTCGGTGGGAACCGGATGGGAGAGACTTGCCGACACGATGAGAGCATTTGGATCAACCTACGTGGTGAAGCATGGATGTGTTTAGCAGAGTTTGGACTCGGTCTTGGAAAAGATCGAGAAGGGTATTTTGGTAATTTCACCAAATACGCCTTGGTGACCTAATGCCAACCAGCGGCGCAAGGCGGTGCGTCAAGAAGTGGATTAGGTCAAGAAAAGTGAAGACGACGCTTTGAGATGCGTGTGTGTGTAACCCGTTTGTATTGGGCCTTAACGGAGCCTATTAGGGTTAAGTCTTCTAGAAGCTCTAGGCCTCCCATAAATAGAGAGGGGCATTAGGCGACCACTTGAAGCACTTCATGAAAAACTCTAGTTTGTCTTAGGGCTTAGGAGAAAGAGAAGAGGCTTAGGGTTCTAGGGAGATGTGTTGAGTTGTGTGCTCATGGATTGAGTTTTGTCCTCCATGGATGGAGTGGCTGTAACTTGACATCAAATCGTGAATCAATCTATGGGTGTTTGTTCAAAGATGTGTCTTCATGTGCTTTCCTTCTCTTTTGATGATTTTGGATGCTTCCTTGATTACTGTGGTTTTTGGTTTGTTTAGTGCACTCTTTTACCTTGCTATGATGTGTGGGAATACATCTAAGATCATCTAAATCATCAATCCCCACGAGCAAGATTTGGATCATGTTTTTGGTTTTTGCGGTTTTGAACCCTCCTTGGTAAAACTGAAAAAGGTCAAAACTTTGACTTGGATCTACTCAATCTCCACTTGGAATAGGTTCCTAATATCCTTAGGAAGGTGTGTTTCAAATTTCGTGGAGTTTGGCCTTACGGATCAAAAGTTAGACCGATTTTCGTTTCGGGTTTTCAGGCTGATTGTGCTAATTTTCCTGTTCATCGTCAGGGGCGGTCTGACCGCCAAAATCAGCGGTCTGACCGCTAGGCAAAGGAGTCAGACCGCCATTTTGAGAGGTCAGACCGCCCAACACTTTGAGATTTGGGTTTTTGGTTATTTTGGGTGTTTTGCCTCGGGGTTTTAATTGGATTCAATACAAGACTTCCACTGTGCTTGTACCTTGATCTTCATAGCTTCCATAGCTATTGGAGTGAATTAGTATTGAATTCAATTAAGGTGAAAAAGTGTTCGTGCTCCTATTCACCCCCTCTAGTCGCCTTTAGGTCCTACAATTGGTATCGAGCCCGGTTAGCTCTTCTCATAGATCTTAACCGGTCTTTGGAGCCATGGCGTGACAAGTATTCACTCAAACCTCATATTTTCGATGGAGTTGATTTTGCTTCTTGGAAGGCTGCATGCAAGCCTACATTGAGGCTCAAGGGCGCTATTTGGCTTAAGGTCAAAAATCCATATGTCGTCTTGGCCGATGACGATGTGATCACTCCAGACATTGAGGCTAACAGCAAAGCTCGCAATTTCTTGATCCAAGGTCTTAGTCGATCTGAGTTTGAGCGTGTAGCTCATTTGAGGTCTGCTCACGAGATATGGAGAACCCTCTGTGACTATCACGAGGGCTCGACTGCGATCAAGGAAGTGAGACAAAACCAGCTCAAGAAAGAATACTCAAAGATCGAGCAAAGACACGGTGAGTCTTTAGATGAGTTTGTGGGGAGGTTCTCCAAGATTCTTCATGACCTTCGTCTTTGTTGATCTTTTTTCCCTGAGTCTGAGAATGCATGTCAGCTTTTGGGCGCTCTTGATGTGAAGGTGCAGGGGATGAAGATCACATCCATCAATGACAACAACTTGTCATGAGTGAGCTTACCATGGATAAGCTCTACTCGAGGTTGAAGACGCATGAGATTGACTTTATCTCGCGTCTCCCCAAAACAGAGTCGATGGCTTTGGTGGTCGACCCATCTAAGGGTAGCTCGAGTGATTCCTTTGATTTTGGCTCATCTGGCTTTTCTTTGTCAGCTTTACATTCTTTGAGCGATGAGCGACTAGAGAAGCTACCCGAGGATGATTTAGCCCTCCTATCCACCAAATTCTCGAGAGTTTACAACAAAGTGAGGAGCAGGAGGAGAGGTGGCCTGTCACTTGTTTGAGTGTGGTGAGCCTAACCACATTCGCTCCAAGTGCCCCAAGCTAAAGGGCAAGGAGGAGAAGGACTCTCGGAGGCGTTAACAAGCCAAAGACAAGAAAGGCAAGAAGCCAAACTATCGCAAGTTAAATCGGCCAAGTCCTTGCCGCTCTTGA